>JAEQBH010000269.1:0-600000 GCA_016808115.1 Tetrastigma voinierianum | reverse complement strand
ACTTGTTAGATTATTAGTCAAGGCAATAAATTAATTAACAAGAAATGACATAGCCATTTCAAAGTTCGAGCCTTCAAAGCCCACCTTTGCACATGCATATGCATATACATTAGTTACTTATTTGAACCATTAGCCAATTTCATCATCAACTAGCAAATGAAAAGCCTAAATCCTTCTTGAAATCTAATTCTACAAGTAGTTAACCCTCACGCTAAGCGTATGATGTGTACATCAATAATAATATGTTTGGGGAATATTATTCGGAAATGCAAGGAAGACAAAAAGAAAGGTTGAGAAAGGAAAACCAATTGAGATGAGGAATGAGGAAAAAGAAATAAGAAAAGAAGTTGTGAAAATACAAAGTAGAAATGAGTTTTGTCTTGTAATCTTCCTCCCTTGAACAATTAAGTTCTTAGGGGTGTTTGAACAACTAGTACCCTAATGCCAACTTGTATGGGAGTTACTAACCCAAATTTCGTTAAGGGTGATAGAAAGCTTAAAAAGACAAAACATTTACCATTCCATAACCTAACAAAAATGAAAAGTAAAAGGTTTCTAATCCGAGAACTAAATTTATTGGGCCCGAAGTGGTCAAGAAAATACCACAATAGAGAGGCAAAAGACACTGCATAAGTTTGGGTTGTTTGAGAGTTGACATTAATGAAAAATCTGAAGGGAGCTGAATGAAGATGGCCAGCTTGAGTCATGCCAACTGGGTAAAAATTGCTAGTTCCTCCATTTATCTACCCACTAGACCTAAGTCAAATACAGCCTAAAGATCACCTGATCTTGAAAGTGGTATATGCCTACATTAGTGGAGATT
Organism: Tetrastigma voinierianum; assembly: GCA_016808115.1. Taxonomy (NCBI): domain Eukaryota; kingdom Viridiplantae; phylum Streptophyta; class Magnoliopsida; order Vitales; family Vitaceae; genus Tetrastigma; species Tetrastigma voinierianum. The sequence goes on along the minus strand of JAEQBH010000269.1, from coordinate 599,177 downwards.
AATAAGACAAACAAGCATACAGGACTTAGAAGAATCAAGGATGAGTTTATTATCTGAGTATTGTCTCAGAAGATTAATTAATCCGCCAATGAAAAAGAGAGAAGACCATCACACACTCACAGATCAGGGTTAAATAATTAAACTATTTCTACTATAGGAATTATTTGTCTGTTTAGTGAACTTACTTGAAAATCTTCCTTGTTCTGAATGGTAAACTTGTTCAAACATCATTTTACAACTAACTTATTTTTCCTGCTAAATTGTGGATTGAAGAGAAAATATGTCTAGGGCAGAATAGAAAAATGTCCTCAAAAATAAAAGCTGAATTGTTTGAGGACAAACAAAATTTAATTTTCTTTGCTTAGAGACAAGCAAAACTTTAAGTTTGGGGGAATTTGATGAGTCCTAAATGATGAGTCTAAAAACTCATTAGTTTTTAATCCATTTTTCTGAGTATATTATGAGATAAATGTGGATTTGTTTGCAGAAAAGTGGATAATTAACTCAAATTTCATTTTTAGACGTAACACATGTGAGGAAACCTACCTAGCAAAATCGAAGAAACCACTTACAAAGTAGACCGAGGTCATTAACTAAATTTAAGTCTCGACAGAAGCCCGCTGCCACCATTCCAAGTCACCACATCAACAACTTCTGGCTGTATGTTCCAAACTTGGAACAAGTGAAGTCGTGACTTAAAGAAGAAGGTTATGGCCAAAGAAGACGTGGTCGAGACTAAAGGAAACAATCAAATGAAGAAATTATGTCGCAAAGATCATTTTGATGTCGGACGCCTAAAAGGATATAAGCAATGATGTCGATTTACACTACTCTCGAGGTCGCGACAAGCGATCCGCCATGAAGCCAGCCACTATATGCTCCCTGCAAAAGAAAGAGGTTGCAACGAGTTTTTAAAACACAAGGCCCCATTTCATGTCACGACATCACTCTGATGTCGTGACATAAAAATAGGAAGATTCAAAGTACAACCAAAAATAGATTTTGAAAAGAGGTCGCAACCTGTAGCAAAAAAGAAGCACTTGCCAAGAACTTAACTTGCGACCGTTTACAGATCAAGGATCAAACATGATGTCATTTACCACTACGTAAGATCACGACCAAGAAGAGTCGAGCAGAAGAAATCGAGGTCATGACACTAACTCGAGAGGTCACTTCACCGAAAATAGGTAGATGGAGGAAACTGTGTTGCAATCGTAGAACTGGTATTGCACCCTAGAAGAAAAGAAATGGGAAATGAAAAGATGTCGCGACATCACCATGAGTTCGCGACATAAATCGAACATGCGCAAGACCACCAACACACCGAGACCAAGAACTAAAGTCACAACATGAAGTCGCCATAATAAACAAAGAAGCGAAATGCAACCTAAAAACACATGTCAAACCGGGAGCCGAGAATGAATATCGATGTCGCGACATGTAACCGAGGTCGCGACATCAACACCCGGCGAACATTGAAAATGATGTCACACATCACTGATCGTCACGACATCATCATCAAGGCATTTACAAGACAAACCGGTCAGAACTTAAAGAAAAGGTCACAAATCATCATTTGTTATTGAAGAAGTCCATGTCGCGACATCAATTTGTCGTCGCTTACATGTGACGTTGAGTCGATTTTCGATTTCCACCGAGCATTTCGTGATTCACTGCATTTCTTTTATGATAAATGTATAGCTTTAGAATAGTAAAGTATTTTTTCCAGTCTTCACTACCAAGAAAAGGGAGAAGAAGAGGAACTCAGTGTATATTTTAGAGTAGATTTTTATTTTCATTTTTTTTATTTTTTTTTTTATTTTCTAGCTGACCGCGAACCTGTGCGTAGACGAGTGTAGCTAGATTTTTTAGTTCTATTATTTTTTCTTAAGTATTACCTAAAATTGCGAAATATAAAACAAATTTCTCGAATTCATTTCTTCTCGCTTTATTGCAATTTACGTGGTTGGAGAAGCAAGTGGATCTGGTGATCTACTTCTTTAATTTAGAATGCAAAGAATCGTAGGCCGCATCTTAGCTGGATTTGATTTACATTTAGTTACGCTCTATCTGCACATATATGGAGCACCATCAGTTCTATGCATTTAGCCTGCGGTCGCTTTAATGGATGTTCCTCAATAGTAGTACTGTTCGCCTTTTTCTATATAGACTAAAACCCCTCAAATTAACATAGCTACAAGAGCCTTACAATTCTCTTATATCCATGTCACTTTGGATAAGTTTTCTTACTAAAATAAATTTCTCTTACAGGATTAAAAATAAGGGTTCACTTATGGATTGTAAGTGCACGCCATACAAGTAGTAGTAAATCAATGTAAGTCCGTATTTTCTCCTATAAAATGAAATTAGTCAATTATCCACTTTTCTGCAAACAAACTCAACATTTATCTCATAATAATCCCGCAAAGGATTAATAACTCCAATGAGTTTTTAGACTCAGATCAAGCACCTAATACCGCCTGAGGGAATGCATCTTGATTCGATATCTAGGGTTGCCTTCACAGGACACGTAGACCCGAGATTCCCGAGAGTCGAGAGCATTCTTCGGGTATGTTCGACTACCATCAATTTTAACCGGTTGAGCTTTGAGAGTTCATTTTGATAAACTCATTCACTCATAATTGAAGTCGAGGAGTATTTAACAATATAAATAATCGTATATCTACCTTAATCTAAAGGTAAGTTCCTTAACTCGTGTTAGCTTAGATCTCATCAAAGGAAAGTGGATAAACCCATGTATCCGGAGGTCGAGCCACCACTACAGTAGAAATTTCAGGAAAATCTTCAGAAGGTAGGAGCAAAAAGTTCATGTCAGAATGGGTGAAGTATTGAGAAAGAAAATACCTTATCTTGCAAGAGAATTTGGAATACGTATTGGTTTGATCTTGTCTTGAGAAGCAAGGATATTCAATCAATGAATATGGAGAAATCCAATTACAACAATTAGGTAATCTTGGACAAAAATCAGATCCATACATAGAACAGAGCAACGGATTTAGTGTTGGAATTGACTGTTCCATTGTATTTCATTGATGGTTTTCGTTTCTCACAGTAAACTGATTCAATCCATTCTTTTATATACCATTAATTCTTAGTTATTTACGTTTGTTTTAGTTTAGCTCAACATATTCACAGTACAGGATTAATTTTGTTGTTTTAGATAAAACTCTTCACTATGAGTTTTGAGTCCAAATAGTATGAAATTTTAGTATAGTTGGGGTAGTTGATATGCATCACATCAATCTCTAGCGGAATGATACTGACTTACATTTAGATTTACTACTAGATGGCCTGTAATTTGCAGTGTCATGACTGAACCCCTATTTTTAACTTCTAGACATTAAGAGAAAATTATTTTTAGCAAGGAACTTATCCAAAGTGACATGGATACAAGAGAATCAAAGGCTCAGAGGCTATGTTAATTGAGGGGTTTTAGCTCATAGTAGTGCAAACAAGTTTTTACAAGGCTGCCGGGCCGAGATTGAAAGAATTAATTAGGATCAATATTCGACAAAAAGAAGGAAATACTAATTGACATTTTAAGAAAAGAAAAATAAGCTTATGCTAAAGGGCTGGCACGCCCACTAATTTTTAACAAGCCACATGAAATATTTGTTTAAGTTTTTGACTAATCCTATTAATTTGAGTGTGTTTTGATTTCAGAAAACTTTAATGCATAGGAAATGCAGATCGAATTTATTCTAGCGTATTAATCGATCGAGAGAACACTCGTGAGCTTAAGATAGACAAAAGAGCAGAAAACACGATGGCATATGAGAGACATGACTGCATTGCAGGAATAGAGGACAACAGCCGTGGAAGGCTCCCCACATCGACACAATGGGAGGATTTTTGTGAGGCTCATTATTCAGGAAGAATATTCTAAGACCGACAAATTTCATCGTGGATGCAACACTAACCAAACTGTACCTTTGATTACAATGGTTCAAAGAACATCGCTTTATCGATTATCCCAATCGAAGACCCAACGAGCACTGGGAAAATTTATCGACGCAAATACAAAGGAAGCCAATGGTGTGAGACCAGAGGTGATAAAGCCGCATCCTTCCCATTTTCTTGAGAGATATAGCAAACACATGGTACGAACTAATACCATATGGTTTGGTTGATACTGTGGTGAGGTCAGGTGAGAAAGTCACTTAAAGTATTCTTTCCACCCCCTCACTTCGTGAAATAATGTAGATATTAGTATTCCAACAAGGGAAAATATTTATATTTCATATGTAGCTTCGGGAAAGATTCAAGAGGTTGCTGAAGAGGTGCCCGGCGTATTGAATAGATTTGAAGACCTGATGGACATAGTGTATCATGCTTAATGATACATCTATGGGCATTATCGATGCCTAAAGGCCGTGGAGCATTCAAACGAAAAAGTGTCAAGAGGCGAGATCCGATAGGAAGACTTAGCAAAATGCAATATGAAGCTCCATCTGAGTTTTCGAGAGGAAACAACAGAGGAGTGGTGGGTCATGGAGTCGAGCAAAGATGACAACATGGAGGTAAAGTTGACATAATGCATAGGATGGACAAACAAGAGAGAAAGATGCACACCGTCATGAAATAGGAGCAATGAAAGAGAACTTAAGTGATGAGCACCGACAAAGCAACAAATGAAGATTCTTATGGTGCTGAGGAGGTTAATTACGTGAACGATCCAAGAAATTATCATTTCAAGCTGGGAACTTAACCTCGCCCACACACTATAATCACATCGAGGAACCATGAGAATTTCACATGCAGGAGGCATTACAAGGCCAAAGGAAGGCAGCACTTCAACATGATATCGCCAGCCACCAAGGTTCCGGAATGCAACATCAAGGGAGGTGAAGGCGTAAATGAATATCATGGTCGAGAGAATCAAACCATTTGAAGAACAAATGTTGTAGTTCATGGGGGACAACAAGAGGCTATTACAATTTCATGAACATAAACTATCTAACTTGGAAGCTTTCAAGTCTGATAATCAAATGTTTCAAGAACGTTAGTGCTCAATAAAAATTCGAGGACACAGCAGGCAACGGCCCCGAATATGCCAAATCAGAGCAAGGGTACATCTCTAGTGACACTCCAAAAAGAACTCCAAAAGACTCCATGGCAATTCAGCTTAAGAAGTGGGAAGGATCGAGCAAAGAACAAAAAGGACAAAAGGAAAGAAGAGACTGAGGTAGAAAAAGAAGAGACTGAAAAGGAAGGAGAGAAGAACACCCAGATCGAATGTACCAAAAGGAAAGAATGACCAAAAGAAGCATATACTCACTATACACCTTCGTTGCATTTCCACGTAGATTTCGTGGAGTCACAGAAGAGAAGAACAAATTTTCTATATTCTTGATATTTTCAAGAAAATAGAATTAATATCCCATTTGCGCAGGTAATAACTAATCGCTTTATGCAAAATTTCAAGGAAACACCGAGCAAGAAAAAGAAGATACCAGGAGGAATAGTAAATTTGATCAAGCATTCATAGCTGCCATTATCCAAATAAAGCTCCAACAAAGATGAAGGACCTCGGCAGCTTTCACCTCATTCTCTCGGCTCCATAAGGAAATATGAATTCAAGAAAGCTTTGGCGTGATTCTACAAGTAAGTATAAATTTGATGCCCTATCGCCAAAGTGTAGACTCACTTTGGGGGAAACCACCCCAACAAAGAATTACATCACAGATATCGATGGGGACAATGGGAACAACCAAGGCATTCTTTAAGATGGTTCTGTCAAGGTTGGGAAATCTATCTTCCCAAAGGGATTTTGGTTATCATGCAGACGAGCGAAGATACCCAAATTCCTTTATGCTAGAAGACCTTTCATAGCAATCGGAGTCGCTTTATAGACGTACGTAAAGGTGAACTGGCGCACTGTGGTTGGAAATGAAGCAAAGGTATTTAATATTAATAGAGCTTGGAACATCCTAATGTAGAGGCGCATAGCATGGCTGTAGAAAACAATAGTCTTCAATGTTGAAATTGAATTGACAGATCCTTCAACACTCTATCAAGGAATTGAGATGAATTTTCAAAGATCTTGAGAGCTCGATCGGCAAGTACGCTCTCCAAATTTTTTTAACAAGGAAACAGCCTCAGTGGTATAAATGAAAACAAGCCAAGATGAAGTAAGAAGCCGAAAACAACAAACTCCAAGGAGCAGAAACTAGTGTAGAAGGCACATTCGAAAGAATTGCCTACCATTTAAAAATATGAGCTTTAGAACCGTGGTAAAAAGAGAAACCATTTATCATATTAGCTACATCGACTAAAGTCAAGAACAAAGTTGTCAGTAATTCGAGAAAACATAAGGAAGCTAATTGTTGTCAATTGAGGATCTTGGCAAAACAGCCTTCCATTTGCATGCACAAAATATCATTGAGGATAATAGAAAACTTCGCATTTGAGCATCAAAGCGATGCAACCTGATTTAAAGAAGTTGTCAAAAAAGAAGCCTCCAATGGTTAAATGTCGGTTTATATATAGATCGATAGTTCTCTTGGTAAGCCTAAGGCATGTGGTTCCTAAGAAAGGTGATTCACAGATCGTAAAATGAAAAGAATGACGGATTCCTACAAGAACTGCGGGATGTGGATGGAGGGTGTATCACTATAGAAAATTGAACATCGCAACTTAAAGGATCATTTTCGCTTTCATTGATCATATGTTGGATAGGCTTGAAGACACTTCATTTTTGTTTTCGATGGGATACCGGATATAACCGGGATTCTCTATCAGACCTAAAGATAAAGAGAGAGAAACCACTTTTACATGCCCATTTTTGGTACTTTTTCTTTTAGAGAATGACATTCGTTTGTGTAATGCCTCTGCACTTTCTAAAGATGCATGATGTCTATATTTTCTCGATCTAGTGTATAGTTATGAAATCTTCTTGGATGATTTTACAGTTGTATTGGATCCAGTTTTTAACAAATGCCTCTGATAACCAGTGATTACATTTCCAAAGGTGCAAAGACAAGAATCTGTGCTCAATCGGGGAGAATGCTATTTTATGGTTACGTATGGAATTGTCTGGGGGCACATGATTTCAGAAAAGGGCTTTCTTCTGAGGGTAAGACCAGTAAAGCTCTTCAATTATAAGAAATCTACTGCCACCTAATTATAGTCAGGCGGAATTAGAAGTTTTTTCGGGGATTACGCCGGATTTTACGTAAGATTTATCATAGACTCTCCAAACTGCTAGACCACTATGCAGATTGTCGAAAGACACACAAATTCTATTGATGAATTTCGCCATAATGCATTTGAAGAAATCAAATCCGCATTTGCTGGAGCTCCTATGATGGCGAAAACTTATTGAATCGGTGAATTTGAAATCACGGTGATGCTGATTTTAAACGGGGTCAGACGGGACGTAAAGATGAAAAAGTGTTCAAGGCCATCTACAATGCCAGCAAAACCTTTAATGAAGCTCAAGAAAATTACTTATCATCAAAAGGAGATGTTGGCACAGATTTGCATGTGAAAAATTTAGGCTATACATTTTTGGGTCTCATGTTGTTATACAATAATCGATCATGCAAAGAATTAACATCTAAACGCAAACAAAGAAGCAAATCCAAGATTGATCATATGGGTTTTATTATTGCAGGAATTTTATTTAAAAATAAAAGACAAGAAAGGTTGTGACAATGTGATAGATGATGACTTGTCAAGAGTAGAGAAACCCACTGCATAAGACAAGGAAGAGAATAACATGGTGACTTCAGATGAGCAAAGTATTCCACTTGTCACTACAATCACCCCGGTATGTCGTGATATTGTGAACTTTCTTAGCTTCAGGAATTATGCCACTGCATCTCATTTACCAACAGTAGAGAAAAGCTAAAGATCGACAAGAGGTAATGAGGCATCCGATGACCCTTTATTGTTTAAAAGAGGAGCTGATCCGAATATAAGGAGATGTACCGTAAGGAGCAAAGCAAGATTTTACAAGAATGCTCTGCATCACCATATGAAGGACATTTTGCAGAGATAGAAATAGCCTACAAAATTTTCCAAATGTGATTTATTACCTACTATTTTAAGGACTGCTTTTGAATGGGTGAAGTTATGTGATCAATGCCAAAGAATGGGAAATACACAAAAAAAGCAGAAGGGAGAGAGATGCCCCCGCAAGTCATCCCGGTGCAATTGTCACGTATGGGGAATGGATTTTATTTTCGTGGCCTTTTCCAGCTCTATTTCGAAATATATACATACTCCTAGTTGTGGATTATAAATGTAAATGGCAGAGGCAAGAAGATGTCCAAAAGAATGATGCCAATACAAAGCCAGGATTTTTATACAAAGAAATACTCGTAGGATTGGGACACCTGCAATCCATAATTACGATGGAGGGAGCCATTTCGCAGTCAAGGTGCTCGACAAACTCATGAGCGCATATGGTATAAAATACATTATGAGCTTGGCTTATCATCCTCAAACTAACGGGTAATAAATTTGCAACAGGGAAATAGTAAAGAAAATTCGAAAAGACTGGTTCCAAAGAGAAGAGATTGGTCTAAGCTCGATGACGCACTTCCTAGCATACAGGATCGCTTTTAAACTCCCATCGAATGTCCTACATAAAGTTTGTTCGAAAACTGATTAGTACCCAAAAAGAGCTATTTTGAGTCCTATTTAAGATAGGTTTTGAGTGCTTTTTGCATACTAATCATATGAATTAAGCCAATTAACATGTGCAAGTCCATTTAGTACTACTGATATTGTATCGAGGTTGTTTTTGGTAGTTTTGCAGGTTTTGGGAACCTCAGCCATCATTGCAAGCTTGGCTTCGTATTAGTGCCGATTTATGCCACGTTCATATGAATTCTTGGTGATTTTATCGCCGAGACGAAGAAATGTCAAGAGGAATTGAAGAAATGCAGGTTTAATCGAATGTGAGGGGAGGGACGCAGAGAATGAAGGATTTTCGCTATGGCACTGCAAAATTTCGTAAGGATTATTAAAATTTCGTTAATCCATACAGTAATTTTGTAATCCCGCAAAATTTATGCATATTTTCTACGATAGCTTAAATTTCGCTATCATAGCAAAATTCACTATCATAGCGAAAAACTATCAGATAGCAAAATTTGAAACCCTTTTCTATGTCTTCATATTCGCCATGATAGCTTAAATTCACTATGCATAGAGAGTTCATCCCCTTGATTTTGATCCAAACAACCACGCTGAGACTCCCATTTTTATCCCCAACGAACGTATTTTTGGCATTTTTTGGTATTTCTCATTCTCAGATGGGCTATACGCTCTCTTATGACATTTTGTAAACCCACCATTTCAAGCTTTCTATGACGCAACCCTTTGCTTTGAAGCTCAGCTTCTTTCTTTTCTCTCATTTTTACACGTAAACACCCCTTTGAGATGACAACTCAAGGGACAAGCCACAAGCTTCCTTAAACCTTGGAAGAGTGAGGGTTGCTAGGTCATAATGGTGGTTCGGCAGTGGTCCTCGCTTTAATTGAAAAACAGCACGCATTTATTGTCTCCAAACTTTCCAACTAAGTGCTTAACGCATTTAACGTCTTTCTTCGTCAATACTTGTTTATATGCTTTAGGTCCAGCAGATTCTTAATGGTATGACCACATTCTGTGATGTCATTTATGAGCCACTTAAATTAGGTTAAATGGTGCATTCTTTCAAACTCGAACAACAAATGCTCGCAGGTATTTCGCTCAAATAGAGTGTTTTTTTAAGGGCTGGTTTTGCAAGCTAAACAAAAGATCCGCTTTGGCTATGACTATATAGTCATTTTCCCCTAATACGAGGAATAACCCAGAGGACACCTTTAACCCCATTTTTATCGTTTTTAGTGACTCAAGCCTTCATGTCACGATTACGACTTTGGGGTTTAAATCAAGCTCAGTTACCTAGGCGACTAACACCACAAGTTTTAATGCAAAAACTAAAAATCCAAAAAGTTCCAGAAAGCCACCATTTTCAACCAAGTGACACAAATTTTTCAGAGGATGAAAACTCCATCCCCGTGCTCGCGACCCAGACCGCTATACTACAAGAAATGACTACTACAGTAGAGGAATATAGGAAACAAATTTTGTTGATTCCTGACATCTCTATCATGGGCACCGAATCACCTACCTCGAAAGTTAGAATATAGCCACATGGGCCATCAAGAAGCTTAACTTTGATTTTAAAGTCGCTAAAGCAAAGATACATCTAAATTAAATGAACTGAAAGAGTTAAGGAACGTTTCATGATACATATCTACAAGGATAAAACAAAAATCTATACGATCAACTAATTTTGAGGAGGGAATTCAAGGAAAGATCAAAGTTCGTTATTCAACCCAGACTAAGACTCTTTCCAGGGAAGTTGAAATCCAAATGGAGTGGACCATTTACAGTGGTATCAAGCACACAGTTTGGGGTAGTGACACTTAGAACCAGCAATCATGAGGAGTTCAAAGTTAATGGTCAAAGATTAAAGCACTACCTTGGGAGAAAGCAATTGGAAGAATAACCCTTACTTCTAAACAAGGGATATTGAAGAAATGTACACTATTAGTTGTAAAGTCCACTATAAAGACTAAAATCGAAAGCAAATATGGGAAGGCAATCCACACAAGTTTGTTTTAAATATTTCTTGTTTCATTTTTACAATTTTTGAGCTAAATTTTTAATAGCTTCAGGATTTTATTCATTATCTATCAAGAGTAAGTAAATATTTTAGCTTACAGACAATGAAGATTGTGCAAAAAGGAGAGTGATTTGAATCAACTTCAATCAAGATAAGAGACCAAAAAAGGGTAGTATATCTTTCTTGATTTGATCTAAAATTTGTCTCGATATAGCATGATTGAAAGTTCAAATTTTTTCTTGTTTTGGTGCTTAATTGTTTAATGTGATGCATAGTGGAAGTTGTTGAATTTTTTGCATGATAAAGATGAATCGAAAGTTATAATTGTTTTGATCGGGAATTGAATAAATTGAAATTGTCATGGAATTTCCGAAAGTGTTTATAAGCTAGTCGCAACATTAATCCAAAAGCTGCAACCAAGAATGTGCCGTATGTGAAAATAAAAAGTGGAAAAGAAAGCCAAAATAATGAAATCGAGAGGTCACGACCAAAATAGCCGCGGAAAGAACATTTTTATGTCAGAACACCACCACAGGACACATTTCGTGTCACAACAAAATTTTATGTTGCGACTGTGATTTAGTCTCAAAAGTCAATAAAAGTGGATTTTAAACTCTCTCAGTAGTGAGAAATTAAATTCATTGAAAATCATTAATTTAGAGGCTTAGTACTTAATGTCGTGATCCCATATCAAATACAGCCATGACATAAGATTTATACCACTTCAAATTTATATTAAACTACAATTCATCCCAACCTTCGCCTCGCATCATTCATTCATAATCTGAAATAAATAGTTATTGTCGCGTAAACGTAAATCAATGCTCCCGATCGAATAACAAGCTATATGCTCGCTTCAAGGAGAATAATAAGAGGAAATTTAATAACTTCAATGAAAAACCATCAATATTCTTACCAAATTCCCAAAACCTTTGTTGGAAATACCAAGAGAGCAAGAATTCAAGAAATCTCATTCAATTCATTCATCGAAAATTTAAAGAAAGAATAAATGGCCTCAGAAGTCTCTAAGAGACAAATCACTATAAAAGGATGGGATAACAAAGGAAAAACAAACAAAAAGAGAATGAAGAGAAGAGAAAATGAGAGAAAGGAAGAGCCTAAGGTTTGAATACGTAGTGTTTATGGAATGAATGGAGTCGGAAAACACTACCCCATCTTTATTCCATAAAACGCCAGGTAATCAAGAGTGGTTGATGGAAGGGAATTCTGGAAGAAGGTTACCAGTCCCATCAACCCGAGAAGCTTCAAAGAAAAAGGAAGAAAGTGCGCCAATTTGTTGGACGACCTTGTTCACGGCCGAATCACTCTTGGAGTTAGCTCAAGGTCTGGTGAACAAAATTTTAAAGCAGGAGCTGCAACCTTCAGGGGGAAGATAAAGGATTCTAGATCAAGAAATAGAGAGTTTTTCTCGAATTTAGTTACAGCCTTATTTTATAGCAAGATTTTACAATATCAAAATGTTTTGATATTTGAATAAAATTCTTGTTGACTTACAAATTGATTGTTTATGATATATGAAATTTTGTTTCTGTGTCATTTTCTTTTTTGTGCAAGAATCAAATAAATAATTGCTTCTTTCCCAAAACAACAATTTCAGAAGAATCAAGTGAATGACAAACTGGAATTAGAGTATTGACTGCATTGTTTAAATTCAATAGTTTGCAAAAATTGGAAAGTTGGTTATTGCCGATGGAACAAAATACTTGGTTGGAAATAATGTGGCAAATGTAAAATAAATACAAGTCTTGAAGAAATAATACACTTGTGTCAACAAACTTATGAAACTCGAGAGGAATTAGAAACATCTTCTGGGAATTTAGGATTGAGAGTCCATAGTCCTAGAACTTGTTTGATTATTGAATGAGGCAAAAATCTTAGGTGGAAACAAATCAACAAGAAATGATAGAGGCCAATCCTTGGCAAATGAGTTTTTGGGTATTTACCAATATATGTCAAGCATATTCTCTAGTTCCTTAATTTGGCTCAATAGTTTTATTTCTTCATCGAGCAACAACTGAAAACCAATTCCCTTCCCTGAATAAACCCAAAGAAAGAGCCCAAATTATCCAGCCTGGGCCCAGAAGTTTAGTATAAAGGAAGAAACAAGCTCAGGGAAAATATTTCCAAATTTTGACAATAAAGGAGGCGAAGAAGAAGAAGAAGAAGCCAAGGAAATAAGGAATAGTTTTTACTTGTGGTATATTTCCTTGAACAATTAAGCTCGTAGGGTGTTTCAAACGAACCGAGCACCCTAATGCCAACCGGTATGGGAGCTAAGGCCCAAAGTTCTCTAAGAAAATAGAAAGCCTAAAAGACAAACATCGCACTATTCCAAATCTTAGAAAAACAAAAGCAAATGAGTTCAAGAACAAAGGAATCTGCCTGAATAAAGTACATATCGAAATTGAAATTCCATAAAAAGAATTCAAAAAGATGAATCATGCTAAGATTGAGGAGAATCAGCAAGAACAAAGAAGAAAAAGGGTGAGTCGAGGCAACAAGCGCAGAGAAAAGAGGGTGATTTACAACTTAAATTTTTCCATTATCTACCCAATTACCTAAGCCCAACATTACAAGCCCGAAGACCTCATTGATTTTTGAAGGTTGAATTTACCTACACAGCGGAGATCAATATGAAAACAAGCCTATGGACTTTAACAAACAATCCAAGAAAACTCTCAGAAGATTAATTAAATTCAACATGAAGATGAAAAGGATCAAGACCTACACACACAATACGTATCAAGACTTGTTGAATAAACGTTTAAATACATAGTTCATCAAGAAATTTGTGATGTGGAGCATACCATGTCATATTCTTGAATCAAAAACTGAAATTTAAATGATGTTGGTATTCTTAATTCCATATCAAGGTGGAATGAGAAAGATCAGGTATGAATCGTAAAATGTCCTTAAAATTTCTAAGCTTATTCGTCAAGTGACAAACAATTCCTTTCTTTTTCTTTGTCAGACACAAAATTTTAAGTTTGGGGGAATTTGATGAGTCTAAACTGTCATTTTTAATCCATTTTCTCAAGATGAGATGTCGCTGATTTGTCAAAGTTTTATTAACACCAAATTTCACTTAAAGTAGAAACAACAAACCACCTTCAGAAAAATGCGGCAAACCAAACCTGCAAGCAGAATTGAGGTCACAATCCTCGAAAATCTCTGTCGCTGACAGAAGCTTCAAAATTTGCCAGCCATTCCAAGTCATGACATCAACAACTTCGGCTTTGAAGAAGAAACATAAAACTTGAGCAAGTGAAGTCGTGACTTAAAGAAGAAGGTTGCGACAAAGAAGACGTGGTCGAGACTAAAGGAAACAATCAAATGAAGAAATTCATGTCGCGACATCATTTCGATGTTGCGACGCCAAAAGGATATAAGTGATGTCACGACACCACTCTGAGGTCGCAACAAGGATCCGTCTATGAAGCCACAAGAGAGGTCTTTGCAAAAGAAAGAGGTTGCAACTAGTTTTTAAAACACAAGGCCCCATTTCATGTTGTGACATCACTCTGATGTCGCGACATAAAAACAGGAAGATTCATAGTGCAACCAAAAATAGATTTTGAAAAGAGGTCGCAATCTGTAGCCAAATAGAAGTACTTTCCAAGAACTGAACTTGCGACCATTTATATATCAAGGATCAGACATGATGTCGCGACCACTCAATAAGGTCGCGACCTGAAGAAGAGCCGAGTAGAAGAAATTGAGGTTGCGACACCAACTTGAGGTCGCGACCTGGAAAATAGGTGAGATAAAGGAAATGTGTTGCAACGTAGAACCGAGGTTGCAACCAGAAGAAAAGAAATGCGAAACAAAAGATGTCGCAGCATTACCATGAGGTCGCGACATAAAATTCAGACATATGAAGGTAAGAAGACCACCAACACAATTGCGACCAAGAATTCAAAGTCACAACATGAAGTCGTCATACAAACAGCAAAGTGGTCACAACATAGAAACACATGTCGCAACTCAGAAGCTGGGAGAATAGGAAGACATTGATGTCGCGACATGTAACTGAGGCCGTGACATCAACACGGAAGGAACACTAAAAAAATGATGTCACGACATCACTTCGATGTCGCGACATCATTGATCAAGGCATTTGCAAGACAAACTTGTTGCAACTTAAAGGAAGAGGTCTACGATCAACAATGAAAATATGAAGAGAGGCCCATGCTCGCGACATCGAATTTGATGTCGCGATACAGGACACGCGACGATTTTTCTTAGATTCCACCGGGAGCATTTTGGGGATTCAAATTTCGCATTCTTTTACAAGAGTAAATAGATAGCTTTAGAATAGTAAAGTAGTTTTTCCCGTATTCACTACCCAGAAAGGAGAAGAAGAGGAACTCAGTGTATATTTTAGAGTAGATTTTAATTTTAATTTTTTTATTTTTTTATTTTCTTGTTTTGAATATGCGAACTGTGCATAGACGAGTAGAGCTGGATTTTTAGTTCTATTATTTTTCTTAAGTATTATTGCCTGAAAATTTATGAAATCTAGACAAATTTCTGGAATTCATTTCTTCTCAGTTTTATTACAATTGGCAAGAGTCATGGCGTGGATCTGCACTCCATTTCTAATTGCACGCAAGAATCGTAGCAGCCACTGGATTCGATTTACATTTAGTTGCCACAATCTTTTCAGACATTTAACAAGAGAGAATTAATTTGGGTTCGATTTTTTACTTAGTCGGGTGTCATTTTTATCGGATAAGTTCCCAATAGTAAGACCTATCACCAAATGAGGGAACATCCACCGATATCCAGGCCGCCTCCGCGTGACACGTAGACCCGAGACCCCCGAGAGCCGAGAGCATTCTTCTCGCATGTTCGACCACCACGACGAACCCGTCGAGCTCCTCAGAGTTCATTATGATAAATCCTCCATTCTCTCATAATCAAGTCAAGGTGTATTTAACAATATAAATAATCATGAGTTCAATCTTTTAATCTAAAGTTGCAAGTTTTAACCCCGTGCTAGCTTCTTCAGATCCTGGATCAAAGGAAAGGGATAAACCCAAGCAGATCTAGAGGTTGAGGCACCAATTAAGTAGTAGAAATTTCATAAAATCCCGAGAAGGTAGAGCAAAAGTTCTCGCTGGCCACCGAAAAATGGGCGAAGTATCGAGAAAGAAAAATACCTGTGATTCAAGAAGATAATTTGGAACAGTAGTCGGTTTGATCTTGTTCTCGAGAAGCAAAGTATATTCAATCGTTGAATATGGAGAAATCCAATTCCAACAATTAGGAAATCTTGGACAAAATCAGATCCATACATAGAACAGAGCAAATGCATTTAGTGGCCGGAATCGGGACCGTTCCATCAGATTACTCGATATTTATTTCTCACAAGAACTCGATTCAATCCATTCTTTTATATACCATTAATTCTTAGTTATTTACTTTGTTTTAGTTTAGTTTGAACATATTCAATAGTATAGGATTTTTAATTTTTGTTGTTTAGATAAAACCTTCACTATTAGTTTTGAGTCCAAATAGTATGAAATTTTAGTAGTCAGATAGTCAATCGTAATTCGCTATCAATCTCGTGGGAATGATACCCGACTTACATTCAGATTTACTACTTGTATGACCTGTGCAATTTGCAATGTCATAGACGAACCCTATTTTTAATCCTGAACATTAAGAGAAAATTATTTTAGCAAGCAAACTTATCCAAAGTGACATGGATATAAGAGAATTGTAAGGCTCTTGTAGCTATGTTAATTTGAGGGGTTTTAGTCTATATAGAAAAAGGCAAACACTAAACTCATCTATTTTTAGTGTATTTTTCTATCATATTTTTGGAAGTTTATGACTTATTTTAATGCTGAGTTATGAAATATTCACCAACTTTGTGTTTCTCGTGGTGTTTTCTGTTAAAGAAGAATCCCAAGAAGAAAAGGAAAGAGAAAATTGGTTAAGTGCGGTAATGTCGCGTGCACATACTCTGCAACCGGCGAAGCTATGTGGTAACAAGAAATTATATGTCGCAACAAAGAAGAAGCTGAACTCAAGATTGTCACGACATTTCACAACTTTGTCGCTACATAATATGAGAAGAACTGAATGTTGCGACATAGTGGGAATTAGAAGACAAAACTTTTTCGCGACATCCTTGTGTTCTGTTGTGACATTGTTCAAAGAAAATTGCAGCAAAGATCTGTCGTGACATTTTACAACTATGTCGCGACATAAAGAGCTGAAGAGGGAAGAAAGGATGTCGCGACAGAGAATGGTAGAGTAATGTGATAAGTCAAGACAAGTTGGTCGCCACAAAGGTTTTTATATTGCAACAAACACTTTAGAAAATGACAAGATCAAGACAAGAAATATGTCGTGACATTTTCAAAGTATGTCGCGATATAAAGTTCAGAAGGGGGCATAGCAAGGTAAGAAGGATATGTTACGACAGAGTAATTTATTGTCGCAACAACCACAACAAAATGCTGCGGGAACAATGTCGCGACATTGAATTTTATTATTGTGACAAAGGTTGATTAGATTTATAGAAAGAATGTAGAGACAAAGAAGAATTATGTCGCGACATAAATTGAAGAGAAGCTTCTAGAAGAGATAGAAGACTGTCGCGATACAGTTTGAGCAAAAGAGTTAATTTATGTTGCGACATTTCAAAATTATGTTGCGACATAAAAACGGTTGAAAGGGGAAAAAGTTTGTTGCAACACATAAATTTTTTATGTCGAGACACAATCAAGAGCAGCAATAAGGAAACTTTGTCGTAACAAAGCTTTTATGTCACGACATACCATTCGAGTTTAAGCTGCAAGGCACTAAAAAAATGTTGCAACACAAGACACTCATGTCGAGACAATTATAAGACAAATTTAGTAGAACTTTGTCGCGACATTTTCAAACTATGTCACGACATAATTCCAGAAAAAGGTATAGAAGAATGTCACGACATAACACTACAACCCACAACAAAAAGATGGAGGACAAAAAAAAAAAAAAAAAGTGTCGCGACAAATATGCCATTTGGGCTAGATTTTTGGGGATCCACAATTTCAGCATCGAAGTATGGCCCATCATTTGAAAATCTATAAATAGAAGCACCTAGGGCACTATGCATAGCTTCTTCCGAACCTAGAACTTTTGGATAACTAGAGACTCCTTTGTATATTATTTTTTTTTCTTTTATTTCTTTTCCGTCAATTTAGTTTTAGTTTAGCTTTGTAGTTAGTTTGTTTTTTGGAATTAAGCAGTGATCTGGTGCAAAGTTTCGAGCTGGGTTTATTGTCAAATTTTAGTTTTCATTACCGTCTGATTTGAATGGAATTTGGAAATTTTATGGAATTCATTTATTTTAGTTCGCTTGCAATCTCAGTGAATTTACCTAATCAGTTAGTCACTGTTATTTGTAATCGAGTTTTGAAAGACTGAGCTCCCTCTAGGAATGGATCGATGTTAATTATTGTTTTCTGTGCAACTTGAAAGAACTTCATAGTTCAAAATCTTACATTTATTTGATCGGGTGTTATATTCTTGGAAATTAATTGTTCGAATATTGCAGAGGTGGTACCAAAAAGGGATCAGATCTTGCTCTGATTTCCAGGAGGTCCTCTTAGTGACATAGAGATAGAGATTCTTTAGATTATGAAGCAGTTACTTGAGGGTACGTTAGACTAATATTATGGAATTAATGAACTCTGAAAGATTACTTCGATAGATCACTAATTTACTCATGGTATCAGAATAATTGGATGATGTATCAATTTAATTGATCAGCGGTTTCTCCTCAGTCTGATGAAAGGATCTTGATCTCATGTTAGCATAGATCTAATCAAGGAGATAGAGAATTTATCAGATTTGTAGGATGAAATACCAATTAGATTGAAGAAGGTTTGCATTATCCTATTTGTGGGGGCAAAAATTCTTCAGTCCTAAGAATTGGGTGTGAAGTACTGGAAAAGAAAAATATCCAAATCTCACAAAGAGGATTATAATCTACAAGTAACTGATTAGATTCATGTGTCTGGAAGGAATATGGATTTCTATTTAGTGAAATGTATGGTGTATGGAGGAATCCAAACTATACTACCTTGCATCTTTGACAAATTCAGATTTCAAACTCATGATTGAAATATGTTATAAAAATATGCAGAAATTGATAATTGCACACTGATCTAATTCCTGGTGTTAACTTACCTAGTGAACTTTTCAAATCCAAATATTTTGAATTCTTTATATATAGTTACAAAATTTTAATTGGTTTAACTTTCCTTTAGTTTAACCCAAATCACTTTTAACTTTGGAGTTCAAATAGTGAGGATGTTTAGTAGATGGGGTAATTGATATTTAGATTTCTCATCAATCCTCGTGGGAAAGATATCTGGACTTAAATCCATTTTTATTACTTGTATGGCCTATGCACTTGCATTATTCTATACCAAGACAAAATTTTAAATGAAGCCTTCTCATATAAGGCAGACAACATATTTTAATATCTTCGTCAACAGTTAAGGCCAAGTGTCGGGACTTTAGTTAGTCTCAGTAGTCGTGGTCAAAAATTGGTCAACAAGTTTTGGCGTTGTTGCCGTGGACTCCGAGTAGTCTTAGGAGGCGCCGCGACCACTCGTCAATAATTTAGTCTTCAACAATTAGTCAGTTTTTGTCTATGTTAAAATTTAGTCAATGAGGACCTAATAAATACATTACAAAATAATAACTTTATTTAAATAATGAAGCATATCAATTCGTATTGGGTAGAAAACATACCTTGCATGGATTTGGAATTGTTGGCTGCCATTAGTCTCCCAAATCTACAAGGGACGAAATCAAAGAGAAAGATGACTATGGTTGAAGATGGATATTTCCTTCTCCCTAAAGTGTGTTCCACCAAAACCCTTGTAAATTCTAAGGCTCTATTCACTCATATATATATAGAGCACAAGGGAACAATTGGGCTTTAGTCCAATGGGCTTACCAAAGAAAAAGAGAAGATAGAACCATGGGCCCATAGCTAGTTAATATTAAACCATCCCATAAATGGCCCAAAATTAACATGCACAATATTACAATTAAAATTGTAATATGATTATGTTTAGTCCATAGATTAATAAATTAATCTAATAACAAGTCCTCAAGGAAGCTCTAGCAATTTCCTGCCATAAATAAGTTATAGATGGTCAAGCCAAGAAAAATTCAAGCTTACAATGGACGTATTAGATGATATGATATAACCTATATCCAAATGGAGTTTCTTCTTTTTCCTATTTTTTTATTAGCTATGTATCATCAAATCAAACAAAATACTAAAGCATCTGTTGAGGAAAATCTCCATCTTCTTTATGAGAATTGATCAAGAGCTTTGCTACTCGGTGAAGAGGTGTTGGGTCTCTTTCCACCTATTGAATTTTGAAAAAAGAAATTTTAAGGAGATGATATGACCAAACTGAACCGTATTAGATGTTCAAATCACAAACTTGTCGAATGAATTAGCCACCCCATTAAAGTCAAAAGCGATGCATGCTAAATGTGATCGGTTTCCTTCAAGAGGTGTAAATTTCTATGTCACCAAGCATAAAGATAATTTTACCTTCTTCTCAACTGTGAGATTACATCTGTTACCTTTCTCCATGTATCATTAAAATCTTCGATCTCTAACACATTGAACTAGCACATAAAGAAAAATGTAGGAAAATTTTGTTTCACCTTGGCTAAGCATGAAAGATAGCTCTCTCCCCAACCACCATCATCTAGCTACAATTTGAGTAGAAAATCGGGTGCTTTGTGAACATGAAGACAGTTGTGGTATGTCTTGCCAACATCTGCTAGCCCTCTCAATGCAAACCATGTGGCATATGTGAAGCATATTCCCTAATTACCATACAAATGTAAATATTCCTTCATGTAAATTTCATGTTCAACAATAGATGTTATAAAAAAAAAAAAGAAGATTGTGGAATTTCTTGAGCAAACATAATAGTTGAATTGAGATATACCATGAACCATATGTCCTTTGTAAGTCTTCAAAGTACTGTACAACCTTTCTTATGAAATGATCAATCTCTTGCTTCCTGTGTCCTGGGTGTAACTTCTTAAGCAAAACTAAAGTGTCGATTGCTGATGTAGTGCACTCAACATACTTGTACCATTCATTCTTCTGTTAGTGCTGAAATAATTTAAAACATTAAGAATTACCAAAAAAAAATCAACATGCTTGAATCAGGGTATAATTTAGAATCTTATTGTTGCTCAATGAAAACATCTTCGAACAATTCAGCAGCTAAAAATGTTTAATTAAGGAATCAATTGGTTTACATAAATGGGTTTGATATATATGATATATATATATATATATATATATATATATATATATATATATATATATATATATATATATAAGAGAGAGAGAGAGAGAGAGAGAGAAAGAAAGAGAGAGAGAACGATTCCAACAAATAAGTTTTAAAGTTCCTTCTATATATATGTGATGAGTCTTAAACTCATATGGTTTTTAAGCCCATTTTTCAAGTATAGTTCAGGCTTAAAAGTTTAGTTTAATGCAAAATTATGGAGCTTTCACCTAGATTTATGTTTTGCAGGAACTTAAGGAAAGAAGCAGAATTCAGCATAAAATGGAGCAGAAATCAGCATTATGTAGAGAAAGGGCCAATGTTGTGACATTGTTTCAGCAGATTTCCAGTGTTGTGAAATTATGTGGAGAAGGTCTTGATATTACTAAAATGTCGCGACATTAGCTAAGGAATGGAAAGAAAAGATATCCCAATGTCGCGACATCATAAACAAACCCAACAATCAAATTATGGCAGCCATCCAATGTCGCGACATTTGATTAGTGATGTTCCGACATCAGGTAAAGGCTTGAATGTTGGAGACCTAAACATCCAATGTAGCAACATTGGATCAGTAATGTCGTGACATTAGATCAAGGCAACTTGGGTGATGAGACGAACAACAATGTCGCGACATCAGCGGAAAAGATCTGACCTGTAGAGGCAATGTCGCGACATTAACAAGCGAGCTACAAGAAATGTCATGACGTCAGGGCAAAAATGTAAGAGAAAAAGCAACAGTAAGCTATGTCGTGACATCGACTCAGTGTCATAACATCAATCAAATGTCGCAACATCATAATAGAGAACTACTACAATGTTGCAACATCAAACTTGAGCATCCAAGTTGAAACACTATAGAGCAGTGTCGCGACATCAGATTTAGTAATATGACCATCGGCTGATGTCATGACATAGGAAGCTGATGTCGCGATGTAGGTGTCTTCAACAGCTGAATCTTAGTAATGGCGACATCATCACGAGCATTGAAAAACATTACGAAAATTGAATTGCCCGTGATTTTCAATGTTGCGACATCAGATGCGACCCACGACATTGACAATTCTGATGTCGTAACATTACCTCGACATCAGTAGCTAGGGCAGCAATTCTAGGCTTTTCGAAGTGCATGATTCTCGCCTTCTTTTTACGACCTAAGATCTGAGCCTATAAATAGAAGCTCTTAGGAAGTAGTGAGGAGCTTCCGCCGAACCTAAAATATTTGGGTAGCTGGAGTCTCCTTTGTATATTATTTTTCTTTTGTTTCTTTTTCTTTGATTTAGTTTTAGTTTACATTTTAGTTAGTATTTTCTTTGGATTTGACGTTGATACGAGTGAAGTTTTGAGGCGTGTTCATTGTCAAATTCAGTTCATTCTTGTATGATTTCAATGGAACACAAATTTTCGAGTATGACTTCGGTTTGCTTACAATTTTAGTGAATTTTTGCGATCAATTAGTCATTTTATTATTTATGTCCGATTTTGAAATCACGAAACCCTCGGCAATGGGTAGTGTTAGTTATCATTTTATACTGTAGCAAAGAATGTCAGAGTTAGAAATTTTGAATTTATCTAATTGGTGTTGTTCATGAAATTAATTGTTCTTAATATTAGGGGTTGTATCTTCCTCTGATTTCCAGGAGGCCCTCTGAGTAACATAGAGATGGAGATTTCTGAGAGTATAGAGTAGTTACTTAGGGGTATATTAGACTAATATTATGGAACTAACGAACTCTGAAAAATTATTCTGATAAATCACTAATTTACTCATGGTGTGAGGATTACTTGGATGATGTATCAATTTAATTGATTAGAGGTTTCTCTTCTATTTGATGGAATGATCTTGATCTCGTGTTAGCATAAATCTAATCAAGGAGATAGAAAGTTTACTCAAATTGGAAGGATGAGATACCAATTAGATTGGAGAAGGCTTGCACATTGTCCTGTCTATGGGGGCAAAAATTCTTTAGTGCTAAGAATTGGGTATGAAGTACTAGAAAGGGAAAAATACCCAGTTCTTAGAAAAAGGATTATATCCTACAAGTAACTGATAAGACCCATGTATCTAGAAGGAATATGGTTCTCTAATTAGTGAAATGTATAGTGTATGGAAGAATCCAAACTATACTACCTCACATCTTTGACAAGTTTAGATTTCAAACTAATGTAAATTATGTTATAAAATGATGCGGAAATTGATAATCATACATTGATTTATTTTCCAGTGTTAACGTTACTCAGTGAACTCTCCAATCCAATTTATTTTGAATTCTTTAGTCATAGTTGTAAAATTATATTTAGTCATTCTTTCTTTAGTTTAAACAAATCAACTTTGTACTTGTGAGTTCAAAGAGTAAGGATCTTGAGTAGTTGTGGTAATTGATATTTAAATTTTCTAATCAAATCTCGTGGGAATGATATCTGGACTTAAAATCCATTGTATTACTTGTATGACATGTGCACTGGCAGAGAATTAGACCTATAATAAATTTTTATTATTACATACACATTAGAAAACATTTTCTTATAATTTTTAGTCAAACATCACGTTTTTGGCATCACTGCAGGGCACTGAATAGTTTCAGGCAGAAGTGATAGAAATTTGGTGTATAGGCAAGGTCTAAAAAATATGTTGAGGCAATTAATTAATTACCTCCAACCATTTGGAAGTTCCTGCAGGCTACCAGGCTGATATGCCACCATTTTTACTCTATAAGGGGATATATAAAATGGGGTTTATTGATACTAGAAAAATTAGAAAGATTGCGGTAATTGAGACAAATCATGTTTATATACAACACATGTAGGGAAAGCAAAACATTGATGGCATCATACAGCCGTTCGGGTTGGGTGTTTTTTACTCGATTTCTGGTGGCATTACTGATAGAGGGCAGCATGTAACAAGATGAAGTTAGACAGAAAAGCATAATCGGTAAAAAGACTGAATTCTTTTGAACCAAGAAGTTATTAATTGCAGCTAGGCCTTCTGCAGTGCAATCAGAAACTTTATGTCGCCAGTCTCAGTCAGAGAATGTCCAAGATCTCTTACAAATGTGCCTGTGCATGCTTCTAAAATCACCAGAAGGATTGTCCCTAACCTGCAAGCTTATATATTAGCTTTCAAGTAGCATTAAAGAATTCTGATGGTTGATGAGAAGGGATGATCACATAAATTCAAGACAACACCTGAGATTTGTTTAAGGAGTCATGCCCTATCATGAGTGTGGGTCCAATTTCATCTGTTACTTTACAAGCTAATAAAGCCTCAAGGCCAAGACTGGTGTCCCACAGCTGACTACCAAAAGTCTACGTATCTCGACGACCAGACAAAAACAATCCAGGTTAGGACTTCAGATTAACATTAATTTCCAAAGCAAATTAATCAAGTTGCTTTAATCTAACCTGCATCTTAATTCCATCTTCACCAATCCATATATATAATCACCAGAGCCTAGATAGTTTCTTCAAATAATCCCCGTATGGATCTTCTACCCAACAAGCAAGCATACACAATACCTGTTGAATTTAAGAGGTGTGCTTTCCATTAGACTCTTCATTTTAAAATTTTCACAATATGAAAAATCGTGCTACCTTCTTCACGCATGCTATGTTGATATACCGACTGTTTTCATTTCAAGAGCCTTTTTCCTCAACTTGTTGAAGGGCCAGCAAGTCAGAAAAGGCTCTGTAAAAATGTATATACTATCACAAACCAGATCTTGTATCAGCAAATAGGGAAAGTAGAGATCCTCCTACAATATAAAATTTGGTAAAGCATTTCGTGTGAGCATGAAATATTCGAAGGATAATGATGGGCTTAATTAGTTTAACTAAAAACTTACATTGGCACAAAGATGGCATACTTTTTTTCCAATTAATTTCATTGTATGGCTGAGTGTGGAGTTCTTCTCTCAGTTGTATAATGAGAGGGGAGATTGGGGCAACAAACCTTTTACCATATATGTATGACATGGGCATGTAAACTAGCCGAAAAAAGCATCACATTTTTGCTGCATTTATTTTTTCAAAAAATTGAAAAAAAAACTCTATATGAAAGAAAACAGAAACTGATGATTTCAGTATGTGATGGTTTTAGTAGGCGTGGAAGTGGCATTCCTATCACAACCAAAAAGCTAGCCAAAGCTTAGGTTTCTAATGTTAAATTATATTATATTATATATTATTTATTCATTTATTTCTTATTAGTACTAGGATTCTTATTCTAGCACTTAAGGGTAGAGTTGTGTTTTTATATTTTTTAATAAATCTATATAAACTTTTTTTCTATGTCATTTCATTATGTAGTTTTCAATGGAATAAGAATCCATGATTTTTTATAGTCGCTCCTAATTGGGATTTCCTTATTTTCACGTCTTACTAATCATGTATGACGTAATATCTAGTGTGGGTTCACTTGCCTCCTCTTTTCATTTTTTACATTTCTCATTTACCGTAGCCATTTTCCTATTTTTCCCTATGAAACCTGTTTCTACTTAGATGCCTAAATTCCTTTTTTTTTTAGTTGCAGCCATTCCCACAGCTTTCACTTTCATGGGTTTTGCTTTTCTTCTCTTATCCACTATTTTCACTCAAATATTTTAATTTTTTTTTTTCTCACCATCTCTTGTAAAGCTTAGTTTGAGTATATATAATTCAAGAACTTCTCAAATTTCCTATGTCATTTGAAATGTTTTTGCACAAATCAATCAAATTATCCAACTTAGATTGTCTGATACTTGTCATGAATAAGGCATATACGACTCAACGTACTAATCTTGACTCGGATTTTGAACCCTGCCTCTTAGAGGGTCACTCAATCAGGTCCTGTATGATTGGGGTCAAAATGGCATCGCTTAGATGGTTACATAAACTTCCGACATTCGGATGGGTATTGACTCGAACATCAGGTCCTGTATGTTTATTTAAACTCATTTTATATGTTTCTTTATGTAATATAAGGACTAAGACTATTGGGTGCGCACCCAAAGTCCTACATCAATTAGGAATGGGAAGGCTTTTGAGTTTATAAGCATGGACAACATCTAATTGGTATGAGACCTTTTGGGGAAAAAGCCCAAAAACAAAACCACGAGGGCTTAGGTTCTAAGTGGACAATATCATACCAATATGGATAGGGAAGTGTCCATGGGGTATCTCAACAATTGGTGTGGTGAGCATGGAAGCCGATTTGATGAGCCCCTAGCCCTTGGTAGGTGGTGCATAGCATAGTGAAGACAAGAAAAAACTTAATATGAGGGGAGACTCAATAGAACTTTGTTCGAGATAGAGGATTTTAAGGTGTGCGCCTAAAGTCCCACATCGGTTATGAATGGGAAGGCTTATGAGTTTATAAGCATAAACAACATCCATTGGAATGAGGCCTTTTGTGGGAGAGATCCAGAAACAAAAGAATGTGGGCTTAGGTCCAAAGTGAACAATATCATACCAATATGGATAGGGAAGTGTTCATGATATTTCTAAACAATTAGTGAGGTGAGCATGGAAACCTATGTGATGAGCCCTTGGCAGGTGGTGCATCACGTAAGGCGTGTGCCCAAATGTAGTGAAGACAAGAAAAATCCTAATTTGAGGGGAGACTCGGTGGAACTTTATTCGAGAGAGAGGATTGTTGGGTGTGCGCCCAAAGTCCCATATTGGTTATAAATGGGAAGGCTCATGAGTTTATAAGCATGTACAACTTCCAATTGGTATGAGGCCTCTTAGGGGAGAAACCCAAAAACAAAACCATGAGGGCATAGGCCTAAAGTGGATAATATCATACCAATATGGATAAGGAAGTGTCCATGAGGTTTCTCGACAAAGACATTAAAAAATATGTAAAATTTTGAGCACCCATCTTATCAATCTTGGCTTGGCTTCCTTATTTGCCATTAGATATTTAATTACAGCATGATCAGTGTATATTACAACATGGGACCCCAATATAAAAGGCTTGGATTTTTCACAAGCAAATACCATTGCTAGCATCTCCTTCTCTGTGGTGGAGTAGTTATCTTATGTCTCATTGAATGTTTTGCTGGCATAGTATATGGCCTTGAATATCTTTTCAGTTCTCTGTCCTAATACAACTCCCATTGCATAATCACTGGCATCACACATAATTTCAAACTCATTGTTTCAGTCTGGTTTCAACATAATGGGAGCTGATACTAATCTGGATTTAATTTCCTCAAATGCAGATCTACCTGATTCATCAAAATCAAAATTTGCATCTTTTTCCAGCAGTCTACACAATGGTCTAGGGATTTTTGAAAATTCCTTATGAATATTATGTAAAATCCAGCATGTCCCAAGAAGCTTAGAGACATACTTTCATACATGAAAGCATGTTTCCTTGTTTTCTCACTTTAGGCTCCATGTTTTGAGCACGATGCTTTCTCACTTGACCTATAAATAGGCAAATGAGAAGCTTAGAAATTCATCCCAACAAATCCACGAGAGATAGAGGGAGAAGAAGGGGGGGAGAGAGGAGAAAATATTAGAGAGACAATGAGAGGGATATTCTCAATTGAGAAATTTCCATACTAGGGGAGTGTGAGGTTATCTCTAATTTCTTGAGTATACCCCAAGACTAGTATATTCTTGGGAGGAGTTGTACTATATACCACTTTGTGTTAGTGAAGAATTGTTTGAAGATTGTCCCATGGTTTTTCCCTTTCATACAGAAAGGTTTTCCATGTAAATTTGGTGTTCTCTATTTTTCTATATTTATTTTCTCATATGGTATTCACGCATATGATACTATCCACGTATACGAACTATTTACATATATGGTACTATTCACGTATAAGGTTACTATTCATTCAACGTCAAGAAACACTACTAGAGAGTAGTGTCGGAGCAATAGAAGTCGATCATTCGGACACCCAACGAAAGGGGCCTTCATGGCTGTAAATCATGTCTACTAGATTGAGAAGAAGCCATATTTATATAACGTCAGGAACATTCTCCTATAAGATGTCCTATACAATGATGTTGGATGTGACAGTTATCTTCACATGGAATCAACTTTTTCTTGAAAACATTCCCAACAAAACCATTATGAACAAAGCAAAAAAAGGAGGGAAATTTTGAAATATAATTTTTAGTATATGCTGGCAGATGGAGGGAAGAAAATGGGAGGACATAAACAAGGATATTTTGGTGAATGTGCTGGGAATAGTGGGAATGGAGTCATTGCTATTGGATGTTCCCTTTGTATGCAATTCCTGGTATAAAGCTAGCTGTGAACCTCAATGCTGGGAGCATCTTTTTTTTCCTACATTCATCAAACCTGATGGTATAGATGATATATGTTGGGAACCAGAGATTCTCGATGGTGGTTTTATAGAGAGACTAGCAATGACATATCAAGAAAACTTGTCTGTTACTGCATTCGTGAAGTTCAGAGTTAACAGAAGCTGTGGAAATGCCACAATCATAAAACTCCCCGGTGGCTACACCGAGGAAGCATTGGAGTATGTTGCAAACGAGTAAGACATCTCGACTTCTACATTATTATATTGTAAAAAATCATACTTTTAGAGCTAGTTTGGTTCATTTTTTTTAAAACATTGAGAACATTATTTTGGTGTTCTCTGAAACATTGTTTTTGTTCTCTGAATTTACTATCTTTTGTTGTTGGGAAACTTTATGAACCCTTTCTCTATCTACATTGGTATGGTATTATCCACTTTGGGCTTAAGCCCTCATGGTTTTGTTTTGGGGTTTTTCCCTCAAAATGCCTCATACCAATTAGATGTTATCCATTTTTATATGCTTATAAGTAATCTCATTCCTAACCGATGAGAGACATTGTGAGACTTTGGGTGCACACCCAACAACCTTTCCCTTGAAAAAAGTTCCATTGAGCTTCCCTTCAAACCAGGATTTCCTTCAATGCGTTCGGGCACACGTCTTACGTGAAGCACCATCTACTAGAGGGGGCCATCACATCATTTTTTTGGGCTTCAACCCACATGGTTAAGTTTGAACTTGGCTCTGATACCACTTGTTGGGAAACCTTATGGACCCTTTCTCTATCACATTGGTATGATATTGTCCACTTTAGGCATAAGCCCTTATGGTTTTGTTTTTGTTATTTTCCTGCAAAAAGCCTCATACCAATTGGATGTTATCCATGTTTATATATTCATAAGTCATACTATTCCTAACTAATGTGGGACATTGTGAGACTTTGGGTGCACACCCAAAATTTGTGTTTTTTACCAGGAAAAAAGAACTGAGAATCAAACTTGTTTTCCCTGTTTTTCTTATTTTCCTTGTTTTATTTTAGCATAGCAGTTTTCAAAAACATGAACCAAACAGGTCATTAAGTTCTAGTTCTCTACAGACCAATACTTTTAAATCTTAAAAGTTTTCAAAATTCCATTACAGTTGCTTCATATGAAGTGAATTGTGATGTGTAGGTGTCCCAGATTGAAAGGTTTGGTCGTGGGTTCATATAATGAATTTATCAACTCTATCATTGTAAAATTTATAAGTAAGTGGAAAAATTTGGAGATGCTGAAACTAGTGAAATATCACTTGAAAGAAATAATTCTAGAGATCAGACTTCACTGCAACAACTTCAATTGGTTATCCGCTCCATTTACCTACATTGGAAAAGATGAAGCATCGCCTTATTTCTTCACTCGTAACTTAAGCATTGATCTTACATGGAGGAGACTTCGAGAAGGAAGCTCTTGTGATGATATTACAAGGCTGCAAACAACTTGTTCATTTAGATATCAGTAAGTCCTTTGGTTTCGATGATGATGATGCTGAGATATTAGAGCTTGCTTCACATATTCTTCGTTCAAGTGTGAAGGCTCGATCATAGCACTAGATTGGCTTGATGATGACTATATTGATCATGATGACTTAGTTTATGATTCAAGTTATTCCGATTAATGTATGATCGATAATCTATATGAGGATCTATGAATACATTTGGGGTTTGCTTGTTTGTTAATAAGTAAGAGTTGCTGTGAAAAAATTGAATCATAAAATAAGGTGGCGTTTGTTTTTTTTACATATGCTAAATACAACTTTTTTATGGCCTAATGCTAAATAGTACTTAATAGCATTAAGTATTAAGTTTGCTGTTTTAACATCGGTAGTAGTTATTCCTAAATTTCTTCCCTTTGTCGGGCAATGGTATGCTTTCCGTTTTGGAAGATGACTTTTTTTTAATAGAAAATGCTAAATATTTTGGCTTTTTCTATTCATAATTTTTTTTAGAAATTTTAGCAATAAGTCATAAAATGTTAGAAAACAAATAGGTTGAAAGATGAAAGCTATTTAGCATTCAAAAAAATTCCAAAAAACAAACGCCACCTTAGTATATGTTTCAAGTTATTTCCATAAATGATGATCTTTTTGAGGATCTATGAATACAGTTTGGGTTCTACTTTGCTTGTTTGTTAATAGGCAAGAGTTGCTGTGAAAAACTTGAATCATAAACTAAGTTATCATGATAAAAAAATTATAAAACTACTTCAAATTTTGTATTTTATAAAGTTATTTAGGTGACATTTGGTTTTTTCGCTTAATGCTTGATAGAACTTTTGTTCTAAATATTGATTAATAGTATTAAGGATTTAATTTTTTATTATTTAATCATAATTTCTATTAAGTATTAATTATTTTGTTTTTTCTAGGCTAAAAACCCCCAACTTAATATCTTGGTGCAATAAAAAAGATAGTTCAATTTAATATTTATTTATATGATAGGTAATTTAACTTTTTTATTATGATAAAATGAAAATATTTATATAAATATCTTCATTATAGACATTAAATTTTATATATAATATATGAAAAATTAACGTATTTTATCCTAATTTAGAGAAATTGATTTTTAAATAAAAATAACTATCATATCTATTAATAAAGAAAAAAGAATCATTTTTTTATACTTTTATATCAATTTTAAAAATACACTCATTTTTATTTAATTAGCATGAGAACAATCACGAGTTTCAATTAGATCACAAAGTAGGATTTTCTCATGCTCGTGTTTTAAAAGTTTAAAAATCTAACTTTCTAATATAAAAAAATATTAAAAAAATCAAATATTTTAACTTTTTCTATTTAACAAAAGTCGGCATGACACCTTAGACACTTGCATGTTGTCAATATATGAAAATGATGACGTGTAATTTTTTATGATGTGAACAATTCAAAAAGAAAAAAAAAACTTTTTATGATGTGAAAATATTTTTATACAATCTATATATTTAGAGAATTTCCACATTTTCTTTCTTTGCTCTTTAGCCAATTCTAAAAAAGAGCCTAAGCCATAAGCAAAAAACTCCTTTGGATCTGCCAATCACAGAAGAAAGCTTAAGGCATAAGGAGAGATATTGCTTTCAAAGGTCCATGGGAGCACATAGTATATGCCCACTTATACACTAGGCTTTAAACTGATACCCTTTTAATACATAATTTTATTATAACTTAAAACTTACAGTTATATACTGTTTACGGTTTTTGAAAACTATTTTTCTTTTAAACAAGATAATAAGGATAATATAGTGTGGATATCGTATTCTAGCTATGATGCATCTTCCATTAAAAAAACTCGTTTTTATATTTTGAAAAATAATTTAAAACACGATTTGAAGTCATCACTTATTTTTATTTAATTTTTTAAGAGGAAAAACAAAATAAAAAATAAAAACTTGACTTCTTTTTTAAAAAAGATGCATAAGAAGAAACACTCTTTCGATCAGCCAATCACAAAAGAAAGCTTAAGGCATAATCAGAGGTATTGCTTTGAAAGGTCCATGGGAGCAAGTGTCACATTTTCTCCTTAAATTGACCACTTACTTATACACTAAGGCATGGCCTCCTTTTCTAAAATTAATTAATCCAAAGGACAACTAGGCTTTAAACTGATACTCTTTCAATACAGAATTTTATTATAACTTCAAACTTAAGGTTATATAGGGCTTGTTTACAGTTTTTGAAAATTGTTCTTCTTTTAAAACAATATAATAAAGATAACACAAAGAATATATTTGGTTTTCAATTTTTTTATTATGAAAAACACAAAAAATATTGTGACACCCCAAAACCCGGGGCTCCCGTTGACCACCGTCAACCTACGGAAACCTGTGTGTCTCATATCATGTGATCCATACTTGAGTAAAATGAACCAATAGGGCCCATCATCCATACTCATCCATACGGTTACAAGACCATACATTTCTATAGATCCAAGAGTTATTACATCACTCTTAATACAAAACATATTTTAAAACTAGTTCATTCTAATATATACAAAAAACAAGAATCAAGGCCACAGTCCGGCCCGCTCCATAATCCTGGCCTCTAAGGAGCGCCGTCGTCAGTAATTCGAAAAGGGGGTCCCACGATCGGTGAGCAACGCCCGCAGGAGATAACCTACAAGGGCTATTCCCCACCTAGGTGCACGTGCAAGTGATCATTTCACAATCAAACCAACAACCAATCCGTGCATACATGTTGTCCTATCATGGAAAAATCTACATGCATGTATGAGACGACACTCTACATGCCCTAAGTACCGATTCAACCTTTGACCCACTACCCAATGCAAGTGCCAATGGGAATCAACACCAGTCGGGCCCCAATTTCATCTCACAACCCGTAGTCTATGTGATATTTATTTAATTATCTGTCTTTCAAAATAAAACTTTTCGGGGTCTCACCGCGGGTCTCTTACACCCTCCGACATTTTTCGGGCTTTCACCGGTGGATACGTTGTCTAACCAGGTTTTCAGGTTTTTCAGGTATTTCATATTCCATTTTCGTTTAACACTGTGGAACTCAATTAGACTTCGTCCCATTCCCAAGCCCACACAATTCAACACCAAACGCAGTGCCAAATCAATACCATGAACACACTTTCATAATGTGTGGTGGGCACCCGCACACCAATGGAAGGCAATTTGTGCCACTGCACTCAAGCCCATGACCAATGTATGAAGACCTCTACATGGACGTTCTACACCATACACTATAAAGCGCAAGCATGGACACTCATGTCTAATGCACAAATATCATATATTTAACTTACATGCGCCATGTTAATATTCCACATATTCAACCAATACATCACATAAGTATTACGCACTACATCTTTAGTTCATTCATGTCAACACATCATTCAAGCATGTATTAAAATAATTCAACCATTACTAGTGCAAGTACGCCATAATTCATGTTCTGGGCCGAGACATAGTATGTCAGTCATACAAACCCAATGCATATAATTATTTCCATCTTTATCGCATATTTCACATGTTCAAAGATATGTCATTGAATTCATGGCAATAACACATTTGCCATTCCGCTATAAATCCTACATGCTTCGGGCTCTAAGAAATAATGGACTTAGTCCAAAGTCCAGTTTTGTAAACACACAAACATCCAACACACAATTCCTTGCTCAGGCCATATGCAGTCCCAAGCATTTCGATTACAAACCGGTTCCGAAAACAGAAGTTCTGGAAACCAAAATGAATTATTCCTCAACTATTCATTACCCAGCCCAATGTTCAGCTTATATTTTGGCTGAGAACTTTATTTTAATAAATTCTAGACTCAACGAGATTTCCGTAGAGTTCAAGAACTTGCGAATCAGAGTTCGGACGAGAAAGTTATGGCCGTCCAAAGTTGACACGGCCGATTCACAAGGGTGTGCGGAATTCAAGACACCCGTCGCCATCTCCGTCGGATTTTTTCCATCCTTAACACAAGAAGGGGTCTCTAAAGTCCCGAAACTCCGTAGAAACTGGTCTTGACCATCAAGCACAATCACAAACAACCACACTAACATCTTAAATTCGCTCGAAAAATCTGGACGAAACCCGTAGAGGCCATTACACGACCCTGGGGCGTGAAATAACTGCAGTGGGGGAGGAAATCCTACCAGCGCCCGCCTGGTTCTTGTCGTCCGGGTCTCGCTAACTCGCGCAACAATCCTTCCCTCTTCCTTTCTTTCCTCTCTTCCTCCCCTTTCCTCTCTTCTCTCTTTCTTTCTTTCCTTTCTCCTTCTTCCTCCCTTCCTCCTTTCCTTTCCTCCCCTTTCTCTTCTCCTTTCCTTTCTCTCCTTCTCTTTCCTCCCTTCCTCTTCTCCCTTGCTGCTCCATCGGACTGGTTTGGAGCTCTCCCTGCTCCTACCAACAGCCCATGTGAGCTTCCTTATATGTGCATGGTAAGAGTTACGGTATGCCGAATACACATGGCATGTTACAGGTCACACACATGAGCTACATGTGGTCACATGCATGCCATATGCATTAGACAATGAGCTACTATGTGTCACCATGGCTTGCCATGTGTCACCACATGGTTGGCCATGTGTCATCCACATGGCTAACCATGTGTCGCCCGACACGCGTTTCCTCGAAATATCGCAAATTCTCACTATCTCTAATTCAACAAAATTCCGATCGAGCAGCTAATTTTCACTTGTGACGACCTTCCAACGGCGCAACTGGGCTTTGTCATCCGAGATCTAGAAAAAAATCCCAACTTTTCTTTTGACTATTCCGGTAAACTACCGTTTTGCCCCCTTTTTATCTGAAAATTTTAAATTTAAAATTTTCACAGGTTTTACACTCTCCCCCCCTTAAAATAATTTCGTTCCGAAATTTTTGCATACATACACATTCAAACACATGCATATGCAACAGTCATTTGAAACATTAATGACTAGAAAACGCACCTCCCGTCTCGAACAAGAAGGGGATAATTGGCTCGCACGGTGTCCTCGCGCCCCATGTCAGCCTCTCGACTCCTGGCGTCGCCATAACACCTTTACAAGCCTCACGATCTTGCCACGCAAAACCTGCTCTCGGCTATCCATGATACGCACTGGTCCCTCCTCAAAGGTTTCATCCGCATCAACAACAAGCTCTCCCCAATCCACAATATGAGTTGGATTTGGAGTGTACTTCCGGAGCATAGAGATGTGAAACACCTCATGAACGCTCGACAAACTTGGCGGCAACGCTAACCGATACGCAACCGTGCCCACCCTCTCAGTACTCGGCGTCCACTGTACCTCGCGACGCCTTCCTCGTTTCTTCCTCCAATCAATCACTACTCTCTTAGGCATCAACTTCAAGAAGACATGATCACCCCGCCTCGAACCCCAGAGGTCATCATCAGACATAAACGTAACTCTCTCGCGCCTTGAGAGCAAAGATAAGGGAGATCGCCCTGCATCATACCCACCTTGTTCGGGAGGTGTCTCTAATCAACCGGGACCTGCTGGATAGGCCCCTCCTACCTCTATCCAAGATATCTGATCGACACGGGCCTCCCATAAAGAGCCTCATAGGGCTTCATATCCGAATACTGATAACCATATTGTAGGGTGAACTCTATCAAGGGCAAGTGCTCCTCCTAACTACCCTTGAGATCAAGGACGATGCTCGCAAAGATACCCTAAAATCAATAGTCCGGCTTCCGATCACCATCCGCTCTGGAGGGATGAAAAGCGGTACTCATCGAAGTCATTCCTTTTTCATGGCCTTCGAAAATTCTTCCGTAACCAGCCGCGAAACCAAGCGGATCCCGATCCGATACTATTGAGACTGGCACTCCATGCAACCATACTATCTCCCGTATATACAACTCGCACTCCGGCCGTGAAGGCGTCATCCGCGACGCCAAAAATGTGCCGACTTGGCGAGTCGTCCGACTAAACCTTTATCGATCATGCCGCGACGCTCGTGGGGTGAGCTGAACACTTAAGTCCATCGGGATGTGCCCACTCACCCTCTATTCCAACATGGAGAATTCGTCGGGCGCCTTCTCGGTGTCAAAGATTGACTACTTCGGTACGGAGATACCGGTCACAAAATCCCCGACACGCCTTCATCCCGCTTCCAAAGAATACCGGCAACGAAGGTCAAGTGATACATCTTCGTGCCACCTTGATGCACAATAAATCGGGAGCAAGCAATGGAACTCCCGAGGATCTCTCCTCAAATTCGCCGATCGGGGACCACAACTCGCCCCTATACCAAGACTACCATCTGCGGTGTGGATGGCCTGGGGCCTTCATCCGCCGTACCCGACCGTATTCGGGCCCCGATGATACTAAGCCCCGGCTGGCCCGGCACTGGGACTCTCGCTTCACTGCCAGTAGACGCGAGTCATCATACTTCCCAAGGTACCCCCGAGCCTACTCAACGATTGCGCCTTAACTACTCTACTCCGGCTCGAGCATCCAAGCAACTCCCTGAAGCTATACTAGCCCGCACCCTTTATGACTTTCAGCCGTTTATCGTGCCACCACATTTGCCTTACCGGATGGTACCGCAAAGTGAAGCTGTAATATTCCAAAAACTCCATCCACCTACGCCGTTCATGTTGAGGTGTCTCGCCGCGTGAAGATGATGTATTTCACTTTTGTGGTTTGAAAACACCTCGAATCGCTCAACATATAAGTAGTGGCGCCTAAATCTTCGCGCGAAGACTACTACCGCTAACCTATGCTACGCGTGGTAATTCTGCTCGTGATTCTTCAACTACCGAGAACCATAAGCCACAACCTTCCCGGACTACATCAGAACACACCCCACTCCGTCCTTCAAAGCATCACAAGATAATCGTGTACCGTCCCTTCTCGAGATCGGTTAGGAATAGAGCCAAAGTAAGCCTCCTCTCTTCAATTCCCGCTGGAACGCCCACTCACACGAGTCATCCCATACAACTCGACCTCCTTCCGGTTAATCTTGTCATAGGCGCCGGCGAAGCCGGGAGAAATCCTTATAAACCCCGAATACCCCGGTCAATCCCAAGAAACTACGTATCTCGAAGACTGACTTCGGTCTCTCCCAACTCATCACAGCCTCAACCTTCCCCGGGTCCACTGACACGCCTAAAGCTGATATCACGTCTCCTAAGAAACCCACCTCAGCAAACCAAAACTCGCACTTACTGAACTTGGCATACAACTGATGATCCCTCAAAAGCTGTAGTACGATTCTCAAGTGATCCTCATTCTCCACCTTTGATTGGGAGTAGATCAGGATGTCATCAACAAAGACCACCACAAATTGATCTAAATAGGGCTAAACACCCCATCATGAGCCCGCGAATGGCCGCTGTGACCACAATCCAGTGCGCATCACCATAAACTCAAAGTGCCCATACCGCCCCGAACGCAGCCTTAGGGGATGTCCGCTCTCCTAACTCTCAACCTGGTGTTAACCAAAGGCGAAGGTCTATCTCGAGTAGACCCGCGCCCTCTCACTGATCAAATAAGTCAATCCCCAGAATGGATACCGATTCTCGATCAGAACCCCTGTTCAACTGTCTGTAATCAATGCATAGTCGAAGGGTCTTATCCTTCTTGTTGGAAAATAGAACCGGAGCACCCCATGGTGAAGTGCTTGGCCTAATGAAACCCTTGCCCATGCAACTCAACCGGCGCCATCCTATACGGGGTCATAGAAATGGGCAACGTCCCAGAATGCAACTCAATGCAGAAGTCTACATCCCTCGGTGGAGGTAATCCTGGTAGCTCGTCCGGAAAAACATCCTCGTACTCGCAAACCACTTGAGGTAGACTCATATCCTGTCTTACCTCGTCCTCTAAGGTAAGGCGAGCAAGCCAACCCATCAACTGCCCTTGCCATCGTGAATCGTACACAGTATGGGGTGAAACATCGTGCCTATTCCCCTAAAACACAACATAAGTACCGTCTGGTGTGTAGGCGGTAACTCTCATACGGTCACAATCTATGACAACCCGATGTGACGTTAACCAGTCCATCCTGAGGATGACCTCGAACTCTGACATGTCTAACTATTAGCGCACATGCCGACTAATAGTAGACTTAATATCCCGAACTCCTAAGGTTATGTTTTTCAACCATAGTGTCCGCATTTCCTATATACGTCCTATCACGTATATAATTCACATAATTTGTACACATAATCACGCACATACAATCAAAGCATAATCAAGAAAATACACACTACATGCTGTGATCTAATCCTGTCCCTTGGACTCCTAGGTAACCCCCTACCTTGATACCAAACTATGACCTGCATAACAACTTCCCGGGCACTAGGTAATTCTAACCTCAAGCTCCAACACCAAGGTATACCATGCTGTGATGCTCTTATACCTTAATGACCATGGCCTAAGCCCAAGTCCCTCAAGCCCTAGGTACTCGTGTACCTATGCTTTGATACCAAGCTGTGACAACCCAAAACCCGGGGGTCCCGTTGACCACCGTCAACCTACTCTAAACCCCTGTGTCTCTCCTATATCATGTGACCCATTAGCTTCAGCAAATGAACCAATAGGGCCCATCATCCATACTCATCCATACGGTTACAAGACCATACATTTCTATAGATCCAAGATTTATTACATCACTCTTAATACAAAACATATTTTAAAACTAGTTCATTCTGATATAAACATAAAACAAGAATCAAGGCCACAGTCCGTCCCGCTTCATAATCCCCGTCACTCTAAGGCCAAGCCCGTCAGACTCCGTCTCCGGTGACCTGAAAGGGGGTCCCACGGCTGTAGTGAGCTAACGCCCAGTAGAGATAAATCCTACAAGGGCTATTCCCCACCTAGGTGCACGTGCAAGTGATCATTTCACAATCAAACCAACAACCAATCCGTGCATACATGTTGTCCTATCATGGAAAAATCTACATGCATGTATGAGGCGACACTCTACATGCCCCAAGTACCGAGTCAACCTTTGCCCACTACCCAATGCAAGTGCCAATGGGAAATCAATACCGAGTCAGTCCCGACTCCCATCTCACAACCTGTAGTCTATGTGATATTTATTTAATTATTTCATGTCTTTTTGGGCAACAGAACTTTTCGGGGTCTCACCGTGGGTCTCTTACACTCTTCGACATTTTTCGGGCTTTCACCGGTGGATACGTGATGAGTGCTTAAACACTCGGGATTTATACTGCCAGCCTTGCCTTTTTATGTTGATTTTGCACTTTTATATGTTTCTATGGTTAGATCTTTATTTAGTGTGTTTTGGAATACGCGTGATTTGGTGCAAGAAGAACAACTTTAAAGCCTTTTTGTAGAGCAATGAGAGCGTGCAAGTGAAAGATACGCCACGTCGCGACGTCTCCACGTCGCGACGTCACCAAGTCAAGACGTGGATGTCAACTAATACAGAAGTCAACCATTCACCACGTCGCGACGTCCCCACGTCGCGACGTCCCCACGTCGCGACGTCAGCCCAAAAATCTGCATCTCATCATTAAATGCGAGGGGGCTCGGGATTTTGGGGGGCATCGAAGAACGTGCGGCCGGAGACACGAATTTAGAGAACCTGCAACACTGACTTTGAGAATATTCTTGGATTTTTGTATTGGTTTTTCTTATTGTTTTGATTATTGTTGGATCATATGAGGATATTCTTCATATTGCATATTTTGTTTCTTTCCTTCATGATGTTCTAAGCTTATTTCTAGGGTTATATCAAACCCTGTTACAAACAATGGATTAGAGCTTAATCTTTCATGTTATTCAATTGTTGTTAATTTATCATATCTATTCTATACTTGTGTTTTGATTATATGATAATATCTGTCCAATGTTAACATATTCACACTGAAGATCCGAGATTCGAGAGATGAGGGTGTTCCTCGGGGTTCAGTAGAGTAAATTTTCGTCGATTCGGTTCATGTGAGATATGCCGAACCTTAAAAGGTGGCATTTGGGGTTAGGAACACTAAGCGCTTCTCGAATACCGAGTCGAGATAGAGATATACTCGATTCTATTCACGAAATAGGCGAATATACCTCGAGAGAGGATATCTCGTAGGCAAGATCACCCCGCCATTGATATGTTATAGACAATTGGAATAACATTATCTTTAGAAGAATAATCCATTGAATGTGACAGGGGGAGATTTAACCCTAGGCTCCCATATTATCAATTCACCAAAACCAATAGCTTAATTCTATTTAGTACTTAAATTCATTCTTAGAATCAAGATTCAGATAATATCACCGGTGCGTAACCTTCGTAGCTTCAATTCATCTTTCCCCTCGTACCGTATATCGTACACTAGTACACTATATTACTTGAGGCTACGCGTGCACTTGCACATTTAGGCACACATTTCACACACCGCTGGGCTCGGCTGCTTTTTGCGCCATGTCGGGAAAGGTTTAAATTGATATAGAATAGTAAGCACATGGGGGATAAGAGTCCCCAATTTTCTTTGTTATTTTTAATTATTTTACAAGCGCTGTAATTGGTTTCTTACCGGGTTCGCAGGTATCAAGTAAGACAGGCTTTTGTATGAGTACATGCGATGATCGATTAATCAACACTTTTGTGTGGATCCCGAGCCGAGAGAATTTTTGCATCGTATCGCGCCGAGAACAGAGAATGTAACGTAGCAGTAGGAACCAACAATACCATGGAAAACACAAGAATAAGAGTTCATGTTGAGCAAATCAAACTACGTAGAAGTCGTAATGGGAATCATGGGAGAAGTCAAGCGCCCAGACCTTTTATACAACCGGATGACCCGTACATGCTTCTAGATGAGTTCAGGATATCGCCGACCGGTGGTGCGCATAGCCTATCAGACGCCTTCACCGATTCACAAACAACTCTCGAATTGAATCATCACAACCAAATGTCGAAAACATCTTGTTCCATGGATTACCTCATGAGAACCCAAACATGCATTTGACTAATTTCCCCGGGCGGTGCGATACCATCAAGTATAACGGAAGTCACCGAAGAAGTCGGCGGCTGGGTCAAGCTTCCACTTTCACCGGATAGCCAAACACCGGTTAACTAGCCACTACCGTGATTCCATTGTACCATGGAATGATCTCGTACAAAAATTTCTCGACTGCTCTTTCCACCGGCCGAAAATTGGTAACAACCGGTGCAAGAAATCAACACATTCGGGACAACTTCAGGGAGAGAACCCGCAGAGGCCTCGGGACAGTTTCATTTAATCACGCTTAAGTGCCCACACCACCGTAACCGTATGGATGCAAGTCCACATCTTTTACAATGGTCCAAAGGGAATGCAACCCGAACAATGATCGATGCTTCAACCGAGGAGCATTGCTGATGAAGAAAACCATTGCACTGTGCGTATGAGATTCTCGGGAAGATGCCGCTGAATTAACACTAATCAAATGTCCGCAGAGTAGGGCTACACCAAGAAACACCTGCGGTGGCAATGCATAATGCAAATCTCAACAACCCGGTAAACCACGCGGGCACGGCAGACCAAGGGGCTTGAATAAACAAGCAGGGAATGCAAACAAATGCCATACGCACTCAACCCATGGGAGTTGTGTGGATTTTGCGAGGACGCGATAGCATTGCAGATTGTCGGCCGTGAAACCCTCATCGTAGGAGCAAGCCCAAAGACGTACGAGGTTTAGCCAGAATCAATCACAACCACAAGGACCGTATGGGGGAAACGGCTACCAGAATCAAAATCAAGGGCAAGGGTGGCGTAACAATCAGTATAATCAGAACAATCAAGGATATGGATGGCGGAACAATCAGAACAATGGGCCGTCAACCCGAACTAATGAACCACCCCCTGAAAAGAAGTTAGACCTAGAGCAAGCCCTAGCACAGATGCTAACTTCTCATTCCGCCTTCATGAATGAGACTAAGGCAAACATGCAATTAAAGAAGCAACCCAAATTAAACAATCAAGGAAGACACTAAGGGAGTTTGGAGGCCCAATTTGGGCTAAATGGCAAACTTATCACGTAGCAGCAACCTGCCTCTACCAAGCACAGAGGTAAATCCAAGAAGAGATGGAAATGAGCATGTTAAAGCGATCACGCTAAGGAGCGGGAAGGAATGTGAATCACAAGTGAAATCCCCAAGAGTAGAGCGCCGAGACCGAGGAGATTGACCCGAAGCAGATGAAGTAGACGAACGACCCACGAAGAAAGCAGTCCAACGGATACCTCTAGTGAAGCAAGGCCCAGCATACCGGTTCCTTACCCACAACGTCTCAAGAAACATAAACTGGATAAGCGATTCACGAAGTTCGTGGATGTTTTATTTGCACATAAACATCCCGTTTACCGTGCCTGAAGCGAATGCCCGAGTTATGTAAAGTTCATGAAGGACATTACGTGCCGAGAAAGAAGATTAGCGAACTTGAGGCGGTGAACTTGAGGCGAAGAATGCGGTGCCATCTTTGCGAGAGGAAAGCTCTGCGGCTTCGAAGGACCCGAGGCCGGGTTTACGATCAGGTGCCGCGATTGGAAATGTTATTTTGAGAAAGCAGCATGCGATTTGGGTGCCGACGTGTCGATACCCTTATCCATCTTTAAGCGGTTGGGACTAGGCGAGGCTCGCCCGACTACGATCACCCTCGGCTGCGAGCCAGATCAGCGAAACACCCAGGAGGTAATTGAAGATGTCTTGGTTAAAGGTCGATGAGTTCATCTTTCCCGTGATTTCATTGTGTTAAACGTGGAGGAAGATAAGGGAAATCACAGATAATCACAGGAAGACCCTTTCTAGCAGCAGGCGGGGCAATGATTGATGTGCGAAATGTTTGGCCAGAGTACAAGAAGAGCAGTGAAATTCAATGTCTTGACGGAGTGAGACACCGTAGAAGTGATACTTCTTTCATGCATTTACGAAATGGTAGAATTTATAGTGTCACAGCGAAGTGGTCTCACTGACCCTTTGGAGACTAGCCTAGTGGAAAATGAGCCTAAAAATCTGAGTGAAGAGGCGGAAGAATATGTCAACTGGATGGACTCTTTTGGGCACAATAGACGGAAGTACTTTGAATCCCTGGGTGAAGGAGTTAAAACTCCAGTCCCATCGATTGAGCAACCACCCAAGATGGAACAAAAGCCCTTACCGAGCCATCTAAAGTATCTCGTACCTTGAGGATTGGAATCCACCTTTTTGTGATCATTTAGCGTCTTTGGTATGCTAGAGAAGAAGTTGCGAGAGTTCTTCGTGATCACAAAGCGAACCTTTAGGATGGTGCCACCGTGATCCTGAGATTAGATCCTTCTATGTGCATGCATCGTATACTGTTAGAAGATGGCCACAAGCCCACCGATTGGAAACCGCGAGGAGGAGGGTTGATCCTCTGATGAAGGAGGTAGTCTGAAAGAGTACTCAAATGGCTCGACCTTTGGGGTGATCTACGACATTTGGTGATTACATGGTAAGCCCGATTAATTAGTGCCAAAGAAAGGAGGGACTACCGTTATCAAGACGGAAAATAACGTTTACTACCCAGCCACAGACATTCTTGCGTGGAGAATTTGTATTGACTATGGAAGGTATGAGCAAAGCCACCAGAAAGATCCTTTCCATTGCCATTTTAGATCGGATGCTTTCTCGTCGACTAGTAGGCTATAGTGCGCTTTTTGGACGGATATTGTTTCACAACCAAATCGTATAGCTCCTGAAGACCGGGGAAAAG
The DNA here is from genome assembly GCA_016808115.1 of Tetrastigma voinierianum. Lineage (NCBI taxonomy): Eukaryota > Viridiplantae > Streptophyta > Magnoliopsida > Vitales > Vitaceae > Tetrastigma > Tetrastigma voinierianum. Next base: position 555,719 of record JAEQBH010000269.1, on the reverse strand, counting down.
ACAGCGTTCACACGTCATATGGAACAGTGATCGCCTTCAGGATGCCCTTTAATTTTGTGCAATGCACCAGGCACTTTTCGTTGTATGATGGAATATTCTCTGACATGGTGGAGAAGACGATTGAGATCTTCATGGATGATTTCTCAGTAATGGGAAACTCATTTGACAATTGTCTAGAAAATTTGAGAGCTGTGTTGGCAAGGTGTGAAGAGACCAACTTAGTACTCAATTGGGAAAAGTGCCATTTCATGGTGCGAGAATTGTGTCCTTGGCCATCGAGATATCGTGAGAGGAATAGGAGTAGGCTGAGCGAAGATTGAGCCGGTGAGATTACCCCGTTCTTGATCAAAAGGGATGGGAGTTTCTAGGTCATCTTTGGATTCTAGGCGATTTGTCAAGGATTTCTCACGGATCTTGAAGCCATTGTCCCGACCTGTTGGCAGGGTCTCATTTGAGTTTGACTCCCAATGTTTGCATGCATTTACAGTCTTGAAGAACAAGTTGATCGCAGCCCCTATTGTTGTGGCTCCTGATTGGTCTTTTCCATTTGAACTAATGTGTGATGCAAGCGATTATGCAATTGGGGGGCGAGTTTGGGCGGAGTTATCGAGGATGCCATCCTCATGCTTAGGGATGCGAAAATGAACACAGGGGCGCCTTTTCGATTTTCGACGTGCGAGCAAGCGGGGTGCTCCCTGACGCAAATGAGGCTGGCTTCAGAATCGAACCATATCGGTCGGCGGGACACACGGTGTCCCACGGCGAGGGGTTTATGACTCGAGGGCCGCTGAGCCCTCAGACGAGGATGAGCTTCCCTATTATCGGGCGCGCTTTAGTTTCCTGGGTGACACCCCAGACGATATAGGCCAGTCCTCGGCTCACCCACCTCGTCCCCACCGCCCCGACCTCGAGCTGTTGCTCATCTGCCACTTGACGAGACCTCGAGGACCGGTGCTCTCTTTGCGGCGTTTCGGCGCGTGCAGGATGAGACTTCGGGGCACCGCGTCCTCGTTACTTTCGAGACATGGAGGCCTGGCGTCTTTGACATGCGCCGCGATTCGGCGTCAGGCCATCATTCTCTGGCCCGGCCGGCGGGTTATGCGAGGCCCGGCTTTCGCCTGACTCTTAGCCTTACCGGCCCGCAGCCACTGCGTGGTGATCTACGAGTACCCTTACCCTCCGTATTTTCATCTTACCGATTAGGACCTTTGGAACTTTGTTTAGGGATATTTTGTTCAGACCTATGTTTTTATGTTTTGTTTATCACTGTTTAGTTTTCATTGTTTTGGTTTTAGTAGTTGTTAGTATTGTTAATTGTTCGCATATGAGTTGTGTTTTGTTTTTAGTATTGCATGCAGTGGTGTTTAGGTCGTGTTTGAATTTTGGTCTTGTTTGAGTTTTTCCGCATTGCATATTTTGCTTATGTTAATGAATCATTTGTTAGTTGTTTAGGTGTTTCAGGACATTCTTGCATAGAGTGATAGTTGCATACATGTATGTCATGTTGAAAAAAATTGAGGATCATTTTGGATTGATTGCACTATAGAATTGTTCTGAGGCATATATTTGCTTGATACTCGGTAATTAGGTTGAATAGGTGAAAAGGGCCAGTGAACTAATCCCGGGTAGTCGGGAACACCCGGTCGCAAGACCTTTATCGCTGCATTAGTGATTTGCAGAGTATGCATAGGTGCCGAACAACCACTAAAGTTCGATCAACCTAGGGAGATTTGAACCATTCGAGTGATAGGACACCTAATTAAAAGAGGATTGCCATTGAGCCCCTACCACAAAGAGAAAATACAAAAAAAGAATAGAAAAAGAAAAAGAGAAAAAGAATAGAAAAAGAAAAATGACAAAAATAGGTATACGTATAGGAATAGCGGGATCGATCGAATCGGGTACGATGCGAGGAACTGTCGAAGCCTAATGCCACCCGAGCGACTGGCGAAGTCATTGACTTCATTGCCCAGTTACATGGAATTGAGAAGATGAATAGATTCACGGCCTAGAAACCATCGAGTTTGGTTAGTGTTCGGGGTGAAGTTTGAAGGAATTGAATGCACAGTGCCCTTAACTTAGTTGGTAGAGTCACAATGGAACCAGCTCTGGGAACACTTGGCTAAAACTACTTGGCACTAGGTTTTCTTCCTTTTTGTTTTTGGTACATAGAAATTTCTAGTTTTGTTGACAAGAATAAATAGGTGCATTCTTATCCTTGTTTAGTTCGCTTCTTCCTAATAGGTAAATTGAACTTAAGTTTGGGGGTATCGGAATTTAGGCATATTCTGGAAGCCATCCACCATGAGCACATAGGGGTTTTGGGAACGGCCATTGAACACCACGGGAGTTGATGCACTAGTCAGTTTCACTTACTTCAATCGAAATTACCGAAAGTCAAGTATCTGTATGCCTTCATTGAACATCGAGCAAAACATTGAGTATGCGAGTTAGTCCAAATTGATCCCTTATTTTTTTCAGCATGAGCACCATTGTCTTAGTGTTAGTTGCATGGTGTTGGGTGTGTGTTCTTGTCTAGAGTCAGTTCTTGCTTGAGGACAAGCAAGAAATTAAGTTTGGGGGTGTGATGAGTGCTTAAAACACTCAGATTATACTCGCGTTAGTCTTGCATTTTTTATGTTGATTTGGCACTTTTTATATAGTTTCGGTGTTAGATCTCTTATTTAGTGTGTGTTTTGGAATACAGGCGTGACGAGGCAAGAAGAACAACTTTGGAAGCCTTTTGGAGCAATGAGGAAGCGACGAGGAAGCCTTGCCGCGTCGCGAAGGCGTCTCCACGTCGCGGCGTCCGCAAATCACGGCAGTGGATGTCGAAAGCTAATCTGGTCGGCCATTCACCGCGTCGCGGCGTCCCCCCCCGCGTCGCGGCGTCACCCGCGTCGCGACGTCTGACTCAAAATACGCATCTCATCATTAATGCGGGGCTCGGGATTTTGGGGGCATCGAAGAGCGTGCGGTAGGAGACAGATTTGGAGAGCACACTGACACGACTTTAGGAATATTCTTGGATTTTTGTATTGGTTTTTCTTATTGTTTTGATTATTGTTGGATCACATGAGGATATTCTTCATATTGCATATTTTGTTTCTTTCCTTCATGATGTTCTAAGCTTATTTCTAGGGTTACATCAAACCCTGTTACAAACAATGGATTAGAGCTTAATCTTTTATGTTATTCAATTGTTGTTAATTTATCATATCTATTCTATACTTGTGTTTTGATTATATGATAATATCTGGCCAATGTTAACATATTCACACTGAAGATCCGAGATTCGAGAGATGAGGGTGTTCAGGGATCTAGGTAGAGTAGCCTTTGGCCGATTCGGTTCATAGAGATATGCCGAACCTAAAGGTGGCATTTGGGGTTAGAACACTAAGCGTTTCTGAATACCGAGTCGAGATAGAGATATACTCGATTCTATTCACGAAATAGGCGAATATACCTCGAGAGAGGATATCTCATAGGCAAGATCACCCCGCCATTGATATGTTATAGACAATTGGAATAACATTATCTTTAGAAGAATAATCCATTGAATGTGACAGGGGGAGATTTAACCCTAGGCTCCCATATTATCAATTCACCAAAACCTGATAGCTTAGTGTTTAAGTACTAAATTACGTTCTTAGAATCGTTTATTCGAGATGTTATGAAGCGGGGGCTCATGATCGATTCATCTTTCCTGTGGATCGATGCTTTCGTACACTAGTGCCATTATATTACTTGAGGCTCTGGCGTGCACTTGCGCATTTAGGCACATTTCACACCACCCAGCGTTTTCGCTGTCATCTGTTGTCTAACCGAGGTTTAGGGTTTTCACACGAGGGGAGTATCTATCCCCTACTTACTACGCGAACACATTTCATATTCCATTTGGTTCAACAACGCTATGGAACTAGTTCAGGACTTAAATCCATTCTGAGCCCTACGATTCAGCACTGACTGGTTGCAAATCAATACCATGAACTTTCATATGCAAAATGGCGGTATTCACTTTAATGCAAGAAGCCAATTTATGTGCTGCATAAGCCCATGACCCTGATGTGCTGAGGCCTCTACATGGGCGTTCTCGCCGCCACACTATGGCATTGCCATGAACCTCATGTCTAATGCACCACAGCATTCATGTATTTAACTTGCACAATCATGTTAATATTCACATATTCAAATCAATACATCACATAGCATGCACTACATCTTATCATTGATTCATTCATGTCGACCATGTTCAGCTTGTTATTAAATAATTCACTTGTACTTAAGCAAATGTGCCATAATTCATGTTCTTAGAGACATAGTATATCGGTCACTTTAGCCAATGCATATAATTATTTCCTTCTTTGTATCACATAATTTCACATGCCATCATGTCATTGAATTCATAGCGGTAACACATTAGCCGTTCACGGCCCGTAAATCAGGCCATGCTTGGCCTAAGAAATAATTTGGACTTAGTTCAAAAAGTCCAGTTTTTTTAAATACCACACAAAATATCCAACACACAATTCCTTGCTCAGGCCATATGAAGTCCCAAGCATTTCGATTACAAGCGGTTAGAAAGCGAAGTTAAACGAAATGAACTATTCATCAACTATCCGTGACCCAGCCCGATATTAAGTATATTTTGGCTGAGAGCTTTATTTTATTAAATTCTAGACTCGCGAGCTTTCGTAGAGTCAGAACACGTGGAGACGGAGTTCGGACGAGAAAGTTATAGCCGTCTGAAAGTTAACCACGGCCGATTCACCCAATGGTGTCTGAAATTGAGCGCACCCCGGAACATCATTACGCTCAAGGTTTGCCATCCCCGAACACGGTGTTTGCAGTGCCGGACAGTCCGAAATAAAGTAAAATTGGTCTTTGACCATCACACAATCACAAAACAAACAACCACATCGCTCGAGTTCGCTCGAATGACCCGAGCAGGCGCAGGCGTTCTACCGTCCCAGGCGTAGAAATAGCGGAGTAGGAGAAGCCTACCTCTTGTAGCCTTGATTCAGGTTCTTTCTTGATCCGGGTTGCTCCTTCTTGCAACCTCCTTCCTCTTCCTCTTTCTTTCCTCTCTTCTCCCCTTTCTCTTCTCTTTTCTTCTTTCCTTTCTCCTTCCTTTCCCTCCCTTCCTCCTTCCTTTACTCCCTTTCTCTTCTCGCTTTTCCTCCTCCTTACTCCTTGCTCCCTTCCTCTTCTCCTTGCTGCTCCACGGACTGGTTTGGAGCTCTCCCCTTGCTCCTGACAGCCCGTAGGCTCCCTTATATAGGCATGTGAGAGCCAGTGTATTGACACATGGCTTGCCATGTGTGCACCACATGGCTTGCCATGTGTGCACTCATGCATGCCTTTGCCATGCATTGTGACACATGGCTTTGCCCATCATGTCCCTCACATGGCTTGCCATGTGTCACTCCCATCAGCTTGCCATGTGTCACACATCGTTGGCCATGTGTCATCCCACATGGCTAACCATGTGTTACTTTGACTACTTAGCGTTTCCTCGAAATACGTAAAATTGAGCTATCTCGAATTCATGAGTGACCCGAGTAGCTAATTTTCACGAGACGATTTCAACGGCGCAATCTGTTTTGTCATCCGAGATCTAGAAAAAATCCCAACTTTTCTTTGGACTATTTCGGTAAACTACCGTTTTGCCCCATTTTTATCTGAAATTTTAAAATTTAAAATTTTCACGTGTTTTACAAATATAGAAAATACTAAATTCAGATAATAAGAACTATTTTCAAATAACACCGGAATGGTGTTCTTCATGTTTTCAAAAACTATTCTCAATATTAGTTTTCAAAAGTAGGAATCCAACAAGCCCATATGTTTGGTTTTTAAAAATTTGAAGAAAAAGTATTATAGAAAGAAAAATATAATAAAAGAAAAAGTGAATACCATGGTATTAAAGTTGATAAATAGTCAATAAAGCCTAATTCAATGGTTAATGGTTGGGTGGAGGTCTCAAAGGAACATAATACTATATCATTGTAATGCAAAATGATTAGATGTAAAAAAAAAGTTGATAAATTATTTTTATTTACTTTTTCAAACTCATTTTTAATTTTTTTTAAACAATATGTTATAAGTTTTTCAATAATTTGAATTCTATTTGATTTTCATTTTCAATTCGATCACCCAAATTAACAAAAACTCATTTTTCTTTACTTTTAGTATTTTTCCAAGAATCAAACACAAATTAAATTTCAAAAAATTTTAATATTACGAAAATAAAAAAATTTTGCCTTCTTAAATTTAAAAATTCCTATATTTAATTACAATTTTCCTTTTTTTTAAGAGGCATGTGTTAAAAAAAACCATCAAAATATGTAAAAGACATTTTTAACTCCTTAATGGTAGTAATAGGATACATAATAGTTGTAGGAGTTACAAAAAGCAAGAGTACTGCAAACTCACCTCCTTTATAGTTCCCAAAACTATCATCATACAAAAAATATCAAGTAAAGAAAAAACTAAAGGAAAATAATTTTCTAATATTTGGTCATAAACATTTCAAAGAAAATTAAAATTGGTTAGAAATATATATATATATATTGTAAAAAGATAACGAGTTAAAATATAAAATAAGTTTGAAGTAGTATACAAAAATAATTATTGCCTTTATCTCTTTTTCTTTTTTTTTCTCCTCACTTGTTTCTCGATTTTTCCTGAATATTTTCATTCCCTTATATTTGCATTATTCCTCCCTTTTTTCTGCCAACCAAACGTACCTTTAAATTTTAATCAACCACCCAAATATTTATTTATTTATTTTCTTATCACAGTCGGGTCTTCAGTCAAATCAGTGAAGACTAGTCACATTGTTTTCATCTCCTTTACCCTCTCTGAGATCACTCTGCTTCAGTTTCTTCTTTCTCGTCGGTACTCATCCAATTTGTCTGCAGTTTTTTCCTTGCTGCTTCAGTTTCTCACGGATCAGCTTCAGGTATATCTTTTATTTTACGTTTCTTCTTCTCTTCCTTCATCAAATTTTGCTGAAACTTTTTTTCTTCTTCTTTCTCAGTATTTTCTCACTTTTGAAATGTTTAATTTTAGTAACAATCTCAGTTGATAATCAAATTCCCCATGTTGAGTTGGATCTATTTGAGGTTCAAGCTTCTATCCATCAACCTCATCATGCATCTTTTACAGAATGGATTACAATTAAGAACAAGAATAAAAAGTTCCTTTCCATATATAGAATTAAAACTTGTACGTACTTGACAAGGATTTTCATCATCCACTCATGGCTTTAGAATTTTGATTCATCGCCATTCTTATTCACTCCGACTTGAGCATTAATTATATAGTAAACACATCTTAAACTGCTTTAGTTCTGTGTAGAGTACAGCTTACATTATCTGGTCTCTGTATTTTTTGTTTTTTCCTGAAAATGGGACTGTTATCTTCACATAGAATCAACTTTTTCTTGAAAACCTTCATGAAAAAAGAAATTATATAGTAGACACATCTTAAACTGCTTTAGTTCTGTGTAGAGTACAGCTTCCATTATCTGGTCTATGTATTTTTTGTTTTTTCCTGAAAATGGGACTGTTATCTTCACATAGAATCAACTTTTTCTTGAAAACCTTCATGAAAAAAGAAATAAAAGGAAGGCAAATTAGAAATATGATTTTTAGTATATGCTCTCCAGATGGAGGGACGAAAATGGGAGGACTTGAACAAGGACATATTGGTGAATGTGCTGAGAAGAGTGGGAATGGAGTCATTCCTGTTGGATGTTCCCTTTGTATGCAAGTCTTGGTATAAAGCTAGCCGTGAGCCTCAATGCTGGGAGCATCTTATTTTTCCTTCGTACATCAAACCTGATGATATATGGGAGGAAGAGAGCTCTGACAAGGGATTTGCAGAGAGATTAGCAATGAAATATCAAGAAAACTTGTCTGTCTTTGCATTCGTGAAATTCATAGTTAATCAACACAATCATCAAACTCCCCGGTGGCTGCCGCGAGGAGGCATTGGAGTATATAGCAAACGAGTAAGGCATCTCGACATTTACATCTATTAGAATATGTCTCAAATTCCCAATTTATATTAATTCCTTTTTGTAAAAAATATTTTATAGGATAATTCCTAGTTATTATATTATTGTAATATTAGGTTTCCTTATAAAATAAGAAAAGCTTTTAAGAACGTCCCTATAAATATTATGGGTCACGAGGGGAAAAAGTAACGAGAGATATGGGTTTGTAAAGGTTATCCTTTGTGTGTAGAGATGTAAGGGTTTGAGAGATTGAGAGTTTTGCGAGATATTTTCTCGGTATTATGTTCATCCTAGGGTTTTGTGATTTTATGTTTTTTCCTAGTGATCGCAGTACTTTGATTATTCAATTTTGTATTCCATGTTTTCAAGAATAGTGAAAATATTCTCTCATTTGTAGATGTAGATATAATTAGCCGAACCATGTTAAAACCTTCGTGCACCTTTAGGTTGATTACTTTATCTTTGAGCTCCTTAATTGATATTCTCATGCATCCAAGCTTCCGCATTTTATAACAAGATCATTATGGTTTCGTCTTTTATATAAATTCTAGTTGTACAGTGCAATACTAGTGAATCTTATGAAGTGAATTGTGTTTTGCAGGTGTCCCAAATTAAAGATTTTGGACGTGGGTTCATATAATATATTGATTAATGCTATTATTCCAAAATTTATAAGCAAGTGGAAAAATTTGGAAATGCTGAAACTAGGGAAATTTTATTTGAAGGAAATCCTACTACAGATCGGACTTCACTGCAACAACTTCATTTGGCTATCAGCTCCATATAATTACTTCGAGAAAGACGACGCATCGGCTTTGGTTGCTTCACTCCCAAAGCTTGAGTACTTGGATCTACATGGAGGAGGAGGCTTTGAGAAGGGGAAGCCTCTTTGATGATATTGCGGGAACAACGGCTTGTTCATTTGGTTGTTAGGCAGTGCTTCGGTTTTCATGACGATGATGCAGAGATATTAGAGCTTGCTTCACATATTCCTGTGTTCATGTGTGAAGGGTCGATGGTGGTTCCTGAGATAGAACCTGTTTCTTTGCAAGACCGTAGGCTTGATCATTAGTTATTCTGCGATAAAATTAATCATGATGATTGTGTTTATGATTTAAATTTTGACTTTGATGATCTATTTGAGGATATTTGAATATAGTTGGGGGTTCGGGTGGGATTATTAATAAACAAGAGATGCTGTGAGAAACTCCCTTGTGTGCCTCTTTTATGTGATGTAAGATGAATTATGAGCGACTGTAAAGATTGAAGGACATATAATTATATTTGACTTTGGCTTCTATTGGTAATTTAATTTCTTCCAATTTGTTGTTATATATTAGCAATGTTTCATGGAGTTTATGCTTAATCTGTACAAAGATAATGTGGGAGGATGCATGAAATTTGACACTCTTGTGATGGTAAATTTGATGTCAGTTCTTGGATCAAACTTTGATTATTTCATTTGAAATTAATTGGTGTAAAGGAGATGGGTAAAACATTTTATAGCATTGAGGATCACACTTCACAAGTCTACCTTAAAAGATATTATTTGGACAACTCGACCTTGATTTTAGAAGCTGACATTATTTCATTGCAAATGAAGATTATATCAAACAAGGATTAAGTGTCAAACATACTTGACAATTAGTGGTGGTTTGAGAAGGTTAAATACTAATTTCTTATGCAATGATAGCCTATCCATCCATCAAGATGTCTACTTTAGATGTATTATCATCCTATTCTAAGTGTAATTATACATATGCTTTTAATTTCCTTCTCAATTTGTTCTCTCAAAACTGTTTCTTGAAAAAAAAAAAAATTATATATATATAGGGAACAAATTTTATTGTGTGATTGGATTGTGAAACTTGAATTAGTTTCGTAGTATTTACTTGAGATCTCGATGATCGAGCTTCAAATTTAGCTTGTACAAATAGATCCCTACTTGATCATACTAGGTTTTTAGAGACTATTGTTGGGTGTGCGTCCAAAGTCTCACATCGGTTCAAAATGGAAAGGATTATGAGTTGATAAACATGGATAACATCCAATTGGTATGAGGCCTTTTGGGAGGAGCCCAAAACAAAACCATAAAGACCTTTGGTATAACACCCCAAATTATACCCTAACAGTTTTATAACATGTTTATGGTGTAATATAAGTTAAATTAAAATTTTAACTGGGATATTCATGCTAAAAATAAAATAATTAAAAACACGGAATTATCTGAGAATTGAGAATTAAATTGATAATTTATCAAATCAGGACCTAAAGGTCATAAGAATGTAAGATTATATGCTATATGAGAATATGAGAGAAGTTGATGTGAAAATAAATGGAATTAGAGTGGTTATTAAGCAATTAAAGGAAAGCGAAATAAATTAATGGGTTTTGGTCTTTGGCAGACATGGCCCCTTAAGCCAGAGTGTAAAATGGGTATAAGACCAATTTGGTCTTAGAAGTCAAATTGGAGGGAAAAAAAAAAGAATTAGGGCTTTTTACATGAGAGAGAGGAGGAAAGGAGAAAAGAGAAGAAGAGGAAGAAGAAAGAGGAAGAAGGGGCTACACACATGTACGAATATTAGTTTCCGCTGGCAATGCAGGTTTAAATCAAACCCTATAATGAGTTTTGGGTTTGGGTTTGGGTTGTTTGAGTGTTTCTTCTCATAATGAAAACCATCTTTGAGTATGTCTAAGTAGGGGTTTTCTCCAGTTTATTTCGTCATTCAATGGCTAGTATTTGGTTTAAGCGTTGTAAATGGCCATTTTGCTCAATATGGACCGTGTTGTCGAACTGAGTTTTGTTGACCTCAGAAGGCGTTATGTTGTTTTCAGTTTAGGGCGAGTGTGGTAAATCTCCACCGGTTACGTTCACATGCGTGTCTGAAATTTCTCAGTGCAAAAGTTTTGCACCATTGTTCCTATCAGGTGCGAATTTTCGCACCCGCTGTTCATCAGGATGCGATGTGCGGTACTACTGACACTATCCGTAGGTGCGAAATTTTTCGAACTGTGTCTTGTTTTCCGATTTTGTGCACCTTGGCGGACGACCATAACTTCTTCGTCCGAACTCCGTTTGAGGTGTTCTTGGACTCTATGGAAAGCCCATTGATTCAAGAATCTAGATTATGCCTGTGGAGGACAAGTGGGGTTCACAACTTGCTGAAATTTGAAAGTGGTGAACCTGACCCTGTTCAAACTAGTTTTCTTTTTCTGTTTTTGTTTCCCTTGCTTCCTGAGATCATCTGTTTATTTCATAACAGTCTAATAAGAGAATACAAAGAGTCTAGAGCATAACAAAGCATACATGGATAAGTGATACGATATGAAATACCTGAAAATGCTATGCATAGAGAAGAATGAATGACAGTAATATCACATATGTGTATCTAATAACAATAGTTATTGGGATATGAGATATATATTGGACATGTAATAAAACTGGATTTTCTGCTTAGTACCTGGTAAAGGGATAGATGGGCATGCCTATTAGGAAAAATAAGTCTATTGCATACTAATCAATTGACCCAGTTTGGGTCATTACAGCGCCTTCGGGCCCATATAGATAGTCATTGCCTTGTGCAATGATAACAGCGCCTTCGGGCCCTTATAGAGATCATTGTCTCGCACAATGATAACAGCTCCTTCGGGCCCTTATAGACCACTGTTTCGTACAGTGAGTATAGCGCCTTCAGGCCCTTATAGTTTCCTTTATTCACTTCTAAGGTTTATGGAGGCATGAAACATAAAACAAAGGATATATGTATATGCAAAAACCAAAAACATGATATATGAAATGATATGAGATGATATGTGAAGCGTAGCACCGCTATGTGATGATAAGTACCGTAACATGATACAAGTAATAAGCATTGTAACATGATTAATGTAATATTATATGAAATAAGTATATGGTTACATTAATACATGTGTATAAGTATAAGTTATATGTTTCCCACGAAGCGTTAAGCTTAGCACGGGTTTTTAATCCGTGTAGGTACAGAGGCGGACGTCCGCGATCTTCCGCATACTGCTGGGCCAGCACATCTGTAGGAGTCAGTCACCAGTAGGTTTTGTTCTGATTATGTAAATGGAATGTATAGTTTTGTATATGTATAAGTAATTGAGACTCAAAATATGTGTACAGGATTATGAGCATCACTACGGTGGTAGTGCGATTTTGTATATGTATTTTGTTTATGAATTTCTGATTAAGTTATAAGACTTGGGCTCACCAATGTCTGAAAAGCTGGTAAAGAGTCCCAATATAGCATCTCGCACCCCGGACTCGGTTAAGATCTGCTATCCGGGTCGGATCGGGAATAGGTTGTGATAGTTTGGTATCAGAGCCTAGGTTTATTCGTTTTTGAAAAAGTTTTAAATTAAGAAAGTACCTACATAGTAATGTGTTGGCCTAATGCGGATGCCTTGTGTTTTAAATAGATGGAACGTCCTCTGAATCCAGTGGAAGAAGCGGCCGAGAGTGTTAACCCTGGTGATCAAGGGGTAGCTGCCTCGGAGCCTTCTGAATAAACCGAACCAACGGATGCCTTGCTAAGAATATTGCAAGACATGGCTCGGGTATTAGATAGGTTGACTGCTCCAAAAGCTCCGATTGATACAATACCAAGACATGGAGCAGAGGAATTCCATGGGACAAGCATGGAAGAATCGAATAAAGCTAAATTCTGGTTGGAAAAACTAGAAAGGGTATTAGAGGAAGTGAGATGTCCTCCGGATCAAAAAGCATCGTGTGTAGTCTCACTACTACAGGGAGAGGCATATGATTGGTGGAAATTGGTGTTGAAAAGCCCAAATATTCTAACTCCCATGACTTGGGAGTTCTTTGTCCAAGAGTTTAGGGCTAAATATGTTACCGACATGTATAGAGACACCAAGTGGAAGTAGTTCTTGAACCTGAGGCAAAGGAAGAGTATAAGAAAGAGTTCAGTCATCTCAGCAAGTATGCACCGGAGGCGATTCTCACCAAAGCATTTCAGTGTAGGCAATTTGAGGATGGACTACAAGATTCCATCAAGAGATATTTGGCTCCAATGACATCTCTACAGCAGGTGAACTTCTATCAGTTGATTCAAGCTGCAATGAAAGTAGAAAGACTCGAGATAAGCAACAAAGAAAAGTCTCAAAAGAAGAAATTTTCTAAAAGAGCTTCGTCCTCCTCAGGGAAAAGAGCTAGAGAGAGTCGCGAGTCGGTGCGGGTTCGGCTACAGGGGTGAAGACGAGGAAGTGGAGGTGATATCAAGTTACGGTAGGGTGCTTGGTGGACGGGGAGAAATCTCGAGAGTGCCCTCGTTCAATGACGACATTTGGGTATTTGCGGGTTATTGAAAGGGTGTTTCGATAATGGAAACGCGATCATTTTATAGCACAGTGTCCTCCAGGGGATAATAGAAGTCAACAAGGAAGCGGTAGAGGAAGATCTGCGACACCACCTTCGACTCGCGATCGGGGTAGAGGTCAAGGTAGCCCGTTTCAGCATAGAGGATGAGGAGGCACTGTATCAGAGACTGTGGATCGTCCGATTCCTACAACACCAGCACGAGCATATGCCATGAAATCTCATGAGGATCGAGATGCTCCTGAGGTTATAGCTGGTATATTTTCTCTTGATGATATTGAGATGCATGCATTGATTGATCCTGGATCCATTCATTCATATGTGTGCATTGAGCATGTTATTGACAAAGTACCAGCAGTGGAAAAATTAGCATATGACATGCATGTGACTAGTCCGTTTGGGCATAGCGTTAGTGTGAATAGCGTCTATAGAAATTGCCCTATTGTTATCCAAGCAAGAAAGTTTCTTGTTGATTTGATAACCTTACCATTCCGAGAGTTTGACGTGATTCTTAGAATGGATTGGTTGTCAAAACATCGGGCAGTGATTGATTGTGATAAAAAGACAGTAGTGTTGAGATGCTCTGACCAGTCTGAGGTGATAGTACAGGGCATTAAATCAAGCGCAATGTCTAATGTGATCCTCATGCATGCAAGTGTAAAGACTTATGAGGGAAAGGTTATGAACATTTTGCAGCGCAATCACGTGACTCAAGAGGGGTCAAGTTAATGTGGAAATGATTCGATGATGGGGATTTCCCGGATGTATTCCACGAAGGATTCTGGGTATTCCCCTTGAGAGGGAGGTGGACTTGTCCATAGAGATTGTACCGAGAACAATTCCAATGTCTAAAGCACCGTACAGGATGGCTCCAATAGAGTTGAAAAGAGTTAAGTTTCATTTACAAGGCTCTTAGATAAGGGTTTGTCTTGACCAGTGTTCCTGCAGGGTGCACACAATGACTATTTGTGAAAAAGAAAGATGGCACACTACAGATGTGCATGGACTATCGGCAAATCAATAAGGTGACAATGAAAAACAAGTACCCATTGCCAAGAATTGAAGATCTTTTTGATAAATTGTAAGGAGCGGGTATCTTTTCAAAGATAGACCTGCGATCAGGGTATTATCAGTTGAGAGTAAAGATGCGAGATGTCTGCATTTGGATTTAGAACTTCGTGGCCATTGAATTTTAAGTCACATTCATTTAGGTTGACTAATGCGCCGACAGCATTTATGGACTTAATGAATAGGGTATTCCGACCCTATGTGGATCAATTTGTAGTTGTCTTTATTGATGACATCCTAGTCTATTCTAAGGATGCACAGGAACATGAACAACATCTGCGAATAGTTCTGCAAACGTTAAGAGAAAAGCAGTTATATGCTAAGCTTAGCCAATGTGACTTTTGGCTAAAGGAAGTTTCCTTCTTAGGCCATATTGTGTCAGCTAAGGGCATAAGAGTTGATACCCAGGTGAGGCCGTGTAAGTGGAAACCTCCTCGAAATGCTTAGGGTGAGAAGTTTCTTAGGCATAGCGAGGTTATTACGAAGATTTTGAAGAAGCACTACGTCATAGCTTCTTCACTCACCAAATTACTATGGAAAGGAGTAAAGTTTGAGTGGATAGATAAATACCAAAATAGTTTTGAGCAGTTGAAAGGAATGTTGGTTGAAGCACCAGTATTGACGCAGCCTACTTAGGGAAAAGAGTATACCCTATACAGTGATGCTTCAGGCATTGGTTTGGGATGTGTGTTAATGCAGGATGGAAAAGTGGTGGCTTATGCGTCCAGGCAGTTGAAGCAACATGAACAAAATTATCCCACTCATGACCTAGAGTTGGCTGCAATAGTGTTCGCTTTGAAATTATGGCGACACTACATATATAGGGAAAAGTGTAGAATTTACACAGATCACAAGAGTCTCAAATACTTGCTAACTCAGAAAGAGTTAAATTTGAGACAGCGGAGGTGGTTAGAATTATTCAAGGATTATGACTACATCATAGACTACCACCCCGGAAAAGCTAATGTAATGCTTAGATGCTTTAAGCGAAAAACTGTTAGCGGTGTTGTCACTTAAACACAGTAGATTGGGGCTTAGATGATGATGAAGCTATGTTGGCTCAACTTGGCATAACCCTGAGTTTTAATGCAATTGATTCTGAATCTGTGAGAAAAAATGATGCAGAGCTATAGAAAAAGGTACAAATGGTCAAAGAAGGTGATAATACTGAGTTTGCGGTAAAAGAAGCTGGAAGTTTGTATTTCCAGAACAAGTTATGTGTTCCCGGTGACAAGGAACTAAAGAAAAAGTTGTTAATCGAGGCTCATAATACGGTTTTACCGGCCATCTGGGGTAATAAGATATTACCCGGAGACTTGAAGCAGTTTATTGGTGGAAAAGCATGAAAAGTGATGTGACAGAGTATGTGTCTAAGTGTTTGACATGTCAGCAAGTCAAAGCTGAACACCAAGTGCCAACATGTTTGTTGAATCCTCTTCCAATTCCTCAATGGAAGTGGGATAACATTACCATGAATTTTGTTTCAGGTTTTCCCCTCACACAACATAAACATGACTCTGTATGGGTGATAGTTGATAAGCTCACAGAGTCGACCCATTTTATACCGGTCAGGATTGACTATTCTATGGATCGACTAGCTCAGCTATATGTTAATGAGATAATAAGATTACATGGTGTACCGTTATCTATTGTGTCGGATAGAGATCCACGCTTTACATCGAGGTTCTGGAAAGGACTACAGTCAGCCTTAGGAATGAGGCTAAATTTGATCTGGTATTCCATCCATGAGGCCCGATGGGCGGTCGAGAGAGATTGATTGAGTACTGAAGACGTAACCGAGGTTGTGTTATGGAATTTACTAGAAGTTGGGATAGGTATATTGTGATGGAATTTACTGGGATTTTATACATTGGTATGACACCATATGAAGCTTTATATGGACGGAGATGTAGAACTCCGGTATGTTAGACGGAGTTGAATGAAAGGAAAGCGATTGGTCCAGACATAGTAAAAGACACGGAAGAGAAAGTACATGTCATACGACAAAGGTTGAAGGTGGCAAGTGACCGACAAAAGTCTTATGCCATTTTGAAAAGAAGAGACATTGAATATGAAGTGGGAGACAAGGTCTTCTTGAAAGTCTCACCGTGGAGGAAGATTCTACGGTTTGGTAAAAAGGGAAAATTGAGTCCGAGGTTCATAGGGCCATATGATGTTTTAGAACGAGTTGGCCTTGTGGCTTATCGATTGGCACTCCTTCCAAAGTTAGCCAAATTGCACAATGTGTTTCATGTGTCAATGCTTCGTAGATATCGCTCTGATGAGTCGCACATACTACTAGTACAAGACATGCAAGTACAAGCATATTTGTCATACGATGAAGAGTCAAAAGCTATCCTGGCTCGAGAGGTGAAATAGTTACGGAATAAGAAAATACCATTAGTGAAAGTACTCTGGCAGCACCATGGCATCGAAGAAGCTACTTGGGAGCCAGAAGCAATGATGAACGCACAGTATCCGCAACTCTTCACTATAAGTAAAATTTCGAGGACGAAATTTCTTTAAGTGGGGGAGAGTTGTAACACCCCAAATTTTACCCTAACAGTTTTATAACATGTTTATGGTGTAATATAAGTTAAATTAGAATTTTAACTGGGATATTCATGCTAAAAATAAAATAATTAAAAACCCGGAATTAATACAATAGGTCAAGGGTAAATTGGTAATTTACCAAATCAGGACCTAAAGGTCATAAGAATGTAAGATTATATGCTAATTGAGAATATGAGAGAAGTTGATGTGAAAATAAATGGAATTAGAGTGGTTATTAAGCAATTAAAGGAAAGTTAAATAAATTAATGGGTATTGGTCTTTGGCCAACCATGGCCTTAGCCAATTAAAATGGGTATAAGACCAATTTGGTCTTAGAAGTCAAATAGAGGAAAACAAAAGAATTAGGGCTTTTTACGTGAGAGAGAGGAGGAATGGAGAAAAGAGAAGAAGAGGAAGAAGAAAGAGGAAGAAGGGGCTACACACATGTACGGATATTAGTTTCCCTTCTTGTCTAAGGTTTAAATCAAACCCTATAATGAGTTTTGAGTTTAGGTTTGGGTTGTTTGAGTGTTTTTTCTGATAATGAAAACCTTCTTTGAGTATGTCTAAGTAGGGGTTTTCTCCAGTTTATTTCATCATTCAATGGCTAGTATTTGGTTTAAGCGTTGTAAATGGCCATTTTGCTCAATATGGACCGTGTTGTCGAACTGAGTTTTGTTGACCACAGAAGGCGTTATGTTGTTTTCAGTTTAGGACTGAGTGTAGTAAAAATCTCACAGTTTCTGTTCACATGCGTGTGCGAAATTTCTCAGGTGCAAAAATTTTTGCACCACTTTGTTCATGGGTGAGAATTTTCGCACCACTGTTCATGGGTGCGAAATTTTCGCACCTGTGTCTTGTTTTCCAGTTTTGTGCCTCTAACTTCGGACGACTATAACTTCTTCATTCGAACTCCGTTTGATGTGTTCTTGGACTCTATGAAGCCATTGATTTAAGTCTATATTTATGCATGTGGAGGAAAAGGGGTTCACAATAGCTGAAATTTGAAAGTGGTGAACGACCCTATTCGAGCCAGTTTTCTTTTATTTTGACCCTTGCTTCTGAGACCATCTATTTATTTTCATAACAGTCTAATAAGAGAATCTGAGAGTCTAGATCATAGAGCATACATGGATAAGTGATACGATATGAAGACACGAAATGCTATGCGAAGAAGAATGAATGTGATAATATCGCATATGTGTATCTAACAGTTGTGGGATATGAGATATATATTGGACATGTAATAAAAGCTGGATTATGCAGCAGTACCTGGTAGAGGGATGAATGGCATGCTTATTAGGAAAATAAGTCGACATACGTCGATTGACCAGTTTAGGTCATTACAGCGCCTTCGGGCCCATATAGATGGTCATTGCCTTGTGCAATGATAACATTGCCTTCGGCCCCTTATAGACCACTATTTCGTATAGCGCCTTTGGGCCCTTATAGTTTCCTTTATCCACTTCTAAGGTTTATGCAGACATGAAACATAAAAAAAATGATATATGTATGTGCAAGGAACAAAAACATGATATATGAAATGATATGAGATGATATGTGAAGCATAACACCATTATGTGATGATAAGTACCGTAACATGATACAAGTAATAAGCATTGTAACATGATTAATGTAATATGATATGAAATACATATATGGTTATATTAATACATGTGTATAAGTATTAGTTATATGTTTCCCACTAAGCGTTAAGCTTAGCACGAGTTTTTAATCCGTGTAGGTACAGAGGCGAACTTCTGCGATCTTCCGCATACTGCCGGGCCAACACATTTGTAGGAGTCAGTCACCATTAGGTTTTGCTCTGATTATGTAAATGCAATGTACAGTTTTGTATATGTATAAGTAATTGAGCCTCAGTATATGTGTACAGGATTATGAGCATCACTACGGTGGTAGTGCGATTTTGTATATGTATTTTGTTTATGGATTTCTGATTAAGTTATAAGA
This sequence comes from Tetrastigma voinierianum, assembly GCA_016808115.1. Taxonomy (NCBI): domain Eukaryota; kingdom Viridiplantae; phylum Streptophyta; class Magnoliopsida; order Vitales; family Vitaceae; genus Tetrastigma; species Tetrastigma voinierianum. The sequence goes on along the minus strand of JAEQBH010000269.1, from coordinate 536,745 downwards.
CTTAGGCCCACCAATGTCTTAAAAGCATGTAAAGAGTCCCAGCATATCATCTCGCACCCCCCCGGACTCGGTTCGGATCTGCTATTCGGGTCGGACCGGGAACGGGGTGTGACATTTGGTCCAAAGTGGATGATATCATACCAATATGGAGGGATGGGTCCATAAGGTTTCCTAGCAATTTGAAACTTTCTCCATTTCTAAAACCTTAACTTTCAAGATCTAATGATCACAAAATCTGATTATATATTCTTCATAATCCAAAAATAAAGAAAGGAAAATAGTTTTGACCTAAACCTTTATGAGATTTCTTTTGGGTTTGCTCGATTCTTGCCTTGCGATTTATTGTGACTTCTTCATTAGCCCTTATTCTCACACAACCATCATTTTTCTCAATAGCTGAAGAATCTTCTCCCCCCACCGTCATTGTGCCTCCTCGTCATCCAACGGTCTTAAATGGCATTGATACTTCTCATAATTTAATTGTTCTCAATGTTAGAGCTCAAGCACCATTTCCACTCACAACCACAAATTATTTCTGTTACCGGCTCTAATTCACATCTCTCCTATTCGGGGTATGATTTACTTGTCTTCGTCGATGGCTCAAAGTTGAGTCCTCCGGCAATGATAACTATAGCTGATGCTGCCTCCCCCTCCCCAAATTTGGACCATATTCTCTTGCTCAGACAAGACCAATTACCTCTCAATGCAATTGTTAGGTCCATATCTGCCACCCTTCTGCAGTTTATCTCTACCTCCACCACATCTCGTGCTACATGGACTACTCTCGAAAAGGCGAATGCCTTTCCTTCACGCGGACGGATCATAACCCATCACCAAAATCTTACTAGTTCTCAACAAGGTAACCAAACTATTACCAACCATATGCAAGATGTTAAACAATATTGACTCTGTTGCCCTTATGAATGTCTCTATTGACTTCGATGAGCTCTCTATCCGTGTCTTGAACGGACTTAGCCCAACATGCTCAAACATATCACATGTCCTACAAGTTCGGGAAACTCCAGTTACTTTTGAGGAATTTTTTGAGCAACTACTCAATTACAAGGCCCAAATGCATTTTTTTTTCTTTTTCACCACCCGCCTCCACTTCTATCAATGCCTTGGTTTCTTCGACTTGCACTTCATCAAATCATCACTCGAACAATCGTGCGAACACAACCATAATCGGTCGCAGCAGTCATGAACAAACCCTACCACCCCCACTTGTAATACCGTCCAACTACTCCTCCATGGTTTTAGTGACCTCTGCTCCACCTACGACTTTGCGATCGTATTTACCTCTTGCCGTTTTCAAATTTGGCCCAGTATATCGAGAGCACTCTACTTGGCGGTCTGCGGTTATCTATCACCTTACTTAGATTTCTTCCACTCGCCTCCTTGATGCCCTTTCGACCTTCATTGCACCATATGCCCACACTTCAATACATTATTCCAATCCTGCTAATTCTCCTGATTGGGTTGTTGATTCGAGCGCCTCTCACCATGTGACCACGAATCTTGCTACCTTAGACCTTCTGAAGCTGGTACATCACTGCGGTGTTATTATTGGTGATGGTATAGGTTTATATATTTCTATTGGTTCTTTCCCCACCCCACCTCTCACCATTATTATTTACCAATGTGTTACATGTGCAAACAATGTCTAAAAACCTTATTTCTGTCTCAATATGCCGATAACCCTATTAATGTCCTTTTTTTCCTCTTTCTTTCAAGTGTAAGATCTTCACACTAGGTCACTCTGGTTTGCAGGCAGCATAGAGACGGTGCCTATTACTTACCGAAGTCGATCCCCCTTCAGTCTTTTGCCTTAGTTTTGTCTTCTTCAGTCCAGTCTTCGTTTTCCACTATCTTCACGTGGCATAGTCATTTAGATCATCCGTTTTTCCATATTTTTTTTGAAATTTTTTGTGTGTTTTAAATATTTCTTCTCTCGAAGAACATTTATATTTCTTTTCTCAAAGAACATTTATGTTCCTTTTCTTATAACTCTTGCAATATTAATAAAAGCCACAAATTATCTTTTTCTAAATCAAGTATTACCTCTTCCTCTCCTCTTGATATTATTTTTTCTAATGTCTGGAACTCACATGTTTCATCTTCTAAAGGTTTTAACTACAGTGTTCTTTTTGTTGACCATTACACAAAGTATATTTGGCTTTACCCTTACGTCAAAAATCGAATAATCATTCAACCTTTGTCGTGTTCAAGCAACTTGTTGAAAACTATTTCACCACCACCATCAAAACATTTTATACAGATAATGGAAGTGAATTTTTAGCCCTTCAATCTTTTCTCGCGACCCATGTTATAACCCATCTCACTACACCTCCACATACTCCTGAACATAACGAGCATTTTGAAAACCAGCATCGACATATTGTCAAAATTGATCTCACTCTCTTGTATTAAACATCCATCCCTCTCACCTTCTATCCATATGCATTTGTTATAGCTGTCTATTTAATAAATAGAATGCCTATAGTTGGCATTTCCCTTGGTTCCTCTTTTGAAAAGTTTTTCAACAAAGCTCCTGACCCATCCAAACTTCGTGTCTTCGATTGTTTATGTTTTCCCTTATTGCATCCTTATTCTTCCCATGAACTAGATCCTAAATCCAATCCATATGTCTTTCTCGGGTACTCCCTCACTCAGAATGCTTTTCTTTATTTTGACCCTGCGCTCAAAAAAATCCTTATGTCCCGTCATGTTAAGTTTGTAGAAAATGTATTCTCGTTCGTGTTTGCCTCTACCTTTAACACATTGGTAATAGACACAGACTCTGCATTCCCCACTTCATCGTTTGTTTTGTGAGACTCTCCAGCATTGCCCCCACCTATTAATGTGCTCATACTGTTGACCTCACCAGCGCTTCTAGGTTCATCACCAGCACCCCTCCCATCTCCCACAGAACTGCATCCCCTACCCAACCAACAACATTCCAACAGGCTTCTTCATTTGTTAGATTGTTGGGTCCAACACCCTTACCACCCTCGCATAATCATCCTCCCGACCCCTTACCCCTACAAGTTCAGGAAACTCCAGTTACTTTTGAGGAATTGTTTGTGCAACTACTCAATTACAAGGCCTAAATGCATTTTTGTTTCGTTTTCACCACCCGCCTCCACTTCTATCAATGGCTTGGTTTCTTCGACTTGCACTTCATCAAATAATCACTCGAACAATCGTGCGAACACAACCATAATCGATCGCAGCAGTCACGAACAAACCCTACCACCCCCACTTGTAATACCGTCCAACTACTCCTCCATGGTTTCAGAGAATTCCTTAATTAGTAAGGAGTCCTACAAAAGAAATGGTGAATGATTTCGAGTCGAGATAAGGAAGATATGACCAAAACAAGCTCAAGTGCTCCTTATTCGAACCTACTCCTATGAACTCCAGCTCAACTGAAATTTTGGGGAGGCTTTGTCACACCCTTAACCCCCGCCTAGGAGGAGGAAAGGGGCGCGAAACTATACTATGACTCTTTACTTGCTTTTTCAGACATTGGTGGGCCCAAGTCTTATAACTGAATCAAAATATCATGTACAAAGATACAAAATAAAACTACCACCGTAGTGGTGTTTATAGTGTCAATACATACAGTCCTAAGTCATTTACATTTACATATACAAAAACTGTACATTTACATTTACATAATCAGAGTGCAAGACCTATTGTGATGGACTCTTACTAGTTTATTGGCCTAGTAGTATGCGGAAGATCGCGGACGTCCTCCTTTGTACCTACATGGATTAAAACCCGTGCTAAGCTTAACGCTTAGTGGGTAACATATGACTTATACGTATACACATGCATTAATACTCTTTTATAGTAAGCATATAACAGTAACAAATATACAGTGGCAGATATCATAATTTTTCATGAATTCATATAACAACTGATACACATACTTGTACTTATAGCAGACTTATAATTGTTCAGATCTCCCATAGGAGTTATAGAGCTTATACTTGTATAGAGGTACCCGTGGAATTTTACTTGGTATACTTGTATAAGTACGATGAGTGCGTTCAATCGAGCGGTGTACATTACTTTACTCTTATTTGTTATTCAAACTCTTATCATATAAACGTTTTGACTACCTGAACCGGTAATAGAAATGGAAGTAAGACAACAATAAGTACCCTAGTCTGGTATAATCTTGGTGCCATAGCACAAAACAAGAGTGCGAAGCAACCGACAAAGTGTCGTCGCACACTAATCAGTACCAAAGTACTAAATGTGCCAAGCACGATCATAGAGATATTAAATTAAGCACTAATCAGAGGAAATGTAGAAGTACTAAATGTGCGAAGCATGGTCACAAGTGTATTTGCACTAATCGAGAAATCTTAGAAGTACTATACGTGCACATACGTAACGAGAGGTGTCGTGTCATTCAATATCCAGTCTTAGGCATTCCTACAATTATGTGTTCAGAAACTTACTATCTTATCATAGGGGCATTGAGTTTGCCAACATAGAAGCTTCGCCTCGGTGGCGAGGTACGGTCTAATTTTTCCTTTACCTTACAAACATGAATGGACCCTTTCATACACTTACAGGGTCCTCATTAGTCCAATAGACAAGTCCTCAGAATAACAAAATAGAAAAACATGACAAAAACACATGTCTGTGAATAGTGCTACGCCATAATGTAACCTTTGCCTCTGACGTAAGCGCCGCCGGCGTGGCACTATAAAGCTATGCTCGGCGTGCTCGCCTTGTCAAGCCTCCCTCTCAGCCGCTCATAGGCGTGGACGCCGCCACACCTTGGGCGTGGACATGCGCCCAACTTGGGCCTGCATTCTTTGCGTGAGATCCACTACGACCTTGAGATAGGGCCCTAAATTTGCGAAGAATTTGCTGATTTCATCCCTTTTTCCATAAATCCAGCAAATCAAAGAAAACTCGTATACTCTCACAAAGAAAAAAAAGAAGTTTCCCAAGTGTATTCTAGCTTAGCAAACCAAACATAGAGATTAATTTAGGGTTTTTTCCAAACCCAAACTCAAATACTTGTAAGTTAGGTTAACTTCCTAACACCCAAACATGTATCCATACATCATAAACAAAGAATCCATACAAATCCATACTCATCTTATACAAACTAGGGGTTTACCATCCCAACTTTCAACTAATCTAGGGTTACGATGAATTCCTAACTAAAACTTATAAATGGAACAAACTAATATTCATACAAAAGTCCAAAATTCCATACATATCCATACAAAACCATAGCAATCCATACTATTCCATACCTTTCTTAGCTTTCTTTCTCTTCCTCTTCTTCTTCTTCTCCCTCTCTCTACGTTTTTTTTTTTTTTTTGCTCTCCAAATGGGTATGAGAATATATCTCCTCCTAGACCAACTTGGTCTTATCCCATTTGATTTTTAATTTTACTTTTATTACACTTTGGTCTTTAAACTCCCTTCGATTTGCACCACAACTTATGTTATTTCTATAATAGCATATCATCTTCTTATATTATGACTTTTATATCCTGTTTTGACAAATTCCACTTTTACCCTTGTCTCTTGTATAAATTCTAGGTTTCGAAATTTTCTCACTTAGCAAAATAATAATTGCAAAAAATTCGAAATGCACTTATAATATACCCTAATTATGTTTAAAAAAGACTAGGGTGTATTTTGGGGTTTTACAATTCTCCCCCCTTAAAAAATAGAGTGATCCTCGAGGAAATTACGAACGGAAAGGGCTGAAGTCTTGCCACCCTCATTGTGGTCAGGATTCCCATGTCCTTCTTATCTTAGTGATGTTGCCCAAACACCTTCTGAGGAGGACTTGCTTGTTCTATAACTGTCTTGTTTCACGATCTAGAATAGCTTTCAGCTCTTCATCAAAAGTGAAATCTTCTTGTACTTGTATATCTTGAACTGGTAATATATGCGATGTGTCATAACGATATCTCTGAAGCATAGACACATGGAATGCATCATGTAATTTGGCTAACTCCAGAGGGAGTGCCAAACAATATGCCTCTTGGTCAGGCTCTTTCTAAAATCTCGTAGAGGCCAATGAATCTTGGACTGATTTTCCTTTTTCTTCATGAGGGTATCTTTTCACAAATATACTTTTAAAAACACTTTGTCTCGACTTGATATTCTATATCCTTTCTCTTAATTAGCATAAGACCTTTGTCTATAGCGGCTGCAACTCTGGCGAATAATCACGAACTTTTCTTCTGCTACCTTTTACTGGAACAGGACCAATAATCTTATGCTGTTAACTCATCAGAAACATAGGAGTTATACATCTTCTTCCATACAAAGCTTCACAGGAGCCACATGCAATCTTGGGTACGATAAGCGTTATAGGCAAATTCCATAGTGGAATATGTATCCAACTAGGAAAATCTAATACACAGCCCCGAATCATATCTTCCAACATCTGAATCACTATTTCAGATTGTCCATCTGTTTGTGGATGGAAAGCAGTGCTAAAATTCAGTCTCATACTAAAAGCTGACTGTAATTCCTTCTAGAACCTTAACGTAAATCGTGGATCGCGGTAGAACACTATCGATAAGGGAATCCCATGCAATATGACAATTTCACTCACATAAATTTACCGCTAGACTATCCATGGAGTAGTAAAGTAAGACTGGTAGAAAGTGAGCAGACTTGGTCAATCTGTCCACAATTACCCAAACCGCATCATGTTTCCTTTAGGTGAGGGGAAAATCGGATATGAAATCCATAGTAATGTTATCCCACTTCCATTGGGGAATTGGAAGGGGATTCAATAAACCAGATGGTACTTAGGGTGTTCGGCCTTTGCCTAGGCCGACCAGTAGAGACATAGACACGTACTCAAAAATGTCCTGTTTCATCCCTCGCCACCAGTAGTACTGTTTCATATCTTGGTACATCTTATTATCTCCAGGGTGAATGGTGAAAACAGTATTATGGCTTTCATATAATATCTTCTTTCTCAAATCCATAACATTCGGTACACATAATCTACTCTTGTACAACAAACCTCCACTTTCATCTATGGCATAATCAGTCTTGTCTCCAGTACTGACTAACTACACTATCTCTTATAACTTGGCATCATCTTTTTGAGCATTTACTATTATTTTCTTCAAATCCGGTATAGCTCTCAATTGAGCCAACAAGGCTCCATCAGAATGAAATCTCCAATCATAATCTTTCAAAGTCAAAACAGAAATCATTTTCTTACTCAAGGCATCCGCCACTACATTTGCTTTCAGAAATTGGTAATCAGTTATCTGATCATAGTCTTTAAAAATTCTAACCAGAAGCGTTGCCTCAGTTCAAGTTCTTGAGTTATGATATTTTGGAGCTCTTATGATCAGTAAAAATTCTACATTTCTCCATATAAATAGTGTCGCCAAAATTTTCGCGAATACTGTCACATAACTCGAATCATGAGTGGGATAGTTTTGTTCATGCGGTTTCAACTGTTTGGAAGCATAAGCCACCACTTTTCCATCCTGCATCAATATGCATCCCAAACCTTTCCTCGGGCATCACTGATATTTGTTACTTATTATAATCCTGCGAAGTAATTTGAGTCCAGCAGTGCCTCGTAGTATTTCTTTTAACCTTTCAAAGCTTGATTGGCACTTATCATCCCACTCAAACTTCACCCCTTCTCGGAGTAATCTTGTAAGTGAGGATGCTATAACTGAAAGTCCTTGTACAAATCTCTGATAATAAAATGCTAATCCCAAGAAACTTCTCACCTCGGTTACATTTCAAGGAGGTTTCCAATTCATGACTGCTTCAATTTTCACTAGGTCCACTCTAATACCTTCAGTATATACAATATGACCTAAGAATGACACTTCCTTAAGCCAAAAAATCACATTTACTTAACTTTGCAAACAACTTATTCTCTCTCAGAATTTGCAATAATCCTCAAATGGTTTTCATGTTCATGTGCATCCTTAGAATACACCAAGATGTCATCAATAAATACCATAACAAATTGATCCAAATAGGGGTGGAAAACCCTATTCATCAAGTCCATAAATGCAGCCGGAGCTTTGGTTAACTCAAATGGCATTACTAAAAACTCATAATGGCCATAACAGGTTCTGAAAGCTGTTTCCGGGACATCAACCTCTTTTACCCGAAGTTGATAATATCCCAATCACAAATGCATCTTGAAAGACACTTATAAACAATTGATCAAATAAATCCTCCTATTCTTGGCAACATATACTTATTCTTAACAGTCACTTTGTTTATTTGCCGGTAGTCAATGCACATCCGAAGAGTGCCATTTTTATTCTTAACAAATAAAACCGACGCACCCCAAGTTGAGACACTAGGTTAGATGAAGCCCTTATCCAATAGCTCCTATAGTTGAGTCTTCAACTCTTTCAGTTCAGTTGGAGCCCTATGGTAGGGTGCCCTCAAAGTAGGAGTCGTTCCCTGTGCAACTTCAATAGAGAGATCCACTTCTCTTTGAGGTGGTACTCCCGGTAATTCCTCGGGAAATACATCAGGGAACTCCCTTATCATAGGAATATTTTCAAAATTCACTTGCTCTCTTTTAGAGTCAAGAATCAGCAGAGCTTAGCGACCTTTCTTAGAAAACGTCAGGCTTCCATAGCTAAAATAACTTTCGGTATTGATTCAGATCGGATACCCTGTAATGTTACTTTTGATAGGTTAGAACATTTAAGCAGGACTATTTTCTTATCACAATCAACTATGGCACGATGTTTGGATAACCAATCCATTCCTAATATCAAATCAAACTCATGAAAAAGCAAAGCAATTAGATCAATAGAGAATTCCCTATCATGTACCAATAGGGGACAATTCTTATACACACGGTTGACTCTAACACTATGCCCTAGAGGACTTGTAATAAGAAGGTCATAAGCTAACAGCTCTACTGAATGCAGTTTAATACTCATTTGTTCCATGCATATATATAAATGCGTAGAGCCCGGATCAATTAAAGCATACAAGTCAATATCAAAGAGAGTGAAAGTACTGACCAATAACCCCGGTATGTCCGGATCTTCTGACTCTCATAACATAAGCTTGAAATTTGAAATTTTGTGTAGTAGGGCTGATTCATTGTCCTCTGAGGCTTCCTCTTCCTTGTGGTTCCGCCGTACTCTACCACTACTCTAAGTCTGTGGAGGTACATTTGACCCTCCTCTACCACTTCCTTGAGGATTTCTAGAACTTCCCAATCCTCCTGGACATTTGGCTATCACATGATTAGTGTCCCCGCATCGAAAACCCCCCCAATTACTCGTCTACATAAACCATAATGATTTCCATGGCAATGCGGGCATGCAAGTCTTTCCTCTTGTCCGGTTAAGGTGCCTCGACCGGAACCTTGTGTCATGGTAGGTCCTTGTCTCCTACCCCTTATAACTTAACCCTGTATTGAATCAACTTGTGACTCTCTAGGTCTTTTTCCTGAAGAGAAACCCCCTCTTGAGAACTTTTTCTCTTTCTTTCTTTCTTGACTCTTCATTTCCAGACTCGATTTTTATAATTAAACATGCTAGATGATAAAATTGACCTTCAACTAGGAAATGCCCAGTAGTGAGGTACCTTTTGATAGACTCATGTAAGCCCTCCTCAAACTATCTAAATCTGAATTTTTAAAAGTAGAATAGATTAGATGCATTACTAAAACTGGTGAATTCTCTCATATTCATCCCTTTGTCAGTTTCCGCGTCTTAGAGTCGAATTGGCATTTGACTCCTTGTAATCATCGTTGACATACTTAGGTATTAAACTGCGTAGTAGTCCCATGTGAATGCAGGTAGTGGATTCTCAAAACTAGCTTCCACCAATCATAAGCTACACCTTAGGCAATGAAGCGCATGTGACCTTGGTCCCTGGACCTCTCACTTCATCTAGAGCCCTTTCAAAATTTTCAAGCCAAAACTCGGCTTTATTGGACTCTTCCATTCTTGTACCATGGAATTCTTCCACTCCATGCTTTCGCCTGCTGAATCCTTTCGAGCTTGAGTGAGTCGATCTAAGACCCTTGCCATTTCCTAAGAGATTTTTACCAATGCTTTAGTTGAAGTATATTCATTTGTCGTTGAATCAGACGAACCAGAAGCAGATTGATCCAAAGGATTAACGCTTTCAATTGTTTCATCTACATCTTCCTAAGGTGGATCCATTCTATACAATATACAAAACAAGGACATCCGCATAAGGCCCAACACATTACTATGTAGGTACATCCTTAATCTAGGACTCTCCCAGAAATGCCTAAACCTTGGCTCTGATGACGACTTGTCACGCTGACACTTTAGGCGAGATGAAGGAGCGCGAAACTATCTTTGGGACTCTTTTACTTGTTTTTTGAACATTGGTAGGCCCAAGTCTTATAAGCGAATCAAAATATCATATCTGAGGAGATACAAAAATAAAACTACCACTATAGTGGTGTTCTGATGTCGGTACATATAGTCCACGAGTCCCATTTACATTTACATATGCGTACATTTACATTTACATAATCGAGGCGCAAAACTTGCATGATGGACTTCTACCTAGTTTGTTTGCTTTCGGCGGTATCTGAAAGATGAGTGGATGTCCTCCCACACATTGCCTGCGGATTAAAACCCGTGCTAAGCTTAACGCTTAGTGGGAAATACATGACTTATACGTATACACATGCATTAATACTCTTTTACAGTATGCATATAACGTGCTTATATATCTGTTAAGCGAGATATCATAATTTTCCTTGGTGTATAGCAACTTATGCACATACTTGTACTTATACCGGACTTATACTTGTTCAGATCTCCCGTAGGAGTTACAAAGCTTATACAAAGGTACCCGTAGGTACTACAGAGCTTATACTTGTACAGAGGTACCCATAGGTACATTCAGAGCATAACGATGTACATTACTTTACTCTTATTCGTTATTTAAGCTCTTATCATATAACTTTTTGACTACCTAGACCAGTAATAAGAAATGAGTAGGACATAGCACAATAAGTACGAGAAGGTGCGGTCTGATGCGAGGTGCGATAACACAAAGCGGGAGTGCGAAGCACTCACAAGAGTGTCATCGCTGTCGAGTACCAAGTACTAAATGTCTTGGCTTACGATCATAGAATGTCGTCGCACTAATCGGAAATCTTGAAGTGCTAAATGTGCGAGAAACACGGTTAGAAGTGTCATGCTATAATGAGGTACCAAAGTACTATACATACGCCCGCATATGAAGGTGTCGTGTCATTCAATATCTGGTCTTAGGCATTCCTACAATTATGTGTTCAGGAACTTACTATCTTATCATAGGGGCATCGAGTTTGCCAACATCGAAGCTTAGCCTCGACGACGAGGTACGGTCTAATTTTTCTTTTACCTTACAAACATGAATGGACCCTTTCATACACTTATAGGGTCCTCATTAGTTCAATAGACAAGTCCTCGGAATAACGAAATAGCAAAACATGACAAAAACAGATGTCTATGAACAGTGCTACGCCTCGGGCGTACTCGAGGCTTGTCCAAGCCTCCCTCTCGGCCGCACTGAGGCGTGGACATGCCACTCCTTGGGGTGGACCTACGCTGCTGTGTGGGTCACTACGCCGTGGCGTAGGACCCCGAAATTTCCCAAATTTGCTGATTTCATCCCTTTTTCCATAAATCCAACCAAAATCAAAAGAAAACTCGTATACTCTCTAGAAAAACATCTCCCAAGTGTATTCTAACCCAACCACCAAAACCAAACATAGAAATTAATTAGGGTTTTTTCCAAACCCAAACTCAAATATTTGTCAGTTAGCTTAACTTCCTAACACCCAAACATGTATCCATACACCATAAACCAAGAATCCATACAAATCCATACTCATCTTATACAAACTAGGGTTTTACCAACCCAACTTTCAACAAATCTAAGGTTACGATGAATTCCTAACTAAACCCTAGAAATGGAACAAACTAATATCCATACAAAAGTCCAAAAATCCATACATATGCATACAAAACCATAGCAATCCATACTATTCCATACCTTTCTCGGCTTTCTTTCTCTTCATCTTCTTCTTCTTCTCCTTCTCTCTATGTTTTTTATCTCCAAATGGGTATGAGAATATATCTCATCCTAGACTAACTTGGTCTTATCCATTTGATTTTTAATTTTCCTTTTATTACACTGTGGTCCTCAAATTCCCTTTTATTTTCACCGCAACTTATGCTATTTCTATAAAAGCATATCATCTTCTTATATTATTACTTTTATATCTTGTTTTGATAAATTCCACTTTTACCCTTATATCTTGTACAAATTCCGGGTTTCGAAATTTTCTCACTTACCAAAATAATAATTGCGAAAAAAATTCAAAAATGCACTTATAATATACCCTAATTATGTTTAAAAACGATAGGTTGTATTTCGGGGTGTTACAGGCTTCACTTCCTTCCTATAGCACAATGTGGACAACTAGGGAAATGGCCATGATGGTACTCCAAAATGAACCACACACTCGCACCACTGTGAACCACAAACATACGTATACAAAGCTCGAAAACCGTTTAAGCCCAAAAGGGGCCAAAGCCATGACATATAAACAACTAGGTGGGGTGGCCCCACAGATCAATGCGAGTCAGGGCCAAAGAATTAAGGTCTACACATTTTACGGTGTCTTGACGTTCCATGTTCCTCCTCGGCTCCTCGAGTCTTTGCCACCTTACCTTCACTGGCCTCACGGTCTTGCCTCGCGAAAGCAGCTGCAGCTATCCAACAATCATAGTAGGTAAGCAACCGTACCCACCCTCTTGAGTACCTCGAAGGGCCCAATATACCTCGATGATAGCTTTCCCCTCTTGTCGAACTTAACCACTCCTCTCTTAGGCATCACCTTCAAGAAGACATGATCTCCCGCCTCAAACTCTAGAGGCCGCTGCCGTCTATCGGAAAAGCTCTTCTATTGGTTGTAAGCCTTGAGAAGATGCTTCCATATCAAATCCACCATCTTCGTGTCTGGCAAATCGGACCCATGGTGGGTCTATATCTGCACATCAAACAAACTAGGAGATCAGAAAAGTCCTCCCATATAGTGCCTCATAGAATTTACCATACGTCTACCGTATAACTATTGTTGTAGTGGGTCCACTAAGAATTAAATGCTCTTCCAGTTGCCAAGATCGAGGATGGATGCTCGTATACTCCTTACGGATTGTCCTCTTTGGTGACGGAATGCGTGTGGGGATGAAAAGTTGTGTTCATCATCAACTATGTCCCCATGACTCATTAGATACTCTTCTAGAAATGAGCCATAAACCTAGGATCTCGATCCGATCCTAAAGATACTAGCACTCCATGTAATCGGACAATCCTCCTGCCGCATCTTATTTCTATAATTTCTCCCGATGAAGGTCATCCGCACAACTAAGTGTATGACTTTGTAGAAGCCAAATCTACTATCACCCACACCGCATCATGCCCTCACGATGTTCATGGCAAGTGAGTAACAAAAGTCCCATTTATGACTTGTTCCCATTTCCCACCACAGTATCAGCGTAACCAGATTGGCCTCTGGTGCTCGACCTTTGCCCACTAACATGAAACATCGGCGAGCGAAACTCCCTAACGTGTTTCTTCTGTCCCACTCCGATATCTTGCGGCGAATCGTGGTACACTTTCATGCCACCTGGATGAATAGCAAAAAGGGAGAAATGGAACTCCCCAGGGTCTCCCCTTTCTTAGTCTGCCGGTAGGGACGCAGGCCCTTCCTATAGAAAGAATGCATCCACATGTGAATGGCCCGGCCTTCGTCACTGTATCCAGCATTTAGGTCTTTGATGGACAATATCTACGTGTCTTGTCACGGGACTCGATCACTTTACTCGATGGGAAGGTGTAGCCACTAAACTAAGTACCACAGGCTGGCTCATGTATTGCAGCAGAACTATCCAGCCTCGAACATGCTCAGAGCCACCTAGCTAACTCCCGTGACTTCCAATTAAGTGCATCAGCCACCACAATTGCCTTACCGGGATGGTAATGCAAAGTGAAGTTATAGTCTTCCAGATACTCCACCCATCTACGTTGCCTTATGTTGAGGCCCCGTTAGACTCTTATGGTCCGGAAACACCTCAAATTGTTCACCATATAGATAGTGGCGCTAAACCTTCAAGGCAAAGACAATGGTTGCCAGCTCCAAATCATGTGTGGGGTAACTCTACTTGTGTGGTTTAATAGAACCGCAATCCCGACCCTCCCAAACTACATCCAAAACACATCCAATCAGATCTTAGAGGCATCTGTTACTATGTACTTATATACACTCTGCGGAACTATCGAATAGGGTGAGTAAGCCTCTTCTTTAATTGAACTATTTGCCTCTTACGAGTCATTCCACTCCAAACTTGACTCTCAAAGTCAGTCAATCTCATCATAGGTGCAACTAATGGGAGAAGTTTCTCAGTGAACCTTGTGCTGCCTGCCAATCGGCGTATCTAGAAGATTTGACTTTGGTCTCTCCGGCTCATAATGCCTCGACCTTCTCCCGGGTCACGAGCCTTTTGAAGCCAACACTACATGCCCCAAGAATCTCACCTCAGTAAGCTAAAACTCGTACTTACTGAATTTGGCGCCTGGCGGTGGTCTTTGAGGCACAGGAACAATCCTCAAGTGATCCTCATGCTCGTGCGCGGACTTGGAGTGAATCGAGATGTCGTTAATGAAGACCCTGACGGCCCAGTCTAGTTGGGGTTGGAATACCCCTATGCATGAATCCATGGATATAATTGAGACATTCATCTACTTAAGATGGCATCACTATGAACTTAAAAATGCCCATATGTTATTCAAGCAGTCTTACAGGATGCCATGCCTCCCCCAACTCTCAGCAGTAGTAGCGGTGTGAGTCTATCTTAGGTAAACAACGCCCCTCTTGGCCCGATCAAAATAAATCATCAATCCTTGGCAAAGGGTGCTTATTCTTGATAGTAACCCTATTTAATTGTCGGTAGTCTATACATAGCAAAAGGGTCTTGTCCTTCTTCTTGGCAAATAACACTAGAGCGCCCCAAGGTAAAGCACTCGATCTAATAAAACCCTTGTCCAACAATTCCTTATACTGGACTTTGAGTTCTTACAACCCAGCAGGCTCCATTATATGCGAAGTCATAGAAATAGGCAATGTACCAGAGTGAAACTCGATAATGAAGTCTACATCATTCTATGGAGGTAATCCCAGTAGTTTATCCAGAAAAAACGTCCTCATACTCACAAATCGCCCGAGGTAGACCCAGCTCCGATCTCGCCTCATCCTCCAGGGTAAGGCCCGCTAACTAACCCATCAACTGCCCATGTCATCTAGAGTCATACACGGCTCGGGGTAAGGCATCATGCTTATCCCCCTGAAACATAAAATAAACATCATCTGGTGTGTAGGCAATAACCCTCTTACGATCACAATCAATGAAGACTCGGTGTGTTGTCAATCAGTCCATCCTAAGGATAAAATCAAACTCCAACATATCCACGACCCTAAGGTCCACGGTGAGTAGAATACCTGAGATCTCTAACTTACAATCTTAACATATCTTATCAACGCTCACCTTAGTTCCTAGGGGAGAATTCATATGCAGTGGCTCTTCCAAGGTTTCAACATCTAAGCCTAAATCTTTTACACATGATGCAACTACAAAAGAAAGAGATGCACCATAATCAAACAACACTCTTGCCCATAAGCGAAAGAGTAGAAATGTACCCTGAAAAACCGACTGATCTGCAAGCTCAGCCTGAGGTGTAATGGCGTAGACACGCCTCTGGGTCCTTAAAGTCCCAACTTGTGAGCCCTGGACTCGACCTCGACCCATGCCCTGGCCCATCCAGCTTGATTGTGAAGTAGTAGGGGCCTTTGCAGCATCCTAGGACTGATATTGGTTCCTCTGGCCCATGGTAGGGCAAGGAGGAACAAACTGAGTCTGCGAGCGTCCCATTGATGACTGGGACTAGGGTGTCCCATTACACTACGATCCCTGCCTCTGAGGGAAATCCCGCCTCATGTGTCAAGGTTGGTGGAAATGGAAACATGTCCTCTGCCCTAGCTGGCTAGTAGCCCTAAAGTGTCTCCCATCTTGGGATGATTGACCTTAGTATTTTTGTTAGCTGCTCACATGCTAAAACCCTTGAAGAGGCGAGGACGTCCTCTACTTCTTCCCTGAGCTAGAAGAAGAAGGTTAGCTCTCCTTCCTCTTATCTTTAACACCTGCATCCCAAATGCTCCATATGTTGTCCACCTCTCTCTCAATGGCCATAGCTGTCTTGACCATCAAGTCCATGTCTTGTAGAAGGAGTCCCACAATTTTACCTCAGATGGACAATTTCAAACCATCCTCGAACTATCTCACTTTAGCCATGTCTGTGGCCACATAATCATCATCGAAACGAGCTAATTCAGTGAACTTAACCACGTATTCGAGCATTGTCATCGTTCCTTGTTTCAGTTCTAGGAACTCCCGAGCTTTTGCATGTCGAGCAAATGCCGGGAAATACTTGCCCATGAAGAGCTCAAGGAACTCTTCCCATGTCATTGCCTCCAAGTTCCTTGATGCTTTGATCCAATCCCACCGTACTTGAGATTCACCCTCTAGCTAGAATACAACTAGCCTTATCCTCGTGACATTGGAGGTGATCTTCATAGCCTCCAAGATCTTGCCGACTTGTTGGAACCAATGATCAGCTACCATCGGTGAGATCCATTTTGTCATCTAAGACCTAGAAAAATTTCAGGTTTATGACTTGTACTGTAGCGACAATTTACCGTTTTTCCCTTTTTTCAGAAAAATTCAAATTTACCTGGGTTTTACAGCGATTGCTACTATCGAGCTGCAATGGGTCCTATCATTGTTGTCGGAACTTCTTGCACCAGTCCAGTCACCGCCCACCTTGATCTCGGATAACCTTGGTGCAACTTATCTCTCCGCCAACCCAGTATTTCATTCTCGAATGAAGCATCTTGCAATTGATTACCATTTTGTTCTTGACCTAGTTCAGTCGTCTGAATTGCGTGTTGTCCATGTCTCTATTGGTGACCAGCTTACTGACGCCCTTACCAAATCTCCATCTCGATCTCGCCTTTTTTATTTGTAAAAACATTGGTATTATTTAAACCTTTATTTATCTTGAGGGCATTCTAGTATATTTAGGACCTTTCTTCAGCTTTTATGATTTTAATATTTGTCATATATATAAATAAATTTATTCAAAACCACTGAACTAAACCGTTGCATCCGAACTTCATCGAATAGATAAATGATAATTTACTTAAGGTCTTTTCTCATTTTACTTCTTTATTCTTCTTTATTTCTTTTTCATTTTACTTCTTTTATTCTTCAACCAATCCTAAAAGGAAGCTTCAGCACGACGAAGAGAACATACTAAGCTATGTGCTACATAAAAGATAACATGTTGGGATAAAATATCTATAAGAATAAAGGAAAGTTATAGGAAAAAACTTTCCATATTTGGTTTTAATTGCAAAAGAAAATTCTCATTGATTTTGATAAACTTTACTCTCTCCCCCTCATCTCTTATGAGTTCTCCCAACTGCTGTTGTTGCCTCTGTTTCTTATCCCCTTCAGGTAATTAAGTCCTTTGTTTTACATTTCTTCTTTCTCTTCATTTATGAATTATTTCCTGAAAAATACTAAAAACGTTTGGTCACTGTGTTCCATGAGCAATTGCTTTAGATTCTTGTTGAAAATAAGTGAAATTTAGATAAAATTCAGTGATTTTGAATACTTTTTTCCAGCTATTTCTTATCTATATCCTACATGTACGTATAATCGTTTCTCTAATATTGGGGCTGTGGATGGTATAGACCATGGCCTTGATAGATTGATGAGTGAACTTCTTTGGAGCGGGATAGTGAAAAATAGACAAAATGATGTTGCTTACAAAGGTGCGAAAGGTGGAATCCTTCTATTAAGGTATTCCATGGAACTACCAATCTTTGGATTGTCGGACAAAATCTATGCAACCCGCCGGACATGAAACGATGTGACACCCAGCTTAGGGAGTCACATTGACGCGTCGGCCTGCGAAGCGCTGTGTATGCCATGTCATGATTCCATCTGAAGTGGAAATATTGATGGGGCGATCGTCATGCTCGTCGTATGGTTGCAATTAAATACGTTTATGGATCAAGAGTTATTATCACTTCTAATACAAACATATGTAAAACTAGTTCGTTCTAATATACACAAAACAAGAATTAGGCCTGGTCCAGGCCCGGCTTCATAATCCCGGCCTCTAAGGAGCGCCGTGCTGTCTGTCACGTGCACGAGGGTCCCTGCTTGAGGTGGCGACGCCCGATGGGAATAAATCCTACTGAGGCTATTCCCGCCCTAGGTGCATATCTGGAAATGATCATTTCACGATCAAACCAACAACAATCGGAATTGCATAAATGTTGTCCTATCATGGAAAAAATCTACATGCATGTATGAGACGACACTTTACATGCCCTAAATGCTGGGTCAACCTCCGACCCACCGCAGTAAGTGCCAATGGGGAAATCAATAAAGTGATCCTGACTCCCATTTAACAACTTCGTAGTCTATGTGATATTTATTTAATTGTTTCGTGTCTTTTAGACACTTGAGAACTTTTGCAGGAGTCCTGCGCGGTCTCTTACACCCTCCGACATTTTTCGGGCTTTCACCGGTGGATAAGCTGTCTAACCAGGTTTTCAGGCTTTTCACATGAGGGGGGTATCTATCCTCTACTTGCTACGCCGGACACATTTCATTTTCCATCTTCGTTTAACACTGTGGAACTCAATTGGACTTCGTCCCATTCCCAAGCCCACACGATTCAACACCAAACGCAGTGTCAAATCAGTACCATGTACGCACTCTCATGTAATGTGGTGTTACCGCACACCAATGCGATCTTGATTTATTGTCCTTTACTTTCGAGCCATGACCCGTGTATGAAGACCTATACATGGAATTCTACACCCAGTACACTATGTGTGTGCTATTAACAATCATATATAATGCATACAACATTTCATATATTCGAGTTCAACATCCATAGGCTTGTACGGAGTCATGTTAATATTCCACCCATTCAAATGGAGTACATCACATAGCATGCACCATCTTTTCTACCATTGGTTCATTCATATCAACACATCTTGAAGCATGTATTGATAATTCCCACCATTACTTAGGCAAGTAATGCCATAACTCATATTCCCAAGCTGAGACATAGTATGTCAATCATATAACTGCTACATGCCAAAAAAGTGGCTATGTTCAACCTGACACATTACAATCGATGTTTTAAACACCCATATTGATAACAATTACTCAGTTTTCAGCTTTTAGATGTGAACCTATTTCAGCTGAATGTCTTATGGCTGGAATTCTGGACTCCGCCAGACTTTCCATAGAGTCAAGAACACCCAAATCGAGGTTCGGACGGAAAAGTTATGGCCTAAACAGCATTTAAAACCAGAGAAAAATCACCCGTTAACCATGCAAGCAAGGATACAGCAAACCAATTTTCTTTCGGTCTAAGAATCTAGAAAAATTCTGCATGTTAACCATGCAAGCAATGATACACCAAACTGATTTTTTTTTCAGTCTAAGAACCCAGAAAAATTCTGCATGTTAGTCATGCATGAAAGCCCATAAAGTGCATGTTTTTCATGCATACAATACACCAAGCGAGTTTCTTTGATCTAAAAACTGATACGATACGCATATTAGTCATGCATGGAAGCCAGAGAAAGTCGGCATGTTTTTCATGCATGCAATAATACACCAAACTGAGTTTCTTTGATCTAAAAACTAAGATTCTATGTTAGTCATGCACTTGAAAGCCCGGAAGTCGGCATGTTTTTCATGCATACAATAATACCTGAGCAGAGTTTTCTTTGATCTAAAAACCCAAAGATTCTACATGTTAGTCATGAAAGCTTAGGAAATTAGGCATGTTTTCATGCATACAATAATACACCAAACTGAATTTCTTCGGTCTAAAAACCCCGAACGTGCATGTATCAGTCATGCATACAATAGCTACACCAAATGAGTTTTTCTTTGATCTAAAAACCTAAAACATTCTGCATATTAGTCATGCATAAAATCCAAAAATTACGCATGTTTTCATTCATACAATAATACACCAAATTGGGTTTTCAGTCCTAAAAACCAGAAAAAAAAACAGCATGTACAACATCACAATTTCAGTCTTCAAACCCAGAAAATTCAGAAAGTACAACATCACAAATTCAACATGTTATTCATTCAAACAATCACATATAAAACTCAACCAAATTCCATTTCCATGGCCCCGAGCAAAATAACCAAAGGAAAGATCCCTCACCTCTTGAAGTGTGTAGGACGAGTTCTTGATCACCCAAATCCCAGCTTGATGGGGAAAAACTTCCTCCTCCTTTTCTTCCTTTCTTTCTTTCTTTCATTCTTTCTTTCTCTCTTTTCTTTCTTCTCCTCTTCTCTACGAATTGTTTGGAATCTCTCCTCCAACTCTAAAGTTGGTTTGACCTAGGTGGAGTACACTTAACACAAATTTGTTTGACACTTGGTCAACTCAAGACCAAGTGTTCTCCATGCCACAATTTAACCCACTTTAATGCTCATGCATGAGGGTGGCTTGACATTTAGCCCCACCTAACTCATGCAATCTAAGGGCATGACATGGCCCACCATGTGCCAAGAAATTGTCTCGTACAAGTGCCACATGGCACCCCATGGTTGGCCGGGTTAAGATGCCGAAAATGCGTGCAAGCGACAGGTTTTAGGTGCGGCAGTTCGTTTGGTTCAATTAGATTTTCTTGAGATGACTCTAGCAGTGATGGTTCATCATCAGAAGTGCAGAAAAGATCTAGGTTTTGTGCATGCATTTAGGTAAGAATTACCGGTCGCTCATTTTCAAAAAAATAAAATTACGCTTTCAGGTTTCACATTTCTCACCGCCAAAAGAATTAGATCACGACATTCCCGCATATATACACACAATCAAACACATGCATATGCGGCAGTCATTTAAAACATTAATATTGACAAGCGCCTTCCCATCAAACAAGAAGGGATAGTTAGCACGCCGCGGTGTACTCGCTCCCATATTTGCCTCCTCGACTCCTCGATCTTTGCCACAACACACTTCAAGCTCACACGGTCTTTCACGCAAAACACCGCTCTGGCTATCCATGATCACATGTGATCCTCCTGAAAGTCCATCAGCATCAACAATATTCTCCCCTATCCACTATATGAGTTGGATGCGGAGTGTACTTCGAACAGGCGTGAAAACACCTCGTGACGCTCAACAAGCCGGTGATGCGCCATGGGCTAAGCAACAGCGCCCACCCTTTTCGAAAGTACCTCGAAGGGTCGATACCTCGACTGACTTCCCTCGTTTTTCGAATATGATCACTCCTCTCTTAGGCATCACCTTCAAGAAGACATGATCACTCGCCTCAAACTCTAGAGGTCGTCGTCGTATATCAGCATAACTCTTTTGCCGGCTCTGAGTAGTAAGGAGATGCTTCCGGATCATACCCATCCTCTCCAAGGTGTCTCTAATCAAATCTGGACCAGTGATGGTGCTCTCTCCCATCTCTGTCCAACATATCGGTGATCGACATGGCCTCCCATAGAGAGCCTCATGAATTCATCTGAATACTGCGATAACTCTTGTGTAAACAAACTCTCTAGAGACGAAGTCGCCATCATTGCCCTTGAGATCCGGGACTCAGCATGCCAACATGTCTTAAACTCACGAATGAATGCGCTCGAATTGACCATCCGGTATGAGGATGAAAAGCGGTGCTTATCTACAGCGTGTCCTATGGCCTTTTGGAACTCTTCCTAGGCTAGTCGTAGCCAGGATCGATTCGATACTATGGTAGCACTCATCTATTAGTACTATCTCCCGTATATACAACTTGCATAATTCCTCCAGTGTGATGGTCATTCGCACGACCAGAAAATGTGCTAACTTGGTGAGTTGGTCCACTATAACCCACACTGCATCATACTTAGATTAGTACCCAAAAAGTTCTATTTTGAGCCCTATTTTAGATAGGTTTTGAGTGCTTTTTGTGCACTAATCATCAATAATGCCAATTGAAGTGTTCAGGTCTTCTTAGTATCACTTATGCTGTTTAGAGGTTATTTTTGGTTGTTTTGTAGGTTTTTGCGTACCCTGAGAGTTCAATATCGAGATAAGTGCTGAACCATGAAGATTGAATCCGTTTATCAGCCTTCAAACATACCAAAACTCAATGAAAGAATGAAGGCAAAGTGAAGAAAATTGATGCGACGAGAGGAGCGTAGAGCGTACGGTGAAAGGCTTGGCAATTCGGGGAATTTTACTGGGTGCGAAAATTCCATTGGGATTGCGAAAATTTATGATTATATAAATTTAGCAATCTTAAACGAAATTGAAATTTATTTGGGCTTAAAATTTTCGCTATGCCTTGTTCTAAGCGAAATTACACACTTCGTATCTCTTGAAATTTCGTAAGCTGGCGAAATTTAGCTAGCTAATTAATTGCAAGAGCATGTGAGAAATTCTTTGATTTTGCTATCTACGTACCCAATTTACGCTATCTAAAAATTTTAGCTAATGAAGGCCACTTTATATATGAGTACTGTATCATCCTTTTTGTAATTAATGCAAACCGACCTCATTTTGGTGTATTACTCCCTTGTCCCTTATTTTAGCCAAAATGTTAGGCTTTATTGTAGTTTCACATAATGGGTGGCCTATATAAACCCCCATAGTTTTTGTAACCCTAAGCAATTTTTGGGGGAGAGAACATTTTTCAGTTTATGTAAATATCTTCGCAGCTTTAGTTAGGGTTTGCTTTTCTCTCTTCTCTCTCCTCTTTCTCTCATTTTCTAGGCTGCCAAACAACCCTCTTGAGGATGACAACTTCCCAGGTGCTTGGCCTAAGCCTCTTTCTTTAAAAAGAGGAAGGTAGCCAACAGTTAAGGAGGCGGTTGGGTTGTCCTCATGTGTTAATTGCTACATGTACTGTATTTATGGCTCCTATCTTCTCAAACTAAGGTTGAATTTCATTTAATGTCTTTGCCTTGCTAATACCTACCATGCTTTAGGATACAGTCCATACTTATTGCTAGATGTCTTTGGCAGTTCTTTAGATGGTCTTCTGAGCGAAATGATGTTGAATGTTAGGGTTTCAAACTGGCCGGTGCAGTAGATGCGTATTACTGTGTTGACTCAAACCAGGAGTGGTTTTAGGGTTAGGTTTCTTTAGTTAAACAAAGATCAGGTTATGGCTTGGACTATAGGTTGCTTGTCATAGAGGATAAAACCGAGGACACTTGTTTGCCCATGTTATCAAGTTAGTGACCTAAATCTTCAAAGTTACCGACCTCACACACATCACTTTCAGTTTCTGATTAATCGGTTTCAAACTACTCACCTTGTTTTTGAAACAAATCCCAAATCAAATAAAAAAGCCTTACCTTTTTGCGCGTGCAAATCATTCCTAGATGAAAACCAATGCCGTGTTAGACCCTAGGCCGCTATCTTTATGATAGCTTGACTACGGTGGAGGAAACAGGAAAACAAATTTTGTTGATTAGGATCACCCCTTTGTAGTACGAATCCAAATGGCGCCGTTGCGAGGATGGTGTAAACACTAATATTAAGTTGAAGTGTACTTGTGATCAACATCACAAGTGATGGCACTCTTTAACTCTTTTGTAACCCGGAGTTACGGAGTAGCGCAAGTTTCATAACTGGCGTGCTTCGCATTTGTTTTCATATAGTCAGTTTTATTTTTAGCTAATCTTAACCTTTTTGCAAGTTTGTTGGTGCTCTTTGTTGTCTCAAAAATTGTGTGACAAGTGTTTATGCTCCAGTGGGACAGAGACACATCAGGTAGATTGCATAGAATCAGTACACAACTTGACAAAAGCAGTGAAGTTAGTGTACACCACGAGAGGGAGGATACCATGGATCCTCTGCACGAGAACAATAGAGTCGACGGGGAACCCCGTAGATCGACCTTTATAGAACCATGAGGGGATCACATCCACCCTCCCCAGGGTTGAGTGCCACTCGCATCATACCTCCTCACCGTGTAGCGGTGAGGCCTTACTTGTACTACTCCCCACATGCCATGGTATGGAAAATGAAAATCCATACACTCATAAGGGATTTTGAGAGTGCGCGCCTTTAAGGAAGGTATGATGGACATGGTTGCTTAAGTGAAAGCGTCGCGACCCTAAAGGACAAAGCCAAGATTTGACTTAACTCACTGAGCCTAGAACCATAGAAATTGGTGAAATTGCAGTATGAGAATTCTGAAGAAGTTAACTTTAGTGCTCATAAGACCCGACAATTTGAAAAGACAATTTATACATTTGCAGCTCAAGATGGTGAGAGATTTTACGGTGTTGGGAGGGTTCATGAAACCATCGGTGCATGCCCACCATGGGTTTGACACTTGGATGTTGGTGAACCATTTTACGTGGTATGTCTCCTGCCATGAAGCGGCTTTGGAAACCATGTAAAGGGAGACCTAAGTAAGCATCTGGCAAACCATGGGTTTTTAAATTATGTGGCTGAAACTTCTAAGGGTTGGGATGAGCCAAACCCTAGAGAAATGGAAAGAATGAGACCATCAGTCAACCCAAGAGGTGGGATGTATGCCTTGTCAGAAGAAATGGAAATGAGAGCTAGGATTTCCACATTAGCTAGGAAGTTAGAGGAGTTTGAAGGTAAACAGCTCCATGAAGTGCATGCAGTGTGAAAATCCCCTACAGTCAGTCTGCACAATTTCCAATCCCTTGTACACCCAGCAGAACAGTGTCCTATGGCTCCTTCAATGAAGGATTTGATGTTAGAATGTGCAAACACTGTAGGACAATACAAGCCACAACAACCCAATGCCCCATATGGTAATACTTACAATTCCAATTGGAGGAATCACCCTAACCTCTCATGGAAACCCAACCCCCCTGCCTATGTACCCCCAGGTGCCAAACCACAGTTTGGTTCCACCTCTCAACCACAACCACCACCCTCCTCTTCTCCAGTGGAACAAGCCATATTAAATTTGAGTAAAGTGGTGGGCAACTTTGTTGAGGAGCAAAAAGGAATCAATGTGCAACTTGCACAAAGGATTGATAATGTTGAGAATACACTGAACAAGAGAATAGATGGGCTTGAGAGCAATCTAAATCAGAAAATTGATAACCTACAGTATTCAATCACCAAGATCAACAAGTTGCTAGAAGTACAAGAAAGAGGGAGGTTCCCTTCTCAAGCATTGCCAAATCCAAGAGAATTCATGAGGAGTAGGGTCATCAAACTGGTCGAGAATGGATGAGGTTGAGCAATAATCACCTGAGAAGTGGAAAAGAGTTGATCAACCCATGCCAAAGCTGTTGAAGAATCCGGTAGGAGAAGAATTGCGAGTATAGTATATTCTCACGAAGGAGGACTTCGATGAAATACGTACCACCTCCGTTTCCGAGCACTTAGAGGTAAGAAGCGTCGCGACGACGGGCATCTTAGAAGTCTTAAGGCAGGTAAAGGTCAACATACCTCTTTTGGACATAATCAAACAAGTCCCTGCCTATGCAAAATTTTTGAAAGATCTTTGCACAACTAAGAAGGGATTAGGCATTGAGAAAAAGGCATTTCTCCTTTGAGCAGTCGGTGCCATAATCCAAGCGGGAATCGATCAAATACAAGGATCAGGATCTCCCCACAATTTCGATTAACATTGGTGGGAATTGCATGAATAAGTCATTACTTGATTTAAGACCGTGTGAACTCACTGGTATTAAATGTGCAAGCGATTAGGTTTGGGATAACAAACCTACTATTATCACACTTTCATTGGTAGATGGATCGGTGAAAATCCACCCCAAGGATAGTTCGAATGTCTTAGTGAAAATAGACAAGTATACTCTGAGTAGATTTTGTAATTAACGACAACTGAGCCAATTGCAAATGAACCCAATCATGTAATCATCTAGGAAGACCATTTAAAGCCACAGCGATGCAATCATCAATTCTTAGAGATGAGTCACAACTTACCTTTGGTAACATGACCTTGGAGCTAAACATATTCCATTTGAACAACAAACACGAACTGCTAGAAAATGAAAATCAAATAACTGATGAAGTTGTTTCAAATGGTCAGCATGCAGGAAAGCTAAGTGTCCGAGTGCAGTAATCGGCCGGGGTCACGTGAGTGTGTTGGAATTGCTGAGAGACGCGTAGGGCAATTGCTCAATTCAGAATTCATCAGTGAGGACCAAGTCACCAATGGGAAGACCAACAACCAGAAGACAGCTCAGACCACTGTAGGGTTTGAGGAGATCATCCTCCTTGACCCTCCTTGAGTAAATTTTTGATATTGAACTGGTTCGGTGTTTTCAAAAACCGAATTGCAGTTCAACAATTTTTTCTTTTCGTTTAATTTAGTCACTTTTAATAATATCAGTTATTTTTAGAAAGTTTCCTAAATTATTAGTTTTCCCTTTTTAGTAACTTTGTTTATATATTATAGTATTTTGTATTAAATTTTTAATTATGGTATCACATAATAATTTTTACTATAATAATATTTTATTTCTTATATTATTAATATTTAAGTTCAGAATTTTTGATGTGCAGGTGGTGAGGCAGATTTTCCTAAATTAAGCTGCCCTAAAGCGAAACTAAGAGGGAAGGAGCTCTTGACTGTGATTAGGCTATAAGAAGAAGGAAGGGGTAGGCTTTTCATTTACACCATCCTTCTCCTCCCGGTCTCTTCTGAGCCATCCACAGTCGGGCCACACTTCCTTGCCTCACGCCAGCCGCGGAAACTCACTGTACCCACTTGCCTGCCTTGCCATAGTGCTGACCACACTCCACCCACTCTTTGTGGCCTGCGACGTACCGCACTGTGCCGCAGTGATTACGCGATTTGCTCGTGACATGCACGATTACACCGGCTATGCCACGATTCGTTGCTCTGCCCTGTTCGCTTCAAGCGCCGCCCGGCGGTTTTGCCTTTTTGACGCAACGCTGCTACTGACCCAGCTATTCTGAAAGCTGTGTTCGTCTCTGCTGGTAGCTCGATGTGTGATGACTTCAGATCAGTTCGTTTACGCCGTTGCTTCTGCTGGCGAGCCCCACGCGATCTTTGCCCGTTCGATTACCGTTCGGCCCAGTGATTCTACGCCGGCACGGTAATTGTTTGAAAGGCGGGCCGGCTCGTCCGATCTCGGCCCGATGCCATCTCTAGTCTGGCGATCCACGAGAGCCTCGGGATTCGCTGTCTGAACTAGGATGGGTTCGGGCCCCATCACAGTGCCATAAGCGCCAAATCTAGGAGGGCACGGCCCTCCAAGAGAACCCGCACACATCGAGCAATTGAGTCATCTTCATCCATGCCCAGCCATGCACTGAACACTTGGTATTAGAGCGACATCATCGCCTCGGTGTCGCACTTCGGGATTCGGGAGACCGTTGTTCGTCGGGAACATCCTGAGAATGTACGGCTCCACCGTGAAGGTTTCATCGAGTCGTGCTACGATGTCCGGCCTCTAACTATCCCGGGTTCGAGTTCTATGAGGTTAATCCCGGGACTACTCTCTGTAGCGCCCTTCATGACCCAGGAGCCAGTACTATTATCCCGGGTGGTTCTTGATTCTACCATTCGATGACATCGGGAAGCGCTGGTCCTCGAACTAGTTTTCTATAGATGATCACCGGAGTACTGGGCCGGCGAGATATTTCAACGACTCTAGGCTGCGTATCTGGCCGACCAATCGCGAGGATTTATCGAGCAGGCTCACCCACCTCAGAGGGAGATGGTTCGTATACTGGCTCGAGACATTATAGCAGGGCCAGTTCTCTTCGGGAGAAGCGGCTCCCGTATCGGATCTTCTTGATTGATCACACGGGACCCGGCTTATTCATTGCAGCATTATGTACGGCGGAGGCCATCTTGGAGTCTCTTTCACCGGATTTCGAGAGGGATGTTTGGTTGATCCCTGCGAGGCGGGTGATGACCTCCTTGATGCATTTCGAGGAAAAAGGGGTCACCGGAAGGAGCACAGTGCGGCGAGGTCTTCCAGCCGATCTTGAGACTACTCTTTCGGGTTCTCGACATATGGGTTTCCGGAATGACCAGGTTAGAGATGAGGATGAGGTGCCCTCAGGTCATGTCGTTGGAGCGAGTGATGGCCATGCCCCTATCTTTTATCCTCCAGCGGCAGGACCAGGAGGAGGTTCCAGCCCCTGAGCCCGAGGTAGAGAGGAGTCCAGCTCCACATGTGTCCCCTCCATCTCCTCCTCCACATGCTACATCCACGGCTGCAGCCGACACTTCTGGCCCATCATATACATCACATCATTCGCCGGAGTATGTTCATGCCAGTTCGAGAGAGATAGCTGGTGTGATAGATGCTATTTTCTCATTGGCAGCTACTCAGGCAGCCCAGGATCAGAGGTTGGCTCAGTGTCACTCTATCTTGTGGTGCCGACTCACTGGGGTCTTCTCGTGTCCCCGGATCGGAGGGAGGAGCCCACAGCAGCAGCATCTGCATCATTGGAAGTTTTGGTAGCAGCAGCTGCTGCTACAGACCCACCACCACCACAGCAGTGAGGTGGTTAGGTTTGTTTTACATTTTTGTATAGTTACCAGCTTTATCAACTGCCTACTAATTTTGATTAGGATTTATGTATTAGCCATAGTAGGCAGTGATACTTTTGTGTTTAGCTTTGTATTCATGTACTAGCCATTTTGGTTATATCAAAAGCTATTCGAATTATATATATCTGAACTTTTGCATATCATGTTTTGTGTCTTCACCGTGTGTAAATGTTTTGTCTTGATTGAACAATTGGTGCTTGATTGGACAATTAGATGCCTTTTGTTGGAAAATTGAATCATTGCAGGTTACCTTAATGCTAGAACAATTTCATGCATGAGTCAATTTTTGGTCAGTTAAGTTCCAGCATGCTCAACTTGAAAATTTCTCCCTTATGCTAATTCACACACTGCACAGATTGTATCAATAGCCTGTGAAATTGTATACCTCCTTTCACTTTGCATAATGACCTTAGGCATGTTGGCAACCTAGGATGAGTTTGTGTTACCTATATGAAGACCAGTAGTCTTCCAAAAGGAAAAGAAAGAAAAAGCAAAAGAAAAAGAAAAAAAAGAAGAAAAAGAAAAATAAAGTAAAAGTGACAGTTTACCTTGAAACAGAAACGCGGTCAGGGTTGTGGTAACCTTTGAAGCGATGCCCTAAGCCTTAATTGGTTGGGAGTCATCGATTTTGTGTTGCCATGGGTGGATAAGTAGAGTTTAGCAATTGGGGTGCTTGATTTTGAAATCAACGGAGTCGAGGTAAATGATAGAGTTTTGTGGTCGGTGATCCTTTTGGCTATGCCTAAACATGGTGGTTGGGGTCGACCGGTGGACCCCGTTACACGGGCTTTGGTGAAGTCGGATTTTAAGCATTGCACCCCGCCTGTCTGCGATTGAATAAGGGAAAAAGTGTAACTATCCCTATTTAGGTTGTTCAACAAATTAAGGCCATGCCAGTAGCTAGGTTGGGGGGAGGGGACAGTTTTGCAATTTATTGGTTTGATCTGGTTACATAATGAACCATTAGACTTCGGTAGAAATTCAAGTTGAGAGCAATGGAACCAATATTGACCTAAAATTGTTCTTATATGGTTTTGGCTCTTTCATTTCGTTTTTCAAATTTGGTGTCAATTTTTCAATTTAAAGGTAATGTTTATTTGTACATAAACCTTTTTGAATCATAAACTTTTTGAAAATCACTACATGCATCTCCTTTTTGTTTTTGCATTGCTAAGGGACTATAGCGTTTAGGTTGGGGGGTGTGATTGATACCTAAAGTGCTATTTTAGGCCTTTATTTTAGATAGGTTTTGAGTGCTTTTGCGCACTAATCATGTCAATAATGCCAATTGAAGTGTTCAGGTCTTCTTAGTATCACTTATGCCGTTTAGAGGTTATTTTTGGTTGTTTTGTAGGTTTTTGCGTACCTTGAGATTTCAATATCGAGATAAGTGCTGAACCATGAAGATTGAATCCGTTTATCAGCCTTCAAACATACCAAAACTCAATGAAAGAATGAAGGCAAAGTGAAGAAAATTGATCTGCGATGGGGCTGTTGGCGATCTGCGGTGAAGCGACAATTCAGGAACTAACAGTGCGAGAAATTTATTTGGGATTCTTAATTATAATTATAGCGAAAATTCGCAATAGCAATTCGCAATCTTAAAGTGAAATTGTGAGCAAAATTTTCGCTATGCATTATTCTAGTGAGTACACACTTTGGCTATCTCTTAAAATTTAGCTAAGCTAGCAAGAATTTAAATACAATGGCCCAGTAGAGCATAGCGAAATTCTCCCATTTAAGCTATCTGCGTCGATTTAGCTATCTAGCGAAATTTTTGTGCCTAGTGAAATTGCCTGCCTTGTCATTCTTTTGTAATTAATGCAAACCGACCTCATTTTGGTGTATTACTCCCTTGTCCCTTATTTTAGCCAAAATGTTAGGCTTTATTGTAGTTTCACATAATGGGTGGCCTAAACCCCGTAGTTTTGTAACCCTAAGCGATTTTGGGGAGAGAGAAAATTTTTGGTTATGTAATCTTCGCGACTTTGAATTGGGTTTGCTTTCTCTCTTCTCTCTCCTCTTTCTCTCATTTTCTAGGCTGCCAAACAACCCTCTTGAGGATGACAACTCAAGAGATGGCAGCTAAACCTCTTTCTTTGAAGGAAGGTAGCTAGCTTGGTTCTAGACGGTTAACGAGTTGTCCTCATGTGTTAATTACTCAGTCTTGTATTCATGGCTCCTATCTTCTCAAACTAGGGTTGAATTTCATTTAATGTCTTTGCCTTGGCTATGCCTGTCTTTAGGATATAGTGCATACTTATTGCTAGATGTACTGTGGTTCTTTAGATGGTCTTTACGAGCCATTAAAATGATGTTGAATGTTAGGGTTTCAAACTGAAACGGGGCTGTAGATGCATGTTACCTGTGTTGACTAAAATAGGAGTGGTTTTTAGGGTTAGGTTTGCTAGTTAAACAAAGATCCGGTTATGGCTTGGACTATAGGTTGCTTGTCTTGCCTTTGAGGATAAAAACAGAGACATGTTGCCTATGTTATCAAGTTAGTGACCTAAATCTTCAAAGTTACCCAGCACTGCACATCACTTTCGTTTTACAATTAATCGGTTTTTTCAAACTACCTCACATGTTTTGACAGTCAAAAATCGAATAAAGCCTTACCTTTTTGCGATGCAAATCACATTCCTAGGATGAAAACCCCATCGATGTTCGACCCTGAACCGCTATCTTTGTAGTAGCTTGATTGCGGTAGGAACTTAGGAAAGCAATTTTGTTGATTCGGATCCTTGCGTAGCACGAATCATTAGCCCGACGCGATCCATGGAAAGTGAGTCACAAAGTCCATTTGTGATGTGTTCCGCCAACGGCTATCTCAAATGATTGGTGATTGGGTAATACGCTGAAAGCCTACGGTGCTCAGCCTTGACCGTTGAGTACGTGAGACAGATAGGACAAAATCCCGACATGCCTTTGTCCGCTCGATGTTTCTGCTGGCGGCGAAGTCGCGATACATCTTCGATCTTTACACGGATGCATAGTGAATCGGGAAGCGATGGAACTGCGAGATGCTCCTCACGCCAATCCGTCGGCGGGGGGGACCTGACGATCCCTATAAAGACGCGCTACCATATGTGTGGATGTGGCCTAGCCTTTGTCGCATGCCGGCGTACTCAATCCTTGATGGATACTAGTTCTGCGTCTTGCCCCTAGGACTCTATCACTTTGCTGGATGAGGCGGCGTAGCCGTGAACTTCCAGTACCCCAGGCACGCTCATTATCTTGCGATGCGAGCGCCCCATGCGGAGCATCTTGCCACTCCAGAAGCTATGCCCAGCGGTACTCCGTGACTTTCAGCTAAAGCATGTCCACCATTTTCTTTCTGAGATAGTATTGTCACAAGTGATAGTAATCTTCGAAACTCGTCCACTGCGCTACCTCGTATTTAGCGGTCTCGGCTGGCGATGAAGATGTATTTCAGACTTTTGTGGTATGAAAACACCTCTAACTGCTCACCATATAAGTAGTGGCTCCAAATCTTCAGGGAAAAGACTACGGTTGCCAACTCCATGTCATACGTGGGGTAATTCTACTCGTGATTCTTCAACTACTTAGAACCATAAGCCACAACTTTCCCGGGACTCCAGATCGAACACATCCTGGGCCCGCCCTTCAAGCATCACAATACACTGTATTCCTCTCGTCTCTAGGGACTATTAGAATAGAGTCGGCAAGTCTCCTTCACCCCTCGAACGCCATCCGCCACATGAGTCATCCCAAATAAAACTCACCCTTCGGGTCAATTCGCCACAGCGCCGGCGAATGGAGAAATCCTTTATAAACCTCTGTAATACCCCGCTAATCCTAAGAAATCACGTGATTCAAGATCACTTCGCCTCCCAACCCACTACAACTCAACCTTCCCAAAGGCTCATCGACACGCCCAAGTTGGATACCATGTGTCCCAAGAAACCCACCCCTCAATAAGCCAAACCACACTTCACGAACTCGTGATACAATCGATGATCCCACAAAAGTCGGGGAGACACCGGCTGCATCCCCATGCTCCACCTCCGACCGAGTAGATCGGGGATGTCATCAACAAAGACCACCACAAACTGATCTAAATAGGGCTAGAACACCCTATTCATGAGATCCATGAATGTTGTCGGTGCATTCGTCAATCCAAAGGGCATCACCGTAAACTCAAAATGTTCATACCACGTCCTGAACGCTGTCTTAGGGATGTCTGCCTCCCTAACTCTCAATTGATGGTAACCAATGCGAAAGTCTATCTTTGAGTAGACTCACGCTCCGCTCAACTGATCAAACAAGTCATGAATCCTCGGTAATGGATACTGATTCTTGATTGAAACTGCTCAACCGGCTCTGTAACTGGATGCAGGTCGGCGGTCTTGTCCTTTTTCTTTTGCAACTGTGAACCGAAACGCCTATGTTAAGTGCTCGGTCTAATGAAACCCTCGCTTCAAGAACTCCCGTATTTGGAACTTGAGCTCCTTCGCAACTCAACCTGGCGCCAACCCAGAGGAGTCACATGTAATGGGCCGACGTGATCAGGATAACTCAATGGAAGTCTACATCCTCTATGGAGGTGTAAATCCCAAGATTTTCCGCAAAAACATCCTCAGATAAGGTAAACCACCCGAGGTACTCCATATCCCTGCTTCACCTGGGTCCTCTGTGGTAAGGCTTAGCTAGCCAACCTCACAACACCAGTGCCATCGTGAATCGTATTACAGATGGGTGAAACACGCCTATTCCGAAACACAAACACGCAATTATCCGTGTGTAGCGGTAACTCTCATACGGTCACAATCTATTACAAACTCGATGTGTCGTTAACTAATACTAGACCTAATATCCCGAACCATCCGTTTCATTTTCGAACTCCTAAGGCAGCGCTTTCAACCCTAGTGTTCTCTATTTCCTATATACATCCTACCACGCATATACCTACGCCTGAATTTGTAACACACAATCACGCACATACAATCAAAGCACACAAGAAAGTCACACAATGCATGATGATCTGCAATCCTGCCTCAGACTTCTAGGTAACCTCCTAATGGTAACTGATACCGAACTAAGTGATCCGATATCAATCTTGAGTACTTCGCGGTCCTAACTCAAGCCCAAACACCAAGCCATACCAAATCATGGATGCTCCTACACACACAAAGATGTCTTAGGACCCATGCTCGATCGAGATCAGGTATCAGATACCTGCTCCTCGATACTACGTCATGACACCCCCAAAACCCGTGGGGTCCCGCACCACCTTCAACCCGCTGAAACCCGTGGTGTCTCATATCATGACCCATACATGAGTAAATGGACCCAATAGAGCCCATCATCCATATCATTCATATGGTTAGCAAGACCATACATTTCTATAGATCCAAGATGGCTTACATCACTCTCTATCATACAAACATATATTAAAACCATTTGTTCTAATATATACACAAAAGAATCTGCCAGACATCCGGCCCACATAATCCCTAGCCTAAGGAGCTTTGTCCGCCCATACCGGTCTCTATACCCGTAAGGTCCCACGACGGTGAGCCTACTCGCCCAATAGAGATACAATCCCACAAGGGCTGCTATTTCCCACTAAAGTATACATGCAAACAAGATTTATTTCAATAAATAAACCAACAACCAATCTTGTGTATACATAAGCCGGCCCGCATCATGGAAAATCTACATGCATGTATATGAGATGACACTCTACATGCCCTAAGTACGGTCAACTCCAACCCACCACCCAATGCAAATGCCAATGGGAAATCACACCGGGTCAGTCCTCGACTTATCACAACCCGTAGTCTATGTGATATTTATTTAATTGCTTCTCGTGGTTTTGGGCAACAACTTTTCGAGGTCTCACGCTGGTCTCTTGCCACCCTCCGACATTTTCGGCCACCGGATACGCCATTCAACCATGCCGTTTTCACCGAGGGTATCTATCCTCTAATTGCTACACGGACATTTCATTTTCCATTTTCGCTTAACACTGAAACTAAATTGACCCTGGTCCCATTCCTAAGCTCCACACGATTCAACACCAAACGTTGAAGTACAAATCAGTACTATGCACGCATTCTCAATGTGGTGTTACCACACCAATGCAATGACTGTACACCGCACTCAAACCCATGACTAATATATGAAGACCTCTACATGGACATTCTACACTGTACACTTTGTGTGTGCTATGAACACTTATGTCTAATGCATACAACATTTCATATATTCATTTCAACATCAACAAACATGCAGTCATGTTAATATTCCACCCATTCAAATCAGTACATCACGTAAGCATGCACTACATCTTTTCTACCATTCAATTCATTCATATCAACACATCTTCAAGCATGTATTGACATAATTCCCACCATTACTTGTGTGCGGCAATGCCATAACTCCTATTCCCAAGTCGAGACATAGTATGCCACAATCATATAGCTCATACATGCCAAGAAGTGGCCATGTTCAAGCACAACACATTACAATCCAATGCTTGAAACACCCATATTGATAACACCACCAGTTTTTCGGCACAGATGTGGAGCACCTATTTCAACTGAATGGCTTATGGCTAGATTCTGACTCCATGAACTTTTCATAGAGTCCAAGAACACCCAAATTGAGTTCGGACGAAAAGTTATGGCCTAAACAACCAGGCTAAACCCAAAAAATCCTCGCCGCGATGTTAACCATGCACAATGATACACCAACCGATTTTTTTCGATCTAAGAACCCAGAAAAATTCTGCATGTTAACCATGCAAGCAATGATACACCTAACTGATTTTTTTCAGTCTAAGAACCCAGAAAAATTCTGCTTGTTAGTCATGCATGAAAAACCCATGTACCCTCATGTTTTTCACATAAATAATGCCACCTCAAACTCGAAGTTTTCTTTGATCTAAAACCCAAAACATTCTCGTGATGTTAGTCATGCATGCAAGCCTTAAAATTCGCATGTTTTTCATGGCAATAATACGCCCAAACTGAGTTTTCTTTGATCTAAAACCCAAATGATTCTACATGTTAGTCATGCATGAAAGCCTACAGAAATTCATAAGCTTTACACATAATAATACACCAAACTGAATTTCTTCAGCCTAAACCTTAACATTCCCAGATGTCACTATGTATACACATAATTAACCGGAAGCTTTCTTTTATCTAAAAACCTGAAACATTCCCGTGATGTTAGTCAGCGCATGGAGTCCAAAATTCGCACGTTTTTAATTCATACAATAATACACCAAATCGGCTTCAAGTCCTAAAAACCGTGAAAAACAGTATGTACAACATCACAATTTCGCCTTCAACCCAGTAGTAATTCAAAGAAGTACAACATCACAAATTCAGCATGTTATTCATTCAAACAATCACATAGAAAACTTCAACCAAATGCCATATTTCATGCTGGCCCTTAAACAAGGGAAACAAACTAAAGAGGAAAGACGTCCTCACCTCAAGTGCTTAAGACCAGCTTCTGATCCACCAAAATCGAAAACAATGTAGTACCTTCTCCTCCTTTCTTCCTTTTCCTTTTCGTTTTCTTTCTTTCTTCTCTCTCTTTTCTTCTTCTCCCATTCTCACGAATTGTTTGGAATCTCCTCCAACTCCAAAGCTGGTTTGTAGTGAGGTGCCACACTTGGTCAAGACCAAGTGTTCTCCATGGAAGCCATTCTAACCCACTTTCACTCATACGAGGGTGGCTCTCGACATTTCCACCCCTCCCAACTCACATATGCAATCCTAGGCATGACACTTGGCCCACCTTATGTGCCAGCATGGGCAAATTTCATGCAAGTGCCACATGGCACCCCATGGTCGCCCGTGCCGCCTGAAATGCGCAAAACCGACGCCTCTTAATTCGACCAATTGCCGTTCAACTAGATTTCCACGATGATGGTCAACTGCCAAAGGATCCTTCGCCATTCAGGCCCAAGAAAGATCTAGGGTTTTGTCTTTACCGTTCCAAGTAAAAATTACCGAGTCGCTCATTTTAAAAAAAATCGCTTCCGTTTCGGGCTTCACGCATAGCTCTTTGTGCAAACATCATATGTAGATTTCCAATTTTGTGTGAGCATAAACCAATACCTATAAAGAATGATGAAGGGTGGAGCTTATGTTGAAGTGAACAGCAAGAGTCGGGAGTGTACTGCATAGAAACATATTTGACCAAAGACTACATCTTTATGGCCAAAGCCATAATAAAAGAGGATAAATGATTCTCCTCAAATTAATGACAAGAAAGAACTGGTATATTTATGTCATTAGCTGATTTTACATTTCTCGTATCATGCCATGAATTATAGGTTCTATGAAGAACTCTAAACTTTTCATTTTCTAATCAGATTTGGTGTCGAAGAAAGTAGGAGGACTTAAATATGGACTATCTAGTAAAAGTGTTCGTAAAGTGGGAACGGGCACCGTTGTCGATGTCTCTTCGTATGCAACTCATGGTATGAAGCAACCTCATCCTGCGCTTATTTTTCCGAAAACTTTCTATTTCGCGCATTGTATGAAGTATATCAATGAGAAGTCCCACTCACTTCATTCATAAAGTCTGCGAGAAGAAGAGATGTGCTACTACTTTATAAGCTCAATAATTACCCACTTTCAAAGAAGCGTTGAGTATGTCTGCAAGAAGTTGCCTACAATTTTTTTCAAAAAAGAAAATAATAGAGTTTATTTAAAACATTTTCTAAAAAACATTTCAAAAAAAAGAGTGTTTTCGATAATAGTTTTCAAAAACATTCCTTTAGTGTTCTATTTTCAATTATTCTTTAAAATGGTTTTCAAAAAATGGTTAAATTAAAAATCTCCAAACAGGACAATTTATCAACAAACTGTTTTTATGGATCAAACATGTTCCTGATTAAGAAAATAGTTTTTTTGTTTCTAAAAACAATTTCTTATATATATATATGTATATATATGAGTATATTTTCGCCTATCCTCGCTCAGGATTTCGGGTCTCTGCATGGTTATCTATCTCACAAAAATGCAAGACTGGTTCCCAAGATGATCAGAAACTAGAAAAATCTCGAAGCAGTGAGATTAAGGAGGGCCCATTATATAAAAGAAATCCTATAGCAAATCGGTGAGAGTGATGGTGAGATATTGGAGCTCGCTTCACATATTACTTCATGGATGCCATTATTAGGGTACAGAGCAAACCAAAAGGCGCCCGACAGCTTATTACAAAATAATGGCAGATAAAACAATAATAAAAAAGATGGAACACCAAGATTTATGTGGAAAACCCAAATCGAAAAAACCACGGGCTGAGAAGCTATAAATCCACTATATTAAAGAATGGTACAAGGAGAAGATAAGGGAAGAAGAAACATGTGGTTACAATGATCTTATCATATCTCATACAAAAAACCAAGCACAATATAAATAAATATAGCTAGAAAGTGGGCAGCTTGAGGAAGTGATGGCTTGTTGCGGCAAGATAGTACTGTTAGGTTATTTGACCCAATAGTGGGCTTATATGTAACTATTAAGTGTTGTGCACCCAAATAATATTTTAAGCCTTTATTTTAAGTGATCTATTATAATTTATCTTTGATAGGCTTTTATGCATCAAGGTTAATTGACAAAAGAAATGATTTTTCCTTTAATTAACCTAAGAAATCTCAAGATCTCAAATCTGGAATCTAGAAAACTCACTCTGATACTAGATGTTGTAATCCCAGGACATCCATCCAGAAATCTATGATTTCATATGCAACGAAAAAGTAAAAAAATTTCAAAACACTCTAACAGAACAGAACCATCCATAATCCTCCATACAACCGATTTGATGTGTCTTAACCACATAGTGTGGGCTCCAAGAACAATCCAACGACTTTTGCTTTTCATATCTGAGACAAAGAGAAATTCTCTTCCCTCTGAAAATAGTTTGTTACCCCAAACCTAAATATAATATTATATTTATAATAGGGTTTAGTGGGCCATTGAATCCACTTACATACTTGGGCTTATAAATAGCTCATTTAAGTTCAATGGTCCAACTTAATTAAAACTTCTAGTCATTTATCTCGCTTGCTCCTAATATTCTCCCCCACTAGCCCTAAAGAAAAACTTGAAGGCCTATATGGATCATATATCATCATAAATGATCTGCCACTTACAAATGGTTTGCACAGGACCTAGCTAATTTTCCAATTTTGGCTCACATGGAATTAATCGCATTATTATTCCACACTGGTCAATCTAGCCACTATAGTAGACCAATTGACTCCAAAATTGAAAACTTCTCATTCCAAATCATTGTGGAAGATTACCAAGCCCTACTAATCACTCACACCACCTCCCCATGAATCGATATTAGTAATTTCAGACACAATACTATAAAATATTGAAATTACCATTTCACCTTAAGGCTTCAAGCTAAACCTTTGACTTGATCATGACTGTAAGTCCACCCCAAACTCAAGTGGGGCTGCCCTGGCTAAGGACAACTATGATCAATCACCTTAAGCCACTCCAGCTGTATATTGCTCTATAATTAGGTCAAATAAGGTTCCCATATCTAGTTAAAGAGATTCTATGAGCTTAGAGCAAGAAGTCATCCAAGATCACTCAGTGTGATTATCACTATTAGAGCGGCTTCCTGTCACAAGGAGCACATCAAATGATAACCTACTCCTCAACTCCTCCAACAACCTCGTAGGTTATGAACCTATATGAAATAAAGAGCTGGTGGGAAAACAACTAAATATAGTATATGATCGCATTTGCACTCCTGTGTCTCGCTCATGTACCAAGTACATATTGGTATGATATCCTAGAGACCCACTCTAGTAGTTGTGACAAAGTACTCCCAATAACTAAGCAGATATCATACCACAATTACTTATAGATTTCCAACATCCATGAACCGTCGTGAACAACCTCAAACACAAGGAACTCATATATGTGTCCTTTGTGCATTCACACGCACCTAGACATGTACAATGTGCTTCAATTAGGCCTGAATGAAAATAATAATATGAAGTAACTAAAACACCAAATTTATTAATGCAAACTAATTACATTATAAACCATGGAAACCAAAAACTAGAGAGTACATCTGAGACCTATGTTGTATACATGAGAGTCAAACACTTTTTACCTTATGATTTTGTAAAGTTGATCTGCTAGCTATCCTCGTGATGCAATATTTTCACTATAAAACTGTTCCTTACCCTCAGACAAGCTCTCAATCTGAAAGGACACTTCACATACACTCTTCCTTAGACTTTGGTTCTTTGGCTTTGTTAACAGCCCCACTACACTGATATGGTATCATAAGATCAATGCTCTTAGTTTATGAATCCTAATCCATAAGGAAATTTTCTGGCCATACCGCCTCTGAATGCCTCTGTCACATATATTTGTTTCCATAGTTGAATCGCCATTATATGATTGCTTGATACCCTCCAACTAACACTTGCTCCAACTAATGTAAAAACATATCCAAAAGGTGATTTCTCAAATCCG
Source organism: Tetrastigma voinierianum (assembly GCA_016808115.1). Lineage (NCBI taxonomy): Eukaryota > Viridiplantae > Streptophyta > Magnoliopsida > Vitales > Vitaceae > Tetrastigma > Tetrastigma voinierianum. Next base: position 496,548 of record JAEQBH010000269.1, on the reverse strand, counting down.
CATCCGACCGAAAGTCTAATCGCATATCCCATGGGGCCAACCTGCCACATGATAAATTAATGAGAACTTTGCCTCCTAAGGTACTGAAAGCATGTTTCACCGTGGTCCATCGTCTCGCCGATTAATTACTCACTCACTCATTCCAACCTGAATAGCATATCCGGTCTATAGTGTTATAAATGACGCATACAATAGATCACAACCAAGTAAAGAATATGGTACTGCTCTTTTTATGTATTCTTCTCTTCTTCACTTGTCATAGACACCTGGTCTTTTGAGAAAGATTGATTTTTATATTCAAAAGGTAAACTTTAAATTTTCTATGTTAATAGACAATATTCTATCTATGCACTTTCTAAGAAAGTAATAATCTTGTGGCTCTTCTTATCCTGATGCTATCTTAATACCTAGAAAATATTGCGCCTCCCAAATCCTTCATTTGAATTACCAACTAGATCTTGCCTTGACAACATCTCAAAGTCGCTTCCAATCAACAAAATGTCGTCCACATATAAAATCATGAAAACCACTATATCATCCTACATCTTTCTATATACACAAGGTTCCTCTTCATTTTGATCAAAACCAAAATATTTGATTACTTGATCAAAACGTTTGTTCCATGATCTTGATTATGAAACCGTCTGGTTGCATCATGTAGTTGTTCTTTTCAAGATAGCCATTAAGGAAGACTGTCTTGACATCCATTTGCAATATTTCATAATCACATAGATGCAATGGGAGCAAAGTACTGACGGACTTGACCGCGGCTTAACACCGGTGAAAGTTTCCTCATAACCCAAAACATGATTTTTTACTATAACCTTCTCGCCATCTTCGTTTTTATTTTATATTTCTCAACCTTTCCATCTACTCATTTCTTTCTCTTGTACACCTATTTACAACCAATGGGTTTAACACCTTGGGGTAAATCCACAAGAGTCCACACCTTCTTTCCAAAAACAGATTCTTATCATCACTGAGTCAGGAGGGAACTCCTGGGATTATCTTCATGTGACCCTAGATTGTCAAAGACACTCCTCCATCAATGTAGCTAACAGTGGTCTAATGACCCTCCCATTATGACTTTATGCTATTTAAAAAATAAGATTGCTATTAGTGGTTGTGGATTAACAGAACAAGACATTCGGATGCTAGAATTTCAGTCTTTTCCGGGTCCATTCATTCATATCCCTAATTATGTGATTCATGATGTATTCTTCTTCCATGAACTTAGCATTCAGATTCACAAATACCTTCATACAAATTTTCTCTCAGAGAAATTGTAACCCCTTCTACCTTTTTGATATCTAACAAACCAACGTAATTATATTCTTCGTGATCCAACTTGTCAAATGACCAGAATGAGCATAAGTGGATAACCCTACATGCGCATATGACTTAAAATAAGCTTAATCATCCACATTTGTAATGGGTGTCTTTGGTAATCGACTCGATGGCACCATGGTTCAGATCGTAAGCTTAATGCATTTGTGGCATATCCCCAAAAGGATAAAGGCAATGTGGAGAGATTCATCATTGACCCTACCATGTCTAATAGAGTTCGATTTCTTCTTTTCCCGCCTGCCCATTTTATCAGGAGTTCCTAGCGCACTAAATTAAGATAAAAAATCTCATGCCCTTAAGGAAAGAAACAAATTAATAGATACAAAATTAATGTCTTGATCGAACTAAGTGATTTAATGTGTCTCCCTAATTGTTTTTCATTTAGCCTGAATTCTTAAATTTATCCAAGGTCACGATTTCTTTCCTTCTTTTAGGTACATTATACACATTTCAGAAGTCATCAAGAGTGATGAAATGCTCGGAGAGCCACCTCTCAGATAGCGGACACTTAAACTACCCAAACATCCTGAGTTTATCAAACTGATGCATCCCCGAGCCTAACTCCATTGAAGTAAAGGATCGCTTGAATATTTCACTTGAATACAATTTTGACATAGTAGCTCTGCCTTGTACAAGTACACTGGCCATAACTCATTAGTTTTTTTTCCTTCAAATTATGCAATCAAGAATAAGTGATAATTGGGCTTATTGATATTGTACTCTTTCTTCCAATGATTTTTTTCCACATTAAAGTTGAAACCGGAATGGCCATTACATAATTTTGAAACTCGAACTAAGAATTCTTTCTATGGAACTCAAATATTGTTAAAAAACAATCATGCAACACTACAACTAATATCCCCTTATAGCTAAGACTGACATAACGGAAAGAAAACAACACATACAGATTTCTCAAGATCAATTGGTAAGGTCGTAAGAGTGTGTTCACAATGTAAATATAAGACATGTAAAATTATATGAAGAATTTGTAGTTCGATAAGATATCATCAATAAAAGTACACACATCAATACGTATCAAATAACCTATGAGAACTTATATCCTACTTCTTAGTGTCTAACTTCTCAAAGTTAATAAGATATATAATCTAATTAATCCCAAAAGTCACTTATCCTTAGACTGCAAAATGCATACATCTTTAAACTTCTCGGCCTCTGGAGAAAATAAATAGAGACTATTTAGATAGTTTATTGTATTTTTCAAGCATGATAACCACCGATTCGTTTCAATATTTCTAAGCAAAGAGCCCTACTTAGGTCACTGATTGCCCTTGACTAGTAATATTTATCAACTGACCATGCGGGGGTCTCTCTTAACTAGGATTCTCACATTTAAGTTCAACTTAGGTCGATTCAAACATGAATTTCAAAGACTCTTCTTTCAATGGAAATCCCAAGAGGGCTTGCTAAACCTTCTTCCACTTAATTATTTTTTAAAAACTTCAGCAAAGCTGAAGTTTATGTCATAGTCTGCCATTATTCCTTTAAATTCAACCAAATTTGATCTCTCTTAAATTTTTATATAGTCAAACCAATTTATCAAGCACTATAAACATACCAGTTATAATTTTCTCAAACATATAAGTTGTTTACTTTAATTTAATAATTTAAATATCTTAAAACAACAACACATCTTAATTAAATTCATCATTTTATTAATAAATTAAATTATATATCTATTTAATAATTATCCATTAAAGGATAACTCTTATTAAAATATAATTTAATCTATAATATAAATTTTTGCTTTTTATATATCTATTTTGACATTTATCCCTTAGATAGTTCTTGTTAAATATAATTCTAATTCTCTAATAATAAATTAAATTATAGATTTATTTAACATATTAATTAAGCTTAAAAGATAAATTTTGTTAAAATATAATTTAACTTATAGTAATTATGTACCAAATTTATATATCTATTTAAGTCATCATTCACGAGGATAAGTTCCTGTTAAATATACTTACAAATAAAATATTTTATCTATTTTAAAATATCCACATTATAGGATAACTCTTATGAGCACTTAAAATAATAAATTAATATATATATTTATAAATAATTATCCATTATAGACACTTGTTAAATATAATTTGTGATTTGAATAATAAATTAAATTATTATCTAATTAATAATTATCCATGATAGGATAATTCTGTGTCACATGAGTACATGTAGTAGGTGACTTTCGTCACATCACATGTCGTTTTACGGCCCCGACACCCGATGCCTCAAAAATGCAAATTCGATTGTCCTCGAATTTATCACCTGATTTGGAATAGGATTTCAAGCTTTATACTTATTCCAACTGCAGCCTGTTCGCTATTCATCCGATCTATAAAATTTCAGATTTTTACCGAAATTAAAGACTCCTTATTCTTTCAAAATTGAAATTTTCTGCCCATATGATTTACCATGTAGATATTATCTCATAGTGATCACAGATTTGTTTCAGCAGGATTATTTTCCATATGACATGTTACCTTAGGTGGGGAGTAAAGACATGTAGGAAATTATCACCATCGATACCAACATCCCGCAGGGACCATCATTTCAGTATTGGGGAGGTATAGAAGATCACGCTCACTTTAGAGGTCGCTACAATAAGTTTCCATTCTGGTTTTCTGGTCTATTTTTCGTGAGTAACATGCATTAAAACTCTAAATTTTGCTATATGTTTTAAGCTTAAGAGTAATGTAATAACCCTCTTACAAACTATTTTTATATATAGTTGATATATATTTTGGTAGAGTATTGATGCAGAGCCCAATTGGCCATTTTTACTGCACAGGATCCATGTGGTCGTTGTAAAATGTTGGGACAGGTTGTACTTTAGGTAGAGCTCCCCCGCAAAGACTCGTCGATGTGAGGAATGTGTTACCCGACATCTCACCAGCATCTCATGTTGAAGTTAACGAGACACCCTAGATCAGTGCCGCTGTGTTACATAGGTTGCAATGTGATACAATAGTTATTTAGTTTATCTTAACCATTCATTAAGTTATTTGAAACATACTCTTAAAAGGGTTAAGTCCAAAGCCAGGATGATTATGGTAAATTTGCAAAACATAAAATATCCTCTATTTTCGGCCTAAGAAATCGTTGATTTCAAAATTTTTTTCTTCTCAAACATTACCATTTTTTAGTATGTGTTTTCATAACCAATAATACAAGTAACCATGAGTGTGTGGAAAATAGGAATGGTTATGGGACGGATAATCGTTTAAAAACACTTCTTTTTCTTTCAAATGGTTTTGATAAACCATTTTTGATATTTTGTAAAATAAAAACAAATTTGTTTTCGTGGCAAACCTACTATTCAATGTGTATAATATATATTATTTACTTGAAAGATGGTGAATCTCATGGAGATTAAGATGAGTTTATATTAATATAGGTCAAAGAACTTTATTTTAACCTTCATTACAAAAAAATTTATTCTAACCTTAGTTAATATGCTTTAACTTAGTTTAAAAAACCTATCTTGATATTTTTACAGAGAGATGTTCAAGGTTCGAAGTTCAAAGTGAGGACAATTTCGTATATTATAAATGAAAATTTTTAGCTGCAAAAAATTCTATCTTTAGTATTTGTGATTCAAACCCTGACTCACATGATAAAAGATGTAACATATACACTGAGATAACTCATAATCAAATCCTAGTATTAAAATAAAAATAAAAGAACTTATCATAATATTTTAAAAATGATTTTGATACACATTTTATTTAATGCCTTACTTATTTTTTAAACAATCCTAAAAAACAATTCCAAAATAAGTAAAAGAAAATTATCTGCACTATGTTTGGATAAAAACAATTTATTTATCCTTTTGTATATTTTATTGGTTATGAATTTGTGTTATTTTGGCATCTTAATAAAACAAAATCAAATATTTGAAGAATGACCCAAGCAATAGTATTAAATTTTGAAAAGAAAACAAATCATAAAATATAAGTAAATATATGACCTCCCTAACCTAAAATATTCATTTCTCTGGACATCATGACAATTTGAAAAAATAAAATAAAAGGGCGTTGGTAAATAATGTTAGCTTAGCTTTTCTACAATGAAATAATATAGTTTTCAAAGTTATTGTACTATCATAATCACCCACGTTTTTGCTCAACTAGAGATATGTAGAATCTGTAGCTCTTTTACCCCAAAAAGAAAAATGATGTTTTTCAATTAAACAATACCACAAAAACTCCTTCTCCTTTTTCCATCCATCCGACTTTAAGATTATTAAAATATAAATATACGTATAAATTCTGCGAACCCTAACAAGATTTGAACTGACAAGGTACAAAAGATATTAAATATAAAAGATCTTCACAAGCTCATATAAGAAGAGGTTGAGGAATGTAATGAAAATTTCCCATGAGTTGTCCTGCATCACAAGAGTCAGGGAGATGTAAATAGTAAGTTCTCATCATTATTTGTTTACTTATTTATTTGTTCTTCTTCCAAATATGTAGAAACATGTCTATATATCCTTTGTTATTCTCCTATTCTCAATTATTTTTTTTCATTCATGTGTCAGGTGCAAATATTAAGTTCTCGCTATTAATTATTTTGTTCTTCTAGAAACTTAGAAATATAGATTGGTAAAATTGACACAACACATGAATACGACACAAACTCTTATTTTTGGGGCATCATTTTATTAATAGTTTTAAGGTCTTTTTATATGCAAAGCAATAAAAGGTATATTGTTTCAACCTTGTAAGAACTGTGTAAGTTTCGTTATAAAAACATATTCTCTTTATTCTATTAATCTGTAAAATTAATTTACGTAAGAAGCATGTACATCCCACCAGCACAGATAGTAAAACAATGGGGCCTTCACCTTTCTTCCCGTAATTCATGCTGCAGACACTTAGCTCCCCAATCGCCCATAAATTAGGGGTCATCCCTTTTGTCTACGCCCCGAATCCTCATTGGCTGAAGTGAACCTTTTTCTTAAAACTGAGTTGTGCTATTAGTTGATCACTCAACGTTTGTTGCTTGTAGCAGAGAGTAGTTGAAAACCTCAACGGTTATCGTGATTTATATTAATTAACATTATCTTATTATTTTATATTTTTTTATTTTTCATGAAATTCAGTGCTTCACACTAAATATATATATATATATATATATATATATGCCTTTACATCTTTCTCGCATTCTTTCTGAATTTTTGGGGGCATCATTTTATTAGTAGTTCTAAGGTCTTTTTATATACAAAGCAACAAAAGGTATATTGTTTCAACCTTGTAGACACTGTGTAAGTTTCGTTATAAAATCATGTTCACTTTATTCTATTAATCTGTAAAATTAATTTCAGTAAGAAGCATGTTCTCAATTATTAATTATTTACAACAAATATTAATTGCTCTAAATTAGTGATTGAATAAGATTAAACGTATAATACTACATATTTGCTTCATGTTATTTATGAGGACTCAAGAAAATATTAGACACGTTTGACTAGTAGAAGACCAAAATATAGGATTCCTAATTGAAATCTCAATCTTAAAAAAAAATATGTTATTTCAAGATACTGTTGTTTTTTTTAGAAACTGATAGAACTAAGCCTAATCTATTTTTTGGATTCATTTTATTTCATAGCTAATTAGGGCTTCACATAACCCTCATATATCGAGGGACGGGGTGATTGGTTTCATGTCTAATCTTTAATTACTTCTAGATAGATGAATGAGGCAAACTAAATTTGTTAGTTTTTTATTTGTCACATATTAGTGCTACACAACACGATAAAATCCAATATGGATAGACATGTTAGTGATTATGCAGATTTTATGTAGTTCAACATGATTGCTAGGTACCCACCTGTATCAATTAGTTATTTACTCGCTGTCGACTAGATATCTTTAAGTTCTATTGAGGAATTCTCTCAATAACTCCATAATATTTATGACTAGCCTGGTATTATTCATATGTCTCATGCCTGGTCACACATATTAATATGATTAAATAAATTTAATTTCCCTCCTCCTCCTCCTCATTGTACAACCAATATCGGGTTGGGATTTAATACTCAGAGGTCAAACAATAATTCCCAACATATGGGTTTAGACCACTGAGAAAAATCAATCGTAAAATTTGTCAGCTAAAATCATGGTGTGGATGATGAAGTAGCTTGAATATTTCTTAGAACTGTGTGCAAGAAAAAAGAACTAACTCACTTAGAGTTTAGTCAGATGTAAAAGTTCCCTGCACAACTAAAGACAAAATATGGATGTTATTAAGGTACTTTAGTTTGATAGATATTTTTTAAATTCTTTTTACTTTCTTGTTTCTTTTTGCCAACCTGCTACACTAATCAAAAAACTTTTTTCTTTCAATCCAAGTTTGATTTGACACAAAATAGAAAGCAATGGGTTTTTAAGCAAGCCCTAAAGTGTTTAAGGATATTCAAACATATTCCAGATGTTGAAAGTATTTTAACAAACATCAACTCTAGCGGTAGTTAGCAACCTGCATTCGGAGAACTCCACTCCAAATCAATGGTAAGCTTGTGGAAGCAGAAATGGTATTCACTCTCACTTATGTGAAAATACATTTTCCTGAATTTAAAAATATAAGTAATATGTACATTATTTTATTAGATATAACCATTTTTTTATATGCTTTACAGAATAAATCAAAAGGGGTAAGGAGATGGTCGCATATGAAAATGCCAATAAAAACTTCTAGGATCTTCTTCATTTCCTATGCTCGTAGGACTATTTTACTATCGAGAATTTTATTTTCTTTCCCTTTAAATTATCCTGATTTTGAAATTTGATTTCTTTATTTAAAACTGAATTGAAGTGATGATTAATTTTTTGTTTACTACAGTTTAAGAAGAAAAATGGACGTCAACCAAACTGAATAAAGATCTTTTTGAAGTATCACAAGCATAAAGACGGATTGTGTAATGCATTCCCAAAATCATAACAACTTTAGTAAATTTATTTTTCTTTTACTTTGTTTATTTGAATACCTCTAAATTCTTGTTGATATTTGTATGTATTTAGACTGAATTCATTCAGGAAAAATTTAACAACTTCTAACCGTCGATGAAGAAAAGGTGAAACTGCGAATGAGGCTATAGTTCCTTTGAAAGAATATACTTAAAGTCCTCGTCCATAAATGTAGTGTCCGAGAAATGAGTTTCAAAATCAGTTCCAAAATGTTTAGTTAGGCTAGTGAAAACATACAATTGAGCCCAACAAGGATTCAAATAACAAGTTGCAATTCTTGACGCTCAAGTAAAAGATATTAATGTGATATTCTACTGAAGTGATTTTGCAAGCACAACCAAGAAGTTGCAGATTTTAAGAAATACTTTGATTAGTTTAATTTAATACACATAGATAATGCCTTTGATATTATTTACCATAGCATTATTTTTGGCTTCTTAATTTATATAAACTCTTTTTATTTGATAAATTTAAATGTCTATTAATACTTTGCTTCACAAGTATGTGTATATTCATTGATAGGGCCTCTATTTCATTAATATAAATATCTTATGATATACATAGGTTATCACTAGATGTAGGTAAAGAAGATTAATACAATGATAAAAAATGACAATTATATGCGTTAAAAGATTAGATGCGAATAATGATATTTTTAACAAGTCTAATACAATTGTTTTATGACAAATTGTCATAACGACACTTGCAAGTACACAACATCGTTAATAACATCATATAACTGATATCCCACACCAGCGAGAAAAACATTATGGTTTAAACTACAAACCAGGTGATCTCAAACAAAATTTTCAAACGATTGTTGGCACATACACAATGTTTCACAATACAAAATGTTTTTTTCATAAAGCCCACAAAACAAAGTCATGACGTGCAAATGCAGAAACCACCATCTACCTGAATGAGTTATAATGAGGTTACAAATATATAATGTTGTAATTATTTATCAACACTAAAATCTAAGAAAACTATTGTAATAAATATATGGCAACATTTAAAGTATCAAAACACAGTATTTGAACGATGCAACCACATGTTGTAGTAGATATATTATGACACGCACACGTCGAATATTGTTTTAGCGTGACACTACAAAATGTTAGTGGTAGTAAATATTGTAAAGGTCAAGGCGCGACAACTAAAAGTATTGAAACATTATGTTCAAAAAACACTGCCAAATGCGTTGTCATCAGCAAAGATATTAACAACGCATAATAATAAGAATCATTTCTGATGTCACAACATTTAAAATAAATATAAAGTCATAAGACCCAGAAATCTGTAATTTCTGAAAAAGTGGTAAATCGTAATTTTGATTATAAAATTGTACTAAAGCAAAATCCAGAATTAATTCTGATTCCTCTGATGACAAAACGATTGTACCGTTGGAATCATCTCACAACTAGTTGCACGCAAATTTCATAATTTTTCGAGATAGTCGAGTTCATTGCTTTCTTTTCGAGGCATTCGCCAAAGCCAAAACGATTTTGTACACTTAAAGTAATGATATAGCAATACTTAACATGTGCCATGGTGTAAGAGAGCAGAAATGATGAAAATGGACGGCCGAGATAAAACACCGACATCAAATCTGTAATGAAGTGATGACATAATGTACATTAGAGATTTGATTTTAAGTCACAAAGTGACAAAGTATTAGGAAGCAGTGCATCTTCTCCACTTAAACACAAAAGACTGAAAACGTGTCCAGGCTCTTTGAGATGCAGTGGCCTTTCTGCTGAGAGGTGATTTAGTATAGAGAGAGCAATTTCTCTCTAGATTTGCACACCATCCAACCGTCAAGGTCTGCATAGAGAAAACTGCCCACGCAGCGTGTTACGAACTTCCTGGTTTGTGAGTTTTTTGACAAAGGGTTTTTATTCTCATTTTTAGTACTTTTCGAATGTTTCTGTCAACATCGAAAGCCATTAGCTATTTGATCGTCCAAAACCTCGGGATCGAATTAATATAAAATTTTGAGGATAAGACAGATACCGTGACCAGCTCACGACTGTGATGGTAAAATGGTATGTTAAAGTAAAGCATGTATGATTGATTTGAGTCTGATATGAATGCAAGTTCATAATATGACCATGATTTATTTCAGTGTTGGAACAAAAGAAACTAGTATTTCACTGCTCCTAGGAATGAAGACCTCAAAACATTTTTCTAAAATATGTTTGTTAAAGTAATTTAACTTAATTGTTGCGTTTGAATATTATTGTTCAAGTATTAATTTGATGTTTGAATTGATAAATACATGACGTTGTGTGATTTAATTTTTATGAATATATTCGTGTTTATATATTTCATGTGATTAAATCGTATTAATTGGCATATAACGATCATATGCAATCAACATCCAGGACCATAGGCTAGTGCACCGTATAAGTCTAGAGGTAAGATTTGCCCAGGTAGTCTAAAAAATGTTAATTATCGGAGGTAGTCCAAACCTAAAATGATCAATCGTCTGAGCGCCCTGCTCCAATTGATATTCATCTAGGGAATATCCACAGCAAGTAATATATCAATCATTTTGAGCACTCAATTGATATATATAAGTATTCGGGAGGGTTAAGCCCCACTTTAATAAAATAATGATTCTCAAGGCTGGGTGTTTAGAAGTGAAAGTAGAGAGTCAGGTGGAGACTCGATCCAGAGTTACCTGCACATTCAAGCAGGATCGCTTAGTTTTCAATGTGTGTTTACTTAAACATTGCACGCACTAGGTGGTGAGGTTCACTTAGGCTACTTCCTCCCATCGAGCTTTAGATCACCCCGTCAGAATCCCCCTTTTACAAAGTACTGTGGAACTAAAGGGTAGAGATGGCCTGGCCCTAGAGACCGAGAACAAGAAAGCCGGATGTGGCTTTGATGATGTACACGTGTATTAGAATTCTCTAATTTGATATATGTTGTATAAGAGTAATTTACTAACTCTTAGTACTATGATATATTGATATAAATATGGATAAACAAGAGCCGCTTTTTTATCCATTATATATTAACTGCCGACAAAGATATGTGTTCAATTGGGTAGATTCCACAAAGAGACTCGCCTATTTTAAAGTATGGCAACTCAATTTCACTGTATTCAATGACTTATCAACATCCGTGTTTGTAACATGTTCTTCCATAATGGCACCAAATAAATACAGAACTCGTAGTCCGCATATGAGTTACGAGTGGTGTTCATTAGATCTGTTAACACCAGCTGGCTTTGAACATCAGAAAGTTAAGAAGACCCTTCGACCGTAAGTATTGATTATCGACAAATAATCGGGTTAATATCAAGAATCGTACCCGCACTGGTGATTTAATGATTATTTGATCACGAGACGCCGAGTCTACCCAAGATAGGACCTTCACCCGTTGTCAATCATCGAGGTTAGATGATATTCCTAATACAACGCGACGACTGCTGCGCACCACAGCCACGGCATGCCTCGATGATCAATGCCACTATTCATGGACCACGCACAGGATATTTCAACCATTTATGATCGCTTTGTCGTAGTTCTCGCGATGGATATTCATCACCCGCCGCACGGGCGTTATATCACTTGAGATCGCCATATGTTGAGAGACCATCAGCTATACGCCAAGTTCGCGGTGTGCTGCGTTTAACGGTGGTGACTTCACGGTACAGATCGAGGTCGGCCACCGGTAGCGCTTGCGCGCACGAGCGCCGGGAGAGGCCGGTTAGTCTTCGATACGAAGCCGATTACCGGGCGAGATTCATTGAGAGATCATTGGCCGCACTATGAATTAGGTCAATTCGGGCAGTCGCTTTGATCGGGATGATCGCTGCTATATGCATTCCGTAGTAGCCAAGAGAGACTTACGCCTCCCATCCCGATAGTTCGACAGGGACAAAACAGTTATTCAGATGCCTCGAGGGCCGGATTGGGATGTGTTTTGATGCAGTCCGGGAGGGTAGTAGCTTATGGTTCTCATCAGTTGAAGAATCATGAGCAGCACTAACGGCACATGAGTACGAGTTGGCGGGTCAGAGCCCCCAAGATTTGGCCCACTCACTTATGGTGAGAGCCTGAGGGGGCATCACTACAAAGTCCAGAAGATATTTTCAGTGGACTCCAACATGAGAACGTAGATGATGGAGTTCCAGAGGAGACAGATCACCTTGCATTACCATCCTGCAGGCAAACGGTGGCGACGCGACTTAAATGGAGTCAGTCAGAGCTTCGCCAGCATAGCTTCTCGAGTGGCGGATGCTCGACCGTGGGACGCGCTCCACATGACAACGAGTAGACCTGTGTGTAGTCTGGGAGCTATACACCGCCTGCGAGGCAGAGTGGATTGAGGCCATAAGTGAGAGACGCAGAGATAGTGTCCATCGTGACAGAGTGTTAGCCAGCACGTGACGCAGGGTCGGACCGCTCACGCAGATGGTAGTCTTAGACATGTGACTGTGTGGTTCCCACAGAATCGATTTGAGAGAGACTGCGGAGTTTCACCGCCTCGCACATCCAGTGCACATACCAGATCTTCGCCGCCGCATATCGAGTGGGACAGACACGCAGGGGACCGTCTCACTGATGTTCCATGTCTAAAGTTAAGGTCAACACTGGCTCGCAGGCTACTCACCATCGTGAGGGTCAGACAAAGGGGTTACCACATGAAACAGACCCACTTGAAATCCGACGCGCCAGGCTATGACTGTACGGTGATAGTGGACTGTCGGCACATTTTCAGTCGTGCGGATGCCGCCTGAGAGCCCCGCCTGGGCCAGGCCATTCGTGAGATAGTCCCATCACACGGAGTACCAGCATCGATAGCCTGATAGGGACCCGTGTTTCATTTAATGACCCTTGGAAGAGTTTCCAAAATGCCATAGCCCACTGCTGACAATGAGTGCTGCCCACCCCTATTGGGATACGGCCTCCGAGAGACTATATTAGCATGAGACAAGCAGCATTCGTCCCGACCATAAGGGTAGCTGAAGAGCATTTTCCTTAGTGGAATTCACTACACCAACAAGAACAGGCGAGCACAGATGGCACCTGATGAGGCCTTATACGGGAGGCCATGTAGATCACCATGGACAGAAAGGGAGCAGAGCTCCATCACTCGGGTCCCGATTTGATTGTAGACACCTCCCAGGCAGAGTTGATACGACAACAAGCCTCTCAATGTACCGTGAGCCTACGTAAGAGCTATGCGCATGTGTACGACGCGACCCTTAGAGTTCGAGGTCAGGATCGCGTCCCTCATGTTATCAACAGAGGATGGTCGTTCCCAGCGAGGTTTATTTGACCTTCGAGATCAGAGGTAGTGTCAGCTTATGCACCTGCTAGCCACACGCCTGGCATGTTAGGTGTTCACGAGGTTTCACGCCCATGTCTCTAAGTATACCTAGATTCAAACCATGGTGGACCGAATACAGAGGGTTTGACACCTCCAATGACCTTCGAGGAGGGACTAGTGCGTACTGTTGATAAATTTGATCCTGGTTTGTGCACGCAAGACCGTGAGGCTGTTGTCATGAGACACTATGGAGTGGGAGGAGTTCGTGGAGCCGAGACATCGAGGCACTTCATCCTTTCATGTTAGTGGATGCAGTACTATTTAGTTGTTAGCAATTAATGGACCAGTTTACATGCATGGTATGACATCGTTGTAGTGGTGCATGTGAGTGCTTGTAATTGTCTTGAATTTAGGATGAAACTCCTTTTACGAGGGAGAATGTAAGATCTCGAGAAATTCCAATTTCGAAAATGGCAAAATCTAATTTTGATTACAAACAATTTTAAAAACCTAATTAATTCAGATCCTGATGATTTTAAACTGACATCATGGAATCGTCTCACGAAATCTAGTTAGCACGTAAAATTTCATAATTTTCTGAGACAGTCAGAGTCGACACGTTTTTCAAGGCATCACGTTTCGGGTGCCGTAAAACGATTTCCGAGGCCATGAAAATCACATATAACACATACTCATGTGCCATAAGTGGTATGAGTAGAGAAATGATGAAAATGGACTGCCGAGATAGTACCGAATATCAAATCTGGGTAATGAAGGGACATAATGGTCATTTAGAGATTTGATTTTAACTCACAAAGTGACAAAATAGGGAATAGTGCATCTTCTCCACTTAAACACAAAGACCAAAAACGTGGGAACCAGATTTTGAGATGCAGTGGCCTTCGTTTGAGAGGATTTTAGAGAGAGAGAGCACTTCCCTCTAGATTTGCACATGATCCAACCATCGTATGCCTTCTAAGGTGAGAGAGAACGTCTCACGCGGTATTAGCCAATGCCGTGACCCAGGCTCATGGAGTTTTTTAACAAACTCAAGAGGTAGGATTTTCTCCCTACTTGGGCTTTATTCCCATTTTTAGTACTTTTTTAATAAGTTCATTTATTAAGGCCATTGGGGATGTTCAACGTCCCCAAACCTCAGATCGTAATTAATATAAAATTTTTAGACAAGATGAGCAGCTCGTGACCGCCTTACGACCGGGTATGTTGTAAATGGTATGTTTTGGTAAAGCATAATATTTGATTTGAGGCCGGTTATGAAATGCTGTCTGTTACTATGACCCGATGATTTATTGATGTTGGAACAAACTCCTGTGGTTTTACCACTTAGAAATAGTGACCAAATGTATTTTCGGAAAATATGTTTGGTTGGCACTAATCAGACTGTTTGTGTTTGAATATTAGCTCAAGTGAGCTAATTTTGATAAGTCAAATTGATAAATACATGACATAAGCTGTAAGATTTTGAATTTTTATGTGAATATATTCGTGTTTATATATTTGTATGTGATTGGGGACTTATCAGAATTACATATTTGATTCTATGCAATCGCAACATCCTAGAAGACTATAGGAGTTAGTGCATGGTATAAGTCTAGAGAAGATGGTTCGGAGGGTAGTCTAAAAATGTTAATTACCTTAGAAACTAAACTAAAATAACAATCATTGATGTGCTCCAATTTGATATTCACACTGAGGTGTCCATTAAACAAGCAATATATCAATCGTCGAGCTGCCCAATTGATATATATACATCGGAGGGTTGTCCACTTAATAAAACAAATGATCTTCCTACATACAAGGTTTATGATGAGAGAAGCTCATGAGTGACCTTCTGGATCTGAAGTTGTCAGACATTCAAGCAGGACTGCTTTCGAATGTGTGTGTTTATTTGAACATTTGCACCTGCATTTAAAGTATAGCCCACTAGGGCATTCCTCACTCAGCTTTAGATCACCCCGGTCGTGAATCCCCTTTGCCAAAAAGCAGAACGTATGATGAGATGGCTCGTCCTAGAGACCGAGGTTTTGAAGAAAGCCGGATGTAGCTTTGATGATGTACACGTGTATTAGAATTCTCTAATTTGATATATGTTGTATAAGAGTAATTTACTAACTCTTAGAACTATGGGAAATGGTTGATATGTTTTATGGATATTGTGGTATATGGCCCGTTGTTTTCTATCCATAATTTTTGCATACATTAATCATTTAAAGATATGCAGTGTTATGTAATTTGGGTAGAGCTCCCCCGTACGTAGGAGACTCTGCCCGATTCTTTCTAAAGTGGTTTGCAATCCATCCATCAGACTCGTGGGCTGACGGAAGTCAACTGACCCCTGCTTTGGGGAAGCCATGTCAGTATTATAATAACCAATACACGGTGTCAAACATTATACTTAAGTTTATACAACATGTCATTAAAGCCATGTATTACATCACATATTAATTTTGTAATGATTCTTGATTTAACAACAATACAAATACCACAAGGTCTATCATAATAAACTGATATAGACACTTTAAAGTATTGAAATAATATATTTAAGTGATGTAATAACATGTAACATCTGTGTACATGTCATATATTAGAAAGTTGGATTTACCAACACTTCAAAATGTTGTACAATACATCACAAAGTATGTATATCTATTATTTGCTTCTTTGATGTTATGCACCAAAGTGACATCGCCTCGGCAAAGATATGTTTAATGCCGATAAATGCTTGTAAAGTTAAAGTGATATTTTGCTTATTAAGACATAAGTCAAAGTTTGATAAAACCATTTATGTTAGAGTGGTGGTATACTGAACTAGTACCAATGTGGCCATGTGCAGATATACCTGGTTGGGAAATATACATTCCATCTCCTCAAGAGATTAAATATGTTTTATATCATATCAGAGAAAAATTTGGTTTTAATAATAGAAAAATTGCCAGTGAGGGTCAGTTCTGCCCATACATACGTAAAACTTTTTCGTCGCGTAATTGAAATAATATACTGTGGATAGTATGTATAACTTCTCTATCCATCAATAATCGTACGTGACGCCCAAAACCCGAAACCCATCACCACCGTCAACCCGTTGAAACCTGTAGGTTCATATCAATAGATCCATACATGAGTAAAATGCACCAGGCCCATCATCCATTCTCACGCTAGGCACGGTTAGCAAGAGACTCATACATTTCTATATAGATCCAAGAGTTATTACATCAATTTGTTTCAAAACATATTAAAAATAAGTTCATTCTAATATATACACAAAACAAAGAATCAAATCCACAAATCGACCCGCTTCATAATCCTAACCTCTAAGGAGCTCACCCACTCACTCCAGACTAAAGGGGGTCCCACGACTGACGATCTAACCCCAAGAGAGATAAACTTAAAAAGGCCATTATTCCCCCACCTAGTGCACATGCAAATGATCATTTCACAATAAACCAACAACCAATCCGCGCATACATGCAACGCCATCCTATCAAAACCCATACGCATGTATGAGACGACACGACATGTGCCCTGGGCACCGTCAACCTCCGACCCACCCACCCAATGCGGCGCCATCGGAAATCAATACCGAGCGCCCGACTCCCATCTCGTAACCCGCATCATAGATGTTTATTTAATCGTTTCGTGTATTTTGTGGCAACAACACTTTTCGGGGTCTCACCGCGTGTGATGCCCTATTTCTCGGGGGTCCGTTGACAACCCATCAACCTGCGGAATATTCTGCGGGTTGTCCGGTAACCCCACTACCATGAAAATCAGTCTCCTTGTAACTGAGAGTTTCACCAACAGAATTTATCCAAAGAATACAATGACCACACAGGTCCATGAGAGTAAAATAATGGCCAATGGAGCCCCAGACAACACCCACAAAATACATCAACTATATACACATCAAGAGTGCAATAATTATTTCTACTAAACATATATGAAAATTTCTAGAGTTTTAATACATGTTATACAAAAATATTCAAAGCCACAACCGCCTTCTTTCTAAACACAATCCCAGTGAGGCCGCCTTCGCCCACATACCCCCACTCGAAATAGTGATCCTCTATGTGGTGAGCAGTCTTAGTGATAATACTTCACATATTACTCCCACCAAGTGCACATGTCATGCAAACAATCTATCTCACAATTATATTGAACCATCAGAACGCCTATATTAATCAATCTCATAGTCCCAGTCCTCACCCACTTACATGTCTAAGCTTCGAATGCGAGAAGATTCCAGCCAAAACAAAAGCTGTTCAGAAACCACTCATCAATGCAATATCTGGACTACCTTCCTATAGAGCTCATCATATCTAAATGTCATATCCCTATCCCAAGTGATCTCGTTGAACAACTCTCTTAAGGAAATTTTCAAAATTTCTTGAAATTCCTTCAAACATTTTTATTTTTCTTTCATATTCAGCGTCACACTCACTTCACGACTAGGTGTCTAGCACATGGAATGCATGATTCCAATCCCAACAAACTCATGCTAATGTATAAAACATGTATATACTAACATAATTAATCCACATAAATCATGTTATGCAAATTCACAACCAATTACACAAAAATTAGCTCACATGGGCTAATCAACAAACAGAAGCAATTCATTTTGAATCACTCAACATCATAAAAATTACACCAAAAATCACGCCTTATTCACGTGAACAAGGAAAACCCCTCGAATATCCTCTTGAACCATATTGGGGATCTTCTCCACTGCCTCAGTTGTCGACCTAATTTACGCTAAATCAAGCCTCTCTTAATATCCCTAACCATAAACATATCTCTTCTTAGCCAAAGAATATCACAAGTAGGAAAGGTCTCGAGTTGTTGGCACCCCACAAAATCTGCATCCACGCATACTCCCCACCGCTGCAGACTTTGTTTTTTGCTCACCAGAACCGATGGTCCGAATCCAATAAATATAGAGAGAAGGAGCTCTCTCTCTTTAGAAATGAAAACTCCAGCCTACTGCTAATTCCCTTCAGTTTTTAATGGAGAAGATGACTATTCTCCATTTTGTCTTATTCAATTAACAATTCAAAAATTCCCAATGTGTCCCTAAGTTTAGGATTTTTGACACTTGGCACTATCTAAGTCATTCATTCCTATCATCTCTACTCAGGAAGATGGGCTGCTAATGGGTACATATAAGAGGACTTTGTTCAACCCGTTTTACAAGACTCGACACTGTGCCTCTCAAAACGTGAAATCTCCGGGACTGTTTCTGACGACTCAAATTCGACATGGTAGCTAGATTTTGTGAGATGATCCAACCACTGAAACTGCTTTCATCATCCGAGATTCAGAGTACCAGGTTTTGACCGAAATTACAGTTTTACTCTTTTTCAGAAAATATGAATTTTCTCGGGTTTTACATTGTCCCCTCCTTAAAAAGAATTTTATCCTGAAATTCAGTACAACCGCAACAACTCACATGCATATGCAACGTGCACTATATCATACATGTAAACTAGTCATTTAGGTATTAAACGACTAAACCATGTACCTTCATCCCTAAACAAGAAGAGATAGGTGGCCCGTGTCGTGGTCCCCGTGTTCACTTCTGACTCCTCCACTCCACGATGCCGCCATAGCACCCTCACTAGCCTCACGGTCTTCAAAAACCTCGATCCCGCTATCCACAATGCACACCGGTCCTCCTCGGGCGTCCTATCCGTGGTCAACCTCATCTCCCCAATCCAACACATGAGGCCGGATTGGGAGTACCCGGAGCATGGAGACTTGAAATAGCCTCAGACACCGACATGCCGGTGGTGCCAACTGCATGCGAGAGTACCTACCCCCTGAATATCTCGGCGGCCCACAAACTCGCGATAGCTTCCCCGCCAACCTCGACCACTTCTTGGGGGCATCACCTTCCAGAAGATTCAACTCAACTCTAAGGGTCGACGCCGCATCAAGATAGCTCTTCTCGCGCTTGGTTTTGAAAAGACATCGCCGTATTAAGCTCACCTTCGTAGGTGTCTCAATTAGATCGGGGACCAATGATACTTTCCTACCGGTCCAAATGATACCAGATCGGCATGACCTCCCATACAGTTCTATGGTGCCAATCAGAGACGCTGATAACCCGCACAGCTAATTTACTGGGCGGTGCGCTCTTCCCGGGCCATAATTATGATCCAAGATGCATGCTCACAAAGATGTCCTCAACACATGTATAGTCTTCCAACCGAATATCCGCTTTTGTGGTTGGAAAGTTGGTACTATGACGTTTGTTCTACAGCCTTTGAAACTCTTCCGTGCGCGCGCCAGAACCCTGCGTCTCATCCACACTATAGATAATGTCTCTCCGCGCAAATTTTACCATCTCTCGAATGTACAACCAAATATCTCCAATGCGAAGATCATCCGCACGATCTGAAAATGCGCCCACTTCGCCAGTCGGTTCACTGCCATCACCCATAACGCATCATGTCCTTTATGCGGTCCGCGGGCGGGCCCACAACCATCGCGACGCGTTCCATTTCCACTTTACGCCCCAATGGTTCAGCCATGTCGCTTCCCGCAACGCCTTTAATTTGCTAGCATGTGAGACATTTAATAAAGTCCCCACGTGCGGTCTCTTCATCCTAATCGTAGTAGTAATCGCGCATTTAAGATCCCGTACATCTTCGTGTCACCTGATTTACAACAAATCGAGAGCAAGAAACCCCCGAGAATCCTCTCTCATAAATTGATCAATCGGGAACCACTACCCGCCCTTCTATAATCAAGACTACAATATATGTGGAATGTCCAGCCTCGTCGCTCAGAGACCGACCGTGCACTGGTCCCCGATGGATATCACCCAGCCTTATCCCCGACTCCATCACTCTACTAAATAGAGACGTAGCTACTTAAATCCTCCCCAACGCACTTCGAGTCTCAATACAGCTTACATCAGAGCCCAAACCGTCTCACAATTCGGGAGGCCCACTACCGGAAGAGGCACTAGCCAAAGGCTTCCTCTGACTTCACCGAGCAGACTACCCACCATATTTGCCTCATCACTGTGATGGTAATGCACAAAGTGGAAGTCATAATCCTTTTGTGAACTCATCCATTCCAGGCCGCCATATTGAGGTCCCGCTGCATGAAAATATACTTTAGAATTTTGTGGTCTGAGTACACCTCGAACTCCTCCCCATATAAGTAGTGGCGCTAGATCTTCAAGGTGAAGACTACGGTCGCCAACTCCATGTCGTGTAAGGGGTAATTTTGCTCATGATTCTTCAACTAACGTAAAACCATGTTTACCACCCTCCCGGATCGCATCAAACACATCCTAACCGAATCTCTCAGCCATCATAATACACTATGTTCCCTTTCCCCGTCCGGGATCATCAAGATAGGAGTCGAAGTACTCCTCTTCAACTCCTGAATGCCTCCCGACGGCCATCCCACCTAAACTCGACCCTTCCCAACAACTAAATACATGTGTGCCGCACCTGAGAGAAATCCCCTCGATGAATTCCCTAGCACCCAAATACCAATCCCAAGAAACTACGTATCTCGGCGAATTTCGCCTCTTCCAATCACACGTCAACTTCTCCAACCCAACTGATACGCCTGATGCTAACACCACGTGTCCTGTAATCTCACCTCGAAGAAGCCAAACCGCACACGAACTTAGCTGGCAACCCATGATTCTCAAGAACTATAAACGATCCTCTCTAGCGATCCCTCATGTCCTCCTCCCACTCGATCGGGAGTAGATCAAAATGTCATCCACAAAGACTTTGAAAAACTGATCTAGATAGGTGAAATACCCTATGCATGAGGTCCATGAACGCCGTGACGATTCACCAATCCAGCTAAGACTAACAGTGTCTCAAAAGTTCCTCACATTACGTATCCCGGGAACGCTACTTAGATATCTGCCTCCCTAACCTCAGCTGATTTTAACCAAAGTTTGGTCTGAGGTAGACTGCGCCCTTTCAACCGATTGAATAAATCATCAATCCCAATGGGTGATTCTTGATCAGAACTGTCAAACGCCCAGAAATGGGCCAAAGTCAAGGGTCTTGTCATTCTTCTTCAAAGAACCTGAGCGACCTATGGTGAAGCCGGGGTCTAATGAACCCCTTGTCCTCAGAATCCCCAGAATGGACTTTGAGTTCCTGCCAACTCAATCGTGCTATCCTATGGCGGAGTCATAGATGGAGGGGCACCGTGGTGTGTAACTCGACACCGGCCCACAACCCTTTGGCGAGGCAACCCTGCCGCTTCATCCAAAACATCCCATACTCCGCAGAACTACCGAGGTGGATCCGGTCTCACCTCGTCCGTGGTAAGGCTTAAACCAACTGCCCTTCGACACTGACTCGTACACCGTATGGCCAAAACACGCGTCGTCTCCCATGAAATACAACACGAAAGTACCGCCGGTAGCGTAACCCTTTACGCCACAATCGATGACAACCCTATAAGCTCCCAATCCATCCGATGACGTCAATCCCCCGACATGTCCATGACCCTCAGTCCACCGTATGAATCCCAGATCTCAGCTCAACCACAACATATCATCCCTATCCTCGCCCTAATCCCTAGAGAACCATACAAGGGCTCTCCAATGGCCAACTCCTAAGCCAACTCCATCGAACCGATGCATCTCTGAAGGTATAAATACTAGCCAAGACACTATTCACCCAAAAATTTTATACACTATGTCCATGGTATCTATATAGGTAATGAAAAACAATAATTATTTGCAATCAATATTTGCAACAAAAAAAAATTTTATTTTATATATATTTTCATTTTCAGTAGAACCAAAAATATTTATTTTAAATATTTTTCCTCTATTTTACACACTCAGAAACCACAAAAAATCTTCTCCCCAAGACACACCAATATTTTTTGTCATCTCTAGTAGTGTCCTATTACTCTCAATGCATCTTGGAACACTGCAATTCATAATAAACTCAAAAATTTCAAAGAGTTTAATTACAAACTATTTTCTTGTGCAAAACTGAATTTTTCTAGAATTTCACAACCACAACTGCCTGTTCAAACCTGAGCTAATGTCCATACTCTTTCATTTAATTTATGAAACTATTTGCCCAAAATTCTCGTAAACAACTTGTTCTCACACTAAACCCCTAGTGTTCAACATTTTTTTTTTTCCTATGTGTTATCCAGCAAGCACACAAATCACACAATTGCAACACACACCATCATGTTATGCACCAATCACGAGCAAACACAATGCATGTAAGCAGTTCTAACCCGTCTCGCGGACTTCCGCAAATAATTCACCGAAACCCTAACATCGAGCCATACCAAGTCGTGATGTCTTATACCTCAATGAACATGGCCTAAGCTCAAGTCCTCGCCCCAGGGCATCGTGATGGCCTGCTTTCGATACCAAGACACGCCCTATGGGGTCCACACAAACCGTCAACTCAAGCCAATATCTGCATGCCTCTGCAACCTCGACACCACTCATGAAAATCGGGCAGAGTCTCCTTTGTATGGAGAGCTCTACCCAAATACAACCTGTCCCAAACAGTTTACAATGACCACACAGGGACCACATGAGTGTTTAATAAAATAATTTGGGTCTCGAGACATATTCAATAAAATACATCAACTATATACAATAGTCAAAAGTTAATAAATTATTTTTTAATTAACATATATCAAAATTTAGAGTTTTAATACATGTTATACAAAATGGATACCCAAAGCCACAACCCGAATTTCTTCTAAATGCGGCCTCTAGTTGGGCGCCCCGTAGCCAATTCCCTATATTTCAGCTGTAATACCCTCACAGCGGCAACCTGGCCAGTGATAATTTCCATATGGTTCCCACCGCGGTACATGCTCATGGCAAACAATCACATCTGGGCAATTACATGAACCTACCTCAATCTCACATGACCACCTTATGTCCCGAGTCCTCACCACCCTCATATATGTCTAAGCCGAATGCTATAAAATATCCACTTTTCGAAAACAAAGCTTTTGTTCTCGAAACTCACTACACCCACTTTTGTAAAATATAATTGATCATCTTTTGAGGCACAGTAGATATTTTCCAAACAAATATGTCCCATCTGAAGTGATCTCGTTGGACAACTCTTTCAAGGCAATTTCTAAAATCTTCTTGAAATTCCTTTTCACAACATTGTGTTTTCTTTCAATTAATGTCATATGCACTCACTCCTAATATCTTCAGTGTCTAAAGAGGATATGGAACACGATAATCCAATAAACTCATGCTAATATATAAAACATGTATATACTAACATAATTAATCCATTATAAATCATGTTATGAAAATTACAACCACTATACCAAAATTAGCCTCATGGGCTAATCAACAAATACAACTCAATCATTTTTTAATCACTCCAACATCATAAAATCACACCAAAAATCATAGAACATTCATGTGAATGCTTGAACCCTGTTGGCAATCAATGCTCACGACCACCAAATTTGGGATCTTCCACCTTGCTCCAAGGTTTTGAGATCAATTTACGCTAAATCAAGCCTTAGAATATCCCTTACCATAAAAGAAGGGCTCAGCCAAAGAATGCCTCGCAGGTAGAAAGATCCCTTACCTCTTGGTTGCTCGAACTCCAGTAAATCGTGTCCACAATTTCGCCGTAGATCGACTTTGCTTCTTGCTCCATTGAGAACCGACGGTCCGAACGGTTTAAATCTGTAGAGAAGGAGCTCTCTCTCTCTCTATAAATGAAAAATCCACCCCACTGCCACCCCTTCAGCCCCCTGCAATGTTTGGTGCTTTAATGGAGAAGATGATCTATCATTTGTCTTATTCAATTACCAATTAAAACTAATGTGTCCCTAAGTTTTATTTTTGAGATCTGGTGACTATTAGGTCATTCATTCCATAATTTCTACTCATGAATAATACGTGGTCACATTTCGGGCATGAGGTAAATACTGTCACACCACATGTCTCTCAACCGCTTACACAACCGACACACGGCTCAAAAACATGGAAATTTCACCGTCTCGCAACTACCGAAATTTGATGCGCTTGATTTCTAGACGATTCCAACTGTATTGGTCCATTTTGTCATCCCAGATCTTGTAATCTTTGGCTTCAACGAAATTAAAGTTTTACCATTTTTCAAAAAATTCGAATTTTCTCAGCCGAAGCACTTCAGTCTCGTACACTCCGACATTTTTCAAAGCTTTCACCTGTGATACGTTTGTCTAACCAAAGCCAAGTCACTTGAGGGGGTACTAGATTCGTACACAAAGAGGGGTGATCCCGAAATCAACAAAAATTTATATCCTAAATCCCACGGTCATAGCAAGCCATCGCAGCAGATAGTGGACTCTTGGTCAACAGGATGAGTTTTTTGTACAAATGGGATAGATGCGAAGGCCAAATGGTGGTTCAATTGATTTTGGGATTTTGTAAAACAGGGGTGTAATGGTTGGTAAACCCGAAATTTAAATAAAATAAAATGTAAAAAGAAGTCTCCTTTGCGGTCAGTTAATTGATTTAGTCTTAAAAGTTCACCGAGGGGTTCTCGTCCATTTCTCAAGACCGAGGATGACCTAGTCATTTCCCCGAACGGACCTTCATTAGGGTTTAAAATCAACCCCTACGATTTTCCTTTAGAAACAGTTTATCGAGCATTAATGCTCCCGCATGTTGGAAAACGTACTCCCACTTACCTTATAGTGATGAAATAGAAAGCAACTAATGAATCTCAAATGGATCTAGCAATAAGCATCCACCGAACCCTAAAAGATCGCCAAATATCATCAATGAAGGCATCAAAGGAATTCGAACCTAGAGAGAAGAGTGTTCAAATGCCAATAAAAACTTGCGTTAAAAAAATGTAGAACCAACAGTTACCTTTAGATCCTGCACTCAGCAGCCTGCTGCTTCAAGGAGGAAGGAATTTTAATTACCATCCCTTCAGCCATCCTGAGGGTGTTTGGCTGCCCAGAAAGTGCCAAGAAAATGAGAGAAAAGGGAGCAGCAGAGAAGAAAAAAACGAGGTAGTTGAAAACTTCTCCCAAAAAATATATTGCCGAAGTGATTGATTGTACGAGTTTGGATCGAGGCTTATATAACGCCTTAACAAGGAAAATTACAAAAAAAAACAAACTGTGTTATTATGTTGACAAATTTAAATAAATCCTCAAAAAATTGGTAATAAAAATATACATGTCATAAAAAGGTGTGAATACAAGGCAAGATAGGCATGAACAAAGGTGAAGCAGAATGGTCCCACGAAATTTAACCTAGCGAAATTTGAGTTTGTATCACCAACCACGAAATTTTGAAAACTTTAATAAGTAGCTAAAATTTCAATCCCAAAATTATGTCCATTTTCTTTCTATTTTTATTCCTCTTCCTCTTAGCATCTATCCTGCAAATGCCAGTCGACTTAGCTGCCTGGATCGACTCATACCGGTGAATACATAGCTTGCAAAACCCAACAATACAAAATGCGATCTAGAATTAACAGTGATCTTTAATGCAAACGCTTAGTTACTACTGACAGACAAAACAAAACCTAAAATAAACAAATAACAATGTTCAAAAATAGCAATTTTGTTACCTAATAACCTCTAATCCTACACATTGTTAGTCCCTTGAAGAATATAAACTAAAGAAAGAGAGGAGCATACTAAATTAAATCAAAAAATTATGTTCACAAAAATATATTTCAAAAGATCAGGATCGAGTACTCAACCTCTAGTAAGAACTAACAAACCTCGCCTAATAACCATTCGAGAGAATGAATGTCATGTTAAAATTTGATAACAAAAGAGCCTCCTCTCGGTGAATCAAACCGTAGACTTCCACCAACCATGTTTGCTTTCGATCAGTTCTCAACAACAACGCCACCACCCCCAACCAGCCATCGCCGCCGCCACAGACACAATCCAATCCAAATAGATTAGACCCACTCTATTCATTGAACTTTGAAGGTTAAAGTAAATGTTGTGGTAATCGACCAGCCCATGTAATCAGATTCACCACTGACTCAACAAATTAAGGCTTAGGGCACCAAGTCAAGGATCTTCAATTTAACAATCCTTCTAAGCCTTCACCCCTCGACTTCGAATGATTTCGAACTCAAAGATCACAACTGCTAAACTCCACCCATACACCCAGCATGGCACTAAGTTTGGCATTCCTAATCAGGCTTGGCTTAAGCTGTGCCTTTGAAAGTAAGCTTACATGCCCTGACCTTGCTCGAAGCTTCAAGGCAAAGCGTTGCAATTTTTTCTTTCTTTTCTTTCTTTTTCTTTTTCTTTTCTTTTATTTTCTTTCTTCTTTGGAATACACACTTAACTTCTATTCATGGGGTCCTTAACCTATTACAAGTGGTCAAACTAAAACAAAGAGTAGGTTTACGCAATGCTAGATAAAGCCACTATTGTTGAAAATTGATGTGCAATCAGAGGGTTAGCTTGTGTGGAAGAAAAGGGTCGAAGCAATGAAGAGTTCAAACACCATCCACTAAACTAGGTATTAATCAAATCTGAACATCAACAGAACTGACAATGTTTCATTCTTCAACTGACAAAAGAAAAACACAAAAAAAAAAGGTTGATGCACTTGAAAAAGTAAGTTGTATAGCATAACAAATTAATAAAGGAAAACCACAACAAATATCATAAACATTTGTCTAAAATGACTAATAAAAAACATAAACAACACTTTCAATAACTTCCTATGTATCATTTGTCCCAATGGTTTATTTAAGTTAGAGAGAATAAATGCCACCCCATTTGATATAAAGTCTTTTCAAGAGACACTCAAGATCAATTGACACCTTATTCACCTGTCATCTCAAAATAAATGTTAGAGAGAAGAAAAGTGAGGAAAAAGGATTCAATGGAGTTACTGAAAATGACAACCCATCAATTTCAAAAGGCTTATGTCGATGATCTGATTCTACACTTCAACATTTCAATGACACCAAAAACGCCCAAAACGGAGTCTAATTATATATAGTTAAGTTATGATGAAAACAAACAGGTTGGCAAATTAGAGAGGGTTACAGTACTACAGAACCATGAAATTCATGTCATAAATTTCATTAATCGCGAATTTATTTTTTATTTTATATATATATATATTACATTTATTTATTTATAAACAAAAGACAAAATGTGAATAGTATAAGAGGTCGTTAACCCCGAAATGTGTGCCGCGAAATTCAGATCTTGCAAAATTTTCTAGGATTTTCTAGGTCACTTCCCTGCAAAATTTTTGCCCATTTGCAAAACAAACCACGAAAAAGTTCAGGAAAATTACGAAAATTGAAAAATAAGTGGAAACAAAGATTAACTAAAAATTAGAAAGAACTCTAAGAAAAGTTAAAGAAATCAAAATAAAATAAATAAATAAAATGGAAAAATGAAAACAAAGTGGGAGGCTGTGCTCCCTGAGCGATTTTAAGCCTTTGGAGGCTGTTGGAACTGGTGGGGCTTGTAGAAATGCCGAGGTTCAGGTGCTCCATGTCTGAATCGGCACCTGAACCACCCGCTATGCCATGCAGTGTGGGAAGCTTCTAGTGTCTTTGATGTAGTGGCAAAGGCTTGAACATTGGCCACTAATTTCTTGATGTTTTCCACGAGAAGTGATGGACTGGCATTAGCTTTGGGAGCAGGAGTTTTGGGTGTGGATTGTGCTGCAGGTGAAGACAGGGTATACACTTGGTCGATAAAGTCTTTCTTTGGCGATGGGTTGTTGGTGGCTTTGGAAGTGGGCTTCTGGGGCTCTTCCGTGTCTTCCTTTCCATTACCCTCCTCAGTTAGCATTGGGGAGGTTTCTTCTTTCTTCTCCCATGTAGAAACAGCAAAACTAGTGTCTGAGGATTCAAAATTTTCTATCAGCCCTTCTTGTAGCTACTGTTGAGACTACTCCTCTACCATGGTGTCACTCAGGCACTCTTCCTATGGACTCTCTTCCTCTTTATGAATGTGCTGATTGGTGAGTCTTGAAATGAAGTTCTGTAGAATGTCAATTGTCTTTATCCCATGTGCTGATACCTACATCAATTCTCTTGTCTAGAGAGCTCTCCACCGTGTCAATTTTTCTCTCCATTATGTCAAATTTTTTATTTCCATGGACATTCACTACTTTCCGCTCCTCTATAAAAGTATCCACCAATTTGCTCAAGTTCAGTATTGCTTCCTCAACTAAAGAGGATAATTGTGGTGGTTGTGGTGGCTTAGGAGTTGAAGCATAATATGGAGGAGCATGAGGTGTATACTGTGGAGGTCTTGATTCCTATATAGGAATTTGTATGTTGTTACTGCGACTAGGGTTGTAAGCATTTTTCATATGGTGCACTTCTTGGGGAACCATGTAGGAGGTGCACTCATCCATGGAGGGTTTCTATAGTCCCCTCATATGGGCCTGATAGGTTTGGATTTCTCGATTGTGGTTCTTTGGTTGGGCCATGGCGGGTGTGCAGCGACTCTCTCAGCCCGGATATAACAACATGGTTTCTCTCCACAAGGTGTGGTATCTTGCTTCTCCTCTAGGTCTATTACATTTGATCCACAATTCAAGTTGGTACATGTTATGTGGGAAAATTGAAAGCTTTGATCAGCACGCGCCCGGAATCCCTTGCAACGGGGAAATGTGTTCTTCTACGACGAAATAGAGGCGAACACGAACAAGGGAAAAAAGGGAAAACAATTCTACGAAAAAAGGTAATGTTAACTAAAAAAAATATTAACAGAGAGAAAAATTGGAAAAGCTATGGCTGGTAAGCAGAAAAATAAAGAAAATTACTAGTGCTTGTATTTGAGGATCACAAGCGTTCCCATCTTCAGTCAAATGCACTTAGGCACCATCCTGACATGGCATGCATTTGATTCGTACCACGGTAAAGGGTGATCAGAAATCAACAAAATTTATATCACTAAAATCACACTACGTAGCAAGCTACTACGAGTATAAATGGCTCTAGAATTAGAACATAGGGATGGGTTTTCTTCGTACAAATGATTTACAATGAAGGCGAAATGGTAGATTTGGTCGCGTTTTGGTTTTCATTAGCTGGAGAACAATGGATTTAGAAAACACAGGTAAATAAAATAAATCTAAAAGAAGTCTCCTTGAAGTGTCGAGATTCTTGGATTTGGGTTCTAAAGTTCCTTTGAGGGTTCTCAGTGCATTTCCCTCGCGTTGGGGAGGACCTATAGTTATTTCGAGCGGGATCTTCATTTAGCTTTAAAAAGCTAAACCACATGATTTTCCAAATAGCATTTATTGGAGCATTAATACTCCTGCATTGTGCTGAAAACGTACTCTCGATCTACCACAAGGACAACAGAAAGCAACTAATGAATCTCAAGGATCTAGCAATAAACATCCTTCCGAACCTAAAAGATTGCAAAATACAGATCAATGAAGGCACATCAAAAGGAGTTCTAACCTATGAGAAATAGAATTACAAATACCAATAAAACTTAAAAAACGTAGAACTAATATTACCTTCGACTCAAGACCCAGCTACTTTCCGTCTGCTGAGAAGGGGT
The DNA here is from genome assembly GCA_016808115.1 of Tetrastigma voinierianum. Taxonomy (NCBI): domain Eukaryota; kingdom Viridiplantae; phylum Streptophyta; class Magnoliopsida; order Vitales; family Vitaceae; genus Tetrastigma; species Tetrastigma voinierianum. The sequence continues at coordinate 466,384 of JAEQBH010000269.1, read as the reverse complement.
TTTAGTCGCTATCCTTTGAGTTGTCATCCTGGAGGGTGCTCAGTCGCCAGAAGCGCCAAGAAAATGTAAGAAAAATGGGAGCAACAGTAGAAGAAAAAGCGAGAGCTGAAGCCCAAAAAAATTTAGTGTCATGATTGATTATACGTGAGCTTGACTGAGGCTTATATACCGCCGTAACAAGGGAAATGAGAAAACCAAAACTGTGCCACAAGGACAATTGGGAAGAAACAAAAATCAGAACAAAACATCAAAGGCCAAAAGGTGAGCAAAGTGGCAACATATGCATGAATAGTGTTAGAAGCAATTTGCATCCTCTAAAATTACTGTCACAATTTCAAGAACCTGCAGGAAATTTCAGAATCTCGCGAATTTCACATTTCGCAACCTCGCGAAATTTCAGGTAGCTTAAAATTTCGCACCCGCAGCTTTTCTATGCTCCATTTTCTTCCTCGTTTTCGCTCCTCTTTCCACCGGTATCCGATTTGCAATGAGTTTGACTGTAATTATTCAGGCTTGGATCGACTAACAATTTTTACAAATAGCTTGCAAAACTATAAAATTAGCCACAAAATGAGATCAAGAGGAATAACAGACCTTAATGAAAATCAAGACTGACGCTGATTAGTACATAAAAAGTGCTCAAACCTAAATAAATAGGGTTCAAAATAGCACTTTTTTGAGCACTAACTGTGGGTATCTATCCCCTACTACACGCTGGACACACATTTATTTTCATTTTCGCTTTAACATTATGAACTCAACTGGACTTCTATCCATTTGCCCACGATTCTCGCACTCAAACGCAAGGCCAAACCAATACCATGTACACACACTCATGTAATGCTGTTACCACACACCAATGCAATGCAATTTCTCGTTATCGCACTAAACCCATGACCAATGGTCAAGATTCCTCATAATGGACATTCTACACCATACACTATGTGTGTGCTATGAACACCTCATTTCTAATGGATTAATTATTCCATATATTCGCTTAACACAAGATACATGCGTCACGCTAAGATTCCATACATTCAACTGTAAGACATCACACATAAGCATGCACTCATCTTTTCTATCATTCGCTCATTCATGTCAACACATCATCTGCCACATGTATTAACACAATTCCAACCATTACTTAGCAAGTAATGCCATAATCTATATTCCTGTGTCGAGACATAGTGTGTCAATCATATAGCCCAAGATTCAAACATAAACCGATTCCAAAATGTGGTTTTGGAACCAGAACGGATTATTCTCAACTGTCCGTGGACCAAACCCAATGTTCAAATTTACATTTTGGTCGAAGCTTATCTTATTAAATTCTAGACTCGACGATCTTTCCGTAGAGTCCAAAGTTGACGCGGCCGATTCACAAGGGTATGCGGAAATTTTGGCACACCCCCGTTTGCCATTCTACTCAGAATTTTGCTGTTCCGAAACACAATGGTCTATTTTGGACAGTTCCAAAACCCAATGAAACCAAATAATTATCACACAATTGATTCGTGCCACGCAGTGATCCTAATCAACAAAATTTATATCCTGTTCTCCTACTGCCGTGAGTCAAGCTTACTGCATAAAGGGTCTAGGTCGAACACTTCGGGATGGGTTTTCTTTCAGACAAATGATTCGAGTGAAATCAAAATCGGTGAATTACACGGATTTTATGTCTGGGTTAAAAACAAGGTCGGGTTGGTGGAAACTGAAAATAAAATGAAGAAAAATAAGAAAAGAACTCCTCAAGCATCGGGCCACCGGGTTTACAAGGTCCTGCTGACCGAGAGGTCCCTTGTTTATTTCTCTGCTAGAGAGGATGACATAGTCATTTCCCGAATCCTGATCTTCATTTGGCATTGAACCTAAACCCTAATAATTTTGCTTTTGATAGAAAGTATTTATTAACATTTATGGTTCCCTTGCCGTAAAGTGAAAATTCATTTTGACTCATCCTACAATGATTCAGAAAGTGGTAACTAATGAATCTCAAATGATCTAATAATAAGCATCCACCAACCCTAAAAGATTACCAAGTATCATCAAAAGTGGATGCACATAACCCCTTAACCTACCTCTGCTCAGAAGAGCAACTAATGGATATTAGTGTATCTAAAGCCAAGAATACACTAAACCTCAAAAGCTTCACAAGTATTACAAAGAAAGCACATCAAAGAGCTTTTAAATTAGAAATGAAAATTGGGAACCAAATGACAAAACTCCGTCGGTGATGAAAACAGCTGGGAACCACCAACAAATTTTTAAGATCTCACCCCAGCACTTTTACTTCAAGCAAGGAAGTGGTTTTAGCCGCTCATCCTCCAAGTCATTATCCTCGAGGGTGTTTCGCAACCAAGAGTGGAGAGAAAGAGGAGAGAAGAGAAAATCGAAAAGAAAATGAGCTGCGCTGCATGTACCGAGAAGCAAAAAGCTGTGGTTACAAACTTATAAGGTAATGATATAGCCAACCCAAATGTGTGAAAAATACAAGAGCCTAACAATTTGGCTAAATTCATGACAAGTGAGTAATACACCAAAAATGGAAGCCTGCTTGTATTAATTACAAAGTATGACAGGCAGCACTCGCTTATAGTAATAACACTCATAGTAAAATAAAATTCGCTAGTTACTAAAATTTCGCTTAGTTAGCTTAAATCACCAAGAGATATTAAAATAGAAAATTTTGCTAAGTGATTGACAATTTCGTTAGCTACAAATTTCCTCGCTTAGCTTAGAGAAATTTTTGTGAGTAGCGAAAATGTAGTTTTTCTCGCTTAGGAACAAATACAGCTTAAAGTGGCTGTGTCTAGCGAAACTAATAATTTCCGCTTAAAATTGCAATTCGCTAAGCCTGCGAAATTTTCTGGAATTGCTGATTTGTTACTGCTTTGCCTCCTGTCCTCCACTGCATTGATTTTTCTTCACTTTGCCTTCATTCTTTCATTGATTTTTTGGTTGATTGATGGCTGACAATTGAGTTCAATCTTCATGGTTCATCTCTTACATCGATATTGAACTCCCAAAGTACGCAAAAACTTGCAAAACAACCAAAAATACCTTTAAATGGCATAAGTGATACTAATAAGACTTGAACACTTCACTGGCATATATACATGATTAGCTGCAAAGCACTCAAACCTATCTAAAATGTGGTTCAAATAGTACTTCTTTGGGCACTAATCACACCCCCCAACCGAAACGTTGCTAGTCCCTTAGCAATGCAAAAACAAAAAGGAGATGCATGTGGTGATTTTCAAAAAGTTTATGATTCAAAAAGGTTTATGTACATATAAACATTGCCTTTAAACTGAAAAATTTACACCAAGTTTGAACATCGACATGAAAGGGCCAAAACCATATAAGAACAGTTTCAGGCCAATATTGGATCCGTACTTCTCAACTTGAATTTCCACCTAAGTATAATGGTTCTTTATATAACTAGATTAAGCCAATAAATTGCAAAATTGTTCCCTCCCCCCAACCTAGCACTGACATGGCCTTAAACTGTTGAACAACCTAGGTAGGGATAGTTACTCTTTTCTTTCTTTATTCAACTATATTGTAGGATGCAATGCTTAAAATTCGACTTCACCAAAGTTCGTGTAACGGGGGTCTACCGATGACTCCCAACCAATTAAGGTTTAGGGCACCAAGCCAAAAGGATCAATGACCACTAACTCTACAGGCTTCACCCCTGACTCCGAATGACTTCGAAAATTAAACACCTACAAATCATGAAACTCTACCTATCCACCCATGTAACGAACACAAAATCGATGACTCCCAACCAATTAAGGCTTAGGGCATCGAGTTTCAAAGGCTTTCGCCATACACACCTCGGACCGTGCTCTGTTTCAAAGCCAAGTGTCATGATTTTATTTTTCTTTTTTTTCTTCTCTTCTTTTTCTTTTTCTTTTCTTTTCCTTTTTGGAAGACTACATTGGTCTTCAATTGTGGGTAACACAAAACTATCTTAGGTTGTCAACATACCTAAGGCCGGCTATGCAAAGTTAAAGAAGGGATACAATGTCACGTACCATTGATAAAACTGCAAAAAGTGAATTACCTATGAGAAATCTTCGTCGGCATGCTGAAACTTCAACTCGACTCAAAAATTGATTCAAGTGCATGGAATTTGTTTAACATAAAGGTGACAAATGCGGATTCAATTCAACAAAGGCAATTCAATCGTCTAATTTGAAGAAATTCACTGTCTAATTCAAGAGAAAACAATTACCCATAGTGAAGGGCATCTAAACATGATATGCAAAGTCTCTGTATATATATAGACCGAATATTTTTGATATAGCTAAATGACTAGTGTACATGAATACAAAGCTAAACATACAAAAAGTATCACCGCCACTATGGCTAATACATAAATCCCAATCAAATTAGCAGGCGCTGATAAAGCCGGTAACCATATTAAAAATCATAAAGAAACCTAACCACCCTTCACCGCTGTGGTGGTGGTATGGGTCCGAAGTCGTCGGCCGCTTCGATTTCAATACAGTTTCAAAACTGCATAAAAACTACAAAAATTAATGTAAGAAAATTGCAAGAGTAAAAATTAATCTAAAACATAAATTAACTAAAAATTAAAGAAATCTAAAAAGAAAATAACAAAATCAAGATAAAATACGATAAAATAACATAAGACAAGAAAATTAAAACAAAAGTGTGGGGAGCTTAGAATGTTTACAGGTTTCGATGTTTCAACCGACCTAAGACTCGAACCAACCACTATGCCATGTCAGATAAAATACAGTTTTGATGTAGTGGCAAACTTGGCGCATGTGAGGCCACTAATCTATGGTTCTCAAGATGACATGCAGCCGATAATAGTTGGACATTCTGGGAGTGTGTGTTTGTGCTTGGATTTTTCTTTGCCAAAGCGGCAGATGTGATAATCATAAAGTGGGCTATTTTGGGGTCAGAGTGGCACTAGATTCAACTTCACTGTGGGATTGTCAAGGATAGGTTCTCGGGGTTGGGAGCTCTTCCCTTTGTTTCATGTCGATGCTTTCTTCTCGGTCGATGGGAAGGTTGCTTCCTTAACTGCTCCCATGGGCGGATAGCGAGCACCAAGCCCGAGGATTCAAAATTTTCCACGAGGGCTTTCTTGTGGCTCTTTGTAGGCGCGACTCCCTCCTCATGGTGCCACTTTGACACTCCTGTAATTGGACAAGCTGGCTGGCCCCCGATCCAATTAGGTCTTGATGGAATCTTGCGGGTTGTCCGTTCATTGCTTTCAATCATTGTTCGGCCCATCTAATCTTTTGGTCGAGGAATTCTCCTCGGTATGGATTTTTCACTCAATTGGGCATTAATTCCTTTTGTTATACCACCGGCAACACCCACCAATTTAGTAGGTCTAGAATTCCTTGCTGATTGGGGAGATTAGGCCCAGTGATGGTTGGCTTGAGACCAAAGAGGCATATTGTGGATGTGGAGGTGGTGCATAAGTTGGGGCCAACGGGAGGTGTACCCAGCCATTATTCTCTATCTGGTCACTCCGTGGATCTGGAATTGGGTTTGGTTCTCCCTCTGAGGTTGTTTCCACTGGTATGGAAGGTCCCTATAGTCCCTCATTGTCATATATGCCCTAGGGTTACCCTCCTGACTGTATTGTCCTCCATATGGGGATTCCATTTTCTCTCAATTCAAACCACTGGAAAATGCAATCCTACAGTTGAAATAGGGCCACACAAAAACAACACAGAAACGATCCTACAGCACTTTTTTTTTTTTATATGAAATGAAAATAAAAAATGACAACGAAATATAAAAGAAATTCACCAAAACTTGTGATGAGAATCACAAGTGTTCCCACGACTCCTCACTTGCACTAAGGCACCATCCGTACTTGGCGCCATTGATTAGTGCCACAGTAGGGTGATCCGGAATCAACAAAATTTATATCCTAAGTTCCTCCTACTGCCGTAGTCAAGCTACTGCAGTATAGTGGTCTAGGGTCGAACACGGGGATAGGTTTTCTTCGTACAAATGATTTGAGTGAAATCAAAACTGTTGAATTAAATTTGGATTTTGGGGTTTGGTTAAAAACAGTGGGTTGCTGGTTGCAACTGAAAATAAAATGAAGAAAAATAAGAAAAAGAACTCCTTGAAGCATTGGGCCACTGGGTTTAAGGTCCTAGGCTAACTGAGAGGTCCCGGGTTTATTTCCTCGCGTTAGAGAGGATGACGTTTAGTCATTTCCCGAACCGGATCTTCATTTGGCATTAAAACCTAAACCCTAATAATTTTCCTTTTGATAGAAAGCATTTTATTTGTAACATTTATGGTTCCCTACAGTGAAAATGTTTTGACTCATCTACAGTGGTCGTAAGGGTAACTAATGAATCTCGATGGATCTAATAATAGCATCCACAGACCTAAAAGATTACCAAGTATTGATCAAAAGTGGATGCACCAGGCGGTGAAAGCGTAACCTTAACCTACCTCGTGGCTCGTAGAGCAACTAAAGGGATATTAGTGTATCTAAAGCTAAGAATACACTAAACCCAAAAACTTGTATTGGCCAAAGAAAGCACATCAAAGAGCTTTAAACCTAGAAATGAAAATTTGGGACCCAAAATGACAAAACCTGCTTCATGAAAAACAGTGGAACCACCAACAACCTTAAGATCTCACCCCCAGCAGCCTTTTACTTCAAGAAGGAAGTGGTTTTAGCCGCTCATCCTCCAAGTTGTCATCCTTGGAGGGTGTTTGGCAACCAAGGAAGGGAGAGAAAGAGGAGAGAGAAGAGAGAAAACTGAAAGAAAATGAAAGCTGCGCGTATGTACTGAGAAGTAAAAAAAGTTAGGGTTACAAACTTATAAGGTGGCTTATATAGCCAACCCGAATGTGTGAAAATACAAGAAAGCCTAACAATTTGGCTAAATTCAAGGACAAGGGAGTAATACACCAAAAATGAAGTCGGTATGCATTAATTACAAAAGTATGACAAGGCGTGAAAGCGAATTTCGCTAAGCGGAACAATTTAAGCTAGGCGGCGAATTTAAGCTACCTAGCGAATTTAAGCTACCTATTGAAATCACCAAGAGATAGCGAAAATGAAAATTTAAGCTGAAAGCACATTGGCAATTTAAGCTAGCTAATCGAAATTTCGCTAACAGCGAAATTTTTGTGAGAATTAAGCGCGAAAATGTGTTTCGCCAAGGCGGTGCATAGCGAAAGTGGCCAGGTCTAGCGAAAATCCACAATTTCGCTAAAATTGCGAAATTTTCGCTAAGCCTGCGAAATTTTAAGGTGTTGATTTATTCTTGCTTTTGCCTCACAATACATCCTTTGCGTTGATTTTTCTTCACTTTGCCTTCATTCTTTCATTGATATTTGGGTTGATTGATGGCTGACAATTGAGTTCAATCTTCATGGTTCATCTCTTACATCGATATTGAACTCCCAAAGTACGTAAAAACCTGCAAAACAACCAAAAATACCTTCTAAATGGCATAAGTGATACTAATAAGACTTGAACACTTCAATTGGCATATATGACATGATTAAGCCTTAACGCAAAACCTATGCAAGTAGGGTTCGAAATAGCACTTTTTTGGGCACTAATCAACAATCACAAAACAAACCACCACAACCTCTGGAGAATTACTTAGGGGCGAGGCGAAACCGTGAAGCCATTACCGGCCCCTAAAGCGTAAAAATAACCCAGTACGGAGAAGCACACTCTTATAGCCTTGATTCAGGGTTCTTTATATAAGTTACCTTTCATTTCATGACTTTCCTTCCTTTTCACTCTTTCTTTTCCCTCTTCCTCCTTTCTTCTCTTTTGTTCTTTCCTTTCTCCCTTTCCCTTTCTCCTTTCTCCTTTCATTTCTCCTTTTATATTCTGCTTCCACCTCCACTTCTCTTGCCCCTCGGCTTCTCCTTCGCTCCGCGGACTGAAACTCTTGCCCCACTGCTTGTAAACGCCCGTATGACCCCTTATAAGCTTCAAGGCCGCCATGTTCAATAGATGGCATGGCATGTGTCTGCCAGTCACCTTCTCATGCATTGTGACACATGGTTTCCATGTACCACTCATGGGTCTGTCTGTGTCACCCCGGTTTGCTTTTTGATCCCATTCCCATCGAAATGGTGAAGTGCGACTATCTGAATTCAACAAAAATTTATTTGGTATTGAATTTTGTCAGAGCGATTCCAGCGGTACCATCAGTTTCTCATCGAGATCAGAAAAATCTGCTTTTCCGTTCTTCTTGTAAACTAGTTTCCCCGGCTTTTTATCACGAAAAATTCAAATTTAAAATTTTCACGGGTTTTACAGTGCATGTTTACATGAATTTTCTGGAGAGGATGAGAACAAAAATGTAAGCCAAAAAATCGAGTTTTGATCTAAACCTATCCGACATTGGCCAGTTATGGGCACAACAGTGATGAGATTTAGCGTGAACCAACATCGATTTCTGCAGAGAAAATGATCCAGTTGTTTTGTTCATCTTGCCCTTAGTAGTAGTAATATTATCCTTCAATAGAATATGAATGCATTGCAGCAATCTCCTCATAAACACATATGGGAGTAGCAACAGGCATGTTCAATTGTAGCGCATTGACCATTAGTTTTGCCTGTGGAATCATATACTCAAAATGTAATTGTACGACAAGATGAAAAATAATACCTCACCCAATAAACCCCATTACAACAAAGAGAAAAACTTTTAAGGCAAAGGGGTACATGGAGTCCATGTCCAGAATCTACTATAGAAGAAAAATAAGAAAATTATAAAAAAATTCAGGACAAACAAATACTCACACAGGCATAATAACTTTGGTATTTCCAAACTCTACTTAAGCATATCTTGATAAAGCACTCACAACATCGGTCTTCAGATCCACGACGATTACAGTCCTGATAAATGAAATTCACGTAAGTATAAAAGTATTCAAAGAAATGCTTCTAGATGTTTTCTATCGGTATACTAACAATTCGTAGATGCTTGCCAATCGGAGTGTGCATGTCGGAGACTGACTGCGGATGTGACGACCCGAAGCCGAGTGCTTGTTTACCATCGTCGACCTCTTGGAAACACTATGTGTCTCATATCATGAGACATTACTTGAAATAAAATGACCCGATAAGGACAATGTCCTGCTCGTCCATGCGGTTCTCAAGTAGTACATTTCTATAGATCCAAAGTTATTACATGTCCTCTTAATACAAACATGTAATTAAAACAAGTTCGTCTAATACATGCCTGAACGAGGGAATCAGGCCACGGTCAGGCCCGGCTTCATAATCCCAGACCTATAAGGGCACGGGTTGCTGTATCACATCTGTACACGAAGGGGTCCTACGACGAGGTGAGCTAACGCCAGTGAGATAAATCATCTAGAGTACATTCCCCGCTTTAGGTCGTTTCACGATCAAACCAACAACCCGATCCATGCATACATATTGTCCTCTCGCTGGAAAAAATCTACATGCATGTATGAGGCGACACTCACATGCCCAGTACCGGTCGACCTCGACCACCCGATGCAAGTGCGAATAGGAAATAAATCACAGGAGTCGATCCAGGCTCCCATCTCCTGACCAGTAGTCAATAGATATTTATTTAATTGTTTCTTGTCTTTTGGGGCAACAGAACTTTTCGGGGTCTCATCGCAGGTTTCTTACACCCTTTGACATTTTTCAGGCTTTCATCGGTGGATACGTTGTCTAACCCGAGGTTTCGAGCGTTCCACGCGAGGGGTATCTCTCCCACACTTGCTACGCGAGCATTTCATTTTCCATTTCGTTTAACAATGTGGAACTGATTGGACTTCATCCCATTCCTATGCCCTACGTTAACTGTAAGCGCTTGGAGTGCGAATCGATACCATGTACACAGTCTTATTTAATGTGGTGTTACCACACGCAATCTGTCTGATTTGTGCCAACGCCCTCGAGCCCATATTGATGTATGAAGACCTCTACATGGGCCATTCTACCACTGTGCTCTATGTGTGTGCTATGAACACTCATGCAATGCACCTGACATTTCATATGTTAACAAACATTGTAGTCATGTTAATATTCCACACATTCAAATCGGTACATCATAACATGCACCACATCTTTCTATTATTCAGTTCGGTCATTATCGACATCATTGACATGTATTAACATAATTTCAACCATTACATGGCGAAGTAATGCCATGTTCAAATTCGACTGAGGCGTGGTACGTCGATCATCTGACCTAATGCACTTCAATTATTCCATCTTCATCACACATATATCCCATAATTTCACATATTCAACATTTTATTCAATTTATGGCAATAACACACATTAGCCATTCAGCCCGTAAATCAATGCATACTTGGCGTGAAGCAATTGTCGAAAAGTCCAGTTTTTTTTTGTAAACCACCTGGCTTATCGACCTGCGATTCCTACTCGGGCCACGTAAGTTGAGCATTTTACATTCTGGCAGGTTTGAAAGCGAAGTTAGGAAACCGGAACGGACCATTCCTCAACTATCTGTTACCCAACCCAATTTTTAGCCTACATTTTGGCTGATAAGTTTATGTTATTAAATTCTAGACTCCAGCGGATTCAGAGTATAGTCCCCAGACGAGAATCGGGTTGGATGAAAGTTATGGCCGTCAAAGTTGACATGGCCGATCCTGATGGTTTACGAAATTTGGGCAAACCCACAGTTTGCCACGTGCTTTCGAGTTTTGCTTTCTCAAAACCTGATGCTCTTGTTTCCGGACCAGTCGATACCTATGAATCAGGTCTTTGGCCATCCACCGCAATCGCGAGCAAACCCTGACAGCCACAATTTGCCCGAAAAAATCGGAAAAGCGAAACCCATAGGCCGTTACATTTTGGGCGTAAAATAACAGTAGGAGGAAACTACCTCTCGTAGCGCGATTCGAGTTCTTTGCGGTATGGAGTCTCCTCGTTTCTTGCGACACTCCTTCCTTTTCTTTTTTTTCCTCTCTTCCTCCTTTTCCTTCTCCTCTTTTCTTCTTTCCTTTTCTTTTCTTTTCCTCCCTTTCTCTTCTCCTTTCCTCCTTTCCTCATTCCCCTTCTTTCTCCTTCTCCCCCCCTTGCTTGTCTCTACGAACTGAATTGGAGCCCCATATATATACGCTTGAAAAGTGGCATCATGTTGACACATGGCTTGCCATGTGTCACCACATGGTTCTCCAAGTGTCATCCACATGGCTCGCCATGTGTCGCTCGACACCCGTTGCCTCGAAATACATGAAATTAGACTATCCACAGAATCGACGAAATTAGACTAGGTAGAAATTTAGGGTCGCGAGGCGATTCAACGGTCTTGATACATTTGATATTAAGATATCTGAAAAATCCCAGCTTTCTCAGAGACTATTTTGGTAAATTCTTGGTTTGCCCTTTTAAAAAAATTAAAATTTAAAATTTTCCTTTGCTTTACCTCTCCCCCTTAAAATTTCGTCGAAATTCATACATCGATACACCAAATCAAACACATCCACATGCGACAGTCATTTTAAACATTAATGGTAGGCGCTACCTTCATCGAACAAGAAGGGGATGGTTGAAGCGCTGTAGCAGTGTCTCAGCTCATGTCACCTCCTCGACTCGGTCTTGCGCCCGCAAACACCTTCCTGAAGCCTCCGCGGTCTTGCCCGCGCCAAAACCTGCTCGGCCCATCATGATACGCATTGGTCCCTACTCGAAGGTCCCATCGCATCAACAATGACTCTCCCCGATCCTTTATATGAGTTGGATCTAGAGTGTATAGAGACATAGATCGTGAAACACCTCATGAGCAGCTCGACAAACTCAGCGGTAACGCTAACGATCTGCTTGTGGCGCCCACCCTCGAGTACCTCGAAGGGTCGATGTACCTCGGCGACCTTCCTCGTTTTGAATCACAGTCACTCCTACTCTCGGGGCATCACCTTGAAGACATGATCCTGCCTTGAACTCTAGAGTCGTCGTCGTACATCAGTGTTGCCAACTCTTACAAGCGCTGCGGTAATGAGACACTTCGGATTATACCCACCTTATTCGAGGTGTCTCTAATAAAATCTAGACCAGTGATGGAGCTCTCTCCCTGCATCCAACATATCGGTGATGGCTGGCCTCCGTGGGGAGCCTCGTGGCGCCGTCTGGCGTCACTGCACGATAAGCGTTGTGTGCGGAGCTGCGAGGGAAAGTGCTCCTCAGCTACCCTTGAGATCGGGCGCATGGTGCGTAAGCATGTCCTCTAAAATCGAATGGTTTGCTGCGATTAACCATCCTTACGAGGATGAAAAGCGGTACTCATCGGCAATTTGTGTCCCAGCTGGCCTTCGAAAACTCTTCGAGTGGGCCGCCATCGAGATCCGTCGTGCTATGAGGTGGAACTCCATCTGCCGTACTATCCCTCGTAGATTCATGCCACAGTAGGGTGATCCGAAGTCAACAAAATTTGTATCCTAAATTCTTTCTCTTGCCGCAATGAAAGCTGCTTTGCGATATAATTGGTGCAAAGGTCGAACACAGGGATGGGTTTTCTTCGTACAAATGATTTAAGTGAAGTAAAAAATGGTGAATTTTGTTTAGATTTTAAGGTGGTGATTAAAACAAGGGGGTTGGTGGTTTGCAAACTAAAAATAAGGTAAAATAAAATATAAAAAGAACTCCTTCAAACATTAGGCCACTGGGTTTAAGGTCTAAGGCTAATCGAGAGGTCCCTGGGTTCATTTCGTCGCGTTGGGGAGGATGACATATAGTCATTTCCCGAACCGGATCTTCATTTAACTTTAAAAACTAAACCCTAATAATTTTCCTTTTGATAGAAAGCATTTATTTAGCATTTATGGTTCCTTGATAAATCTATCACCTTATTACATCTGAAATGATTCGTAAGAACTGACTAATGAATCTCGATGGATCCTAATAATAGCGTCATGAACCTTAAAGATACCAAGTATTGATCAAAGAGGATGCATCACAGTGAAAATATAACCCCTTAACATACCTCCAGTGGCTCATAAAGAGCAACTAATGGATATAAGTGTATCTAAAGCTAAGAATACACTGAACCCTAAAAGTTTGCCAAGTATTGGCGAAGAAGTTCATCAGCTTTAAACCTAGAGTTGAAAATTTAGGAGCAAAATGTCAAAACCTATTTCGTGAAAAGCAGAGCCTCATTAGCCTCGGATCCACACTTGTGACCTTAAGCTGGGAGGAAGGGTTTGCTACTCATCCTCAAAAGTTATCATCCTTGGAGGGTGTTTGGCAACCAAGAAAAAAAGAGAAAGAGGGGAGAGAAGAGAGAAAATGAGGGCCAAAAACAGGGGCCCGTAACTGCTTCCTTCCAAAAATTAAAACTTAGGTCAACAGTGCATTACAATGGCTTATATATCCTTACAAACAAGTGAAAATACCAATCTATCCTAAATAAAATAATTACAATGAGGGAAAAAGAGGAATTAACCAAAACGGAGTCGTTTGGATCACAACAGGATGCAGAATTTTATGCTGCAGTGATTTTTCACTATGATATGAAAATTTGCCTATAAATAGTGAAATTTCGCTATCATAGCGAAAATTTGGCTATAGCGAAAATTGAAAGTTTCGCTATGCTTGCAATTTTCGCTATTTTCAATTTTTGCTATACCATAGCGAAATTGCCAATCTTCTATGCTGCCTCCTTCATCCTCCAACCCGCATTTCTCATGCTGGAAACTAGCATTTCTTCGTCGAGGCTTGATGTGAAATCGATGAGAATTCATACGAACTCGGCATAAATCAACACAATTTCGATGCCAAGCTTTATATGATGGTGGAGGTTTACGAAACCTGCAAAACTACCAAAAATAACCTCGAAACAAAATCAAAAGTACCAAACGGACCTGCACATGTCCATTGGCTTAATTAATATGATTAGTACCCAAAAAGCGCTCAAAACCTATCTTAAATATGACTCAAAATAACACTTTTTGGGCACTAATCACTCGTATTTACAACTTGCAGATTTCCTCTAGTGTAAAGGTCATCCGCACAGCTAGAAAATGTGTTGACTTAGTGAGTCGGTCCATATAGCCAGCGTCGTAGCAAAATGTCGTGGCAAGTGAGTCTAAAGTCCATCGTGATGTGTACTCCTTCTGCTGCGCTATCTCGATGGATGGAGTAGCCACTGCTGGCACCCTCTGGTGTAACGACCTTGACCTGCGGCACGTGAGACATCGTCGGACCGAATCCACAGACATGCCTCTTTCATCCTGATCCCGTCTTGGCGACAAAGGTCATGACCCATCTTCGTGCCGCTGGATTCTGGCGGGTCGGGAGAGCGATGGAACTCCACACGAGGATCTCCTCCCTCAATTCGATTATTTGGGGACCCTGACCAATCCACATGTCCACAAAGACTACCATCGTGGATGGCCCGACCTCAGTCAGCTGTACCTAGCGTATTTGCTCTCGATGGATACTAGTTACCGTCACCTTTAGGACTTCTATCCTCACCTTTCGATGAGAGCCAGGCGTGAGCATCGAACTTCCCGAGGTACCTTAGCACTCGTGATACTATAGTCAGGCCCGGCCATTTGTCTCGAGCATCAGCCACTCTGGGGAAACTATCTTGTAGTCCTCCCTTATGAATTCATTTGCGCATCAGCCATACATTTGCCTTATGGGGATGTGTCTGGTGAAGTCGTAATCTTTGGCTTCCATCCACCAGCCTCGTGTTGAGGTCTCGGCTACGTGAAGATGTAGAAGATGTATTCTCGCACTTTCGTGGTCCGAAAGCTCCACTCTCGAACTGCCTCACCATATAACTATCGGCGCCAAATCTTCACAACACGACTAATACACAACCGCATGTCATGCATGTGGGGTAATTTCGCTTCGTGATTCTTCAACCTGGCCGAGAACCATAAGCCACAACTTTCCCGACTACACGTAACACATCCCACCGGTCTCGAAGCATCACAAGATAATCGTGTACCTTTGTCCCTTCTCCGGACTATTAGAATAGGAGTCATAAGCCTCCTCTACACTTCTGAAGGTCGCCATACGAGCTATCCACAAATCAATTTCCTTCCGGGCCTGACTCATCATGTACCACAATGGGAGAAATCCTCTATAAACCTCTTGTAATACCCTGGCAATCCCAAGAAACTACGAATCTCGACAATTGACTTTGACCTCTCCCAACTCATCAAAACCTCAACCTTCCTAGGGTCTACTGACACGCCTGAAGCTGACACCACGTTTCCTAAGAAGCCCACCTTAGTAAGCCAAACTCGCTTCATCAACTTCGCATAAATTGATGATCCCTTAAAAGTCAGAGTACGATTCTCAAGTGATCCTCATGCCCACCTCCGACCGGGAGCAGACTGTGATGTCATCAACAAAGACCACCATAAATTGATCTAAATAGGGTTGGAACACCCTATTCATGAGGTCCATGAATGCCGCCATATTTGCTAATCCAAAGTAGCATCACCGAACTCAAAGTGCCCATACCACACCAACGCCTGCTTAAAGATGTTCCGCTCCTAAATCTCAACTTATGGTAATCCGCCATGGAAAGTTCTATCTCGATAGACTCACGCCCCTCACCGATCAACAAGTCACGAATCCTCGATAATGGATACCGATTCTTATTGTAACTCTTTAACTATCCATCGATGCACAATGGGCTGGTTCATCCTTATTCTTCGCAAATGAACCTGAACGCCCCATGGTGGAAGTGCCTTGCCTAATGAAACCCTTGCTCTGTACCCAGACTGACCTTGAGCTCCCGCAACTATGTCCTGGCGCGGAGTCATAGAAATGGAGACTTCATTTAGGATGCAACCTCAATGCGGAAGTCTACATCCCTGTGAGGTAACCCGCAGCTCTTCTGGAAAACATCTCATCAAACCACCTGATAGACTCATATCCTCGTCTCACCCGCCCCTCCAGCAGGCTAGCTAGCAAAACTATCAATTTCCCTTTCCATCGTGAATCATACACAGTATAGGGTGAAACATCGTGCCTATTCCCTTGAAACACAACACAAGTACCATCCGTGTGTGGCTAAGAACTCATACTTGGCCATAATCTATGACACTGATGTCGTTAACTGCCCATCCCGAGGATGACCTCGAACTTTGACATTGATTCGTGCCATAGTAGGGTGATCCGAAATCAACAAAATTTGTATCCTATATTCCTCCATTGTTTTCATCAAACCTTAAAATCCAAACTAAAATTCACCATTTTGAATCACTGCAAATCAATTTGTACGAAGAAAACCCATCCCTGTGTTCGACCCTAGAACCGCTATACTGCAGTAGCTTTGCTACGTAATTAGGAAGAATTTAGGATACAAATTTTGTTGATTTTGGATCACCCTACTATGGCACGAATCAAATGGCTCCGTTTCCGGGGATGGTGCCTAAGTGCATTTGACAAGCTGTGGAACACTTGTGATCCTCATCACAAGTATTGCTGAATTTCTTTTATATTACTGTCAGTTTCTTTTTTTTTTTAATTTCATTTCTCTAAAAAAAAAAAAACTGTGCTGCAGGATTGTTTTTGTGTTGTCTTGTGTTGACCTATTTCTACTGCAGGGATCCATGTTCTAGTGGGTTTGAATTATAATCAAATAGAAGAGGGAGAATAGTACAGTGAGCACTCAGTTGAGAGAAACCCTAGAGCATACATGTCCATGAGGGACTATAGAAATCCTCCATAGGTGAGTGCACCCTCCTACATGGTGCCTCTAACAAATGCACCATATGGAAATGCTTTCAACCCTAGTTGGGGAGCCACCTGGAATTCCTCACCTCCACAGAGTATGCACTTACCCACATCCACAGTCAACCTCTCTAATGGAATAAGTCCTCTTGAACCTCACCAGGCTAGTGGTAACTTTGTGGAAACCTTGAAGACAATCAATGCTCAGTCAGTCAGAAAATTGACACTATAGGCTTAATGTAAACAAGAGGAGTGATGGACTTCAAAGTGAAATGGAGCGTAAATTTGTGACCTCACAGTACTCCATTTCAAGGATTGCCAATCAGACATGTTCACCAGAGGAAGTGAATCCCGGAAGAAGAGTGTGGATTGACACCACGAGTGGAGGAGCAATATGTAAGCAGCAAAGAAGAAACCTCCCCAATGCTGGTAGGGAGGGTAATGGAAAGAAGAAATGGAAGAGCCTGAAGTACTTTGCGAAAGCCACCAGCTGACCCATTGCCGGCACCCTTCTTGACCAAGTGTATACCACACTTCACTGCGGCACAATCCACCCAAAATACCACTCCCCAAAGCTCATGCCGGAGTCCATCCTTTGCTTGTGCAAAACCTCGAAGTTAGTGGCCATTGTTCAAACCTTATGCTACATCAAAACAATGTGTTTGCTCACACTTCGCATGCACAGTGGATGGTTCGGGTCTTGGTTCGGATTTGGAGCACTAGAACCTCGGCATTTCTAAGCTCCACCAGTTCGGCGGCCTCCAAGGCAGGAACATGTTTTGAGGGTCTTTCAGTCTCCCCCTTTGTTCGATTTTCTTATTTTATTTTATTTTGATTTCTTTAATTTTTTTTTTAAATTTTCTCTAATTTTGAGTTAATCTTTGTTTTATATTAATTTTCCAATTTTACGCATTTTTTTAAATTTTTCTTGTGTTTATTTTTCAGGTTTTGGTGGTTTATCTTTGTGGTGTCAGTGCGGTACAAGGCCGCATCCTGCGAATTTTCGGAAGTTGCAAAAATTCGCAGCCAGCACTGTTCCCGCACTGCTACATTTTTTTTTTCTATCAAATTTGTACTGTTTCGTTTTGTCTTATACAAAAACGTTTTCGTTTTTGTTTTGAAAATTAAGCCTGCGTTTTGTCTCTCAGACAAAAAAAAAAATGTTGAAAAAAAAAATTAAATTTCACATGGTTGCGAAATTTCGCAGGTTGCGAATTTTCGTAACCTGCTGCACCCTCATTTTTAAACTCACTAACTTTTCTCATTCGAACTCCGTTTGGCGTTTTATCTGGATTGGAAGCTTAGAGTGTATAATCAAATATCCAAGAAGAATACTTTGGAATTATTATGAAGGTTTAATTTTAAAAAATACTCCAACTGGTGCTTTCCTCTCTTTCTTCTCTAACTTGTTTATTTGAAGCCCCAAAGCAGTGAATAAGGTGTCGATGGAAAACTGTGAAGTCTCCTATTCAACAAAATTACATTTCATCAGGAAGTAACCTTCCTTCTCTAACTCATCCAAGCCCCATTATGGACAATGTGACGCATTTGGTTGGGAGGAGAGTTAGCGAAGGAAGTGGCATTTATTTATGTTTTTGTTACTATTTTGAGCAAGCACATTTTGTTATGTTCTGTGGCTTGCTGGTTTTCCTTTTTGTTAAGCTGTTATACTATACAACTTACTTTTTTAAAAATTGGACCCATTTTGCACCCAAAATTTTTTGTGTTCTGCTTAACCCGTGGTTTGAAAAATTATAAATTTGTCCAATTCTATTGATATTAGATTGGTTCCATGCCTGGATGAGTGGATAATAAGTTGAACTCTTATTGCTTTCGACCATTTTTTTTCCCACCTTTAGCTAACCACACACTGTGCACATCAAGTTTCTTCAATAACCTGGAAAACTGCCTAGCCTCCTAAGCCTTGCAATAACCTATCCTAGTTTTGTTGACCACCTTTAATAAGTTAAGGACCGCCATGAATAGAAGACCAATGTGTCTTCCAAAATAAAAGAAGAGAAAAAGAAAAAGAAAAGAAAAAGAAGAAAAGCCGTGACGCTTTGCCTTGAAACCCGAGCACGGTCTGAGGGGTCTACGGTGGAAGCCTTTAAAGCCTGCTACCTTAAACCAACTGGTTGGGAGCCACTGATTTAGTTCTCACTACACGGGTGAATGGGTGGAGTATAGTAAGTTGTAGGTGCGGGAGTTTGGTATTCGGTCGAGGTAAAACTTTGAAGAGTTAGTGGTGAAGATCCTTATGGCTTGGTGCCCTAAGCCTTAATTGCTTAGAGTCATCGGTGATCCTGTTACATGGACTTTGGTGGTCGATTCCTCAGCATTGCACTCTAAACACAAAAAGAGTTGTGGAATAAGAGTGGGTTACGATCCTTAGGTTTGTTAGTGTCCCTAAGTGTAGCGAGTAGCAGTTGGGGAAGTGTGAATTGACGGTTTATTGTTGAGGGCGATCAAACAAACATGATTTTGTTGATTTTGGATTTTGAGTCTTTGAGAAGGAAGCTGTTTTGATACTCAATTTTTTATGGCATTCATTCCTTTAAGATAGTTATTGGGCAAGGCTTTGATGATTCTTACTTAGGGTTAGGCATTACTCATTCACAACCTTTTTGAAATAGCATTTTTGGTGAACATAATTTTGTTATTGTTTTGTATGCTCTCTTTCTTTATTTCCTTCTTTCATTGCTAAGGGACTAGCAATTTGTAGGCTGGGGGGTGCGATTAGTGCTTAAAAAGTGCTATTTTGAACCCTGTTTATTTAAGGTTTTAAGCACTTTTTGTGTACTAATCAGCGTAATTAACCCTTGAAGTGGTGTATGGTGGTTTACAGGCTAAAAATAAAATAAGAAAAAATGTAAAATAGAACTCCTTTAAGTGTTAGGCCACTAGGGTTTGATTCCTAGGGCAACTGGGGGTTTCCAGGGTCCTTTCCTCGCGTTGGGGAGGATGACATATAGTCATTTCCCAAACCGGATCTTCATTTGGCTTTAAAACCTAACCCTTAATAATTGTCCTTTGAAAAAAGCGGCATCAGCCATCGATTACTCCTATAATCAGCTAAAGCAAATCATGGCTCGACTCACAATAGATCATAAATGATAACTAACAAGCATGATAGGATCTCACGTTGACATCCAGTGATCCTAATAGATTACAGTAATAACCATTTCAGGGGGCTTCAAGGGATAAAAACCTAATGTTAAAAAAGGAGAACCACGGGCAGCGACTACTTGCGTGAAAAATAGGGGACCTCGATGGCTCGGATCACACCCGGCTTCTGGCGAAACTTCCGAGGAGGAGCGGTTTGGCCTCTCATCCTCCAAGTTGTCATCCTTGGAGGGTGTTTGACAACCAAGAAAGGGAGAGAAAATGAGAGAACCTGGAGCGGGAAAGGGGAAAGCTGAAAGCTTCCTGTCAATTTTATTGATTGATTGAAAGTTTGTACAGAGGCTTATATAGGCGCTCAGTGTATAGGAAATTACCAAAAAAACCAAAACCAAAAGCTATTACAAGGATAAAATGGGAAGAAACAAAAATTTGTAACAAAACGACCGGAGCGTCAAGCGGTGGCTTGTGGCGGAGGATGAGCAGTCTTGTTTGGATGCATGGCTGATGCTGCGGGGATGCAATTTTCGCAACTTTCATTTTCTTTGCATTTTAACTATTCTTTCATACGGTCTCACGATACAACGTCTTGAGTTTGACCCGAATTCTTCGTGCTTGGATCGACTCAACAATTTCAACATAAATAGCTTGCAAAAACTACAAAATTAGCCACAAAATGCAATCAGTAGAATAGTAGGGACCTTAATGTGTAAATTGGGTTAATTACGCTAATTAATACACAAAAAGTGCTCAAAACCTTAAATAAACAGGGTTCAAAATAGAACATTTTGAGCCTTGGCCAAGATGTCCATGACCCGAGGTCCGTGAGTAGAATCAGGAGGTCTCTAACTCACATCCACGACATATCCGTCAATTCTGTACTTAGTCCCTGGGGAGAACTCACATACGAGTGGATTGTCTAGGTCTCGACCTCCCAAGCCCGATAATCACGCCTGAGATCTTGTGATAAAGGAATGCGATGCACGGAGTCAAATAACACCCTTGCCCATAGGTGAGGTAGAAGCGTGGCACGAATCATGGCGTCTGGCTGCCCCTCGGTCTGGAGTAATGGCATAGACACGCCATGGGCCTGAAGTCGGCTTTGTACACTGCCTTTTCAACCTCGACTATCTCAGCGCTTTGGCCTTTACGTGAAACACTCGATGCTCGTGTCGCACCACGATGATGCACAATTTCCTGGCTTGTCTTTGGGGTAAGGAGGAACTATCACGAGTTTGCTCATGTCCCACTTGATGATCGGGGTATGGTGTCCACGATCCTAAAACCCCGCATCTGCGGAAGTAGCCTCATGTGTCGGTTGATGGCGGTGGAAACATGTCATACGTCGATCGGTAGTAACGGACTGACGCCCAGCCTGTTGTACGGTAGCCCACGAAACCCTCGTGGAGCGAAGTCTCTGCTTCTTTCAGGGCACGAAGAAGCAGCCCCCTTCTTCTTATCACTGCTTTTAGCATCCGGATGTTGCGAGCGTCATTTACCTCTCGCTCAATGATCAAGGTTGTACTGACCAACGAGTCCATATCTTGTAGGTTATGTCCTATAATCTTGCCCCGGATGGACAACTTCAGCCCATCCTCGAACTTCCAGACCTTGGCCGCGTCAGTGGCCACATAATCATCCCCGAAATGTGCCAACTCTGTGAATATGGCTATGTACTCGAGTACAGTCATCGCCTCCTTTCTCAGCTCAAGGAACTCTCGGGCCTTCGCATGTCTAATAGAAGCCAGAAAGTACTTCCCCATGAATAGTCTGCGAAATTCATCCCATGTCATAGTCTCGAATCCACAGGTCGTGACCACTCCGGCAGTTGGGACTCACCTCAGCTGGGAATAGAGCAGGCGTATCAGGAAATGCATCGGAGGTGATCTCCATGGCCGAATCTCTCAATCTAGCGAACTGTGGCTGTACCATCAGGTCCTCTCCTCCCGTGAACGTCAGAGGATGATGTGCCTTGAACCTTTGGAGGTTACTGGCACCCCCCTGACCTCTAGCTGCATCAGCATGTGCAGTTGTGGCTATCGCAACACCCATGGCCTCTATGAAGGCCTGTTGATCAAAAACAGGTGGTGGTCGACCATCTCCCCATGGACGACCTCTACGCCCCCGTCATTTACTTGCCACCTACACAAATCAAACAGCAAGTTTAGAATCATTTCCGTGTCCAAATATTAGCGCACATGACGACCAATAATAGACTTAATACCCCAAACCATCCGTTCGTTTCCCGAACTCCCAAGGTTACGTTTCTCAACCCTAGTGTTCGCATTTCATATAAACATCCTACCACGTATATAATTCACATAATTTGTACACAATCACACACATACAATCAAAGCATAAATAAGAAAACACACAATGCATGCTATGATCTAATCCTGTCTCGTGGACTCCTAAGTAACCTTCTACCTAGACCTTGATACCAAACTATGATCTGGATATCAATTTCTCGAGCACTATGTAATTCTAACCCAAGCTCCGACACCAAGCTATACCAAAATTTGTGATGCTTATACCTTATGACCATGGCTAAGCGAAGTCCCTCGAGCCACTAGTACTTTCGTGTATCTGAAACGATATAGTGTGACACCTAAGCCACGAGGTCCCGTGACCACGAGTCAACTGTGAAACCTACTGTCTACATCATGGAACCCATACTTGAAGTAAAATGACCCATTGAGCCTATCATCCATACTCATCCATACGGTTACAAGACCATACATTTCTATAGATCCAAGAGTTATTAAATCACTCTTAATACAAACACATGTATTAAAACTAGTTCAGTTACAGTGCTCATAAAACAAGAATCAAGGCCCTGATCCGACCCGCTTCATCGCTTCGGCTGGGAGCGCCGTTTGCCACACTCCCTGCTGTACCTTAAAGGGGGTCCCACGACGGGGTGAGCGCGCCAGTAGAGATAAATCTACGAGGCTATTCCCGCTAGGTGCACATGCAAATGATCATTTCACAATCAAACCAACAACCAATTCGTGCATACATGTTGTCCTATCATGGAAAAAATCTACATGCATGTATGAGACGACACTCTACATGCCCTAATTACCAGGTCAACCTTCGACCCACCACCCAATGCAAGTGCGAATGGGAAATCAATATCGAGTCAGTCCCGATTCCCATCTCACAACAAGTAGTCTATGTGATATTTATTTAATCGTTTCGTGTCTTTTTGGGCAACATAACTTTTCGGGGTCTCACCGTGGGTCTCTTACACCCTTCGACATTTTTCGGCTAGCCGGTGGATCGTTATCTAACCGAGGTTTTCGGGCTTTCACTGAGGGGTATCTATCCTACTTGCTCGCTGGAGCACATTTCATTTTCCATTTTCATTTAACCTTTGTGGAGTTTCAGTTTGGATCGTCCCATTCGAAGCCCACGATTCAACACCATACACGGTGCCATCCAGGTACCACGTACACTCTCATGTAATGTG
The DNA here is from genome assembly GCA_016808115.1 of Tetrastigma voinierianum. Taxonomy (NCBI): domain Eukaryota; kingdom Viridiplantae; phylum Streptophyta; class Magnoliopsida; order Vitales; family Vitaceae; genus Tetrastigma; species Tetrastigma voinierianum. Next base: position 443,102 of record JAEQBH010000269.1, on the reverse strand, counting down.
GTGTCACCGCACACCAATGCAATGCAATTTGTCCTTACCGCTCGAGCCATGGCCAATGTATGAAGACCTCGTGGATATTCTACACCGTACACTATGTGTGTGCTATGAACACTCATGTCTAATGCACACAACATTTCATATATTTAACATACATGCCTTCACGTTAATATTCCACACATTCAAATCAGTACATCACATAAGCATGCACTACATCTTTTCTATTATTCAATTCATTCATGTCAACACATCATTCAAGCATGTATTAACATAATTTCAACCATTACATATGCAAGTAATGCCATAATTCATATTTCCGGGTTGAGACATAGTACGTCAGTCATACAACCCAATGCATATAATTATTTCCATTTTTATCACACATATATCACATAATTTCACATATTCAGCATGTTATTCAATTTATGGTATTAACACCATAAATCCGACCATGCTTAGCCTCGGAAATAATTTGGACTTAGTTCAGAAAGTCCAGTTTTTTTTGTAAATACCACACAAAACATCCAACACGCGATTCCTTGATCAGGCCACATGCAGTCCCAAGCATTTCGGTTACAAACCGGTTCAAAAAACCGAAGTTCCGGAAACTAGAACGGACCATTCCTCAACTATCCATGACCCAACCCAATTTTAAGCCTACATTTTGCTAACCACTTTATCGTATTAAATTCTAGACTCAACGAGCTTTTCGTAGAGTCTAAGAACGTGCAAACTGGAGTTCGGACGAGAAAGTTATGGTCTTCCAAAGTTGACATGATCGATTCACAATGGTGTGCGGAAATTTGGACACACCCCTGTTTGCCATTCTACTCGGGATTTTGCTGTCCCGAAACACAATGTTCTGTTTTGGACAGTCCCAAAACCCTATGATATCGGTCTTTGACTATCACATAATCACAAACAAACCACACAACATGCAAATTCACCCGGAAAATCGAACGAAACTCGTAGGCCATTACACGGCCCATAGGCGTAAAATAACCATAGTAGGAGGAAACCTACCTCTCGTAGCGCAATTCCGAGTTCTTCTGGGTCTCCTCACTGCGAGAAAATCCTTCAATTTTTTTCCCTCTCTTCCTCTGTTTCCTTATCCTATTTTCTTCTTTCATTTTTTTCTTTTCCTCCCTTTCTCTTATCCTTTCCTCCTTTCCTCTTTTCCCTTCCTCCTCATTCTCCCCCCCTTGCTTGTCTCTACGAATTGAATTGGAGCCCCATATATATAGGCTTCAAAAGTGGCATGCATGTTGACACATGGCATGCCATGTGTCACACACATGGATTTCCATGTGTTACCATATGGTTCACTACGTGTCATCCACATGCCTCGGCATGTGTCGCCCGATACCCGTTGCCTCGAAATACGTGAAATTCAAACTATCTCGAAATTCAATGAAATTCGACTGGGTAGCTAGATTTCGTGAGACAATTCCAACGGTACAGTCCATTTCGTCATCCGAGATCTAGAAAAATCCCAACTTTTTTCCAAACTATTCCCATAAATTACCGTTTTGCCCCATTTCTTTTTTAAAAAAAAAAAAATTTAAATTTAAATTTTCACTGGTTTTATTGCATATATCACCCTTTCTCATATGATTCTCCCTAGCCTTGAACATTATGACTATCAAGGAAAGCCCAATTGAATAACGAACATAACATGAAAAAGCAAATGAGTTAACTTAAGTACTAAGCATATGTAGAAGATTAATGACCATAAGAAGCCAAAATGCCTATTCTATGCAGCTCAAGCTCTCAGTCTATATAGAAATTCAAGCTCAAAACATGGATGTTGCGTACTTAAGTTTGTCAACTATAGCATTGTTTAACCCTAACTCAACTCAAGCTATCGAAACATTAGTGAGAGGAGACTTGGAAATTTCAAATGGGTGTTTGCGGTATCTATCCTTTTCCCAACAAGATACCTTCAAATATGCTGGGAACATATTAGCGGTTTGCCTTGTTTAAAGTAGGAGAAGGAGTAGCCTATAACTAATGATATTAGGATCTACTTATTTATTGGTATTAACATTTGAGTTAACAGGAACAAAACATGCAAGATTTCTCATCTAGAAATATGTTGGGGATTTCATAAAACAACTTGCATTCAACACCTAATCACATCTTTGCATGATCTTAGGAATCAAACATCTCCCTGGATTGTTGTTAGTAAACTAAACTACCTCACTATCACTCGACCAAATATCTTTATCCTTGTGATATGTATTCTTTGTATATATATATATATATAAAGCAGTCTATGGTGTGTTATTTTATAACAGGTCCTTACCTAAAGTTGTTGTAGTTTGCATAGATGTAGTAGGTTTGTTCCTGATGAAGAGGGTGATGCATCTGAAATAGATAGTCACATTGATGAAGTTTGGCAGGATGATCATCCTTGGCCTCTTAAAGCTTGATGGCCACTAACATCTATGTCTGTAAGGGACCTCTTCTCAGGTTTGAGAATAGAGAGTGAAAATACGCTAGGTGAAGGAGCTTCAAGCTCTGAGGAAGGAATGCTGTGAGAACTATCGGTGAGAAATATCCCGAAGCTATATCAAATACCTTCACTTTGACTATGAACTTATGGTAGTACTGCCCTTTTCAAACCAATGCTTTAGGGTTTGAAAGATGGAGAATTCTGGAAAAGTTGTTGTTATGATTGGACGGTGGCCAAGTGACACCTTGAGGTGGAATGGTTGCGATCGTGAAGAAACTAGAGGTTCTTTCTCAGCCCGAGGCTATCTATAACTTTCGTTTGACATGGCAATGAAGGCGGGAATAGACAATGAAGTAAAGAGGTGAGAAGATGAAGGTCATGTTTCCCCCTCTTCAAGGAATTTCCCAAGTAAAGAATGGATTTCACATTTTGGCTCTAGTATTTAAGTAGTTTGCACATAGTTAAAGTTTTCCAAAGCCATTTCAAATTTGAATGAAGAAGTGCTTCTTTAACTATAGCCATCCCAATTTTGCAAACCACTTGAGAAATTTCGTAAGGGCCCCCTATGAAAGTCTAGAAGAATTTTTTGGACCTCTTATCTTCTGAATACCTTTTATACTCTAGAGCTTGCATTCACCTCAATAGTGAGTCAAACAAAGAACACCTAGATATGCAAAAACACACAAGAAAGTAAATTAAAATAAAAAAAAATTGAAAATCTAATATAAGTTAAAAAAAAAAGGAAGAATAAATCAAAGTGAGAAATAAAGAAAAATGAAAAGTAAAAGAATACGAGCTAGTTAGCCTTATAGAAGACTAAGCCCATAAAACCAAATAGGTCATGGTGAGGGAGGTTCAAGGAGGATAAGTTCCTTAACCTGCACTATAAACTGAAATGGATTGAGTCATTGCCCATTAACTTCCCATGCTTTAGATGACAAATTTTAACAACTCAATGGGAGTGCATTATTTGAGTAAAATTTGGATTCATCCATCTTGATTGCAATTTGCCTGGAAACATAGCTTTCAATCATACAAAAGGAATTTTTTGGCCTTGATGGAACTCCCTTCTCAAGAAATTTTCATCATGCCACCTTTTCAACCTTGCTTTAGCAATCTTAGAGTTTATATACTCCAATTAATTTATGTCAAGGAATCTTTTGAGTCCAGCTCCTTGGATGTCAAAATTAATCTTCGTTTAGGCTAATCATGCGTTGTATTCAATCTCAAAGGTAGGTGACAAGCATTCCCAAATACAAAGCGATAAGGAGACATGCCAAGGATAGTTTTGAAAGAGATTCTATGACCCCAAAGAGCATCAACAAGTTTCAATACACCAATCTTTCCCTGTTAGTTTACCTTTACCTTCAGCAAGAATATTCACGATCTCCGAGTTTGCAATTTCAAACTTGGCCGTTTTTTTGTGGGTGATATAGAGTTGCCACTTTATGCCTCACTCATACTTGGCAAGGAGATTCTCAAATGGCATATTGCAAAACTACTTGCCCCAATTACTAATAATGGACTTAGGTACTCAAAATCTTGAAACAATGTTGTCTTTACAGGAATTTGAGCACCGCTTTGTGGTCATTACCCAAACATGCAACAACCACCACCCACTTAGAAACATAGTCTACTTCTATGACATAGAAGAATAGCCAAATGAGGATGGGAAGGATCACATAAAATCAATGCCCCAAACCTTGAATTTTTCCACAAAAAGTATTGGGTTCTAGGGCATCTGTATATCCTTGTCAGAAAACACTTCAAGTCTTGAAAAATCTTCGCCAACTCTAGCACATGGAATTGACATCCTTGACAGTCTCGAGGCCAATAAAAAATCCGATTGTACAGCACCTTCAAAACTATCTTTTGTGTGGAAAAATGTCCTCCACAGTTAGCTCATGAAGCATTCCTTACAGAATCTAACTTCTCATCATCTTATAGACCCATTTCCTTATCACTTGATCATGAAATGTTTATAGGAAAAACTCGTAAAAAAAATGTATGTTGGTACAAATCAGTGAACTTGACCAATCTACTCTCTGAGGTAATTCCTCAATCACCAAATAATTTGCAATCATAACGCCATATACCAAGGAGTTTGTGGTTGCATTAGATGAAATTCATCTTGGAAGTCTTCATTAATTGGTCCGCTAGGAGGAATATGGTTAAGAGAGAGTCTAAATAGATGATATGCTATCACATTTTTCACTCTTTTATTATCCTTAATCTACAAGTTGAATTATTAGAGCAAAAATATCCATCTAGTTGGTCTTGCTTTGGCACCTTGCTTTCATAGAAGGTACTTAAGAGTTAAATGGTTTGTGAAGACTACCATAGAAGATCCCACCAAATATGAACTCAAATTGTCAAGGCCGAGTACCCTTTGCAAGAGAATCTCTCTCCTTTTCTATTGGGGTGAAAAAGCATGGTTCTTTGGGGATTCGATACAAGGAAAACTTAGCACATAATAAGATCCATATAAACTTTATTTTCTCTTTTTGCTTTGGATGATGGCTCCAGCCAAACTGGACACTAGTGTTTACAAATCAATTAGAGTGCTCTTATAATAGTTCACTAATTAATAAACTCTTCCAACTCATCATAGCTATTTTAACATTTTTCGTCCATTTAGGACAGTTTGACATTGTTTTCTTGTAGAGTGCTTCTAGCGAACACCCCATTGACAACATATAAAAACATTTTATAGGAATTTGAAAATATGATTGTACTAAAGTTTTTTATAACATGTCGTATATGTAAAAAATGCTTTTATATAGTTAAAAATTACATTGGCATTTAATATTTAGTAAAAATATGATCCTTATAATAAATAATAATTCTATTACAAACTTATAAAAATACATATAAAATTTATATTAATAAAACCTAAATCAATTATTTTTATGATTATAGAAAATTTAAAAATATTAACATAAATAAGTGAATTAATAAATATTTGTATTAATAAAAACCTAAAAAAAATTATTTTTACGATTATAAAAATATTTACAAAAAGATTTGAACTAACAAATAGCCATGAAACATTTGTATTAATAAAAACCTGAAATAATTATTCATATGACTATGAAAAATATTTATAAAGATTTGAATTAATTAGTACGTATACGAAGAATTTGTATTAAGAAAATTTAAAATAATTATTTTATAAATGATATTGTTAGCCCAAGGTACCTCCTAGTTGAGCTTTGATGATAACAAACCAAGGTTGTGGTTACTAATGGTTAAAAAGTTGAGTAGAGTGATAGGTGGAACTTGATCAAGCATCAGATGGAGATATTACAAGCTAAAGATGACAATGATGTAGTTGATCAAGCTCTTGGAAGTGAAGTTCACTCAAATCAAAGAACCAAGATAACAAGTAACCAAGACTCCACGCTCAAACATCATATGAAGAATTTGTTAGCTTAAGAATCGTTGTAAGGTGAATGCATTGGTGCACTTTAGGATATCATCATTAATCATGCATCGCTCCTGAAACTTCGGTTTTCAAATCAGAAGTACATATCTTTGAAAGCTTGTGCTTTAAGCATAAAACTTTAGACTTAATAATCCTAAAATGAGTTTTAATGTTTATCTAAGGTTTATAAGTGTTTAAATTAAAACAACATAAATTTGATCATTTAAAGGCGTAGGTTGAGATGTGCCTCAGCCGTCCTTTATTGAGGTAGGATGACGGATCCAACTTGATTAGTGTTGATTGGGTGAAGCGGTCGACGATTGGATGCAACTAGGTTACGATCCAAAGAGAGACTTCAGAAGAAGGAAACAATCGAGCTGATTGTGCTGACTGAAGAAGCGGTCGATCGATTGAGTGAAATAAGGTAATATTTCAAGGCTGAAAATAGTGACGAGTGCTCATGATGAAATGGGTCGATTATGCGCTTGATACGACTTATTGGTTGAAAGCGGTCGGCTGATTTAGATAATGAAATATTCCAATGGCTATTAAATGATGCAACTACGTGTATAGCGTGACTGGTATAGCAGAAGCGATCAACGGTGGGTCGTGGTTGCGCGGCTCCCAATCTTCTCGAGTCTCGCTCACATAAATAGAGTGTGGGGGATCACTAAACAACCAAGACACTTATTGAATATCTTCTCAACCATTATTTCTCTTTTGAATCAATTCTTAAACTAAGATTGTCAGTGCATTCACTACATGTTCATATTGTAGAGAGCATCTTTGTGTTCATCAAAGCTAGGGTTGTAATATCTTGCTAGATTGAGTGAAGGTGTCGTGTGCTTAAGTCGAAGCTTCCAAGTGTGTATGGCTTGAAGGATTTGTGAAGAGCCCTTCAGCTAACAAAGTAAGTATAACAAGCTCGGGATTGGAGCTTAGAACTTCAAGTGTGTATAGTTTGAAGCGATGCCCATTAGAACCATAATCCAATTGTAAAGAAGCTTGGCTTGGAGCTTGGCACTAGTGGAATACTCATCGGTTGAAGGTTGAGGAGAAGTGGAGGTAGGCAAGGTTGTGCTGAACCACTATATATATGGGTTTTGTTTTCTCTATCCTTATCTCTTTACTTTATCGTTATTGTATTAGATTCAAGATTTATGGTTGTGCACTAGCACTAAAACCAGCACAAGCCTATTTCATGTCGAAGTTTTCCTATAAATAAACCACGACCTTCAGTGGTCGATTATCAACTTTTGAAAACAAAAGTATGCGGTATTTTAGAATCTCTTGATTTGAAAGTATGGATAAAAATCTTATTTAGATTTACACCCCTTCCATACAAGAACGTTGATGGAGGAAAAAATAAAAAAAAAGACCCTTGTGAATATAACAAGAAGAAAGTAGAAAATTCAATTAAATTATAGAGCCATTTACATTCTTTTATAATATAGATGAAGTAAGTATAATAGAAATTAGTCAATGTAAACGGCTAAGAGTTGGGAGGATACTAGAAATTACCCATGAAGGAACTAACCAAGTCAAAAGATTTTAAGTTAGAATTCTTGAAAATGATTATTAAATGTTCAAATGAAACTATGGAATCTATTTGTTGAAAATGTTTTACTAGGTTTTATAGATGTTGTAAATGGTCTTACACGAAGGCTCAGGGAAAGATTAGTGAACAAGACAAATGTATCCATTTCTGAGTCTTCACCATCCGATGATTTAAAACGAAGGTATTGAGGAACTAAAATAATTTGAAAGAGCTACCTCTGGGGAACCTCAGTTCTTCATTTATGAAATGAAGATTGCTAGATAAGAAAAATAAATGCAAGAGGAAGAAGGAAAAAAGAAAAGTATTGCACTCAAAGCTCAAGAAGAGAAAGTAATTAAGGAAACAAAAATCAACGGCATGGAAGATGGTATCGCCTTCATCACAAAGAGAGTGAAAAGCTATTAATGAAGGATAATTTTGGTGGAAGGACCTACAATAAAGCGGCGAGAAGAGCGGGGTCCTTGAAAAAAGAAAGAGGAAGGAGCTAAAGAAGTAACTTGCTACAATTGCAAGAAACCAAGTCCTATCTGTGACGTCCCAAAACCCGGGGGTCCGTTGACAACGATGCTTGCAGAATACTTCGTGAATGTTGGGTAACTTGGAGCACTACTCACGAAAATCGGTGATCTGTGCGGGGGCTCTACCTAATTACCACCTGTCCCGGCATCAACGTCGGAGAAGACATATACGAGAGTAACGACCGCGGGCCCATACAACAATACTCATCAATATACATCAACTATATACCATATTTTCAAGAGTTAATAATATACTCTTATACAACACATATTAAAAGTTTAAAACATTTTAATACATGTATCCAACTAAAACACCAAAGCCACAACCCGACTTTCTTCAGTATCGGCCTCTATGGTTAGTCGTCTCCTCGAACGCTCCCTGTACTTGGAATAATATATTGCTTCGACAGTGTGAACTAATGCCCAGTAGTGGAATCACCCTAAATGGGTTACTCCCTTTACATGCATCTGATGATCAGTAAACACATTCCAGCAATTAAGTCCTACTTGAATGTCTAAATGACTAACCCATGTCCCAAGTCCTCACCGACTCCATCACACTTGCCTAAGCCATGTATGAGAAAAATATCATTTTTCAAAACAAAACTTGTTGTTCTTGAAAATACACTCACAATCCGGTAAAAATATGGGACTACCCTCAGAGGTAGATGTGTTGGAGAACCTTCCAAACAATATGGGCTCCTGGGCTTGTAATTGTGAGACATCTCCCAACACCATTCTCTGGAGAAAATCATCTGTGAAATTCAGCTCATAACCATTTTCATTTTCAGAAAATTCATGTCATGCACACACACCTAATTTCTAGATTACCCCGGTGCATATGAAATGCATGATGCCATTTCAACATAATATATACAGCACATGCTAATATATAAAACATGTATATAACATAATAAAGCACATAAAACATGTTATGCACATTCACCATCAATTACACCAAAAATTAGCTCACATGGGCTAATTAACAAACACGAGCAATTCAATTTGAATTACTCAACCAAACTCATTTTCTCACAAAAATATTTCATGAACACTATTCACGTGAACAGTAAAACCCTCGGTTTACTATTCATAGCCAATCATCCAACAACGGTTTCACTTTTTGAACCAGAATTTCATAGCCATTTCCGGCCCCATACGTACCATAATTAAATTTATTTCATAAATTATGAAACAAACACACCCAAAACCTTCTGATCCACGGACTTTCAAATGGGCCTCATAAATTCCAAAAATTTCAGTTTAAGATTTGGGACCGATCAAGCGCGTTGAGGCCTCAAGCCATCGAATCATCAACAAAGCACTTAAACCAAGGAGTAAAACAAGTAGGAAGCACTTGCCATTGGAGTTTGTGAAACTCCAAGAAAGCCGTACTGCAGCGTTGCCTCGCGTAGACGACCTCTTTCTTCTTGCTCCAAAGAAATCCGACAATCGGATTAGCCAGAAATCTAGAGAGAAGTCTCTTACTCTCTCACTAAAAATCACAAATCTCCCCTACTACATCTCCCATTTCCCTTTGCTTCCCGTTTGGTCTCTTTTTGTCTCCTAAATGAAGAAGACAACACTCTTGGCTATTTTGTCTTTATCTCATTAAGAATTAAAAAATGCCATTTGTGTCCCTAAGCTTGGATTTTCGACATTTGACACTATCTCGGTCGTCCGTTTCCATCATCTCTCTATTCCTGCAACATGTGTCATAAGACTATATGTTATAGGCGGCTTTTGTCACATCACATTTCGTTTCACATTTGTCAGATACGATGCCTCGAAAAGCGTTGAGACCAGTGTCTTCGAAATTAATAAATTGGCGTGATAGCTAGATTTGAGGCATTCCAATGGTGAAATCTGTTTTGTCATCCAAGATCTAGCAAAATTTTGGTTTTTGATCAAAATTACGATTTTGCCATTTTCCGAACATTGGAATTTTCTCGGGTCTTACATTCTCCTCTCCTTAAAAGGAATTTCGTCCTGAAATTCTAGACAATCACCATCACTCACATGCATATGCAACGTTCACTATACCATGCATGTAAACTCGTCATTTAAATATTAAACGACTGAACCACGTACCTTCATCCCTAAACAAGAAGGGATAGGTGGCCACTTGCTCGTCTCGCTCCCACGTTTACTCCTCCACTCCATGGAGTCTTTGCCACCTTGCCCTCGCTAACTCACAGGTCTTGGGTGTAAAACCCGATCACGGCTATCCAGTATACTAGTCCACCCCTCGAAGTTATAAGTGTCAACCTCAATCTCTCTCCAATCCACCACATGAAATTTGGATGCGGAGTATACTTCTAGAGCATGGAAACGTGAAATACCTCGTGGACTTTTTGACATGTAGGCGGTAAAGCCAACAGTATGCAATAGTGCCTACCCTCTTGAGTATCTCGAAAGGCCCAATAAACCTCGGCGATAGCTTCAGCGCTTGCGAGACACGACCCTCCCTCTTAGGCATTACCCTCGAAGGCGATCCCCAGCCTCGAACTCTAGGGTCGACGTCGTACATCGGCATAGCACTTCTTGAGGCATTGAGCCGTGAGAAGACGCTGTCATATCAAGCTCACCTTTTCGATGGTGTCTCTAATCAGATCAGGACTAGTGACAAAACTCTCTCCTACATCGGTCCAACATAACGGTGATCTACATGGCCTCCCATACAATGCATTTGGTGCCATCACGGCCTTCTTCCTTTGATAACTATTGTTGTAAGCGAATTCCACTAGAAATGTTCTTCCATTCACCCTTATGATCCAGACGCATGCTCGTAGCATGTCTCAACGCTGTATAGTCTTTCCCTCGGGTGACCATTTGTCTGTGTTGGAAAGAAGTTGCTCATGGTCAGCCATGTGCCCATATCCTGCGACTCCCAAAAATTATTATTGAGTCCTATCCGACACTATGGATACTAGTACTCCATGTAGCCCGACTATCTCTCGAATGTACAACCGGAAAAATCTCTCCAATGTGAAAGTCATCCACACGGCTAGAAAATGTGCCGACTTCGTGAGCCTAGCCTTACCATCACCCACCCCGCATCATGCCTCAGGGTCCGTGGGTAAGTGGGCCTCACAAAATCCATCGTGACGTGCTCCCACTTCTACTCAGCCACCTCCAACGGTTGAAGTAGCCTTGCTCGCTTCTGGTGCTCACCCTAACCTCGTTGACACGTTGAGACATCACGAACAAAGTCCCCACGTGTCTCTTCATTCCGCCCAGTAACATAAAGATCTCGGTGCCATCTTCATGCCACCTAGATGCATGAGAAATCCAGAGCAGTGAAACTCGCTGAGAATCTTCTCTCTAAAATCGGTCAACTGGGGAACCACTACCCTTCCTCTATACCAAAGACTACTATCTGAGTGGACTTGGCCCGGTACCCTCGCCACCCATACCCGACCAGACCCCGGGTCCCCGATGGACACTATCTTCACGCCATGCCTCTGACTCCATCACTGGGCTTATCAGCTGTGTAGCCACTAAACTCCCAACAAAATTCCTATGCCTCGTCACTGCATCAGAATCCCAACCGGTCCCAATAATTCGAGATCCGCTTTACTCCCGAAGCTATACTTAGCTAATACCCCGTGACTTCAACAGTCATTCAGTTTCACATTTGCCTTTACTGTGGTGGTAATGCAAAGTGAACTATTAATCCTATAGGAACTCCATCCATCTACGTTTCCTCATATTGAGATCCCGCTGCGTGAAAATATACTTCAAACTTTTGTGGTCTGAGTACACCTCGAACTCCTCGCCATATAAGTAGTGGCGCTAAATCTTCAAGGAGAAGACTACGACCGTCAACTCCAGCTCATGGTGGTACTTTGCTCATGATTCTTCAACCCACAGAACCATGTTACTCCCCTGATCGCATCAAAACACACATCCCAATCCGGCCCTCGAGGCATCGTAATACACTTTGTACCCCTATCCCCTGTCCGGGACTATCAAGAGAGGAGCTTGATGTGTCTCTTCAACTCCCGAATGCCTCGCATCGGGCCATCCTTAATCAAACTTTAATTCTCTTCGTGGTCAATCTCGCCATAGGTGCCGCGAATCGAGAGAAATCCTAAACACCTCAGAGTACCCAAACCAATCTCAAGAAACTATGTATCTAGATCGACTGACTTCGTCCTCCTAACCCATCACTAGCCGACCTTCCTCCTGGCCCCACTAAACGCCTCTCGATGCCGACACCACGTGTCCCAAAAATACGCGCTGGAGCCCAAAATCATACTTACGTAATCCCGCATACAGCCGATGGTCTCAAGAACCCAGAATAATCCTCAAATGATATTCATGTTCCACTTTCTGACCGAGTAGATCAAAATGTCATCCTCGAAGACTACAACAAACCTGATCTGTGATAGTATCAATACCCTACGCATGAGATCAATGAATGTCGGTTCATTCACAATCCAAAGGGCATCACCATAAACTCAAAGTGCCCATAACACGCCCCTAAACGTTGTCTTAGTGGATATCCGTCTCTCTAACCCAGCCGATGGTAACAAGCGCGAAGGTTCATCTCTGTGGAGTGTACTCGCACTTTCCTTCAACCGATCAAACAAATCACAATCTCGCAATGGGTACCATTCTGATCGTAACTCTGCTCTAACTGCTTAATCAATGCATAGTCGAGGGTCTGTCTTCTTCGCAAATGTAACCTGAGCGCCCTACGGTGAAGTGCTCTGCCTAACGAACCCCTCATTCAAAGAGTTCTATAACTCGGACTCGAAGTTCTTACAACTCAACTAGTGCCATCCTCTCATGGAATCATAGAGACGGGCGGCACCAGTGGTGAAACTCGATACCGGCTCCAACCTCTCGCGGAGGCAATCCCAAGAATTATCCCAAAAACATCCACACTCACAAACTACTCGAGGTAGATTCCAGTCTGGTCTCACCATCCTCTAGTGGTAAGTGCCTGCTAGCAAACCCACGCCCACCATCCATGACACTTGAACTCAGATAACGCCCTGGGCAAAATATCATGCTTGTCCCCCATAAATACCACACGAGTACCGTCTTGCTTGTAGGCGGTAACTCTCCTACGCTCACAATCGATAATTCCACTTCAAGTCAAGCCAACCAATCCATCCCCAGGATGACATCGAACTCTGACATGTCCGTGATCCTTAGGTCCACTGTGAATAGAGTCCCCGTGATCTCCAACTCGCAACCATGACATATCATCCCTATTCTCGCCCTCATCCCTAGGGGAGAACTCACATACAAAGGCTCCTCCAAGGTCTCAACCTCTAAGCCCAACTCTTTCAACCGATTTATGCAATGAATGAATGCGGGCACCGTAATCAAATAACACTCTTGCCCATAAAGCAGATAGCAAAACATACCCGTATAACCGGATGATCTAATCGACTCATCAAGGCAGATGGCGTAGACACACCCTCGAACCCCCGATGTCCCTACTTAGGCCTCGGTCCCTACACCTCGACCCCCAACCGGCCTTTTGATCTCGTCAGGTACCGAGGTGCCCGTAGGCCCTCGAACCTAACCGGCTCTCGACCACTGCATCAGGGAGGAAATGTACTTATGTCCTCTCATGTCCTTCCGCTGACTTGGACTGTGTTGTCCCAAAACCCTGAGATCCTTGTCTTTGGGGGCAATCCCTCCTCATATGTCCAACCTTCTGGCAATGGTAGCACACCATCTGCCCAGCCTGACTAGCAACTCTGATTCGTCCCTGGCCCGGATTACCACGATCTTGGAACCCTCGTGAACTAGAAGCCCTCTGCTTCTTTCTCGAACTTGAAGAAGACTCACTCTCTTCTTTTTGCTACTAACACAAGCATCCCGAGTGCTCCGAGCATCTTCTATCTCTCTCTCTATGGTCAGGGTTGTCCCAACCATGGAGTCCATATTCTGTAGGCGAAGTCCTACAATCCTGGCCCGAATGGACAACTTCAGCCCATTATTGAATCTCCTCACCTTGGCCATGTCTGTGGCCATGTAACTTCAGCAAAACTAGCTAACTCGTATCTAAATTGCATAATCCATCGCAAATTATCATCCCCGCTTCAGCTCTAGGAACTCCTGGAAATTTCGTATGCCTCGTAGTGATCCCAAAGTACTTACCCATGAACAACTCCTGAAACTCTGCCCATGTCATTGCCTCTAGATCTCTGGAGGTCTTTTCCCAGTTCCACCATACTTGGGCCTCACCCTCTAGCTGGAACGTACTGTCCGATCCTCGGTAGCCGGCACTCATAGCTCAACACCTTCTCAACTGGGCATGAACCAATGGTCTGGCCACCACCGATCTCCCGTGTGAATGCTCGAGGATGATGTGCCCCTAAACCTCTAGAAGTTACTCTCCTGACCTCCCCGACTAACTCGCTATACCAGCCCCAGACGATAGCGCCTTCCATCACCATGCACTTCTCAACAGCTACCGCTGGACAACATCAGGAAGCTCGACTAGGCATGAACCCGTGACGCCACGCCTCGCTCCACTAGCCATCTATAATGTTTAATTGCAAGTTAAATACAATGTAGTATCTCTAAGGTATAAACACAAATTTTCAAGGACACTATTCATATTACCAGTTTATATACTATGTCCTTGCATTTATAAGTACGCCGCATAATTACATTATATTAATACTTTACAACAAAAATTTATTTTTGAAAATTTTATTTTTCCTAAATTTTATCTCATTTTATTCACTTGATTTGATTTTACTTTATTCATTAAAAAAAATCGAAAACTTTTTGTGAACAGTGTTTATGAACAATGTTTATGAACAGTTTCCAAATAGTGACTTAAACAAGATCGAGTCCAAAAAACTAGGTCAACCGAGTCGCGCACAATGCACCCAACTTGCCTAGCCGACAAGACAAAGGCCTGTGTGTGCGCAGATGCCATGTCACATCCGTCGTGTCGTGGCCCCCGTCCCACCGTGTCGCAAATACGTGTGGTCAGAATGCAGATTGCCAGGTCGTGCGCCTGCTGCCGTGTTAGAGCCCGCCTCGCACAAAGCCACGCCTCATGCTCCTCTTAGTCACAATACACCATAGTGTATTACGATACAAAAACCCAGCGAATACTACCACTGTCACAATATTAATCGCAGTTGTATTGTGATACAAAACCCCAAATGGTCTAGTTTCTTAGTCACAATGCCAAGAGGTGTATTGGCACACCCTATCCCCAGCCAACCGCACCATCAATACAATACAATGGTCGTATTGTGACACACTTCACAACCAGCCCAACAAATTCTCCATTCCTCCTCGTGTCACAATACAATTTCCCATTATATTAGACACAACAAGAGAATTAACCAATTTTCTACACCTTTTTTTTTTTCCTTTTTTCACACACACACACACACACACACACACACATATATATATATAAATTTTTTTTCACACATTTTCCTATTGGAAAATACACACAAATATGTACCTATATTATTTTTTTCTCATTTTCCAGAACACCAAATAAATTTATAAAAATTCTGAGTTTTATTTGATTTTCTCTGCTTACAAACTGTGAAACCTTAGAAAATAATTTTCTTCTATCTTTTTTTCATTTACCCTTGAATCATTTTGTCCAAAATTTCCTCAAAACCTTCTGATCTAACACTAACCATAGTGTTCACCTTTAAAATTTATTGAAATTTTATTTTTATTGTCCAATAAACCAAATAAATTTATTAAAATTTATTTCATTTATTTTATTTTTCCAGTTTTACACACTATAAAACTCCCAAAAATTTTCTAACACTTCTATGTGCTACTCACTAAGCACACAAACAAATCACAACACATAACAATTCATCAAACCACACAATCACACACCAAACACATGCATTCAGTGTTCTAGTTTTGTCCCGTGCCTTTCTAGGTAATCTCATACCTACACCTACATCTAACAACACCAAGTGGTGATGGATAGCCAAACCTGAGCCCCCTAGGTATTCGTATACCTAAGCTCTGATACCAAGTTGGGACGCCCCAAAACCCGAGGGTCCGTTGACAACCCATCAACCCGTGGAATACTCGTGAATGTCGGGTAACCCGACACTACTCACAAAAATCGGGTATATTCTCCCTTGTACGGGGAGCTCTACCCAATTACAACCTGTCCCAACATCAACATCAGAAGACATATACATGATTAAAATTGGCCACTTAGGCCTATACAACAATACTCATCAATATACATCAACTATATACCGTAGTTTCAAGAGTTAATAATTTACTCTTATACAACACATATTAAACGTTTAAAACATTCTAATACATGTATCCAACTAAAACACCAAAGCCACAACCCGACTTTCTTTAGTACCCTGCAGCCGCTCTTCAATGCTCCCGTGACCTGAAATAACATATTCCTCGATAGGTGAGCTAATGCTCTAGTAGTGGAATCACCCTAATGGGTTACCCCACCACGCATATGCATATGCAATGACCTCACTGTAAACACACATTCAAGCAAATCTTCGTGGATCCTACTTGAATGCCCAAATGACCAACCCATGTCCCGAAATCACCGACTTCACACTTGCTCAAGCCATGTATGAGAAAAATATCACTTTTCAAAACAAAACTTGTTGTTCTTGAAAGTACACTACCGAATGTCAGTAAAAATATGGGACTACCCTTCGAGGAAAATGTGTTGCAGAACCTTCCAAACAATACATGGGCTCCTCCGACGTGTAAATTGTAGGACCATCTCCCAACACCATTCTCCGGAAAATCATCCTGTGAAATTCCTTTCACAACCATTTTAATTTTTTAGAAATTTCATGTCATGCACACACACCTAATTTCTAGGTTACCCTGGTGCATATGAAATGCATGATGCCATTTCAACACAATTTATACAACACATGCTAATATATATTAGCATAATAAAGCATATAAAACATGTTATAGCACATTCACTGAATACTACACTAAAAATTAGCTCACATGGGCTAATTAACAAACACGAGCAATTCAATTTGAATTACTCAACCAAACCCATTTTCTCACAAAAATATTTCATGAACACTATTCACATGAACAGTAAAACCCTCATTTACTATTCACGGCCAATCATCCAACATCGGTTTCACTTTGTGAACCTGAATTTCATAGCCATTTCCGCCTCATACACACCACAATTCAATTTATTTCATAAATTATGAAACAAACACCCAAACAAATTTCTACACAATCACGGATCATTCAAACGGGCCCTGGCAAATTCCAAGATTGGGGATTCCATCAAACGGCCTTTCAAGGCCTCAAACCATTCGAATCATCAACAAAGCACTTAAATCAAGAGTAAAATAAGTAGGATAAAGCCCCAATTCACAGATTTTGTAGAACTCCAAGAAACCTACCTACACGCTGTCTCTCGCTTACGTGTAATCCACTTTCCTTCGCTCTCCAAAGAACTACTGGGCCGACATTTAGGAAATCTCAGAGAACCTTTACTCCTCTAATAAAATCAAATCTCACCCCATCGTGATCTCCCATTTCCCTTTGCTTCCCGCTTGGTCTCTTTTTTGCTCCTAAATGAAGAAGACAACAATTCTTGGCTATTTTGTCTTTATCTCCTAAGAATTCAAAATGCCATTCAGGTCCCTAAGCTCGATTTTCATTTGACACTATCTCGCTGGTCCATTTCCATCATCTCTCTACTTCCCGCAACATGTGTCACATGACTACATGTTAGGTGACTTTGTCACATAATACTGCTTCACGGCACCCGATACCAATGCCTTGAAAAACAACCCGAATGTCTCTGGAATCGAACAAATTCCGACGTGGTAGCCTAGATTTTCATGAGACGATTCCAATGGTGAAATCCATTTCATCATCCGAGATCTAGAAAAATTTTGGGTTTTGACTGAAATTATGATTTTGCCATTTTTCCGAACCTTGAATTTTCGTCTACAATAACAAAGGTTATGATTTTCCCAATACAAAGACAAGAGAGAAAAGAGAAGAGCTATGATGGCAACATGGAGTCAAAAGTAAGACCATCCAATGATGAAAGTGAGAATGAAGTTGCCAACATGTGCTTCATATGCGAAGATCACATGAGATAAATTCTAACTCTAATGATGATGAGGAAGTTATGTTTGAATATGGTGAATTTCTTAGAGCCATATACAAGTTTAATGAAAATGAAGAAATTTTTTGAGCTTCAAAAAGAACTTGATCAAATCAAAGAAACGTTTTCAAAAGTTGAAGCATCAAAATTTTCTCTTGGGAAGAAAAATGAGGAACTACTCAAAAAGACTGAATGGTTAGTCTCTTCACTTTAAAAATTCTCTTGTGGATAAAAATCTTTTGAATGATCCTAGCTAGTCAAAAATGTGTTGTTGACAAAAGGGGGCTAGGATACAAATCTTCAAAAAATGAAAAATATTTTAAAAATTACTTTGTCAAGGAATCCACAAGTGAAAGTCCCTCAACCATTTGTAATTTTTATGGCATAGGAGGACACATTAGTAGTACTTTTCCTCTTAGAAATGGATCCCAAAAGGTCTCAACATCTATGTCAAAGAAGGCTTGGGTTTAAAAATGAAAGGTCACTAACCACCAAGGACCTGAGTTTCTGTTGTAGGGATCAAAGAAGGAAAAATGGTTCTTGGATAGTGGTTGCTTAAGGCACATGACTAGAGATGAGTCAAAATTTGCCTTCCTCACAAGAAGAAAAGAAGGGTACGTGACTTTCGGAGATAATGGAGAAGGTAGAATCATTGGACATGGTTGTATAGGTAACAACTCTTCATCTCTTATTGAAAATGTTTTGTTGTTGGTTATTTGAAACATAATCTTTCGAGCATGTCAACTTTTGTGGACAAAGGTTTTAAAGTGACTTTTGAATCTTCTCATTACATCATCAAGGATTCTCAAAATGAAAAAATCATCTTCATGGGCCACAAAAATGAAAATGTTTATACAATTAATATTTCAAAATATGAAGGATAAAATAGATGTTTTTCTAGCATGCATGATGTGGCATAGGAGATTGGGACATGTGAACATGAATCTCATTACACAACTCAACAAAACTGAACTCGTTAGAGGCCTTCCCAGAATGTCTTTTGAAAAAGATAAAGTTTGTGAAGCATTCCAAATGGGAGAGAAAATAAAAAAATCTTTTAAAAACAAAAATTTCATTTCTACATCAAGTATCCTGTAACTTCCATATGGATTTGTTGGGGACCCTCAAGGACTACTAGTATAGAAGGTAAATTATATGCATTTATGGGAATATGGATGACTTTTATATATACATGAGTCTTGTTTTAGCTCAAAAAATGATGCCTTCCATGAGTTTTCAAAGCTAGAGAAAATTCAAAATGAAAGGCTTACCAATCTCTCAGATAAGAAGTGATCATGGAAGGAATTTGGAAAATGTCAGACTTTGAGAGTTTTTGTGACGAGCATGGAATTGAACATACCTTTTCAGCTCCTAGAACTCTCCAACAAAATGGGATTATTGACAGGAAAAATAGAACCTTGCAAGAAATGGCAAGAACCATTCTTCATGAAAACCATTTTCCAAATTATTTTTGGGTTGATCATGCCCATTAAATGCCCATTTACTTCAAAGTCTTGGAAGTAAATGCTTTATTTTAAATACCAAGGACTACCTTGGAAAATTTGATGCAAAATCTAATGTTGGGATATTTCTTGGCTATTCTTCATCTAGTAAAGCTTATGAAGTTTTTTTTAAAAAAAGGCCATGGTTGTACAGGAGTCCATTCATGTAGTATTTGAGGAATCTAATGAGTCCCTGGAAAGAAAAGAGAATGTTGATGAGGATGTAGGTTTGGGATCTTTCATGGGAAGATTGCAAATTGATGATAGAGTTCATCAACAGGAAGAAAAGAATAATTCAAAAATGGAAGAATCACTTTTGGCCCCTCCTCCACTTCTTTAACTTAAGCAAGGAGAATCTAGTCAAGGACTTCCAAAAGAATGGAAATTTGTCACAAATCATCCACAAGATCAAATTATAGGTAATCACCAATTAGGTAAGAAATAGGGATCCTTGATTTCAGGGTAATAATGTGTATTGGAATCAACAATATTTATATCATAAAACTCTTACTGCCGTAGAAAAGCTACTATAGTATAGTGGCTCTAGGGTTGAACTCAGGGATGGGTGTTCTTCATGCAAAATGATTTACGGTTGATTGAAAATGGTGTTTTCACTTTGATTTAGGGTTTTCATAAAAACAGTGGAGTCATGGTTTGAAAACTGAATGTAGTGAAATAAAGTGTAAAGAACTTTAAGTCTCAATAGTCTGGGTTCTAAGGCAACTGAAATGTCCTCGGGTCCTTTTCCTCGCGTAGGGGATGATGACCTATAGTCATTTCTCGAACCGGATCTTTGTTTAGATATAAAAACTGAACCCTAAAAGTTTTTCTCCTAAGATACAACATTTATGGACCATTAATGTTTCAAAGCAGGGAAAACGAGTCCCTGAACCTAACCTGCAGAGGCAAATAAATGGAAACTAAGTGAGCATCAAGGATTCACAAGTATCCTCAGCCCTTAAAGCTTGCCAAGTAGTGGCCAATCAGGGTACATCACAAGGATTTAAACCTATAGTGAGATGTAGAGACATAAATGGTAATAAATGCTCTGCTATTAAGAACAGAGGATAATGTTTTTACCTCAAGAACCTTGACCCAGTGATCCTTCTCTTCAAGGATGAGGGAGGTTTAGCCAAACATCCCTTGAGTTGTCATCCACAAGGGGTGTTTGGTAGGTGAGAAAGTTTAAGAAAGGGAGAGAAAATGAGGGAAAATCACCAAAGCGGGAGAGTTGAAAGTTTTGGTGCCAATTTTATTGATTGATAGTGAGTGACTGATTTTACAGAGCTTAATCGAGGCTTACACGCTCGTAGTCAAGAAATTACAAAAGTATGAAACAACAAATACATGGAGGACAAATAGGAAAAAATCACAAAAAAGGCCAGTGTTGATCAAATAGCAACAAAAGGTGTTGTGAAATTTCACATCTCGCTGGAATTTTGCAGGTTACGAAAATTCGCAACACTGCAAAATCTCTGCAATGCTCCCTTCTCCTTCCCTTTTTAGCTGAAATTTCCTTCTAACTTGTACATGCAGCTTCGAGTTCGGCTCGGGTTCTTCACATTTGAGTCGATTAAAAGACAATGGAGTAATTGGCTTGCAAAAGTACAAAAATAACCACAAATTATGATCAGTAGCATAGTCGGGACCTTAGTGCGCCCAATTGCTATTTAAGCTGATTAGCACACGTAAGTGCTCAAAACCCACACTAAACAGAGCTCAAAATAGCACTATTTGGGTACTAATTACTCCCCCAACTGACACATTGCTAGTCCCTTAGGAATGACAAAGAAAAGGAAACAACAGGCAAGTTATGCTCATGCAAAAGGGTAGGTATTCTAAAAAAGTATATGGATAAGTAATGCCCTACCCTCAGTGTGAATCACCAAGATCTTGCGCAATGACCATCTCGGGAGAAAGAGTGCCATACAGAACCAAGATTCAGAAGAGTATCCAACCTAAGGGAATCGACCTAAAATTTCCACCAAAAGGTAAGTGTTTATGTGATCGCTTAACAATAACTCCACTAGTCGCTCTCCCCCAATCCGTTAACGCCAAGACCCAGAACACGACCAACCTAAATTAATCTGGCCCCACTCTTATTTCATATTTCTTTTTGTATTGTATGGTGCAATGCTGACGAATCGACCTCACCAAAGTCCATGTAACGGGGGTCCATCGATGACTCCCAACCATCTAAGGCTTATGGCTTCAAGTCATAAGGATATTTCGACCACTAACTCTTCAGGTTTGACCCCGGACTCTGAATGATTTCAAAACTCCAGAACCTATAACTCGCTAAACCTCACCATCCACCCATGTAGCTAGCACCAAGTCGGTGGCTCCCAACCAGCTGGTTTAGGGCACCAGGCTTTAAAGGCTTTCGCCATATACCTCTCAGACCGTACTCGGGTTTCAAGGCGAAGCGTCGCGACTTTTCTATTCTTTTTTTTTCTTTTTCTTTCTGGAAGACTTCATTGGCCTTATTTTCTTGGGGGTCCTTAACCTATTACAGGTGGTAAACGAAACTAGGGTAGGTTTTGCAAAGTAAGGAGTTATACGCTTAACCTATTTGAAAACCGATGTGCACTCAGGTGGTTAGCTAAAGGTGGAAAAGAAGGCCGAACACCATTAGACTTCAACTAATCATCTACTTAATCACTCGATGGAACTAATCTAACATCAATGGCATTGGGTGGTGTGTCAATTTTCCAACTTGCAGGCTAGGCAAAACCCAAAAGAAAAAAAAGGGGCAAAATGGTTTCACTTGAATTAAGAAAATGAGTCAGATGGAACATATAGAAATGTATGTCACTATGTTTTCAGATTTTTCAAAAACAAGCAAATAGCTTTCACAAAAAAGAGTAAACAGCAAGCCACTAAACATACAAAATGGGCTTTTCTTAAACAGACAGTGGACTCAAAAGTGTAAAAAAAAATTATATCAAAAGTGTAAAAGTAACTTCCTTTGCTAACTCTCCCCCCAACCAAATGTGAAATTGTCCGCAATGGGGTCCGGATTGGAATGTTAGAGAAGGAAGTGCTACCTTCTTAGTCGGGCAGAGTCGGCGGAAGAGTCGTTTCGCTCAGACGAGCCGAGGTGCTACCGGTGGGAGGTCGCGACCGTCAGAAGCTATCAGCACACGGCGGGAGTTTGCGTGGGTCGGTTGTGGAGTGGTACGGTCCCTACCGAGAAGAGCGGAGCGGTCGGGCATGCACATATGGGGAAATCACAGGTAGGCCTAGATGACTTTGAATCTTCATGAGGATGGCCTGATTTTGTGCGAGTATGGCGCTGGTCTGAGCCATGGCAACGTCAGTGCTAGTCATCCTCTCCGCGAGGGCCGCATGGGCAGTCACAAATGATGCTGATGTGGAGGAGAATGTGCGGACTGCATCCATGATGGCTAGAAAGTCTCGGGTGGAAATAGTGATATGCTGTGGAGGAAGTGCGGAAGTGCTAGGCCCAACAACATCTGTAGGGCAGTATCGGGGCGAGGGCTCGAGGTGCAGAGACGCTGAGCTGCTGGTACGGAGTGTAGAACCGGCGATGCATGGAACCTGATGCTCCTCTATGCACTACCAGTGGAGGTTGCTCCTCCGGGCGAAGGTCGGCCGCCTACCGGGTCCCCTCGCCAACCGAGGCGAGGTGATAGGAAAAGGGCATAATCAGCCACCAATCAACCGTAAGGATGGCCTTGCGATCACGACGGGGCTATAACCTAGGCTCAGCAGGGAAGCCGATGTGCTCTAACACCTGGCACAGGAGTCTAGGGAAAATGAGGGGTGTGGACTCGACTCTGGTCAGGTGCCTACGATGAACCTTGTCCTTAAAGTGAAATCGAAGGCGCCGTGATAAGCTCGTCGAGCTGAACCAAGAACTGTGAGATGTGGTACAGAGCCTCTAGAACGGCTCCTCCTCTAATTACGTGGTCGAGTGTGAAAAGATTATACCGCAAAGATGTGGTTTATTAAGATACACGCATAAGTCGCCCCGAACAAGATGGTCCCAAGAGGTTGTCCCTAGAAGGCAGATGAACCATCTCCTCGTCGAGGGACGGGGCCACTACATATAATCGTAGTTGGCAAGGACGATCGTAGATGGAAAGCAATTGCTATATCTCGGCTCATATCCATAGGCAACCATCTATGGAGAAATGAATGGCTGTAGGATTGGGCTCTCGCTTGGAGGTCATCGTGTGATAAAACTCGATGACCACTCCAGGGTAGTAAAACCGATGCGGGGTTATGAATGGCTCTAAGGGAGTACTCTGGCCACCCAGGTTATCGACCGGAACTCCAAGTCTTCAACAAAGGCTGGGAGATCATAATGAACCTCGTCGTGTAAATCCTTCCCACTACAATAAACATTCCCTAGAATAGGGCTGTAATGGAAGAGTGGCCGCCTGATGATAGAGGCAAGGGACAGGCCCTGATGGGGCGGTGATTGTGGCTCTTGAGGCTTGGAGCTGGGGGACTCTTCTAAGCCTGAGGTCCCAAGTTTTTCGATCGTGGAGACTCTTCTGACGACTCCAGATGTGGCGAGAGGGTGGATAAATAACCCGAGTGTGGTATCTCCTAAGGCAAGGGAAGCAACACTAGGGGATAGGGCGTGATCAGCAAACACTAGGGTAATTCCTTTGAGCCATAGCGCATCGCTTCCGAGCTATGTGGGCGCACACGAAGCCGCGACGACAAACTTCAAAGTGGCCGAACAACAAAGGATCACAAGGGGGCGTAATGAGGTGGCTGTGGCGACAAAACATTCCGCATTGGAGCTGTCGATAGGGAGAAAAGAGGAGCGGAGCACCATAGGCCGGAAGGTGTGTCCTCCGTGGGTCTTCACCATGGCTGGGCAAGAGAAGGAGAGGAGGACTTCCAATTGGAAATGGAGATTTTAAATTGAAAGGATAACAGGGAGGTTTAAATAAAGAGGGGGTAAGTGAAGGGTTTCAATGACCACTGCCCTTGTTCCTCCACGAAGGTACCTACTACCTTGTTTAAATTCAGAATTGCTTGTTCAACGGGAGAAAAAGGAGGAGGCTGCTGCCGTGTCGAGGTGGAGCTAACGCTCCTTGGGAGCATATGCAGGGGGTTTTGGCTTCCATGATAGGTTCGGATGATTCCTCCAATTAGGGTTATAGGTGTTTCCATACGGAGCATTTGTTGGTGGCTTATTTTGACCTAAGACATGGGCATGCTCTAACATCAAATCCCTTACTAAAGGAACCATAGGACAATGCTCCCCAAGATGGCTACTTGACTGACAATTAAAACAAGATGGGTGAGATGCAGGCAATTCAATCACTGCTTGCACTTCATGCCGATTTCTCATTTTAAGCTCCTCCAACCTTCGGGTAAAAGTGCTCAGTTTTGCTTTCATCTCCGTGTCTTCAGAGAGTACATAAATGCCTCCTCTTTGGTGGGTCGAAGGCCTCATTGTTTCAGCCTCTCGATTCGGTTCGTCCCATGCCTTGGAGGTTTCGCCCACATAGTTCAAAAAGTCCATGGCTTAATTTGGGTGCTTGCTCAGGAAGTCCCCTCCACACATGGTTTCCAGTAGTTGCTTCATGGCTGGAGACATACCATCATAGAAGTGATTCACAAGAATCAATGTATGAAAACCATGGTGCGGACATGCACTGATGGTCTCCAAAAACCTCTCCCAACACTGATAAAAGTTCTCATTATCGTAGGCCGAGTAAGTGTAGATTTGCCTCTTCAAACTATTGGTCTTGGTTGTACTCAAAAATTTCTTCAAAATTATGTTGAAGTTCAGACTAATTTCTAATTGTTCTCGCCAATGAATTGAGCTAAATCTTACCGTTTTCCGTCAATGGAAATGCTTTCAGCCTTAAGCAAAGTCCATGTCGTGCACCATCTTTAAAAAGTCAGGCAACCTCCTAACTCCCTCTCTGATATGCTTATGGGATTTTCATTCATTCCATGAAAAGCTCGTGGTGCTGTGGGCATCAATAATCTTACTACCACATCATCGCCAGTGGTATGATGCGTGAAGGTGCACTCAATTTCAAGATGGGTGTATGTGGTCCCTATCGACCTATATGTCAGAGGATTTATCAACCTCGGCCGACTTCGCTATTCTCAGTATGATCCATTTGCTCACCGGTGGTACACCGACTTCACAACCTTGTTCATCAAGCCATTAACTTCAGACCACCGATATATCCCTTATCCTGGTCCATAAGCACATGTGAAACAAAAAGAGACAAAGCAAAGAACATCAATAGGGCTTGGCAAAAAGATAAGTGTTATCTAAGAAATAAAATGATTTCTATTCATTAAAAAAATAGCCCATCAATGACTGCTGAGAAAAAAAATAAAAAAATTGAAATTCAGAATAATGGAATTCGAAAAGGTTTAAAAGGTCACCAATACTTGTAATGAGGATTACAAGTACTCATCAACTCATCATCTATACCAAGGCACCATCCCCGGCAACGGCGCCATTTGATTCGTGCCATAGTAGGTGTTATGAATCAACAAAATTTATAACCTAAATTACTCCTACTGCCTTAGCGTAACTACTGCAGTATAGCGGCTCTAGGATCGAACACAGGGATGGGTTTTCTTTTTACAAATGATTTGATAATGAGTCATAATGGTGAGGCTTTTGTTTAGATTTTGGATTTGTATAAAAAATAGTGGTTGTTTTCACTATGATAACTGAAGGCAGTTTGAAATAAGATGTAAAAAGAAGTCCTTAAAGTTTCGAGGCACTACTTTGGTATGATGTATGTGTGTTCCTCGGTTATTTCCTTCGCACAGGAAAATGCACCTATAGTCACTTCCAAACCTATCTGCTAACTTTAAAACTAACCCCTTAGTACCATTTCTCTTTAAAACATAGCATTTACTGAGCATTCAATGTTCCTGAAGTTGAAATCTAGCATTTAACCTACTTCCAATGGCTCATAAATGACAACTAATGGATGTCAGTGTATCAAACACTAAAAATACACTGAAACCTAAAAGGTTGCCAGGTATTGACAAATAAAAGTACATCAAATAGCTTTTAAACATAGTTTTGAAAGTTTGAAACATAAATAAGCAGTACCTGCTTCGTGAAAAATAGAGGATCACCTTTGAACCTTATCAACCTACCTAGCAACCCTCCTCTTCAAGGTTTAGAGGCTTTAGCCAAACATCCTTTAAGTTGTCACCCTCAAAGGGTGTGTTTGGTTGCCTAGAAAGTGAGAGAAAGAAGAGAGAGAATAGAGAATATGAAGACCAAAAACAGGGGCCCGTACTAGAGAATGCTTCAAATTAAAGTTAGGTTACAAAATGTTCAGAAAATGGCTTATATAGCCTTACAACCAGGTGAAAATACCAATCTAACCTAAATAGTATAATTACATTGAGGGTAGAAATGAAATGAACCAAAACAAAGTTGTTTGTACAAAAAAAAACAGGGAGTAGAGAGTTTCAAGCAGCTAGAAATTTTTCGCTAATAGCTTAAAATTATTATGTGTAGCGGAATATAGTTAGCAAAAATTTCTCTATTATAGCGAAATTTTGTCGCTATAGCTTAGCTCCCCGGCTTCGTCGTCTTCATTCCTAGCGCTTGATGTAATCAAGATAAATCATACGAACTCGATAAATCACCAACTTCTCGATATGCTTAGCTTGATATGATAGAATAGGTTTCTGAAACCTGCAAAAACTACCAGAACGGCCTCGAAATACAATCATTAGTATCAAAGGGACCAACATGTGTCAATCGGCTTAACTAATATGATTAGTACACAAAAAGTACTTAGAACGTATCTTAAATAGGGTTAAAAATAACACTTTTTGGGCACTAATCAGAGGTACAGTACGTTTTTCATTTAATTTTTTATCCTTATTTAAACCCCCCTCAATCATTTATTAGGGTTCCCATACCCTTAGTATGCGAAAAAAATCAGAGCTGCAGGAAGCAGTGGTACCGGTACCACTTGGATCGGTACCGGTATTAACCTTGTTATGGTGAGTGGTACTGGTACCACTTTGATTGGTACCGGTACCATTTGGCCTCTGTATAGGGGTACCGGTACCCCCCTGTTTAGGTACCGGTACCACTTCGCGGGAATGCCCAAAAATGGAAGATTTTGCCAATTTGAAACCAATTCTTCTTCTCTAAACTTCTTCACTCCCATCCTACATCAAAACCCACCATGGAATCCATCAAAAACTACCCCACGAACTCTTAAAATGGTGGTTTAGAATTTCTTAACCCAAACCTAGGCAAAAATTCCAAGAATCCATACCAACGTCCACCAATTTATACAAACCATAGAATGTGAAGGACTCATGCTCATCTTAAATCAACTAGGGTTTTACCCACACAACTTTCAACAAATCTAAGGTTAGGAGGAATTCCTAACTAAACCCTAGAAAAGAACAACTAATATCCATGGAAATCCATACAAAACCTAAATATCCAATAAACCATACCAAAATCATAGAGTCCATAAAAAAAGCTAGACTTCAATACCTTAATTTGTTCTCCCTCTTCTTCTTCTCTTCTCCTCTCTTATTTTCTCCAAAACGTGGAGCCCTAACTTGTGAGACCAAAAATGAGATGTTTATTTGTCTCATCCCCTTTTTATATTATCATCTTTCCCTTAATTACAATTAGGTCCTCAAATTACATCCCATTTGCACCATACTTTTGCTATTTCTACAATAGCATACCCTCTTCTAATATGATGACTTTCATATCCTTTTTGGCCAATTTAAAATTAACCCTTGTTCTAGTTCCAAATTTCGGGTTCAATCAATTTATCATTTCACAACTCCATCCTTAAAAAACAACTTCCAAAAATACTACAATGGCTCTCAAATAATTAAGAAAGTCTTTGGTGCATATATGCAACCCACGGTTACACGTGATCATACAGCCCTCTCGAGACATGCTACATTTTCCATGTTTTCCTTTTTCTATTTTTATTTCTAACATAAATGACTTTTAGTTTTTTTTTTTTTTTTTTAATGAGTTGAGATAACATGTGCATTTTTATGGAAATAAAGTCAAATATATATTTTGATTTCTTAGTCACAAGCTTTCACTCATTTCTTTATCATGGGGACCTAATTGCCTAGTTATCACATGAATGTCTTCAACTGTTTCTATCAAATAAGTTGGTTAAAAACTTGTCCATCCTAGTTGATGAAATATGCTCCAAAACCATGCCAAAGTGAAGATAATTTTTTTTAATGTTAAGTAACTATTAGTGAGGTAGGCTAGTAAAGATAGGGGTAGTTGCTTATATATATATATATATATATATATATATATATATATATATATATATATATATATATATATATATATATATATATATATATAGGCGGTGTGCCGCCTAATTTACGTAAAACCCCCACTGCTCCTTCCAACCACTAGATGAATCCCGAGAAGTTAACTCGTGCTTGTGTGCCGAAACCCGTATAAAAATTCTGCTTTCTAAACTTGTGATTACATAAAATTCATAAAGATAACGAAATGATACGTGATATACCTAAAATCCATATACGCTTTACACATTTAAAACATGGCAACATACAACACTTCTTCAAAAGAGCCTCAGGCTCATCACATTTTCATAAACAAACTATGTACATACATATACACAACTATACAAGTTCCAAGTATCTTCTTAAAAAAAGTTAGTTAATACAACACTTATACTAGAAGTCAGTACAATCTTAATATGTTCCAGCATTTGGCGTACCTGTACCTGGAAAATAGTCTTAAAATAGGAAAATAATGAGCTAAAAGAGCTTACTGAGTGTATGCTTTATAAAATTCTTTATTTTTATTAAACGTCTCAAAACTGTAAAACTATCCTTTACAAAACATTTTCCAGAATCCTTGCTTGCTTGCTATAAAAGTTTGTAAAACTTTTGATCATATGCTTGCCAGCTTTGCTTTAAAAGTTTCATAAAAACTTTTCATAATATGATTTCT
Organism: Tetrastigma voinierianum; assembly: GCA_016808115.1. Classification (NCBI taxonomy): domain Eukaryota; kingdom Viridiplantae; phylum Streptophyta; class Magnoliopsida; order Vitales; family Vitaceae; genus Tetrastigma; species Tetrastigma voinierianum. The sequence goes on along the minus strand of JAEQBH010000269.1, from coordinate 413,576 downwards.
TGCTTTGCTTTCAAGGTTTCTAAAACATTTCAGAAACTGCTTGCTTGCTTTTGCTGTAAAAATTTCTAAAACTTTTCATCATACGCTTGCTTTAATAGTTTCATAAAACTTTTCATCATATGCTTGCATTACTTACCAGTTGTTGATTTCTTAAAATTGTGTGAAAATAGAAAAAATGCTAAATAAATACTTCACGGACCGAGATTCTTTTCTTTTCTTTCATCATTATTTTTTTTTCGTACCTAGTGAATCACAGAGAGCCTCCTGGGCTCGACCGTGAGCTGAGGAAGGGACCTAGGTCCGCATCACCTTTTCTGCAAATGAACACGGAGCCTATGCTCGACAAGGTTTCCACGGGAAGGACATGGGTCCACATCACCTTTTCCAGTAATTGACCAGGGGATCCTGGGCTTCTACCGTGCCAGTGGAAGGACATTGGTCCACATCACCTTTTCCGATAAATGAACACAAGAGCCTGGGCTTCGACCATGCCGGTGGAAGGACATGAGTCCACATCACCTTTTCCGATAAATGAACATGGGAGCTTGGGTTTTGACCGTGCCGGTGGAAGGACATGGGTCCACATCACCTTTTTTGGTAAATAAACAAGGGAGCCTGGGCGTCGACCGTGCCCGTGGAAGGACCTCGTGTCTACGTCACCATACAATAGCTAGCACGTAAGGCCTGTTTTATAAAACATAATTTTTGCTTGCTTGCTTTTTGACATATGGTTTGACAAATCAAAACCATTGCTTGCTTTCTTTTCAAATTTAGTTTAAAATTAAAACCATTGCTTGCTTGCTTTTCAAATATGGTTTATAATGAAACCATTGGTTGCTTGAAATATGGTTTAACAAATCAAACCATTGTTTGCTTGCTTGCTTAATAAAACATATTGTTTACTTGCTTGCTTTACAAATATGGTTTAATAATTCAAAACCGTTGCTTGAAATATGGTTTAACAATTCAAAACCATAAGCTTGAAATATGGTTTAATAATTCAAAACCATAAGCTTGAAATATGGTTTAACAATTCAAAACCATAACAACATACCGCCGAGAAAATTTATAAACAATACACTAGTATTGAAAATGAGGTTTAGAACACTCACATTTCTGCACAATAATCGAGCACGACTTCAGCCTCTCTCCGCCTCGTTTACTCTTTTACCCTACACATTCGATGTATTAGATCACACACGTTAGCACAACCAAGAAATTTGCACACTTGGTGGTACAACTAAAATTTCAAAAAAATATGTGGGCACCAAATGTTATTCATAGGCATATGGCTAAATTCTAGACTCAAGGGACTTTCCATAGAGTCAAAAACACTAAAACATTTCGACATATGTCCGGATCAGGTCCGAATGAAATCCCTCGACATTTCAACCCGACTGGTCTCTCAAAACAGCCTCGAATTCAACCCGACCATTCGAAACAAATCCCGAAAAATCCTAAAAATTCCTAAACTCATTCCAAAAATTTTAGGACTGAAATTTACGACCTCTCACGGCCTTTAAGAAAATTTCAAGCCATTACATAGCCTTTAGGCTAAAAATAACTAAAGTAGGAATATTTCCTACATCTTGGAGTTTGACGAAACGCTAAGATTTTGGTACGCAATAGCGTAGCTTCCTCGTCAGACCAATCTTTGCCTTCTCGCCCGATAAAAATCTATGGTCACCCTCTCTAACTGAGAAGCGAAAAAAGGAAAATAAAAATAAACCTCTCTCCGTCTTTTCCTTTCACGCACACTTCGTTTGCTCCTTTCTCTCTTTTTTATTTTCTTTTTTTTTTGTTTTTTTAATCATTTTCTTTCCTTTTTGCTTTCTTTTTTTTTTTTTATTCTTACCCCCTTTCTTATCTACCTGAACACATTTGCTCCATCCTCTTTTCTATTTTTTTTAATTCCTATTATTATTATTTTTTGAATAAATAGCTTGTATTGCCTAATTCGGGTCTGTTTCTTCTCCGAAACAATTTAATTATTTTCAGTCCACTTTATTTTAAATGAACTTAGCTCAAGTCATTTCCCGACTTCCGAGATTTTCGTAAAAATCTCATCCTTGAAGTCACTGACGACTTATCACCCGTAAATTCGCAAATATCTAACCATCTCGTATCTCGACTAGTTTCTAGGTCACTAGATTTCATGAGACGAATTTAACGGCGCACTCCGTTTTGTCATTCGAGATCTAGATAATTTTCTTGGTTTCCTTGAACCATTATGGCAATTTATTATTATTTTCCTTTAACAAATTGCAAAGTTTCCTAATGACTTGTACTTTCACCCCACCACTTCCCTTAATTGCAAAAGTGTCAACTTTTGAAAAACTTCTCACAATTTAACTTAAATTAACTTTCAAAAATACTACTCGCACTCAGTCACTAATGAAGCCCTTGGTGCACATATGCGCACCCTATAGTTACACATACCGTACACCTCTCTGACTCCGGCTACAAATCCTCTCTCCTTTACAACATTTCGTCCTCAAAATGATCAAACTAAACTCAAAGGAAAGGAAAATACCTAAATCAAAAAATAGTTGAGGATACTGACGATGCATCTGAGCCTCTGGCTCCCAGGTAGGCCTCCCTCTCATGATTCCTCCACAGGATTTTAACAAAAGGAATCACCTTAGTCCTCAACACCTGTTCCTTACGATCTACTATCTACACTGGTGTTTCCTCATAAGTCAGGTTCTCCTTTAGCTGCACTGGCTGCTCTTTGAACACATGTGAAGGATCTGGGATGTATTTCCTTAACATCGACACATGGAAGGTGCGTCATGAACTCGGATAACTCTATGGGGTAACTTCAACCTCGTAAGCTACTCGCCCCACCTTGCCCAAAATCTCAAGGTCTTATAAATCTCGGAATGAGCTTGCCTCGCCTCCTAAATCTCAAAACACCCTTCCAAGTGGAAATGATTAGTGCCCAACAAGTGCTATTTTGAACCCTATTTAAGATAGGTTCTAAGTACTTTTTGTGTACTAATCATATTAGTTAAGCCGATTGACACGTGTCGGTCCCTTTGGTACTAATGATTGTATTTCTCGAGGTTGTTTCAGGGTAGTTTTTGGTGTGTTTTATAACCTATTCTTATCATATTAAGATAAGATTATCGGAGTTGAACTGATTTACATCGAGTTCGTATGATTTATCTTTGATTGCATCAAGCCAATAATGAAGAAGTTTGATCGATAAGCAAGAGGAAAGTGTGAGCAACAGAGCAACCGGGGTACTACTGTTATAGCGAATTTTCGCTTGTATAGCACTACACATAGCGACTTCCCGGCTAGTGCAGAACATGCCCTACATAGCAGGTTTTCACATAGCGACTTTTCGCTACATAGCGAAATACCGCCATAGAGAATTTTTTGCTGGCTGGGTGAGAAAATTTCACCAAGAGGGCTTAAACCATCCGCCTCCCTGTTTTGTGTATAAACGACCCCGTTTTGTTTAATTTCAATTCTACCCTCACTGTAATTATATTATTTAGGTTAGATTGGTATTTTCACCTCTTTGTAAGGCTATATAAGCCATTTTATGAACAATTTGTAACCTAACTTTCATTTAAGGCATTTTCCATTATGGACCCCTGTTTTTGGCCTTCATTTTCTCTCTTCTCTCTCCTCTTTATCTCACATTCTAGGCAACCAAACACACCCTTTTAGGATGACAACTCAAAAATATGTTTGGCAAGCCTCTAAACCTTGAAGAGGAGGGTTTCTAGGTGCTGATATACTCATGTGTGTTCCCTCTATTTTTCACGAAGCAGGTACTGCGTATTTATGTTCCAAACTTTCAAAAATAGGTTTAAAAGCTATTTGATGTACTTTCTTTGGTCAATACTTGGCAAGCTTTTAGGGTTCAGTGTATTCTTAGTGTTAGATACACTGACATCCATTAAGTTGTCATTTATGAGCCATCGGGGGTAGGTTAAATGTTAGATTTCAACTTCAGGGACATTTAATGCTCAGTAAAGGCTATGTGTCAAAGAGAAATGGTGTTGAGGGTTAGTCTCTAAAGTTAAACAAAGATCCGGTTTTGGAAATGACTATAGGTCATCTTCCCTAATGCGAGGTAAAAACCCGAGGACACCTTTGCAACCTTATCATACCAAATAAGTGGCCCAAAACTTCAAGGACTTCTTTTTACATTTTATCGACCAATCTTCATTTAAAGATAAGTGACAACAACCAACCTGCTTGTACAAATCCAAAATCCAAACAAAGTCTCACCATTTTGACTCATTAAAAATCATTTTACACAAACCCATCCCGTTGTTCGATCATAGATTCATATCGCAGTAGTTATGCTACGGCAAGAAGAGGTTTGAGTATACCTCATGGATTCATAACACCAACTTCAGATGCAAATCAAATGGTGCCGCTGTCGAGATGGTGCCTTATTACGTATGATGAATTTATGAGTACTTGTAATCCTCATTACAAAGTATTGGTGACCTTTAAACCTTTTGAATTCCATTGTTTAGAATTTCAAGTTTTTTTTTTCGCCAGTCACCGCCGGGTCGTTTTTTATGAATAACATTTACTTTGCTAACACCGATATTTTTGGCAAGCCCTATTATACCTTGCTTTGTCTCTTTTGTTTCATAGGTGTTTATGTACCAATCGGGATAGAGATATTTCAAGTAGATTGCAGATAGAATCACCCACTGAAATAACAGAAGTCACAGGTCACTATGTTAAATGGATCTCACCTAAGAACAATAAAGCCCATATTCCAATGAATCCTCACAACATATAGGCTCACTGAGGACAAACATACACTTTCCAGAGTGAGTGCACTCCTTCCACCATACCACCCGCAGATGATGTATGTATATCCTTACCTATGCCTCTCATCACTCATGAATTTGAGAAAACCACATGATATCCAGTTCGAGGAAGTATAATAACCTTGAAGTAAAGGTACCTGACATGACTGCTTGCTTCAAAATATTTCACGACACTGAAGACAATAAAGATTTGGCTAAATCACATGTCGAGAACAATGAGAATCACTAACCTCAAGCTTCTAATTCTGAATGAAATTATTCAAAGATAACCATAATCCAAATAAGATAAGAGGTACTTACACTACTCATCACTTGATAATGACAGTTTTGATCAATGTTAGAGAGGTTCATGAGGGACCATCAACGACAAGTCCACAATTATGGTTTCTGATTATTGAATGGTGAACTAATTTCATGATGTAATACCCACATGAAGTAACTATTTGGAACCATGAGGGATTTCTTTGAGCAAGTACCGCATAGCCATGGGACTTTTGAACCAGGCGGTCAAACAAACATTTCACATGATGAAAACCTGAACTACGAGGTTTCAAAAAAATGAGGCCTTCAACCCACCAAAGGAGTGATTACACTCTTCCTGGGGCGACATCTTATATGAGGAGAAAAATTTTGACCACTTTTGACTTGAGGTTTGAAGAGATGAATGGAGAAAATCACACATATGTAAGCAAGATTTAATGATTCAACTCACTGTTTTTAATTTGTTAGTCATAGATTTTAGTGGATAACTGTCCTAATTGAACTTCCAAACAGATTAACGCAGATACGCCCATTGTCTTTGTAATGCACCAGTTTGACTGACAATGTTCCATATACAAACATATAACTCAATTGGAGAATCATCCAACCCATCATGGTGTCAAAACTCAAGAGAGTTCTATGATACATCAGCAATTAGTCTCACCTCTGATAGTTAAAGAATTAATCCCATCTTTCTTCCTTTAAAGTACTTGAATTACAAAGCAGAAAATCTGTGTGGAGATAAAAGGTATAAATGTTCAAACTTAATTCAAAAAAATTTAGACAAAGACAGCTCACTCCAACAATAAAAATGAGACTAATATGCATTCTTAGATCTCTGAACAATATGACAACTGGTAAAGTCCATCGTGCTTATTCAACTAGCAACAGGTTCTGGAAAAGGAAAAATTCCTCCTATCAAAGAAACTTTATAGGAATGGAGATAGTTCACAAAGGATCCTCAATGAAAGAATTTTGATGAAAGTCATAAAGAGTGACATGAGGCGGTGGAACCAACTAGTCTCAACCCAGCTACAAAGTCTATCAGTATTGAATCACTAGGAGGAAGAACAACCACAGAAGATTAACATAAAGACACTCTCTGTTTCACAAGAACTAAGAAAATTGACTAATCAACTCAATTTACAGCAACATATATGAAGACAAGACCTCTTCTCTTGATGATGATCTGCATGTAAGTCCTAATGATGCTTTAAGGACCTATAACGCAGTGATGTTTTAATGTGGATAAAAAGGCCTTTGATGGACATGGAGTGCCATCATTATGCAAGACTCTGCAAAGATATAAGATCCAAAATCCACACCGCAACATAAAGAGCACTTGCAGAAAGGTATCATGATTCAAAGTGTTAAGCCAACGCTTCACAAACGCTATTTTAGTTAAAGCAACATGTCAACGACTATCATTGTTCTGAATATAGGTCCAACAAAATAACAAAGGGACAATGAGTTGTTGGATCGTGTGGAAAATTCACTGATATGGATTTTGTAAAAGCTGATATCAATCCGTCGCGGAAAGTGGTAAGCACCATGCAATCATCCCGGAAGGTCATTTTTGGCCACTTCCAATACACCATTAACTATTCGGACTATATGACAGCCAACCCTCGGTACTATGACCTTGAGCTCAATGATCTTCCAATTGATAAAAATAATACAAAAACCCAATCAGAGGATGACGCTGAAGTGGTCAAAGGAGAGGGTCAATCCTGAATAAACAAGTGAAATGAGACTGCTTGCAAGATGCACAAGGTGGAGTTGGGATGATGTTAACAGCCACAAACCAAGATCATTAAAAGGAGCCACCACGTAACTGGGAGAAGGAAGGTCAAGTGTTAATTTACTTACTGGAAGTGAGGCACAAGGTCCTCAATGCTGGGATCTTAAGCCCCTACCTATTGAATTGAATATGCATTTTTAGGAGGAAAATGCAATGTCCAGGTGATTTCTCTCACTATTGAGCAATCCACAGTGAGGTCGGCTTACTTCAAATCCTCCACATGAAACAAGAAAGCAATCGGATGAAGATACTGGATGGAAAGTGCAGATCACCGACCGCAGATGCACCCATCATCATATCACAGTTAGTGGAATCAAAAGTGCCTCTCGACAGCCATAGAGGAGATTGAATCCGCATATGCAAGAGGTGGTACAAGTGGAAGTGTTGAAATTGCTACAAGTCGGCATCATAGACCCCATATCCGGTAGCTATTGGGTAAGTTCAACCCAAGTAGTACCCAATAAATCAGGTTACTACTTGCTCGCAAAAAGGAGAGGAAATGCCCACCACTTACCACAGTTAGAGGGTGCGTATTTAATAATAAGGTCAGAATAGAGGTGACCCGAAAGGATCAATTTCACCTCGCCATGGACCAGCTCCTAGAGAGAGTATCGAGTCATCCCCTTTCTATCAAGTTTAGATGGCATTCCAATTATTCAAGATCGAGATCGCTACGCATGATCAGGAGAATATCCTCTTCACTTGTCCTTTTGGTACATATGCTCATAGAGGATGCCCTTCTGATTTCCATGTAATGCCCCACCACTTCTTTCGCCGTTGTATGCTGCTATTTTCATTACTTAACTATGGAGCGACAGGAGGCTTGTTATATGGATGTCATAATAGTTTACTGTGGAAAAGCTTCGATGAATTCATCTACTGGAAACTCTCTTCCACAGGTGCATTGAAAAGAACCTAGTACTAAACCGGGAAAATGCCATTTTATGGTAAATCAAAAGGAGTGTCAGGGCACATCATTTATGAGAGAGGAATTGAAGTGGATAAATCCAAGGTAGAATTGATCTCGAAATTGCCATCTCCTACTAATTTGAAGACAGTTCGGAAATTCTTGCGACATGAAGGCTTCTATCGCAGGTTCATCCGATACTTCTCGAAAATTGCGAAGCCCTTCTACAAGCTCCTTGAAAAAGATGCAAAGTTTGAATGGGATGCCAAATGCCAAGAGAAGTTCGAGGAACTTAAGGCATATTTGACTACAACACCCATTGTGAGAGCCCCTTTCTGGTACTTGCCTTTTGAGGTAATGTGCGATTCTGCTGACTCACTGTCGGCTGTTCTCATAAAGATAGAGGAAAGGCGTATGGTATATTATGCACGAGCAAAACGCAATGAAGCTCGTGAGAAACTACACTACACGGAGAAAGAATTTCAGTAGTATCTACGCTAGATAAGTTCCGATCTTATTTGATCGGGTCGATATCGTAATCTTCATAGATCATTCAAGATTGAAATATCTACTCACAGCACTGTAATTCCAAGGCTCTACTATTAGATGGGTTCTAATGCTACAAGAGTTCAACATCTAGATTAGAGATAAGAAGGGTGTGGAGAAAGTTATTTCCGATCTTCTCTCCAAATTAACCATAGCACACAATACCCACAACCCTCCCATATTTGATGAATTTCTTGAGGAGTCTCTACTGACAGTGAGTGTAGCACCATGGTATGCTCACATTGCTAATTTTTTGGTAACAGAAGAGTTACCAGTGGAGTGGATAGCACAAGACAAAAGGTTCTTCCATGCAAGGGTTCATTCGTATTATTGGGAGGAGTCTTATTTGTTAAAGTATTGTGCTGATCAGATAATAAGGAAATGTGTGCCAGAAGAAGAACAGGAAAGAATTTTCACCATTATGACAAGGCGTGTGGAGGGCATTTCGTCACGTAAAAACAAATTAATTTAAAGTGCCGTGATTCAGGCTTATTGTCAGTCATTGTTTAAGAATGCATACACTATGTATATGTGATATGCCAAAGACTAGGAAAGATTTCCCATCGTCACACGATTCTCTGAACCCATTTTTTAGTAGTTTAATCGCTTGGATGCATGGGCATCGACTTCATGGACCACCCCAGTTCCTTCTGCTATGCCGACATCCTTGTGGGGGTGGACTACGTGTCCAAGTGGGTTGAAGCAGCACCATGCAGGGCAGCTGACCACAAAGCAGTGATTAAATTCTTGAAGGAGAACATTTTCTCTAGATTCGGGGTTCCTAAAGCAATTATCAGTGATGGAGGTTCACTTTTTGCAACAAACCCGAGAACCTGTTATCCCAACCATGGTTTTAGCTACAGCCAAACAAGATCATCCTCTTCAAAAAAGTGTTCAAGTGGAGCTCGCCAACAGAGAAATAAAGACCATTCTGATGAAAGTTGTTAATTCTAACAGGAAGGATTGGTCTTTGAAGCTTCTAGACTCATTGTGGGCATACCGAACAACATACAAGACCATCCTCTAAGATGTCCTCGTATCACTTAATATGGCAAGGTTTCATTTACCAAGAGCAATCGAATACAAGTGCAGGGCAATACTAAACTTGAACATGGATATGGAACCGAAGCCAGCTCAAAAGAATGCTTAGACTTTGATGAGCTAGAAGAGCTGAGAAATGACGCCACTTCAATTCCAAAATTGCAAAGCGATAAACTGAAGAAGTGGCATGATCAGCTCATAACCCGGAAAACTTTCAATGAGGGGGATCAAGTCCTCCTGTATGATTCCAAGCTCCATCTATTTTCGGGCAAGCTCAAGTCGCGATGGACGAGCCCATTCATCATCCATCAAGCATATCCGAATGGTTCAGTTGACCTGCTCAACACGAAAGACAAGAAAGTATTAAAGGTCAACGAGCAACGAGTGAAGCCCTATATTGTTCGCCATTCTGCAGAAGAGGAGGAGATTTCCCTCCTCGATCCTCCTTGATTGAAACTCGAGCCACTGAGTTGGTTTTGTCTCCATTGAGACCAAACTGCAGCTCAAATTTTGTTTTGTTTTTGGTCAAATTTTAATTTATTTTATTTTTAGTATTTTTATTTATCGCTTAATCAAAACCTCTTTGATATCATCATTTAATGTTTTTTATTTTATTTTATTTATTTTATTTTTGTTTTTATTTCAGAGGGACAAATATCGCTTGAGGGTAGAATTTTTTCAAGTATCAGTACTACCGGTAGCAAAAAAAGTCACCCTTGCGGCTTTTTGGCTTACAAAGGAGGACCCTTCATCTTCTCGTGGCCTTTCATCTTCTTGAAGCCATTAAAAACGGGCCTCCCCCATCATTCTATTTCAGACCTCCCCCAGCACATCCCTCCACCCCGCCTAAGCCGCACGCCCGACAGCCATCCTGCACCCTCCCCCCAGCGCACGCCGGAGCAATCCCTTGCCGCACATCCCCTCCACCTCACCCGCTGCCGCACACCAACAGCTAGCCCTTGCCACTGATTAGTGCCCAAAAAGTGCTATTTTGAGTCCTATTTAAGATAGGTTTTGAGTGCTTTTTGGGTATTAATCATATTAATTTAGCCAATTGACATGTGTAGGTCCGATTAGTACTACTGATTTGTTTCGAGGTTGTTTTTCATAGTTTTGCCTGTTTCGTAAGCCTCCACCATGATATCAAGCTTGGCATTGTAATTGTGTTGATTTATGTTAAGTTCATATGAAATCTTGGCGATTTCATCAAGCATGGGATGAAGAAATATCAAGTCGAAAAGAGAAATGAAGGTCAGAGGATGTGAAGCAAAGATTGTGGCTTGGAAATTTCTCTATGGCATAGCAAAATTTTTGCAATGATAGCGAAAATTTCGCAATCATAGCGAAATTTCGCAGTCAAAGCGAAAATTTCGCTATGGCCAAATTTTCGCTATGATAGAAAATTTTCTCTATGATAGCGAAATTTCGCTATGATAGCGAAAATTACTGTGCAAAGCGAAAATTTCAATTTTCGCTATCATAGCGAAATTCACTGTGCATAGCGAAAATCCTGCTCCTTGTTTTTGTGATTCAAACGACTCTGTTTTGTTTAATTCCTCTTTTTCCCTCAATGTAATCCTATTATTTAGGACAATTTGGTATTTTCGCATGTTTGTGGGGCTATATAAGCCATGTTATGAACATTTTGTAACCTAACTATTCATTTGATGCGCCACACAATCCCCTGCTTTGCTCCCATTTTTCTCTCTTCTCTCGCCCTCTTTCTTTCTTCATTTAGGCTGTCGCACTGACACCCCTTTGAGGATGAAAACTCAAAGGATGTTTCGCTGCTTCTCAAAACCTTGGAAGCAGGAGGGGCCGCTAGGTTGCTGATGGGCTCGGCAGTGTTCCTCCGCTTTCATGAAGCAGAACTCGCGTGATTTTGTGTTTCGCAAACTTTCAAAACTAGGCTTAATGCTATTTAATGTATTTTCTTTGGTCAATACTTGGTATGCTTTTTAGGTTCAAGCAGTAATTCTTAATGGTAGATACACTGACATCCATTAGATGTCATTTATGAGTCATTGAAAATAGGTTAAATGCTATATTTTCAACTGCTAGAACATTAAATGCTCAGTAAATGCTTTGGTTCAAATAGGAATGTTATTAAGGGTTGGTTTTTAAAGTTAAACAAAGATCCGATTTTGGAAATGACTATATCTGTTGCAATCTTGATGCTTGAGGACACCTCTGTGACCCACATCATATCAAGCCCAGTGACCCAAGCTTGGTGTTTCTTTTCTTACATCTTATTTTAAGCGAAGCTTTCACTTAGCTTAGTGACACCACCAACCACACTTTTTAATGCAAATCAGAAAATTGATAAGCCTCACCATTTTGAATCATGATCTGAGTCATTTGTGAGATGAAAACCCGTCCACTGAGTTCGACCACCAGAGGCATTTATCTTTGCATGATGGCATTCTGGCTGATGAGGAAATTTAGGATACAGATATTGTTGATTCCGGATAACCCTACTATGGCACGAATTAGCCACGCCTCCCCATTTCAGCCTAGTTCCCGATTAGATGGCCTTCACCATGGTTCTTGCATGAGAATCGCGGTCGAGGCCCGGTCGGGCCCAGTACCCGCATGTAGAGATGGCGAGGGCACTTCGAGTACCGTAGCGAGGCCACTCTCGACCGAGTGCCGAGAGCACCTCTGCTTTTGTCAGTGCTACGGCTATGATCTGAGTCCATCCTTTGCGATGTTTCGGAGGAATCTTGGTCTTTGAGCCCCCGTCCACGATACCATACTTGGGTGGGACCTGACCCCCTCTCTCGGGTGTCCGGGCCACCACGGAAGGCAGCCCTTCTAAAGGCTCGGACCTCGCGACCTTTAAAGCCTCATGCTTCCCAGGATCCTACATAGTCATCGCCTCAGTTATCCACAGCCGAGGATTAAGTCCTTATTTAGTTGTGGCCTTAATGCAGGGAACATGAATTATCGTGCGGACTTTCACGAAGAGTCCTAGCATGATATACGACAACGGCGGCGGACCCACGGTTCATAGATTCATATCGCGATAGTTCCGCAATTATTCCATACTCCATTTATGACTCAGGGGTAGTTTTCTATCCCCGGGTGGTTCTTTGGATTTTATCATACATGTATCTACAGGAGTGTCAATCGAATCTGACTTCATTTTAGCATAGATGGTCATCTTAAAGTCTTATGTGCTTTAGATATCTACTTGCTTTAGGCTTGCTAGTAGTTACGGCTAACTCGCGGATTTATCGGCCGGTGGCTCACCCCTCAAAGAGAATGGATTAGCTCTCAGAGAGAGAATCAATGGCCGACTCTATCTCTTTTCCACGAGTGACTTCCTCAGTGATGCTCTTCTCATACCGTAATAACGGTCGATCTGTACCTTGACCTTATTTATTGTAGAGAAACTATTCAAAAGGCTTTGTATTGGATATCGAGGGTTCACGGTTCAATACGGCGAGCTTGTTATGGCCGCCTTTCTTCACTTGGCTCGCATGAAGAGCATGGCTTTCGGGTAAAGGCTATTCCACTTTTGATGCCGAGGTTGTTATGCCATGTTTTAAAGCACCTTGGGTTCCCGGAGGAACCACGTGACGTCGTAAAGTTTCTCTGTGTGTATCCTTGACGGACCCTATATATGCCACTCACTTTTTTTTTACACCAGCAGGAGGATGTAGTTGATGATTATCTGGAGGACTGCTAAGGGGTGAAACTGACGTCTCGATTCGGTTCATCCATGCCAGGTCCACCTCCCTACTTGGCTCCACTCTTGAGGCTACGGTCCCGGGTCCTCCACGTCACGAGACATCGAGCACATGTGTCACTTTTGAAGGTTGTTAAACATTATGGATGCCATCGCATATAAGCGCCACATCTTTAGTGCCTGGTGTGTGCAAGCGGATGGCCTTTGGCAGGAGTCCTCTTACGATCATTATTCTTCTGAATCTGATTACCACCTTGGTCCCACCGATTCGTGATAGAGCCTGCTCTGACCTTACTATGACGGTCCGTGTGTCGGCACCTTGACCTCTTTGAATGTGCTTGGGGCCTCGTAGTAGCTTCTAATCCGACTTCTACACCACCCGACAAAGTAAAGGGTGGTCACACTTCCCCTTCTCTGACTTTCCTATCCCTACCAGTGAGGACATAGAGCGTGCTTTGGTTGGAAGTGGGCAGCAGCGGTGCTTAGCCAAAATGGCCATTTCATCCGCAGCGGTGCAGCGTAGCCCCGAAAAATGTATAGTGTACTTGTCGTGGATATCGATCCGGGGAGACGAGGTGTAATACAAGCTCTGAAGTTTACGCTTTCCAGACGATATCGAATAAAGTAGTTTCTGAGGAAAATTCAATTAATGAAAGATGCGACTAAGCTATTGATTCTAGTGAATTAACGGTGTTTGGGCCTAGGGTTATATCTCCCCTGTCATATTCATTAGGTTGCAGCACAAAGATATTGTTATTGATATGTTTATAATATATGATAGCGGTAGTCTGGATATCTCTCGGTATATCAGCCTATCTCGTGAACTAGAATCAGTATATCTATCTCGACTCGGTATTAAATGCTTAAACGTTGTGCTGAATGCCACCTTCGGGTTCGGAATATCTCTAATGCTTAGAATCGGCACAAAGCCTACACTAGATCCTGAATACCCTCATCTCTCGAATCTCGGATCTTCATTGCGATTATGCTAACATTGGCCAGACATTATCATATAATTGAAATGCAGGTATAGAGTAGATGTGATAAATTAATAACAACTGAATAACATGAAAGATTAAATTCTAATCCATTGTTTGTGACAGAGTTTGATGTAACCCTAGAAATAGATCTAGAACATCATGAAAGTAAAGAACAAAGTATCTAGTCTCAAAAACATCATCATAATATCATAAATAATATCTAACAAAATGGGAGCGGTGAAATCCGGGGACACTCTCTGAAGTCTCGGATCCTGCGGCTCACAGGGCCTTTCCCAGTGCCTCTAAATGTGTAAGATTCCCTCATTTAAATTCGTTCGTACATTAAATGATGAGATCTGATTCTCGGCGGGCGTCGCGGCGTGGTGGCGTCAGCGGCGATAGGCTGTCTGCGGAACGCCATAGCGATGGAGGCGCGTCGCGGCTTGTGTGACTCCATGTTTGCTCTCATTGTTGCCGAGGTAGCCACAGCTTCTCTTTGCAGCTCTCGAACACGTAATCCTGAGACACAAAATTAGGGATTTATCCTGACCATAAATTACTATGAAATAGATGTAAATAGAAGAAGCCGAAATGAGTGTAAGATGAGTGTTTTAGGCATCATCACACCCCGAGCTTAGATTCTTGCTTGTCCCTCGAAAGCGAAGCGGGCTTCAGACAAAACACACACACACACGACATAATATAATTAAACTAAGACAGTGATGCACATGCTGAAAAATAAGTGATCGATTTGGGTGAAGCCCACATACCCGCAACGTTGATGTTCATTGAAGGCATCTGGATGTTGACTTCGGTAAATTCGATTATGAAAATGATTAAACCAGTGGTGCGTCCAGTCATAGTGTTATTATTGTACCCGAACCTGTATTGCTATAGTGATTGATATCCAGGTATACTAGGTTAGATACTGAACTTAAGTTCAACTCACCTGTAGGAAGAAGAGAACTAAACGAGGATGAGCGCACCCCATTCATGTCCTCACGAGAAATATCCCTACGTATCTGGCAGTGAGAGAAGACTTAGGTGCGAGGGTTTGCGATTAATTATTTCTTTGGCAGCGAGGATCCGTGGTGACTCCCCACCGGTTGGTTAAGGCACGGGCATTAGTTACTTCGACTTCATGAACCTTCAGCAGGCTTCATTGACCTAGGTTGCGTGAATGATCCATCTTCGTCGTGACGAGCGGTGAAGTCGATGACTCAGGCCGATTGGCAGGGCAGTGAGGCTTTATTAGAGGCCCCTCCGGGAATTTGCTTGCGAGATTAAGTTGGGATCAACCATTATCTCTGCCTCCTATTTTGTTATATTTCTTTTTCTTTTCTCTTTTGATTGTTTTTGTATTTTCTCTTTTGTTGGGCCTCGGTGGTCCTCTTACGATTAAATTGTCATCTCAATGATTTGAATCTCCTGAACAGTCAGAACTTTAGTGATCAGTTCAACACCATGTATAGAAAGTGGTAGTGTTTTGAGTGTGTGGGATCTTTTGAGAATTGGTTTCTTGACTACCGGGATTGGTTCGCTAGCCCTTTTCACTTATTCAACCTAATTCTGGGAGCATCGAACAGTGTGTACAGTTAGAACAGTCTAGTGAACTCAAACTAGTGAAATCTTCAATTTTCAACATGGCACACATGTATGCAATTCTACATGCTGAATGTCCTAAAACATGAGCAAACAACTAACACATGACTTCGTGAATATGAAGTACGTCTGAAATAAACTAAAAACAAAACCTAAGCACCACCTACAACTGCATGTAATACTAAAAACAAAACATCCTTATCACGGAACAAATTAAAAATACTACCTACTCTTTAAACTAAACGCAATAAACAAGCTACAAAAAAGCAGTATCCCGGCATATCCCCCGACAATAATAAGTGATACAACATTAAGTAACAAGAAGAGCTCTGAAGTCCGCTAGCGGTGGAGGTGGTGTGGATAGGTGAGAAAAGCTCCGAAGGGAAACATTGGCTGGGCTATCATCTCATGCTGCTTGTAGAATGATGGCGATTGCGGAACTGTCATGTGACATGACGCCTCCATATCTGATGGCGGGGGGCGCGGTGCTCTGAGTCTCATCCCGAGAATCACGTTGGCAGCTCGGTGAGTGAGCATAGGGTCCTGAATCGGTGAAGGACCGGAAGAGCGATCGCGAAATCGCGGTCGTGGTGGTGGTGGGTGAGACGAGGCGCTGGAGTCATCTGGGTGTATCGCCAGGAAGCTCATGAGCTTCGATGGTGGGCAGCTCGTCCTCGTCGGGCTCGTGACTCGAGTCATGATTTCAGTTCGCGGGATACAGGTGTATCCAGCAATAAATCATGACGCCGATTGATTAAGTGACCTCATTACATAATCTCAAAGGCACCGACTTGTTTATAATGAAGATCAAAAATTTTTGGTTCATCTTGGCGTCAGTTATGGAGGATAGCATCCTCGATAACTGCCAATATCGAATGGATATCTGAATGATGGTGGTTGGTAGGAAGCGCGTGATCTCACGTGTCGTCGGGATGAGCGGTGATGAAGTGATGCCAAACAGAATGTAGGCGAGTAAGCGCCCAGAGTGGCCGCATGGCCGCCTTGTTGATCCTCCATACCCAGGCCTTTGGTCCGACAGGATAGCCTCCAGGTAATGAGGTGCTCGCGGGTGATCGAAAGGGCCAGGTGGGATATGCTCTAAGCCATAGAGTGATGACTCATGGCAGTGACAATGCACCTCGCACCCTGGCCTTTGGACGTGGGAGCGAGGTTAGGCGTAGAATTCTGTACCACGCTCATCGCATGGCGAGGGTTCCTTACAGTGCACCGCCATCGCCTCGATGATCTTAAATCAGGTGATGAAACCCCTCACCACAACTGTGGCGGTTCTGTGATTATGAATAGCTCGGCGAGTATATGTTCATAGCCAGAGCATGTGTCGAGTCGAGACCTCTATTTGGGCCGACTTAGGCAGCGACGACTTTGCCTCCACGGAATATCTTAGCAGGAAAAAACGCTGACGGTATGTACTATAAAAAAATCGACTAAATAACACTGTGACCAGCCAGCTGGTGGATTTCGAGACCTCAGGAGTCCCCGCTGGCAGTGATTACAAGGGCATCTGTTGCAAAGCGCTGGGCTGAACCCTAGACTGCATGCCCAAGATAGGAATCGGGCACACGGTGGTGGACATGCCACTGTGACCCACAGCGGCCAACGAGGGGTGACACACGGTGGTGGCGACCTGACAGGGCTCCGTAGAGTGGGGCCTGGGCGGTCGCGCGAGGGCTAGGGTTGAGAGGAACCAGGGCGTACGGTGAAAGTGGAAAATGAACCATTCTTGGGCTAAAAACAGGGCCACGTCGCGACGTGCGGGTTCCACGTCAGCGGCGTGGCCGGAGTAAACAAGCCGCGTCGGCGTTAAAATCCAGCCGCGACGTGATGGCGAAGAGTATGACCAAATGGCGGTCGCGGCGATGCGCGAACGCGTCGCTGGCGTGGCGAATAAGTGACCAAATGGCGTCGCGGCGTAGTGGCGTGCGAACGCGAAATTCGCGTGCGGCGTGACGTCAATCGTAGTAAATGATTTTGGCGTCGCGACGTGAAGTTCTGTCGCTGACGTGACCAGATTTGGCGTTGCGTGATGAAGAAATCGTGGCGACGAAGACCATTTTGGCGTCGTGTGAGAAATCAAGTCGCTGGCGTGGCGAAACTTCGTCGGCGTTCGCGGCGTGAAATCTCACGTCGGCGATGACGGCGAGCCATGAAACGTTATATCTGCTGATTTTGAACTCTCTCCACTTAAACTTCCCTCTAGACATTGGAGCGATGCATGGAGCTTGCACCTCACGCCAGGATCCACGAAATTAAACCAACCCGTGAAACGCGATTATGGATACAGCTAGAAACCAAAAATCGCTAAAAATAACTAATAGAACACGGAACTCCATATTGAGGCGCTTGGGACGCCTCCCGAAGCGCTATGTTTGCGTCGTTAGCCGCTGACCGAATCTCAATGAATGATATTCTTGGAAGGAACTGGGAAATTTTTGACGCGTCTCCTTTTAGTGTGCATATCCTGTGCCGAGGTGGTTAAATATCTTGATTCATATGCCCCTCTCAGTCTGTTGCAAAATCATGCAAATGAAGGTAGATGTCTTAAACTGGATTGTTGTCAGAGATAACTATGAAATTTGGAATACATGGAAGGTAGTCTCGTCTCCTTGGACTCTCAGTTGAGCTCACCTTCTTGCACATTGATTTGAGCTTTCGGCTGGCTGGAAAGGTGCCAAATATAGTTCGGGCGAAGCCGTCTTATCATGTCCTAGAATAATGAAGTGTGAAGACAGTGCGACACCTTCTGGACAATTTGATTATCTTGAGGATGTTGATAAGACCTGTCTATGGCTGGCCCGAGTTGGTAAATTGATTTTGGGTTCCCCGGCGCCTTTTAAACATCGAAAGCGGCATCAGTTGATCTTGGCTTTGAAGTCACCACAGGGCTTTTCGGATACTGATTCCACACATGAAACGGTATAGCAAAGCTGGGATCCACGAAGTTTTGGGGAGCTTCTTTTGCGAGGATGGCACATTCTGGATTCAGCTAATGATTATCTTCTCTATTATTCACTAAATTGAATCTTTTCATGAATTTCACGTACTTGTGGCGTGTTCTCAGTGCCTCAAAGGCCTGTATCTGTAGTTTCTTGAAGATGTTAAGAAACTTTGAAAAATTTACTTCTCTAACTTACCTTTCTTCAACCTCGAGGATCAGAGTTGTTATGTAAGTTCATCACATTTTTGTTCGTTTCTTGATTTCTTCCACAGGCTTTGTGTAAAATTTAATTTGCTAGTTGCTCGGGTTACTCATCTTGCATCAGTGCCCAGATTTTTGGTCTTGATGTATTTTGTTCCTACCCTTTGCTAGTTGCGACTCAGGGATTTCAACTCTTTCCACTCCTTAGAGTGATGGCCTTGCCGGTACTCTTTCCCATCTCTCTTCTTGGGTTTACCTCACGAGATTGCTCGTGAACCGGTTGCCTTCTGTAAAGTAAGTTTGCCATTTGGCCCATTTAGACCTCCAAACTCCTCAAACTGTCTTTACTTGATTGTTCTTGGGTTGCTTCTTTGTTGCATGTTAGCCTTAATTACCATTCATGAAAGCGGAATGAGCGATTAGCATTGCGGCTAGGGTGGTTCGCAGTGCTTTCGGTTTGATGGCATATTGTTCCGATTATTCGCCACCCTTACCCTTGATTATTTTGATTATCTTTGGTTCGATTGTTCCCACCCTTGTCCTGATTACGATTACGTAGCTGTTGCCCCATCACGGTCCCTTCTGCTGTGATTGATTACGATTAAACTGACCGCATTACTATGTTGCTCTCTAGTGGGGTTTCACACGATTGACAATCCGTGCTACTGTCTTTGAGCCTCCCCAAATTAACTAACTCCATAGGTTGGCACGTATGGCATTCTTTGTTCCTAACATCTGACCAATTGCTTAGTTCGTATGCCCTTGATTCTGGTTGTTTAGAAGCAGTGTTTATCTCCTGTTGTATTCCTTGGTGTAGCCCTCTCTCTAGGCCACTGATTGGTGTTGGTCGCAGCGTCTTCTAAGATCTCATACGCACAGTGCATTGGTTTTCTTCATCGATTACTCCTCGGCTGAAGCATCAATCATTGTTCGGGTTGCATTTCTCAGACCATTATAGAAGGTGTGGGCTTGCATCCATCTGGTCAGTCGGTGGTGTGGGAACTTCCGTAATAGTTCGTGAAATTTGTCCCATGCTTCCGCCATGTTCTCCCCTTCAAGATGTCCAAACGTGTTGATTTCTTGCACCAGTTGTGCAATTTTCGGCGATTAGGAAAGACACGTCGAAATTTTGCACCGTCCTTCCATGTAATGTGGAATGCGGTGGTTGGCCGGATTAGCGGTGTTTGGCTCCTATCTCGGGTGAAAGTGGAACTGACCTTAGCCTTAAGAGCTTCTTCGATGACTCCGTTATACTTGATAGTATCCTACTTCAAAAGTTAGTCAAATGCATGTTCGGGTTCTCATGGGGTAGTCCATGGAACAAGATGTTACGAAGCATATGCTGTGATGACTTCAGTCAGTGTTTACTTGAATAGGTGGCTGTGGAGTAGGCATGCGCTGTGAGTCGGCGTGTACGAACTCATCTAAAAGTATGCAGTCATGCGTGCTATAAGCGACTGGGCGCAGTTCCTCAGTGATTCCCATTTCGACTTCTACGTGGTTCCGGTTTGTTCAACGCCAAACTCTTGTTCTTCGTGCTTTTCCATGGTACATTTGGATCTACAGCGATCCGTTACGTTCGCTGCTCTCGGTGTAATACGTCAGTCTTCACGGCTCGGATCCTACCAGTGTTGATTAATTCGATCTTGTATCTGCATGTACTCCACTTTGAAACACGGCCTTCTATTAACACGAACCAGCAAAACCAAATTACAGCGCGCAAATTAAACAAAGTAGCGAATTCGAATACACTATCTATATCACTTCTATATCAATTTAAACCTATCCACAGCGGCCTTCTAAAAACTTGACAGGCAGCCGCGATGTGTAAAATGTGTGTCGTGCATGGTACGCGTAGCCCCAGTATAGTGTACTTATCGATACGGATGTCGATCTATTGGGGACAAGTGTGAGTGACTCTGAGTTACCTTTTGAGACAATATCTGAGATAAATGATTCTAGGGAAAATTCAATTAATGAAGATGTTATTATTGATTCTAGTGAATTAACGATTGTTTGAATAGGGTTATATCTCCCCTGTCACGTTCAATAGGTTACCTTTCCAAAACATTGTTGTGATATCTTTATAATATATCAATGGCAGGTGATCTTGCCTGAGATATCCTCTCTCGGGAAGTATATCCTTTATCTCGTGAATAGAAATCGAGTATATCTCTATCTAGGCTACGGTATTAGAAATGTAAAAACTTTCTAACCCCCGAATGCACCTTGGAGTTCGAATATCTCTGATGGCAAGATGATCCCCAAAGGCTACTCTACCCGGATCACGAATCACCCTTATCTCGAATCTCGGATCTTGGTCACGATTATGCACTAACATTGGCGAGACATTATCATATATTGAAATACGGGTATAGAGTAGATGTGATAGAATTTGTCTGTGTGTGTTAATCGTGCAATAACGCTTTCTGTTGGGATGTATGCGAAGCTAGAATCTTTGCATATTTTGATGCATATCTTTGCTGGCCAGATAACATGAAGTTAAGAATTCTAATCCATTGTTTGTGACAGGGTTTGATGTAACCCTAGAAATAGATCTAGAACATCATTAAAGTAAAGAACAAAGTATCTAGTCTCAAAAACATCATCATAATATCATAAATAATATCTAACAAAATGGGAAGCGGTACAAATCCCAGACACTCTCTCAGTGCGGATCCTCACGGCTCTAGAATTTCAGTGCCTCTCGTCGTGCGCTTCGATGCCCTCATTTAAGAGCGTTCGTGCATTAAATGATGAGATCACGGATTCTGGCGGGACGTTGCAGCGTGGTGACGTCGCGGCGTGAAGCGTCATGACGATGAAGAGCGTCGTAATGTGGAGCATCAGTGACGTGTGATGGCTCATGTTTGCTCCCCATTGTTTCAAGCGCCAAAAAGCTTCTCTTTACGCTCCTCTGAACCTGTAATCACACCAGACACAAAATTAGGGATTTATCCACAAGAACTATAGAATTACTATGAAATAGATGTGAAAATGAAGAACCGACGCGAGTGTAAGATGAGTGTTTTAGGCACTCATCAGAGAGTTAGCGTCAGAAGTGGCAATTATCATACTTATGTTTTGTTTTATTTTATACTTGTGTTGTTTTAGTTTTATTAGCGCTGCAGCCTTTGGGACTATTTGTTGGTATGTATTGGCCAATAGTAGCGGTGGTTTATTTGTAGTATATTATTTTATTTAGTTATGATAAACTTGTATTAGCCTTTTTAGTTTATAATAAAAGCTTTACTCTTGATATTGCATTTTCTATTTTGCACTTACATTTTTATTATTATTATTTTCATTAACTTTTGTATATGCATAATGTTTAGCCTTACAATTTGATGTGCTTAAGCCTTTCCTAATGTTGTCGGCTTTAGAAGAGCCCTATGCCGAGTTGAGCGGTTGACTAGTCAAATTCTTGTTGTATTTAACCTGTCTCTTCCGCCTTTAGCTGCCACACACCGAGCATGTTAGGTCTCAATGATAGGCTAAGAAACTGCACAAAACCCCCTCTTACGATGCATACCCTTTCCTAGTGTCGTTTACTCCCTTAAATAGGTTGTGGACCCCCATGAATAGAAGGCCAATGTGTCTTCCAAAATAAAAGAAGAGAAAAAGAAAAAGCCAAAAGAAAAGAATAGAATCATTTATTTCTTGAAACATTACGGTCAGAAATTATATGAAACGAAAGACTTTTTAAAGCACGGTGCCTAGACCTTCATGGTTGAGTCCACCGACTTAGTGTTGTGTTCGCTACCAGGTGGATGGGTGGAGTTTAATAATTTGTGGAAGTCTTTGGAGCGACTCGAGTGATCGGTCGGGGGTGAAACCTATAGAGTTTGTGGTGAAAGATCCTCATGACTTGATGCCACTAAACCTTCATTGGTTGGGAGTCGTCGGTTAATCAGTTACCACGGACTTTGGTGAAAGTCAAACCCTCGACATTGCATACCATACAGCGGAAAAAACAAATTTGTAATAAGGGTAGGTCTGATCTATTTAGGTTGTTAACATACAAAGTGTTGGCATTGGCTCGGGTTGGGGGGGTGGGAGAGCATACAGTTTCATAGTTTATGATTGAGATCTGATTAAACAAACCCGTAGCTTTTTGTAGAAGATCCTGGTTCATGCCTAAAGATGGGAGCTTATTGGTCAGTTTTTAGCTTAGGTTTTCATGTCGCGGTATAGTTTTCATTATTTTGAGATGGTTTTTATCTTAGGTTTTCGTGATTCTCATCGCATGCTTGGCATTACTTGTACAAACCTTTTTGACCTCCCATGTTTTTGTTATCTACTTATTGATTACTTCTTGCATTGCTACGGGACTAGCAATGTGTCGGTTGAGGGGTGTGATTAGTGCCCAAAAAGTGATATTTTGAACCCTATTTAAGATAGGTTCTAAGTACTTTTTGCGTACTAATCATATTAGTTGAGCCGATTGACACGTGTAGGTCCCTTTGGTACTAATGATTGTATTTCGAGGTTGTTTGTGGTAGTTTTTGCAGGTTTCAGAACCTATTCTATCATATTAAGCTAAGCTTATCAAAGTTGAACTGATTTCCATCGAGTTCGTATGATTTATCTTCGATTGCATCAAGCCAAGAATGAAGAAGTTGATCCAGGAGGAAGCAGGAGGAGGCAGGAGAAACTGGGGCAATTTTGTAATTATAGCGAAATTTCGGTACCATAGCGATTTTAAGCTGGTGTAGTGGTGCTGCATAGAAAAAATTTCACCGATGTGAAACCACTTCGCTCTATTTTTAGGTAAGCGACCGGATTTTGGTTCATTTTCAATTATACCCTCCTTTGTAATTCTACCATTTAGGTTAGATTGGTATTTTCTGTTTGTGAAGCTATATAAGCTATTTTTTGAACATTTGTAACCCTAACTTTCATTAAGGCACTCCATTCACAGGCCGCAGCTTTCATTGCTCTCTTCTCTCTCCTCTTTCTCTCACTTTCTAACAACCAAACACACCCTTTGAGGATGACAACTCAAAGGATGTTTAGCTAAACTTATAAACCTTGAAGAAGGAGGTTGCTGAAATGAGTTGATAAGGTTTGGATGTTCCTATGTTCTTCTAAGCGGTGTGTGTATTTTATGTTCCACAGGCACATAAAACTAGTTTTAAAAAGCTATTTGATGTACTTCTTTGGTCAATACTTGGCAAACTTTGAGTTGTTCATATTCTTAGTGTTAGATATAACGACATCCATTAGTTGTCATTTATGAGCCATCAGAGGGTGAGTTAAATGCTGAATTTCAACCCCGAGGAACATTTAATGATCGATAAATGCTATGTTTCAAAAGAAAGAAATGGTAGTGCGAGGTTAGTCTCCCAAGTTAAACAAACATCCGGTTTGGAAATGACTATAGGTCATCTTTCCTAATGCAAGGTAAAAACCCGAGGACACCTTTGCAACACGGCCTTATCATGCAAACTAGTGGCCCCAAAACATCAAGGACTTCTTTTGCAGTTTATTTCAAATTACGCCCGAGTTAAGCATGGTAGCCAACTGACCAAGCGTTTTGTATAAATGTCAAATCGAACAAAGTCTTACCATTTGACTCATTAAAAAATCATTTGTAAGATGAAAACCCATCCGAGTTTTCAATCCTAGAGCCGTATCTTTGCGATGGTTATCTTTACAGTAGGAGTGGATTTTGAGTATAAATTTTTGTTGATTCATAACACCTACTTTGCATGCGAATTAGGAAATCTTTAGGAAGACCCGGTCACCTATCTCGAACTGTAAGTCTCTGCGATGGTTGTCCGCATAACTTTGATGTCTATCTCTTGTTGTCTTCATGTTATCACGAACAACTTTCACTTTTTCTAAAGTGATCTACACTAATTCCAGGCCTACTAGTCTCCTCTCACGAATCTTATCCCAACATACTGGAGTCCTACATTTCCTGCCATACAATGGCTCAAAGGGAGCCATCTCTATACTGGCCTGATAGCTGATGTTATAGGCGAACTCCATCAGTTCCAAATGAGTATCCCAACTCCCCTTGAATTCCCTCACACAAGCTCTCAGCATATCCTCAAACGTTTGAATGGTCTCATTGTGCATCCGTTTGAGGATGGAAATCTTAATGCTAAAATGAAGTAAGTACACAAATTGCACTTGTAAACTAGGCTAAAACCTGGATGAGAACCTGGGGTCTCGATCTGAAACTATCAAAACTGGAACCCATGAAGTCTAACTATCTCATCCACATACAACTGGGCTAACTTTTCCAGAGAATCTTGAACATTAACTTGCAGAAAATGAGCAGACTTCATCAATCGATCAACTATCACCCATATAGCATCATGCTGCCTTTGAGTCCTTAGAAGACCTATCACAAGATCCATAGTGATCTTCTTCCATTTTCATATTGGAATAGGAGTAGCAGTTAAGGCTGCCACGATGGTGAGCTAAAATCAACAATATTTATATACACCTAAGTTCCTCACCTACGGTAGTCTCTGCCGGTATAGTGGTCTAAGATTAGAACACGGGATGGAGTTTCATCCTAAAAATGGTTTTGCATTAGGGGCATGAAGGTAAGGCTTTCTATTTGGACTTTTTAGGTTGTATTCCAAAAGCGGTGGGAATGGTTTTGGCGGGAAATTGTAAGCGAAAGTTAAAAAAGTGAAAAGTTCACTTTGAAGATTTAGGTCACTAACCCAGCAGGTTAGGAGCGAGCAAGTGTCTCGGGTTTTATCCTGCATTATGACATGCAACATATAGTCATGGCACAACCGGATCTATATTTAACTAGCAAGCCTCACCCTTAGGCTTAACTCTATTTGAGGAATTGTCTGAGGATGCGATTATAGCGCCACAGTTTAAAACCTAACATTCCATTATGTTTTTAGAGGCTTGTAAGACCATCCCAAGAATATGATGCATCTCTCCACAGAAACACAGTATTCTAAAAGCATGGAAGTATTGCCAAAACAATAACGGTAAATCTTATTTAACCCTGATTTGAAGAACCTAACATGTAGATATTACCTCGGAGGCTAGTAAGGATATAAAGAACCACAGTACCTACGTCACTATAAGCAGGTCTAAAGCGGAGAGCATAATTGCAGAACCATGCACTCCCATGTTATGCAACTAAGTTTGAACTCTCAGAACCATAAGTACACTACCGCATAACTTTTAGTACAAAGAGGACAACATGCGGGAGCCATGCATGACTGGGACATTCTCATGGAAGGGACAAAATGACATGCTCTTGGGTGTCATATATGGAGTGTGTGTTTGTAGCAACCGGAGAAGGGGAGAGAAGAAGAGAGAGAGAAGAAAGAAAAGAAAAACAAAACCTAAAATAGGAACTTTATTTACAAAACTTGATAAATGAAAACTTACAAAATATCTTCTCCTTCACCAAAAATTCTCCATAAATTTTACATTTTTGTTACAAAACAAGAGGGGCTTATATAGGCCTCCTCAAGGTATGAAAATACCAAAAAACCAATGAACTTGGCTAAGTTATAGGACAATTGAGTAATAAACCAAGTTTGAAGGCGGTTCAGCATTAATTACAAAGCATGACGAGGCATCCAATTTCGCTAAGAGTGAAGAATTTCGCTAATTAGCGAAAATATGATAATGGCAACATGGAATTTAAACTGGTGACTATTCGGTAGCTAAGCGAAATTTCGCATTAAGCTAAGCGAGAATTTACGTGGCGAAAACACCTAATTTTGCTAATGAGCCGGTGGCAGAATGGCTACTTGAATTTTGTCATTTAAGCTAAGCTTGCTGCGGCGGTTGCGAGAAGTGTTCGCGAAATGGTTCTGAATTCGCCAAGTTTACGAAATAGTTTGCAAATTTCACCTTTGTCTCTGCCTTGCATTTCATCACGCCTTCAATGCATCTCATTTTCTTCACTTTGTCTTGGTTTTCTCATTGATTCTTGGAAGCTGATGTTTGGCCGGAATTCCAACTTCATGAGTTCATCATTTGTGTGTGAATTCAAAAAGTGTTAAAAGCCCACACAAAACAACCAAAAACACCCTCTAAATGTAAGTGTTACAAGGTAACTGAACACTTCAATTGGTATAAATGACATGATTAATGCACAAAAGCCTCAAAACCTATACCAATATGGGGTTCAAATTGCACTTTTGAGCACTAATCACACCCCCCAACCGAAACGTTGCTAGTCCCTTAGCAATGCAAAATAAAAATTGAGATGCATATGGTGATTTTCAAAAAGGTTGTGATTCAAAAAGGTTGATATGCATATACACATTACACTAAACTGAAAAATTGAAATCAAAATTTGAAAACCGAGATGAAAGAACCAAATCCATAAGAGAACAATTTCAGGTCAAAACTGGTTCCATGATTCTCAACTTGCATTTCCACCTAAGTCTAATGGTTCTTTTTGTATCCAGATTATAAATCAAATAAATCTGTGAGAATTTGTTTCCTCCCCAACTTCGCATTGACATGGCCTTAGGCTTGAATTAACCTAGATAGGGTGAGTCACACTTCTCTTTCTTTTTCAACTACTTTGTAGGATGCAATGCTTAAAAAAGTCGAAGCTTACTAAAGATCCGTGCTTGCGAGGTCCACCGATGACTCAAACCGATTAAGGTTTAGGGCATCGAGCGAGATCAGACCACCGCTTCCCAAAGGCCACCCGGGATTTCAGCGACTTGAATGAAGCACTACAGTCGCTAGATTCTACCTATCCACCCATGTAACGAGCCACCGTGATGACTCCCAGCCACTTGGGCTTAGGGCATCGGGTTCAAGGCTTCGCCATACATGCCCTCGGGCCCGGGTCTGGTTTTCAAGCAAAACTTCACGATTTTATTTTTCTTTTCTTATTTTCTTTTCTTTTTCTTTTCCTTTTTTGGAAGACAACATTGTGGTCTTCAATTGTTGGTAACACAAACCTATCTAGGTTGTCCAGCATGCTAAGGCCGGTTTGCAAAGTGGAAGCATACAAATTGCATCAACCTATTGAAGAGAAATGGAGTCTGATTAACTGAATTAGCATAAGGGAAATTTCCAGTTGAGCATCTTTGAACGGTGTTTGAGCAAAATTTGTTTCAAGCATGGGATTTGTTCTAGCATATAGGTGACAAACATGATTCAATCATCCACTTTAAAGCAATTCAATTGTCCAATTTGAAGCAATTCCATTGTTCAATTTGAAGCAATTCAATTGTTCAGTTTGAAAGAAAAACACACGTATATACAAAAGAGGGACAGTAAACATGATATGCAAAAAGCTGTATATATAAACTGATTAGCTTTTGATACCGCCAGTAACCAACATGCATAACAAGCTAAATACAAAAATATCCTTTACTTTCTTATGGCTAATACAACAAAAATCTAATTAATCGGTAGGCGTTGATAAGGCAGCGTATAAATAAAAGAAACCTAACCACCTGCTGCGCTTAGTGGTGGTGGGTGTAAAGCTAGCTGCGGCCTGGCGCCGGGACATCCAATGAAGGCACGCCAGTGGCGGGCTCCTCTCTGCGGGGCGGGATCATGAGGAAGACCGGTGGGTCATAATCAGGAAGCATGGGTGGCCTTGTCCCAAAGTGGCCTCATTTCGAGCCAATCTACGGATCTTTGGGCTGCATCTTTAGAAATTTTTGCACGTGTGGGCTGGTGTGCGAGATAGCATCCATCACTCAGCCATCTCCCTCGAAACGACATGCGCTCTCGGTGGGCCGTGTGCTGAATATGAAGACCAGGAGTATACGTAGGGGCTCTTGGTTGAAGTAGTGTGTGGAGAGATGAGGTGAGCGATCATCTAAATGGGATTCCTGTACCTGCCGGGCTTGAGGGTCGGTGGATCATCTACGTGTTTTGTCGTCGACCTCGACCAGTACCTCCCTCTGATACGTGAGTATGCATGGAAATGGCCAGGCATAATTATAGCAGAACCGATTGATGCTACATGTGGGCATCTATCTCTCATCTCTATCCTGGAAGCCACCGTCCATCGCTGAGAACGCATAGCAAAGGAGCCTCGGCATAAGTAGTGGGATGCTCTCCGCTCGTGAGAGGTCCTTCTGATGGACCTTCTCCTCAAAGCTAGATAGGTAAGTCATCACTGGCTTCGGATCGGCCCAGGAGCCAAAAGTTGCGAGATCTGTCTGGGGCCTACGAGGATGGGTCCTCCTGCATAGCTCGCGAGAGGGAACCGCCGTCATGAAGATGGTCGATGGCACGACACATAGGCTGGAAGCGCCTCAGATAAAATCTTTGGACCAGGCGTAGCATCTACGGCGAGCTCTCGAGACCATCTCTGCGTGCGGTGGGTGGGCCCGATCTACATCTTGAAGCTCCCGAACACAGCGGATCACCACGAGATCAAAGCTAACCGAACCGGGGCTCACGCATCGCCGAGATGGCTCTGAGCGAATGGCGGAAGGCTCGATAAATGATCGATCAACGATGGGGCACCGTCTGGACTACAGGCAGAGGCCACGGCTAGTGCACGAGTGGTGAAGGCTTTCGATCCTTTGCTCGGTCGGGGGCAGTCGGGATGTATTATTACCTGAGGTGTGGCGATGGGCTGATCTGGCGATAGGCAGCTCACGATGATGCGAATAGTGACTGCGGTCACGGCGGTGATGGCCCGGGAAGGGCAGGGACATCGGCGAGAGCGGAGCAGGCGGGAGACTCGGACGGCGGCGGTCTGGCTGCGGTGAGGAACTGGCGGGCTTGAGCTGGACTCGAGGCACGGCTGGGGAGGGGAAAAGAAAGTGAAGTGGCATTTTAGCCAAACCCCCCCTTTGCTTATATAGACTTGAAATGGCAGCCGAAGAGTCTCTTCTGCGCCTTTCGGCTATTCGGCGAATATGGCACAGGCTTACATGGGTGAAAGTAAAATTCAAAATTACTTCTATTAAAATTATTGCTATTAAATATATGAATTATAATTAAAATTAAGTATACAGAACTAAAATATACTAACTAGACAGAAAAATATGCTAAGTTAAAATTTTTTGTAAAACAGCAAACTAACAAAGGTCAAAGCTAAATTAAGACATAAATTAAAATTAATTAATAGTAAATTCGGTTTTGAAAACATGGAACTTGATTAAAGTTCTGGAACTATGAGGGGGTCGAGAGATGATCTCCTGACCCTGTAGGTGGCACAGGATAGGCTCCTCTAAGATATTAAGTTGGCCATATATCCCAAGGCCCATTCCTTTGGATAGCTGTGGTTCAGGCATTGACTGCGGTTGGTTTTGCCTGGTATTCTACTTCCCTCTCTCAAGTGATCCTCTTGCATTTCACAGGCACCTTTTTACGCACAGCGTCGGTGAAACAACCTCGCCGGTAATAAGTTTTCGATTTCAAACAAATTTGGTACGGTTTGTTCAAATAATGTTTCAACTCAAAGTCATGTCGCAAGGTCAATTATGATTCCATTCGACATTTATTATTGCATTAGCGGTGGCGATAGTCTTCTAAGATGGTGATTGGCATAAATTGAGTTCATTGGAACTTGGTTAGGTGTCAGTGCCAAATCTCTTGGGTAGTGAAAGATTTATCGATTTTACAAGGACATCTCAACTATCCTTCAGGGATCTTCAACGATCTATCGGCCAATGAGGTGTGATGTTGAAGTAGGTTTAAGCTCACCTAAACCTAGGCTGTACGGTATCTTGAATGAGGCCTGAGTTCTGCGGCTCTAAATCAAGCAATGACTTGGTCTATGCACTTCCACCAATATTGGCCCCATTATTGTGGGAAAACCGGGATCTTTGTACATGACGGGATATTTGCTTTGGATTGTAAGCGCGACATGTTACGTAAATGCCTTCTTCTCAATGCCCTGTCTTTCTTTACATGGTGCATAGATCCTTTAAAAATTTTGCATAAGCAGGGACTTGGTTGATTAGATCAAGTAAAGGTATGTTAACCTTCACTTCCCTTAAGACCTCAAGAATGCCTACTTGTTGAGTTGCCTTTTTCTTTCCTCTTAGTGCTTGTGGAAAAGGGGGTGGTACACGGTAGTTCATTGAATCCTCCTCTAGGAGAATTTGCTCTGGTTGCATTTGTTTCTCCTGCCCCTGAGTTCCACAGGCTTTGGCGAGGGATGAATCAACCTCTTTCCCTTCTCAAGATGTTCTGGCCTTAACTACCATCTATTCCCAGACCCTCATGAATCCCCTTTGGATTTGAAAGTGTTTGGGATGGAAACCTCCCTCTCTCTTGTCCCTCTAGCAACTTATTGATGTTTGTAATTGAATACTGTAGGTTGTTCATTTGTTGTTTGAGATTGCTCTCAAGCCCATCTATTTTCTTATTCAGTGTGTTCTCTACAGTATCAATTCTTTGTGCCGATTGCATTGACTCCTTTGTTCTTAAATGAAAGTTGCCCACCCACCTTACTCAAATTTAGTATGGCTTGTTCCAATGGAGAAGGGATAATTAAGTTGTTTGTTGTATTTATAGAGAGTGAACCAGCCACAGAAGTTTTAGCTCTGAGTGCAGGAGAGGTTCAGGATCTCTTCTACAAAGTTGGGTGGTTCATCCAATTGGGATGTTGGTATTCCATATGGAGCATTGGTTTGTTGTGGCTTAAATTGTCCTACGATTATTGTATTTTGACCGACATCAAATCACTTCACTAGGGAATTCTGTGGGCTGCCTTTTGATACCGGTAGATTGTCTTTGAGATTGGAAATTTGTGCGAGGATTGGTTTGTCTGCGGTGTTGTAGATCTTCTTGCACTTCATGGAGAGCTGTTCCTTCCGGCTCCTCTGTTTCATCGTCATTCGGTGCATACATGCCACCTCTTTGATTGGCCCGGTGGCCTATATCTTTCGAATTTCTCTAGGGTTAAACTCATGCCGAAGCCATAGAAGTTTTCAATATGTTCCGTCCGTGACCATGAAGGTGTAACGAAGAAGATGTCTCTCTTGTGGTTTCCCCAAAGACCTTTGTGGCGGGAGCCTTCACCATAAAGTGGTTCTGACATCCATGTGTCAAAGCCATGGTGTGGACATGTCTGTATTTGATGGTCTAAAGCCTTTTAACCTTTGGTAAAAATTTTCACCTCTGTATTTCCCAAAGGTATAAATTTGCCTTTTCAAATTATTGTGGTCTTGTGAGCCTTTGAAGAACTTCTGGGAACTCTGCCCTCTCTGTGCCAATGATTTCTAATAGTTCTAGGCCTCAAGATTGAGCCATATCTTGGCTGCCATCCTTGGGGTCAATGGAAATGCCTTTAGCTTCAGCAAATCCATGTCCATCATACCTTTCCTTGAGGTGGTGCAAACCTCCTCAAATCCCTTAGATGTGTGTATGGATTTTCATTCTCCATACACCATGGTATGTGGGAAGTAGGGAGTACGAATATGGCCTCTTGCTACATCATCGGCGGGAGTAGTGGGGATGGGGCACTGAACTCGAGGAGGTGGATGTGATCCCTCATAGTTCTATATGCATTTGGATTCATAGGGGTTCCTGGTTGGCTCTGTTGTTCCTCGGGTATGGGATCCATGAGTATGGTTGTACACTAACTTCACTACCCCAGGTCGAGTTGTGTACTAATCTCCTTCACTTTTGATGTGTCTCTATCCCCTTTATTGCATACCACGGTTGTTACACAAGTTGTAGAGACAACAAATAGAACCAACAAAGATTGCTAAAAGAAAAATTAAAAACTATTCTAACAAAAATAAATAGATAATTTGAATGAAGCGAAGTTCAGATCGGTCCCCAGATTCATCAGTGATGAGTTCTGCTGGGTTGCAAAGGGGTAAGGTTACCTTCACTTTGATGTGGATCTGAAATTACTTTTTCAACTTACCATCAGTAGTTTGAAAGCACATCACAAAGCAGCGGCTTGTTTGATTATTGTAAGGTGACGAAAATCAACAATATTTATATACACCTAAGTTCCTACTACTGCGGTAAATTGACTCTTTGCATTTATAATTAATTAAAGATTCGAACTGGGGATGGGTTTCATCCTAAAAATGGTTTGCATTAGGGGCATGAAGGTAAGGCTTTCTATTTGTTTTTGGATTTGTATTCAAAAGCGGTAGAATGGTTTTGAAAACAAATTAACAGCGAAAGTTAAAAAGTGGCAAAAGTTCACTTTGAAGTTGAGTCACTAACACCAGCGAGTTAGAACCCAAAACCAGTATCCTCGGGTTTTATCTCAGATGTGTGTGCCATATAGTCATGGCCTGCATACTTAGGATCTATATTAACTAGCAAACCTCACCCATGAGACGGCTCTATTTGAGTCAATGCGGGATGCGATTATGGCCCTTTAATTTAAAACCCTAACATTCCATTATCATTTTTAGAGGCTAAGTAGAATAAATACAAAGAATGAGTGCATCTCTCACCGAGCATAGTATTCTAAAGCATGGAAGTATTATTGCAAAACAATAATGGTAAATCTTATTTAACCACGATTTTGGAGAACCTAACATGTAGATATTACACCAATTTGGTAAGGACCATCTAGGCCACAGTGCCTCATCGCTCTTTGGGTCACAAAGCATGGAGAGTAATTGCCAAGACAATAACATCCCATGTTATGCAACTAAGTTTTGAATATAAGGGCCATAAGTACACTACCCGTAGCTTTACTACAAAGGACACTTATCGACCCCACACGAAGCTTCTTCCTTCCTCTTCAAAGGAAGGAGGCCTTGACATCTCTTGAGTTGTCGTCTCAAGGGGTGTGTTTGCACGGCTGAAGGAGAAGAAGAGAGAAGAGAGAAAAGAAAAACAAAACCTAAAAATAGAACTTTATTTACAAAAGCAGTAAATGAAAACTTACAAAATATCTTCTCCTTCACCAAAAATTCTCAAAAATTTTACATGTTTGTTACAAAACAAGAGGGGCTTATATAGGCCTCCTCAAGGTATGAAAATACCCAAAAACTAATGAACTTGGCTAAGTTATAGGACAATTGAGTAATAAACCAAGTTTGAAGGCGGTTCAGCATTAATTACAAAGCATGACGAGGCATCCAATTTCGCTAAGAGTGAAGAATTTCGCTAATTAGCGAAAATAACAGGTGTAGCGAAAACATGGAATTTCGCTAAGAGTGGGCTATTTCGCTAGCTAGCGAAATTTCGCTAATAACTAAAATTTAATGACAACACCTAATTTCGCTAATGAGCGATTCTTGAATGGCTAGCGATTTTGTCTAAATGGGTTGCGAAAGTGTTTGCGAAATGGTTGCGAAATTTCGCTTAGGTTGCGAAATGGTTGCGAAATTTCCTGCTTTGTCTCCTGCACTGCATTTCATCCTGCCTTCAACTGCATCTCATTTTCTTCACTTTGCCTTGGTTTTCTCATTGATTTTGGGCTTGTTGATGGGTTTGAAATGGAATTCGACTTCAATTCATCATTTGTATTGAATTGAATTCAAAGTGTGCAAAAGCCTACAAAACAACCAAAAACACCTCTAAATGGCATAAGTGTTACTAAGGTAACTAGACACTTCAATTGAGTATAAATGACATGATTAATGCACAAAAGCACTCAAAACCTATCTAATATAGGGTTCTTAAAATTTTTTGGTATGTCATAGCATATCTTCCCAGAACTCGATGCTGCGCAGCCACTTCTTGGCAAGTTAGGCATGCAGAGCGAAACTTGTCTCTTTTTCATCCCATTCCACCAGTAATGTTCTTTCAAAGTCTTGTATATCTCGGTACTACCTGGATGCATAGCAGATGAATGTGTTTCTTCCATAATGTCTTTCTCCAGTTCGCCATACTCTGGCACACACATTCTCTACCCTTTCACTATCATGTCATCATCTCTGATTTGAAACTCTGCTTCCTTTCCTTTTTCTATCTCTTCCTTAAGCTTAATCATCTATGGATCCACACCAGCCCCTTACTGTCAGTCCTTTAGAGAATTTATTTTATGAAATGTGGGTAACAATGCTCCTGAATCCTCAGCCTCCAATATCACTCCTAAAGCTCTCAGATCCATCAACAGTGGAAGATAACCTAATCTCATAGGAGACAAAGAACTCTCAGCACTCTC
Source organism: Tetrastigma voinierianum (assembly GCA_016808115.1). Taxonomy (NCBI): domain Eukaryota; kingdom Viridiplantae; phylum Streptophyta; class Magnoliopsida; order Vitales; family Vitaceae; genus Tetrastigma; species Tetrastigma voinierianum. Next base: position 378,764 of record JAEQBH010000269.1, on the reverse strand, counting down.
AGGCACACTCTTCTCGACATTGCTTTTCGGGATAATTTTCGATAAATACGATAAACCAGTCCTTAATCAACTAAATCCATTTTCTTTTCCTCATATTTAACTCTTTCTAAGTGAAAATATATTGAAGACTCTTATGATCAGTAAAAATCCTACAAGGAGTACCATATAAGTAATGCCTCCATATCTACATGAAAAAACGACTGCTGCAAGCACTAAGTCGTGTGTAGGGTAATCTCCTCATACTTCTTCAGTTGTTTAGAGGCATATGCAATCACCGTATCATTTTGCATCAAAGCACAACCAAGGCCCTGCCGGGAAGCATCATTGGAAACCACTAACCATATCTTCAATTGGGCAAAACAAGAATTTGAGCTGAAGTTAATCTACCTTTGAACTCCTCAAAACTCGGCTGGCAGGCATCCACCTAATCATACTTGACATCTTTCCTTGTCATCTTTGTCAGTGGGCACTTATCACGGAAATCCCCTTAACAAACTTCTGTAATACCACCTTCATAAACCAAAGGCTCTAACCTCTGACACATTCTTCGACGACTTCCAACTTACCATAACTTATATTTTATGGGAATCCACACTCACCCTCTTAGCTGAGATCACATGACCTAGGAATGCCACCATATCAAATAATGGAACTTGCTCGACTTGGCACTTTGTTTGCCGCTCCCTTAAGTGCCAAACCACAATCTCAGGTCCTCTGAATGGTCAACTGGACTACACAGATATACTAGGATATCATCGATAAAGACTATGGCGAACATCCAAAATAAAGTGAAGACTGGTTCATCAAATCCATGTATTTGTTGTTAGTCAAACCCTTTGCTATCACGAGAAACTCATAATACGTAAATGTCTTGAATGCGATCTTGGGAACATCACCTTCACTGCACCCTCAGCGATGATACCTTGACCTCAAATCTATCTTGGGTACTCGACACCGATGAAATCGAATAACTCATTGATCTGAGGTGTGAATCTTGATTGCGGATGTGCTCTATTATTTTGCACGTAATCTATACATAACCGCCAAACTCCATCTTCTTTCCTGAGAGAGAGGCTGGAGCTCCCCATGGAGATATGCTCGGTCGAATGAACCCTTACTCAACAACTTTTCCAACTGAGCCTTAAGCTCCCTCAACTCTGCAGGAGCCATCCTATAAGGAGGAATGGAAATGGGCTTAATCCCTGGGATGAAATCAATGGTGAACTCCACTTCTCTATCTGAAGGTAATCCTGCAATATCATCTAGGAATACATCTGGGAACTCTCTAACAATTGGAATCTCATCCACTAGAGTCCCCTTCTACCCTGTCTCCACCACATAAGCCAGATAACCCTGACAACCCTTACGCAACATTCTCTGCGCTGCCATGGTGGAGATCATATTGGAAGATAACTCTCTACGTATTCCCCTAAACTTTACATCCAATTTCCTTAGTCTAGGAAACTTTACTTCCTTTTTATAACAATTCAATGTGACGTATGGGAGGCAGCTTGATCCATGTGAGAACCATCAAAATCCCTCATATCTAAGTAGTAAAGATCAGATTTGGGAACTCGTCCCCAATCAAAACTCTACTATCTTTGACTACTCTGTCTGAGACTAACGGATCTCCTGCTGGAAGGGAAACTCTCATATGATCCCTTAATGGTTGGGTCTCTGGATCGACAATGTCATCATATGGCTTGGCGTGACTTGTCTCTCTCTATAGACCTCCAAACTCTTGAGAACCTCTAGGTGGCGGTTGAGGGTAGCTGAGGGCTGCGACCTACGGCCGAGTCACTATAGCCCTCTCGAAATCATGCCCTTGTTCTGCATTAAACAATCTCGGAACTGGAGCTCCCTCTAGTGGTTAAGATGGTCCAGCCAGACCTACCGCTATAGGCTAATTCATGGAGGTGGTAGTAGAACCAACTACGTGCTCATCTATCTTAGGTACTACAGGACGGTCGAAAGCCTCTGGTATGGCTCTCTTAGGACGACCCCGACGTCCTCTGCTGACATAGTGCTTTAGTTGTAAAAATCAACCGTTTAGTACTAGGAACACTAATATGTATGTGCTTTGAATTTGAAGATGCATGGTTTCCAGTAGTGTAAAATAGTGTATAAGAAACTACGATGCATAATAACACATGTTTCTTATGACCCTGCTCTGATACCAACTTCTGTTGGTATCATATCCCCTAAAGCCATAGGTTATCATATACCTATGATTTCATACCAACTTGTCACACCCCCACCCCTACTAGTAGGCAGTGTGCTAGCCACCCCAAAGAAACCCCAAGTCGTTACTTCCAACGACTAGAGGATCCTGTGAAGTGAAGCCGTGTTGCTTACTGAAAACCAGTATAAAAATTTTATTTTCTAAACCTGTGATTTTACAAAATTTCGGCAGCATAACAGCTGCATACATGACATATCCCAAAACCTGTATATACAGTTTAAACTTTTAAAACATGGCAATCAGCAACACTTGTTTGAAAGAGCCTCAGGCTCATCACATTTTCATAAACAAACTATGTACATACAAATACACAATTATACAAGCTCCAAATATTTTCTTAACAAAAGTTAGTTAATACAACACTTATACTAGAAGTCGGGGAGAATCTAATATGTTCGACATCAGACGTGCACAATGCACAGGAAAATAGTTTTTAAAATAGGAAAATAATGAGCTAAAAGAGCTCAGTGAGTGTATGCTTTATAAAATTCCTGCTTTTTCTTAAATGTCTCAAAATTGTAAAACTATCATTTACAAAACATTTTCTAGAATCCTTGCTTGCTTGCTATAAAAGTTTCTAAAACTTTTCATCATATGCTTGCTTGCTTTGCTTTAAAAGTTTCATAAAAACTTTTCATAATATGCTTGATTGCTTTTCTTTCAAGGTTTCTAAAACATTTCAGTAACTGCTTGCTTGATTTTTCTATAAAAATTTCTAAAACTTTTCATCATATGCTTGCTTTAATAGTTTCATAAAACTTTCCATCGTATGCTTGCATTACTTACCAGTGGTTGATTTTTTAAAACTGTGTGAAAAATGCTTGTAAATAATGATCCACCACTGGGGGCATTTCTTGCATGTTGTACCCTAGTGATAGCCTGGGCTTCGATCGTGTCGGTATAAGGACCTAGGTCCACATCACCTTTTCCAGTAAATGAACACGAGCCTAGGCCCGATGCATTCTGAAATGGTAGTACCTTGGTCACATCACCTTTTCGGTAAATGAACACGAGGGCTTGGGCTTCGGTAGGTCGCGTTGGAAGGACATGGAGTCCACATCACAGCACTGCAACCGTGAACACGGGAGCCTAGGCTTCGACCATGCCGACGGAAGGACCTTGTGTCTACATCACCATACAATAGCTAGCACGTAAGGCCTATTTTATAAAACATAATTTTTGGTTGCTTGCTTTTTGAAATATGGTTTACAAATCAGAACCATTGCTTGTGTGCTTTCCAAATATGGTTTACAATCAAACCATTGCTTGCTTTCTTTTCAAATTTGGTTTAAAATCAAAACCATTCCTAGCTTGCTTTTAAAATATGGTTTATAATCAAACCATTGCTTCCATGAAATATGGTTTAACAAAACAAACCATTAGCACTTGCTTTCTTAATGGCTCCTTGCGCTTACACGCTTTACAAATATGGTTTATAATTTAAAACCATAAACTTTAAATATGGTTTAACAATTCCAAAACCATTGCTTGAAATATGGTTTTAAAATTCAAAACCATAGCTTAAATATGGTTGCCTCAATTCAAAATACATAAGATTGAAACATGGTTTAACAATTCAAAACCATAACATACCAGCGTAAAACGATTTATAAACAATACACTAGTATTGAAAAATAAGGTTTAGAACACTCACATTTCCTGTTAACAATAATCGAGCACGACTTCAAAATTTCTCCTGCCTCCTCTTTTACTCTTTTACCCTACACATTCAATGTATTAGACCAAACACGTCAGCACAACCAAGAAATTTGCACACTTGGTGCTACAACTAAAATTTTCATAAAAGATGTGGGCACCAAATGATATTCACAGGCATATGGCTAGATTTTATACTCAAGGGACTTTCCATAAAGTCTAAAAACTCTCGAAACATTTCTAAAATTATGTCCGGAATGTCCGAATGAAATTCTGAAATTTCAACCCGAATTGTCCTAAAACAGTCTTGAAATTCAAACCGGACTATCTGAAAACAGTTCTCGAATATTCCTAAAAATTCCTAAACTCATTCCAAAAATTATGGTATTGAAATTTACGACCTATCACGGCCTCTAAGAAAATTTCAAGTCATTACATAGCATTTAGGCTAAAAACAACTCAACTAGGAAAATTTCCTACCTCTTGGAGCATAATGAAACACTAAGCTTTTGGGACCCACGCGTAGCTCTCGTCGCGTAGACCAACTTTGCCTTCTACTTCGATAAAAACCTACGGTCCATTTTCCGTAAATCTGAGAGAGAAGCGAAAAAAAAAACAAAAAAAAACCTCTCTGTGTCTCTTCCTTTCACTCACACTCCGTTTGTTCCTTTCTCCCTTTTTTATTTTCCTTTTTTTTTGTTTTTTTCTTTCTTTCTTTTTCTTTCCTTTTTTCTTTCTTTCTTTTTATTTCTTTTTTTTTCTTACCTTCTTTCTTATCCACCCGAACATGCTTGGTCCATCATCTTTTAAATTTTTTTAATTCCTATTATTGTTATTATTATTATTATTATTATTTGAATAAATAGATTATATTACCTCATTCGTATCTGTTTCTTCTCTGAAACAATTTATTTATTCCAAATGAACAGCTAAGTCATTTCGACTTAGGAATTTCATCTAAAATCTCATAAGTAAATCTATAAACGACTTACACTTGAAATTAAGTAAAATATTCATTGTCTCTCATAATTCGGCGAAATTTTTTTGAGTCACTAGATTTAAGTGACAGTTCACTTGGCGCGATCGTTTCATCATCCAAGATCTAGAAAATTTTCTAGGCTTCTGGAACTAATATGGCAATTTATTATTTTCCTTTAACTATTAAGGTTTCAGTTTGTGCTTTCACCCTCACTTCCCTTAATTGAAAATGTGCCACAATTATTTGAAAACTTTACAATTTCATCCTTAAAATAACTTTCAAAAATACTAATATGGGACTCAAATAATTAAGGAAGCCCTTGGTGCACATATGCGACCCTACGGTTACACATATTGTACACCCTCTCGGGACGGGGCGTTACAATATATATATATATATATATATATATATATATATATATATATATATATATATATATATATATATATATATATATATATATATTATCGTGTGTATGAGAACTTTACTCCATTAGAAAGCTATTTTAAGAGATCTACTTTCTTTTTAAGGATTCAATAAATAATTTGTTCCCTAATTATCTCAATGGATAAAGTCTAATGTAGTAGTTCTCGGACATAACCAACTATGACTATACAAGCCTTCCAAATCTCTCTACCTCATAATGACCTATTTAAGATACGAGTTTGGACAGAACTTTGCTTATTGCTCCAGTTATAAGAGAATTGAATAAATGACTCAATGAGTTTCACTTGTTGTTTGGATCTGAGATTAAAATTTATTTACTAATGTATTATTATTATTAATTAAATAATTTAATTTATGTACTACTTGGTTGTACATGTAACTTAAATGTTGTTGAATGTTTGTTATTTGGAATAGATGAATTTGGGTTTATAATATTTCGACGTTTAATTTTTACAAGTTGAATCTACTGTTTCGTTTTATATGCATAAATTAGGTTACTACTACATTGGACCATCTAATGAGAAATTTTTGTTTTCTTTTAGATGCCTAATGATGAGGAGATTCCCAAACAAAGTAGTTCACATAAAATTCAAGAGACATCTTCATCTGGTGAAATTCAAGAACCTTAATAAGGTGGATTTCTCCGCTGACGCCCTCTGAGAATGTATCGGATGTTGCATTTCCTCATCTTCACTCTCCGTCATTAACAAATGGAGTTAATGAAATTTCCATACCTAAGTTTATGCTTGCTTCTGATGTTCTGAGAATTAGTTGGGGCTCTTGAATTATTTGAAGTTGGTTCAAGTTTAATGTATTTTCATGAGTTGACACTACATAATGGTACTATTAAACTTTATTGAGTATGAAATTTAATGTAAACATGAAAAAAAAAACATAAAGTAAGCTTTATATATGTATATGTCAAGGTACCTTAAGAATTTGCTTGGCATTGGCATAGACAACATATATGAACATTTAACTATCTTAACATATATCCCTTTCTTTGAGATTGAAAAACCGTTATTAAAGGCCTTTTTTGCTGTAGCTAATGAACCCATATATAAACACACACAGTAAATGAAAACCATATGTTACATAGTCTTTCATATGAAATTATAAATGGAAACACAAAAAAGAAAAAATGTAATAATTGACACAGACAGGAATAAATTCCCATGAAGTGGGGATGACAATGTCTCTAATCTTAGTTGACATTGCAACATGATCAACACAGATTTAGGAAAAAGGAAAATCAAGATTGAGATGTGAGATTATATGTTCAATAAAGCATTGGGTACCATCCATCTCTTTCATTCATCTTTCCATCAACAACTCTATCTAAATTAAATCATCTGATATATACGTATTTCTTAACATTGGTTCATATAAAATTATCATATTGTTGCATGTAGTTGATGGAGAGTAATATATGTTACATCATTGATCCAGCTTCACCGTGTACTTTTTCAAACTTCTATCATGCACCTGAATACTGCAAATCTGAAGAAGATAAGTCATTGTTCTCCATATGTTTAAGTATATCATAAAATGCAATTTTAGATAGGTACTGATCCCACACAAAATTCAAACATGAAAAATTCACTAGGTATGACATAACTCTTTTTCGACATGTCTTATGCACCAGAAATCTGCCTATACAACCCAAATGCTAATTTGAAGAATAAGCCCTAGGAACTGATTTTTATTTAATTTTTTTTTGTTTAGATTAGAAAGAAAAAGGATGGAAGGAGCAGGGGTGTTATTTGCAGCAACTCCTGGGCGTCTAATGGCACACAAATCTTGGTTGTCATCAAATGAATTTAAAAAAAAAAACCATAGAAATACGAGGCTTATTAAATTATTCAAACTAAAATGAATTCAATATTAAAATTTAAAAATAAATAAGCAAAATAACACTTACTCATCCAAAACATGGACTTTAATATGGTTATTGTTAGAAATTGCATGGAGGTGGTACACGAAACTAGGCAACAGATCATCCAAAAGTTTTGCTAGTTCTTCGTATGTGTATATTTTGAATACTTCTATGTATCTATCATCATATGCTTTTCTTGCTTCCTATAAAAAATTTAGAATAAAATCAATTGGTTGTCCTTATAATCAAACCATTAAATTCGTATGGAAATGTGAATCTAACCTTATTCACATGTACGACCACATTTCTGCTGAATGAAAGGAAATTATAGGATCCCCAACTTATTTCGCGGGCCTTTAGCTTAACTTTCTCATGGTGAGGATCAACATTCTTCTCCAAATTCTTAATCCAGCTTAGGGTGCGTAATGCATTTATCTCATCCACGACTTTCTTACGATTCGTGTTGTAACGCCCCGTCCCGAGAGAGTGTACGGCACGAGTAACCGTAGGGTAGCATATGTGCACTAAAGACTTTCTTAATTATTTGAGTACCATTGTAGTATTGTTGGAAGTTGTTTTGAGATGAAAATTCTTAGGAAGCAAATAAATTGATTAAACTGGAAATTAATCAAGTGAGAAATGAGGACCTATAGAGTGAGAATAGAATATCGGCTTAAATTAAAGTGAAATGAAGGATAAGTGGACGCCATGAAAATAAGGAGATTGTAAGCCTTAAGTCGAGAAAAAATGGAATTAATAGTTTTATTGGGAAAATAAACAGCATAGAGTGAATAGGGATATTAGACCACATTTTGGTCTTAACATGCTCATATGGGAGCCAAAAATGTTTTGAGAGCAAAGTGGGAGAGAAAGGCTAGGGTTTTGGAGAAGTGAGATTTGGTTCCAAAATCTAACTCTTTCATGCAAGATCTTGCAAGATTGTTGAATAAGGGAGCTAGGGAAAAGTGTTCCAAAAGGATTCAAGGTAAGAATCAAACCCTATAATTCCTTTAATGATGTTTGGTTGGAAAAACCCTAATCCAGCCATGGGTTTTGCTTATGGTTGGTTTAGTATGGTATTTGGATGTCTTTGAGAGTGGTTTCTAGAGTTTCAATTCGATTTTTGCTTGATTTTGAAGAAAATACATAGAAAAACATAAATGGGCTCCTTGGCCGCGACGGAGGAACCCATCTTGCGTAGCCCTTCGCAGCAAGCCTTCGTGTGTGCCATATGCTAATCCACCTATTGGCGAGGCCGAGAGAAGAACAAAAGGCCACCCGAGTTTGCTCCTAGCCCGACGGTGCTTTACCATAGTGAAGCCACTGTTCACAGTGAGCAGATTTATGGATTTTTGTTCCAAAAGTCTCATATTCGTACACCGATAGTTTAAGGACCCAAATAAATGATTGGTGAGGGTTCAAATAAGGATAAAATTAAATGAAAAATGTATTTTATTCGTTAAGTTTTACTCGATTATGCAGACGATTAATTTTTTTGCTATATTCTCTTAAGTGTGTCGAGATAGCGAGAGCAGAGAGTACCTTAAGTAGTATAGTTTTATGGCAAATGTATAAGTGTTAAACTTTATTTTCAACCGCAGTGTATTATTTGTAAAATCGTTTGTTTGATATTATGGTTTTAAATTGTTAAACCATATTTCAAGCTTATGGTTTTGAATTGTTAAACCATATTTTAAGCTTATGGTTTTGATGTGTTAAATCATATTTGTATAGCAAGAAAGCAAACAATATGTTTTATTAAGCAAGCAAGCAAACAATATGTTTTATTAAGCAAGCAAGCAAGCAAGCAAAATTATATTTTATAAAACAAGCCTTAAGAAATCCCTAGTTTAAAGCAAGCATACCGGTCAGAGGTATTCTTTACATGCATGGTGAAGTTAGGACATGATATCACTGAATTTTAGATTTGCCTAGTCGGCAAACTTAGTTCATGCATTATGGCATATTAGAGGAGGACCGTGGCACGTACTAGAGTATATAGGGTTAGCGCGCTAGCTATTATATGGTGATGTAGACACGAGGTATTTCCACCATATTTACTGGAAAAGGTGATGTGGACACGAGGTCCTTCATTCGACCGCGGTCAAGACAGGTTTTAAAGTGGTTACTATAGTACGATGGCAAGAAGGCCTCAGGTGGTTGATATTTATTTATAAGCATTTTTCATACAGTTTAAAAATCAACAATTGGTAAGAAAGAAAGTATTTTATGAAAAGTTCTTGGAAACTTTCAAAGCAAAGCAAAGCAAAGCAAGTATTTTATTAAAAGTTCTTAGAAACTTTCAAAGCAAAGCCAAGCAAGAAGTTTATAAAAAGTTTTAGAAACTTTTATAGCAAAGCAAGCAAGGTTTCTTGAAAATGTATTGTAGAAGGTGGTTTTACAGTTTTGAGATATTTTTAGAAAAAGCAAGTATTTTATAAAGCATACACTTACTAAGAACTTTTAGCTCATTATTTTTCTATTTTAAAAACTTTTTTCCAGGTACAGGCACGCCGGACGCTGGGACATTGATGAGTCTAAAAACTCATTTGATTTATAATCCATTTTTAAGAAATTATTACAAGATAATTGTTGATTCATATACAGAAACCTGGGTAATTTACTCAAATTTAATTTTGCAAAAAAATACAGCAGAAGCGAAAATCCCATCAAAAACTAGAAGAGATCAGCCTACAAGAAGAAATGAAGTCGCAAATGAAAATCGGAGTCGCGATAGGAAAGCTCATTTGTTCAATCATTTCCAAGTCACGACATCACAATGATCAGCCTTTAAGAATAAATAGAAGACCTTAGCAAGCGAAGTCATGGCTTGAAGTTGAGCTTACGACCATAATGACCAAAGCAACAAGTACCACCTACCTATTGAGCTAGAATATAAAGCTATGTGGGCCATTACGAAGCTAAATTTTGATTTCAAAGCTGCTAAAGAAGAGAGGCTACTCCAACTAAATGAATTGGAAGAGTTGAGGAATGAAACGCTATGATGGAAAGTGAGAATCTCGAGATAAAATAAAAAAATGGCATAAATCAAAGAATTTGAGGAAGGGAATTCAAAGCGAGGAGATCAGGTCTTGTTATTCAACTCAGGACTAAGACTCTTTCGAAGGCGAAATCAAAATGGAGTGGACCATGTCTGGTAATATCAGAGAGGTATTACAAATTTTGGGGCGGTGACACCTAGAACCAGCAATCATGAGGAATTCAAAGTTAATGGTCAGAGATTAAAGCACTACCTTAGAGGAATGCAAGTGGAAGAGTGACTCTTAGTTCTGAATGAGGAGATTTGAAGAAACATAAATATGGTAGTTCTTGAATCCCGGCTAAAGACTAAAAATTGACGACTTTGTGGAAGAAGCGATCCATGGTTTATTTAAATTTTTTTCTGTTATACTACATCATTTAGAAAATTTCTAATATTTGTGTAATCTTATTCATCAACGATTGAAAGTAAGTAATCATTTTTTTAGTTTTTGCGGAGACAGCCAAGAAGGTGCAAAGGAGGAACATCTGATCAAACTTAAACTACGTAAAAGAAACCAAAGGCGATACTTTTCTTGAACTCATTTAAATTTTGTCTCTTATATAGAATGATTGAAAGTTTGAGGGAATTTTATTTTATTTTTGTGCGTAAATTTTGAATATGATGCATAGTTAATGGATTTGATGAATATTTGAATGATGAAGATGAATTGAATTGTATCTTTTGTGATTGGATTTGGTGAATTGAAATTGCTGTGAATTTGATTGTTCAGGGAGACTTGAAAGTTTTTCTGCTTGCAAAAACAACTCATAAGTCGCGACCAAGAATGCTAGACGTTGAAACAATAAAGTAGAAGAGAAAGTCGCAACAGTGAAATTGAGGTCGACTAAAATAACTAAGGAAAGAAAAGAGCAGGTCGTGACATCAATTTCCCTATCGTGACCACATTTTAGGTTGCAAAAAAAAAATATATCTTTACGTTGTGACCAGAATTTTCCAAATCTCAATAAAAATAGGTTTTAAACCTTTCATTTTGGGCGTTCTAGCATTAAATATAGGATTCTTTTAAAATCATTAATTAAGAGGCTCAAAATTTAATGTCGCGAACCCCCATGTCGCAATCATGACATTGAGCCCAAGCGTCGTTCAATTTCCATTCAACTTAATTCATCTGACCTTTCCCTTACGAATCCATCGTTTAGAACCACAAGAATAAATTGTTATTAATCTCTGAAGCGAGCAGGCCTTAATTAAAATAATCAGTTTAGGTTGCTTAGTTTCGAAAGAATAATTCCACGACATTCAATAAAACTCTTAGGCTTGATCAAACTTCCTTGAAAATTTTTCCAAAATATCTGTTGAAATAACCCGAGGTATTTGGAATGCAGAGGAATTGTATTTAATTCATTCATTATAAATTTGAAAAAGAGAATTAAGAACTTTGTCGTTCCTAAGAGAAGCAAGATCACTATAGAAGGATGGGAAGACAAAGAAAGAATAAACAAAGAGGATGAAAAAGGAGAATGAGGAAAAAAAAGTGTTCCAAGGGTGTAAATGCAGAGCGTATGGATTGAGTAGAGTCGGAAAACAAACCAACTCTAGTCATGATTCCATACAACTCTCTATAATCATGAGAATGGATGATAGGAAGGTGGAAGAAGGTTGCTTGAGCCCCCATCATCCGGAGGAATAAACGAGTTTAAAAGGAAGGGCCTCAATTTGTTGAACTGACGGGTACTTGACCCCGCCCATTAGGTGGTCGAGACTTGGGAACGATAAGCGGGGCTACAACGCCTTTAGGAGGAAGTCATAGGATTTTAGATAAAGAAATAGAGAGTTTTTCCCTCTTGATTAGATATAGTTCTATTTGTAATTTTTGCATTAGATAAAGAAATCAGATTGTACAATATCGAGATGTTTTAATATTTGAATAAAATTCATGCTGATTAACAAATTAATTGTTTTTAGGTTCACGAATTGATATACTGAATTGTGTGTTTGTGTCATTTACTGTTAATATGTCAATTATGAGTGCCTTGTCTGTACAAGGATGAAATGACCAATTCTGTTTTGCTCCCAAAAACAAAATTGAAGGAAAAATAAGTGCATAGAGTAATAAATTGGAATTAGGAGTTGCAACCTGAATGTTTAAATCCAGTTTAGATTGCAAAAATTGGAAAAATGGATATTGCTGAAGGAACAAATAACTTGCTGAAAATGTAATAAACAGCAGAATCGCATGTTCTTAAGAAATACACTTGGTTAACAAACCTGCGAAACATTATAAAGAATTAGGAACATCTTATCGAAATTCACGATTAAGAGTTCATGGTCATGTAATTTGTTAGATTAACATTGAGGTGAAACTCGTGTAAAAACAACCAACAAGAAGTGATAGAGGCCATCCTTGCCAGTTTGAGCTTTTCCAAGCCTACCCTTGATATATGCTAAAGCATACGCTCTAGTTCCATGATTTGAGCCAAACAAGCCTTAATTCTTCAAATGACAGCAACTGAAAACCTGAATCCCCTTCCTTGCAATAATCATGCAGCAAAGAGCCCATATTATCCAATTTCTAGTATAGGAAAGTCTACTATAAAGGAAGAAAGAAGTTTTTTTGGGGGGGGGGGGGGATATTTCCAAATATTACCAAGTAGGAGGAGAAGAAATAACCTTAAAGATTGTGTGGAAAAGAAGCAGAATCATGAAAAGCGGAATAAGTTTTGTCTTGTGGCCTATTTCGAACAATTAAGCCTCGTAGTGGTCATAACACCTAGTACCTAATACCAATTGGTATGGGAGTTGCTAGCCCAAAGTTCTCTATGGGTGATAGAAAGCCTAAGAAGACGTAAACATTGCACTATTCCCATCCTACAAAACATACAAAGAGTTCCTAGAACAAGGAACTGAACTCAATAAAGTTAAAGTGAACTGAATTTTAAAAGATTTCAAAAAGATGAATCAGGCCAAGATTGAGGAGAATCAACAAGTACAAAGAAGAAAAGATGATGGAAGCTGAAGGCAATTAGTTAAAAGAAAGATGTGGAAACTGGGTAGTTTGCAACTTAAAATGTTCCCATTATCTACCTAATTACCAAAGCCCAACATTACAAGCCTGAAAAACCTCGTTGATCTTGAAGGTTGAATTTACCTACATTAGTGGAGATCAATATGAAAAACAAACCTATGGGACCTTGACCATTGTTATAAGGAGACGCCCAAAAGATTAACTAAATTTAACATGAAGATGAAAAGGATTGAAGACCTCCACACACACAGAGAACAAGACTTGTTGAATAAACTGTTTAAATACATTATTTCATCAAGAAATTTGCGATAGAAGTAGAGACCATTCCTTTTTCTTGAATCAAAACTAAAATTTAAAATAATGCTGCTATCTCCTATTTCAAATGAGAAGGTGGAATAAGAAAGACCAGGTGTGAATCGAAACTATCCTGTATTTAGTTTAATTGCTCGAGGACAAACAATTCTTTCTTTTCTTTGCTTGGGGACAAGCAAAATTTTAAGTTTAGGGAAATTTGATGAGTCTAAAAACTCATTTGATTTTTAATCCATTTTTCTGAAATTATTAAAAGATAATTGTTGATTCATGTACGTAAACCTGTACTCGCTTCAAATTAAATTCTGCGTAAAAATACAGCATAAAAACCACCAAAACCAAGAGGATTAGCCAACACGTAAAATGAAGTCGCAAATGAAAATCGGAGTCGCGACAAGAAGCTCATTTGTTTAGTCATTTCCAAGTCACGACATCACCAAGATCGTCTTTAAGAAGAAATAGAAGACCTGAAGTGTTTCTAAGTCGTGACTCAAGTCGAGCCTACGACTGTAATGACCAAAGCAATAAGTGAAAGAGGTTCAGACAAAGGAAGTGTGGTTGAGACTAAAGGAATTATTCAAGATAGATAGAATCTTCGGTAGCGACACCACGTTGATGTTGCAATGCCGATTGAAGACAACTGAGGTCGCGACGTCAATCTACTGGGCCGCGATACGGATCCGTAAAACGGCTTCACAAGGGATGTCCTTTTACAAGAAATGAAGGTAAACTAGTTTTTAAATGAAGGCTCCATTCGGGAGGTTGCCATGGCACGCCGCTGCGGCCGCGACATGAAAACGGGAACTGGAGTCTCAACAGAGAGATTGAAGTTGCAACCCAACTAAGAGTTTAAGAAAAAAAAGGAGGTCGTAACTTGAAGCGAAGGCAAACAAAGTCGTTGCCAAGAAACTGAAGTTGCGACCACTTATTAATCAAGGACCACAAACGATGTCGTGACCACACATTCAGGTCGCCACCTGAAGAAGAACTGAGCGAAAGAATTCCAGGTCGCAACTACTTTAGAGCAATTGGGACTACATGCAACCAAAAAAAGAGCAACATGAGGTCGTGACATCACCTTGAGGTCCCGAGCTAGAATACAGGTTGGAAGGAGGAAACTGGTTGCAACAAAGAATTGAGGTTGCGACCAGAAGAAGGGAAATGAACATCAAAAGAGGTCGTGACTTCACCTTGAGGTCGTAACTTAAATTCAAAACCTGTGAAAGCAGAAGACCACAAACAAGGTCGCGATAAGAAAAAGGAAGTCACAACCTAGAACTTAGGAAGTTGAAATAGAAATATAGTTACAACATAAGACTGAGGTCGCGGCATGCAGCCCAACAATGAAGAGGAGTCCTAACTCAGAATTGTGGTCATGACTCAAAATGCAGAAGAAATGAAAGACAACGAGGTCTCGACGTGAAACCGTGGTAGCGACATCAACTCTTGAGAAACACTAAGCCAACAATGTCGCGGTCGCAAATGATGTCGTGACCATTAATCCAACCAGTTGCAAGGAACCTGGACCCAACAGAAGTAACAAGGTCATAACTGAACAAGATAAAACAAAGGAAATCCAAGTCGCGACACAAGCTTGAGGTCGCGACCTAGACAAGAACTCGGGCTTCTTTAGGAATTCCACCCGAGCTTTTCGTGATTAGCCCATTTTCTTTCGACGCTTATAAATGTGACAGTTGTTAGAATAGTAAAGTAGCTTCCGTCTTCACTACCCAGAAAAAGGGAACGAAGAGGAACTCAATGTATAGTTTAGAGTAGAATTTTCTTTATTTTTCATTTTATTTTTTAATTATTTTCTAGATCTAATTTTGCAAACTGTGCAAAAGCGATTGGAGCTGCAATTTTATTTATGTTATTTTCTTCATAAAATTACTGCCTGAAAATTTATGAAATGTAGACAAATTTCTAGAATTCATTTCTTCTCAGTTTCATTGTGATTATAGTGGATGTACGTGATCGGTGCTCCATTTCTTTAATCGTAATGCAGTAATCAAAACGTATTCTACTGGATTTCCATATATACAATTAGTTACATTTTTTCGCAAAATCTCGAAAATTATTTGGTTTTGGATTTACTTACCTGGTGTCGTTTTTGAATCGATAAGTTCCCAATGGTAGTACCGAATACCAGTTTAAGGAGTGTATCTTGCTCTGATTTCCAGGATGCCCTCTACGTGACATAGAGATGGAGATTCCTGAGAGCTGAGCATTCCCCTTACGGGTAATGCACTACCATTGATGAACAAATTGAGCTTTGAAAGTTCATTTTAATAAATCATCCATATTTGAAGTCGAGGGGAGCATTTAACAATATAAATAATCGTAGAGCTTTACCTCAATCTAAAGGGAAGTTCCCGACCCTGTGTTAGCTGAGATCTAATCAAGGGAAAGGATGAACCAATAGATCCAAGGACGAAATAACGAATTAAGCGGCAGAACTTTGCAAAAATCCTAAAAGGAAAGAAAAAGCTCATAAACATTAAGAAATGGGTGTGAAGTATTGAGAAAGGAAAATACCCAGATCTTACAAGAAAAGCAGAAATACAAGTAACTGGTTTGATCTTGACTTCGAGATAAGTAAGAGCATCTAACTAGTGAATGTGGAGAAATCCAACTGGAACATTTAGGCAATCTTGGACAAATCCAGATCCATCAATACAATAGAGAAATGTACTTTCATAGGAATTTTGACTGCTTTTACAATTCACGATAGTTTTCGCTTTCTCACAGGAAATGTAGAGCTAGGTCCAAGAATTTGTTCTTTATATTTTTGGTCAGTTTTCATATTATTTCGCCTATTTTTATTTAATAGTGTAGGATCTATTAATTTTTAGATAAACTTTTACTATCAATTCTTTTTTGTCCAAATAGCATAGAACTTCAATTATAGTAGTTGATTCCACCCTTATCAACTTAGCTGAATGATACCGACTTACATTCGTATTTTACTACTTCTATGACCCGCGGCACTTGCAAAGTGTCATAGACTAAACCCAATTTTAAAATCCTAAACATCAAGAAAAACTTATTCAATCAAGCAAATTTATCCAAAGTGACATGGGTACAAGATAAGTGTAAGGCTCTTACAATTATGTGAATTTGAGGGGTTTTTAGTCGATATAGAAAAGAGAAAATAGACATATTAGGGTTCTCCCGACTTCTAGTATAAGTGCTGTGTTAACTAACTTTTGTAAGGAAATACTTTGAACTTGAATAATTTAGCATATGTATGTACATAGTTTTGTTTTGTGAATATGTGATGAGCCTGAGGCTCTTTTGAAAGAGTGTTGTTTGTTGCCATATTTTGAAAAGTGTAAATTTTATTTACAAGATTTGGAACATGTCCTATATGCAGTCGTTTTGCTGTTGAAATTTTATAAAATTCCAAGTTTAGAAAAGAAAAATTTTAAATACGTTTTCAAATAAGCAAATACTCATTTTAGCTTTTCATATGAGTCTCTAGTCATAGCGATCGACTCGGGGTTTCAGGTTATCTATGATACGCCCGCTAGTAGTCGGGTGTGTATTCTAGCATCGCTTTTTTAGCCTCACTAAAGTACAATGCTCTTACCTGAGGTCTCAAAATATCAGGCAGCCAATATTTGATAATATATTTTTTCTGCATATAAGGAAAATATTAGGGTCCTCTAAAACATAAATTAGAATAAAAAAATTGTAGTTAAGTAAATTTTAATTAATAATCTTACCTTTTAGATTTGGTGTTACCTTCTAGAAAGTACATGAATAGTTTAAGAACATATGGTTTCGCCTTACTAGTGAAGATGCTCTCTATCATTGAGTTAAAATTACTATTTCTTATCGCACCCACCTCAAGAAAGAATGGTAAGTACCACTCACTCACCAATGTATACCACCGCCTTAAGCCTCATGTTCGCTAGTTTAGCTCTCCCCTTGCTTATGACATCACTCTTAATGCTTAATGTTTCACGGAATGTCCCTAATCTAGGAGTGTCTTCCCCAATCTCAGCAAGGTAACAGAGGCCTCTTAGTACATCCCTGCAAAATTTTGAATATATATAAAAAATCAATAGTTTTAAATGTTTAAAACTCAAAACAACATAAATATGAAAGTCTTCTCACCCACCGAAGAATTTGTAGAAAAGGCCTTGTTAGATTATCCTCCTTCACTAACTCATTGACCTTCAACCATTCTTCAAAGGTGGTATCAAAATGTTCATAAACCAACAAGTTTGAGTCTTCCTTTTCCCATCCCTTTCGCTCTATGAAATCTTCATGATAGTTATTAAGATGTATTTGAAATCGAGTTTTGTTGCTAAGTCATATGAGAAAATAAAATCCCTATGCCTAACTTTTTTTGCACTGATAGTATTATGTGACCGATCTTTTCCATTACTTCCTTATTAAAGACCCCCGTCTTCTTTGCAGATCCGCAATAAGAAACTTGCAGTTTAGGGTAATGGAATATGTAAACTGCAAAAAACATGTTAGTTAAATTACACAAAAAAAATGGGTAACAGAATATGCAAACTACAAAAATCATGTTAATTAAATTACACAAAAAATGGAATTGCCTAAGTTGATTTTTTTTTAAAAAAATCCATAAAGAATAAATATATTATAGGAAACATCACTGCTAATGTGACAATAATTGTCACAGCCATGGTTCACCATGAAAAAACTAAAATTGAACCAAATTTATTAATGGTAAAATTAATGGATATTGCAAAAACTAAAAGAAGAAGAAACATTACTGTTGATTCAGCATCCATCATAACTCTTGTGAAGCCCTGGAAAAAATTCGAATTTCTAAAAAAGGCTAAAATGGTAATTTTTGTCAAAATCCGGAATTTTTCTAGATCTCGGATGACGACGCGGGACATACCGTTGAGTTCGTCTCGCGAAATCTAGTAATACGACTTTGTCAATTCCGAGACGTATCGGATTTGTACGTATTTCGAGCAATTGACAAATTAGCAAATGACAAGTGGCATAAAGTCCCACACCATGGATACATGCGTAGGCTACGTGTCTAGAGAAAGTGGTCTGGTATGAGGGTAAATGTTAGGATGCGATGTCTTTATGCTTTGTACGAGGAATTTAGTTGGAAGAAAAGTGGGCATGAATGACATGTGGGATGCTATGTGTGATGAGGAGAGAAAGAAGAGGTGTTCTACACCTAGATAAGTATTCTCCACCAAAAGCAAATTGGTTCGGGGGGAAAGAAGAGAGAAAAAGAAAAACAAAAGAAAAAAAAGACGAAAAATAACGGAAAGGAAAAAGAACCAGCAGTTCTCTGATTAACAAAGAGAGGAGTTGCAGCTGTGAACGGTCTTCACATCGAGAGGTAGGGGTTCTCTCCTACTCTGCTTAATCTTCATTTCAGGCCATGACATGGCTATGAGGTGTAGCCTTGGTGATGGCCTGGTGTTCAAAGAACAGTTTGATATAAACTGTTGTTGTGGGGACCAGTTTCTGGGTCCGTGTTTGTGTAGTTTCCATAACTAAAATTCTGGAACTGATTTTGCTGCTGATACGTGAATCTGATATTGATGATCTTGTTGTTTGTTATTGCTTATTTGAATAACATGCACATTTTGTGAATATTGATGTTGATATACTCATGCTTGATATATTAACATGATGCTTTAGATGAAGCATAAATATAACTGTTGCATGTAGTTTTCAGTATGCATGCAACATGAGATATTATGCAAAGACATTATCATCGCATGATACGGTGTACATCGCAGAAATCGGTGCCGTGCATGAATAAAATGGGTACTCGAAGGGTTGTCCAATAAATTATATCGGAGGGTTGTCCAATAAATTATATTGGAGATTTGTCCAATGAACTCCATTGGACGGTTGTCCAATAAAAGGGTTCTCGGAGATGGTCCAATGGTTTGATACTCGGAGATGGTCCAATGGTTTGATACTCGGAGGTGGTCTAGTGGATTTAAAAACAAAAAGCTTTTGTTTTGAAAACAGTTCTCATGCATGACAATTGCGTGTGCGAGGGAGCTCAGAGGACTCGAAATGGGGTGATGACATGGACATTCATATAGAGATACGTATATTTTATATGAATGTGTGTGGAATGATTTTGTGGATTATGTCATTGCATGTGCACTTAGGGTGGCGGAGTAACCCTCAGTAGAGACTTTCTACTGGGCAAAGCTCACCCCGTCGTGGGAAAAACATTTCAGGTACTGGAGGTACACCAAGAGAAGGCCCTACATGAGGCCTTAGTTGAGAAGAAGGTCAAGGATGGCTTGTTTTGTATTTTGTAAAAGTCTAGGTAGAAAACCCGATTATATAAATGGACTGTTATCCAGCTTTCAGAATGTAAGGTGAGATAAATTGTAATCAAACTTAGTTCACATGTTTAATACACTCATAAAAGTTTCCTACCTTTGCTAGTTCTAGCCGGACTTTAAGACTGATTTTTGCTAGGAACAAAGGAATTCCGGGCCCCCATGGCCCTCTCAAGAGGTCCCAGCCCCGCGCTGAGCTTAATGTGGGCTGAATCACCCAAATTGAACTCTACAGCCCAAGCAGACATTTTCACTTGGAAGGGTCCGAGAGGGAAGCGAGCCGTATGGTCGAAGTTCAACTGAGAGAATGAGCTGCGGTGGTCGCGCTCTTCGCCGAGCTCTCTTATGACAGAGCTTTAATTCTTATGGATGAGGTCTCCTCGGGAGGAGTCACCGCAAACCAAGCCTACTGGGATGAGCCGTGTGGCCGAGCCTACTATGGATGAAATGCGGTGGAGAATAGCGTCTGCTTTCTCGACGCCTATGAGATGCCCAGTATCAGAATCACTTCGTTAAGGAAAAGTGAGAATTTGGAATAGCATCCTTGATATAAATTGTAACACTATCAGTAATTTTGATGTATGATTTCGAATCATCCAAATAGGACCTCCACATCCCAAGTTATGGTCTTTTTACTCAGAAGGGTTTGAGAGGATGAGCTGTGGACGAGCTCATCTAAATTAACCGGGTCTTCTCTTTCTGGGTCGTGAAATGAGCTCTCCAAGATGAGCCGCATGAGCTCTTTCCGCATGATTTATGAGGCCTCCCTGCGATGAGTTCTTCGCATGAGCCGTATGAGTTTCTTTGCATGAGTCAGATGAGCCTTCCCGTGAGCCGTATGAGCTCTTTTGCATGAGCCGCATGAGCCCCGTGCATGAGCCGCATGAGCCTTCCGCACGAGCCGCACGAGCCTCTACATGAGCCTTCGCACGAGCCGCACGAGCTCGCATGAGCCGCACATGAGCCTTCCGCATGAGCTGCACGAAGCCTCTACATGAGCCGGCGCATGAGCCGTATGAGCTCTTCTACATGAGGTGCATGAGCTCTTCGCATAGCCGCGCGAGTTTTCCCGATGAGCCGCAGGAGGCCGGGAGCCGACTCCTTTGACTGAAGTTTCTCGACCGAGCCCAACAGTGGAACGAGCTCAAGCCAGGCCAACTGACTATCATAACTTTCTCATCCGAAGTCCGTTTCATGCGTTCATAGACTTTAAGAAAAGCCCTTTGAGTCTATAATTCATATATATATATGGCTCAATATAATATGAGCTCATATGGTGTTCAACAAAGACGAAAGACAGTAGATGCATGTCAGTTCTGCACGTCAGTTGCTGCTCATATGAAGTTCCAACTTTGGATGACCATAACTTCCTCGTCCGAAGTCCGTTTCAGGTGTTCTTAGACTCTATGGAAAGATCCTTGAGTCTAGAATCTGACCATATGCCTGTTGATGGAATTTAGTGCTCAAATAGAGCCGAGCCAACCTCTTTTGTCCGAGCTAACATCCTTTGGCCGAGCTGACCTCGTCTAGGGAATGAGCTCGGCAATGCAAACTTTGGATGACCATAACTTCCTTGTACGAAGTCCGTTCTTGGACTCTATGTAAATATCTCTGAGTCTAGAATCTAACCATATGCCTGAGGATGGAATTTGGTGCTCACATAATTTCGGAAAAATTTATCATTGCACTAAGTACGCTAATTTAGGAAAAACAAAAAGACCCTGAATTTAAAAGTCACAACAGACGAGCCTAGGTTTATAAATACCTAGGTGTTGAAACACTTGATACTAACAAAGAATGCTTAGGCATCGTGAAAATTTAGGTACACGATTACCTTGGGACAAATGGGCATGGGTTTAGATCATGCATCCATTGTGCATTCTGATGAATTGTTGCCTGATATTATGCTATATATATATTATGTGAAATTATATGCTTGGTGCATAGTTTATAGGAAGTATTGAACACTAGGGTGAGAAGTTAACCTTAGGGGTTCGGAAAAATAAATAAATAAATAAATAAATCGATATTTGATATATGTAGATGGCAAGTCAAGGAAGGGGACGCAGGGGTTGCCTATGAGGCACACCACCTGTGTTTGATTAGCAGGCCTTTGTGGAGGCCATGGATGCTGCAGCTGCTGCCATTGCACAAGCTGGTGCAGTTGGGGGATAGGGAGGACCGAATAACCTCCAGCGGTTTATAGCACATCATCCTCCAGCATTTAGGGGAGAAGGAAACCCGATGGTGGTGGACCATTGGTTCCGACAGGTTCAGAGAGTTTTGGAGGTTATGGAGATTACCTCCAACGTTACAAAGATCAGGCTAGCTATATTTCATCTAGAGGGTGAGTGTCATGTATGGTGGGACTGGGTTAAAGCCTCAAGAAATTTGGAAGCAATGACGTGGGAGGAGTTTAGAGAGCTCTTCATGGGCAAGTTTTTCCCTACATCTGCTAGACATGAAAAAGCCCGGGAGTTCCTTGAGTTGAAACAGGGGACAATGACATCAGCATCTTTAAGCGTTTACAAGAGTTAGCGCTGCTTTTGGATGATTATGTTGCCTCGGACATGGCCAAGGTGAAGAAGTTCGAGGATTGTTTGAAGTTGTCCATCCGGGGCAAGATTGTGGGACTTCTCCTGCAAGACATGGATTCTATGAGCCACTGATGCCTTGGCCACAGAGAGAGAGATAGATGATGCCCCTGAGCATCTCGAGATACTCAAAATGGGATAAGAGGAATGAGGGTCAGCCATCTTCGAGCTCGGGAAAGAAGCAAAGGACTTCTGTTCCACGAGGGTTTTTCAGGACAGGGCCGTGGCTTTCAAGGCCAAAGCCATATCAAGGTTCTAAATGCCAATGCGACCGATGACACGCTATCACGATCACCGACATGTGAGACGGATCAGCTCGCAGAGGCGATCCGAGTCATGGGACACCTCAGTCCCAGTCATCAGTGGGACACACTAAGACACAGTAGGCTCCTTCTTACCCTAGCATGGGCCAAGGGAACAGATATCAGTCCCAGCTACGCATACAAGTGGCACTCTAAGAGCCTTCACAGATAGCGTAGGAGGCCATAGCATGGGTCGAGGTCGAGGGTAAGGGCCATAGGCCGAGACTTTGGGGACCTAGGGGCGTGTTTACATCACACACCACAATGCATGTATCTATACATCCGCCGCTTATATAGGGTATGTTTCTACTCGCGCTACGGGCAAGAGCATTGCTTTTGATTTTAAAAGTATCTCATTCTTTTATTGTTGCATATTGTGTGAATGTTTCGGGCTTAAAGGTTTAATCCTTGGAAAAGCAGCTACATGTGAGTTCTCCCCTAAGAGTTAGGGTGAGGATTGATCAGATATGTCGGAATTGTGAGTTAGCAATCTCTATGATTCTACTCACGATGGATCTTCGATTGACGGACATATCAGACTTTGATGTCATTCTTGGCATGGATTGGTTGACGACACACTAGGTCGTCATTGATTGTGATCATAGGAGGGTTACTGCCTACGCAGAGGATGGTATTGGTATTACATTTCAGGGGGATAAGCATGATGCTTTACCTCGGCCCGTGTATGACTCTTCTGTATGGCACCTGGCGCTAATAGGTCACTAGTAAGCCTTATTCTTGGAGGACGAGGCAGAGCAAAGGTTTGAGTCTACCTCGGGTGGTATGTGAGTTTTTAGGTTTTTTCCGTGACGAGTTACCGATTACTCTCCCTGTAGGATGTAGACTTCTATTATTGTTACACTCGGTACGCGCCAATTTCTATGACTCTGTATAGGATGGCGTCAGTTGAGTTGCACGAACTCAAGGTCCATATCCAGGGATTATTGGACAAGGGTTTCATTAGACCGAGCACTTCACCTTTGGGCGCACCGGTTCTGTTTGCTAAGAAAAAGGATAAGACCATTTGACTGTGCATTGACTACCGACAGTTGAACAGGGTGATGATCAAGAATCGATATCCTTTACCAAGGATTGATGATTTGTTTGATCAGTTGAGAGGGGCGCGGGTGTACTCTAAGATAGATCTCCGCACTGGGTACCATCAAGCCAGAATTAGGGTATCCCTAAGACAAATAGTTCGACACGGTAATGGGGCATTTTGAGTTCACAGTGATGCCCTTTCGGATTGACGAATGCACCAGCCGCATTCATGGATCTCATGCATAGGATCTTCCACCCCTACTTAGATCGATTTGTGGTAGTTTTCGTGGACGATATCTTGATCTACTCCGAGACAGAGGAGGATCATGAGGATCACTTGAGGGTCATTCTCCAGACACCGAGAGAACATCAGTTGTATGCCAAATTCAGCAACTGTGAATTTTGGCTTACAGAGGTGAGATTTATGGGACACGTCGTGTCGGCTTCAGGTGTGTCAGTAGACCCTGAGAAGGTTGAGGCTGTTATGAGTTGGGAGAGTGATTCGTGCCACAGTAGGGTGATTTGGAATCAACAATATTTGTATCCTTAGTTCCTCCTACTCAGAAATAAGCTACCGCAAAGATAGCGGCCCAGGGCCGAACACGGGATGGGTTTTCATCCCCACGAATGATTCGTGATCAGTTTTTTGAAATGGTGAGGCTTTTGTTTTGATTGATTGCTCCAAAACAAAGGGAGCTGCTTGCTTATCGACTAAACTGTAATGGCTTAAAGTGAATTGTGAAATGGTAGCCTTGAAGGTTTAGGTCACTAGCTTGATAACAAAGGGCTAATGAAGTGTCCTCGAGT
This sequence comes from Tetrastigma voinierianum, assembly GCA_016808115.1. Classification (NCBI taxonomy): domain Eukaryota; kingdom Viridiplantae; phylum Streptophyta; class Magnoliopsida; order Vitales; family Vitaceae; genus Tetrastigma; species Tetrastigma voinierianum. Next base: position 354,165 of record JAEQBH010000269.1, on the reverse strand, counting down.
CATTTCCTCGCATTATGGCAAGTGACATATAGTCAAAGCCAAAACCGGATCTTTGTTTAGCTATAAAACCTAACCCTAGAACAACTCCTATTTGAGTCAACACAAGTATTATGCATTCACAGTCCCATTCAGTTTAAAACCCTAGCACTCAACCTCATTTCAATGGCTCGTAAATGACATCTAAAGGATATCAGTGCATCTAGCATTAAGCATGCACCGAACCCTAAAGCATGACAAGTATCGACTAAGGGAATGACATTAAAATGGCATTAAACCTGGGCTTGGAAAGTCGGAGCCATAAATGCAAGACTGTGAATAATCAAAGCAAGAGGATCACCCGCAGCTGTACCCCAAAACAAAGCTAGCAACCCTCTCTTCATATTATGAGGCTTGCTAAGCATCCCTTGAGCTTCATCCTCAAGTGGGAGTGCTCAAGTGTTCCTAGAAAATGAAAGAAAGAAGAGAAGAGAGCAATAACGCTTAAAAATGAAAGTCATAGGTCAGATCGAAGAAAAGGGTTACAAACTTATAAGGTGGCTTATATAGCCAACCCAAATGTGTGAAAATACTAAAACACCTAAAATATGAAATTACATAAGGGCTATAATGGTAATACATCAAAACGTGGTCGTTTGGGATCAAATATATAAAAATCACAGCGGCAACAATTTCGCTATGCAGGGGAGTTTCGCTAGCATAGCGAAAATTTCGCTAGCCTAGCAAAATTTCACTAGCCTAGCGAAATTCTACAGAGATAGCAAAATTGAGAAATTTTGCTATCAACAGTGAATTTCGCTAGCTAGCGAAATTTCGCTAGCCTAACGAAAATTATGTGAGATAGCGAAATCAAGTTAATTTCGCTTAGGCACAAAGAATTCATTAGCCAGCTAAATTCCCAATTTCGCTAGGATTGCGAAATTTCCCAATTTCGCTAGGATTGAGAAATTTTCGCTATGATTGCGAAATTTTAGCAATCCCAGCGAAATTTTCGCAACCATAGCGAAATTTCCTAGGATTGCTCTTTGCTCACTACATCCACTGCTTTTCAAAACCACTTCATGTTTCCTTCATTTTTGATGGTTGAAAATAGTTCCAATCTTCAGCACTCGGCACATATCGAACTCGAGCTAAATGGCCGAGGCATGCAAAAACCTGCAAAATAACCAAAAACAACCTCGAAATGGACTTAGTGGCACTAAGTGGACTTACACAAATCAATTGGCTTAATTGATATGATTAGTGTACAAAAAGCACTCAAAACCTATCTTAAATAGGATTCAAAATAGCACTTTTTGGGCACTAATCACACCCCCCAACCGACACGTTGCTAGTCCCTTAGCAATGCTAAAACAAAAAGGGTATGTATGCAGTGCTTTCTCAACAAGTATATGGTTCAAAAAGTGTATGTACAGATAGGCATTACCTTTAAAATGAACAATTTACATCCTGTTAGAAAAACCGACATGAGATAGCAAATACCATATAAGTACTAGTTCTTGGTAAACATTGGGTTCAAGGAAATCGACCTGAATTTCCACCAAAATCTAATGGTTTCTAATGTAACAAGAATGAGCCAATAAATTGAAAAATTATTCCCTCCCCCCAACCTAGCTACTGGCATGGCCTTAAGCTGTTGAACAACCTAAATAGGATTAGTTACACACTTATTTATTCCATGTTTGCTATGTAGGGTGCAATGCTAAAAACTCGCCTTCACCAAAGTCCGTGTAACGGGGGTCCACCGATGACTCCCAACCAATTAAGGTTTAGGGCATCAAGCCAAAAGGATCAATTGACCACAAACTCCATAGGCTTCACCCCGGACTCTGGATGACTTCGAGAATTAAGCACCTACAACACTCTAGACTCTACCCATTCAATTGCAGAAGTAACACAAGCCTAATTTTAATTCCCAACTAATTAAGGTTTAAGGCATCTAGTTTTAAAGGCTTTCGCCTATATATACCCTCGGACCGTGTTCGCTTCCAAGGCAAAGCTTCACGACTTTTATTTTTCTTTTCTTCTTTTCTTTCCTTTTGCTTTTTTCTTTCTTTCTTTCTTTTTGGAAGACAACATTGGTCTTCATATTTAATAGCTAAACCTACAGGGCCGGTCACCGTGCCCAAGGCCTGGGCCAAAGAAAGAGTTAAATAATTTCACAACCTATTGGTACAATCTGGTGTGCAGTGTGTGAATTAGCTTAAGGGGGAATGTTCAATGTTGACTATGCTGAAACTTCAATTGACCAAAAACTGAATCATGTATGGAATTGTCCTGTCATTAAGGTAACATACAGGGTTTCAATTTTTCAATTAAAGGCAATTTAATTGTTTAATTGAAGGCAATTCAATTGTTCAATTATAGGCAAAATTAGCTACACAAAGTGAAAACACAAAAGTGATTTGCAAATTAAAGAAAAACAAAATTTTGATAATGCAGGACATGTACAACCAGTAAAACTTAATTCCAAAATACGAAATTTACCTCTAATAAGATTGGCATGAAAACTCAAAAATTAATGGATGGAACTGTACCACTTGGAAGAGGGGTCATTCCCATTTGTTAATGTTACAGTGGTTCATGGGACCAAGCAGCAGCCACCCTTAAACGTATAGACTGTGGGATCTCAGTGGAGTGGTCCGTATGAGAATTCTCCCGATGGCTCCGCACTACATAGGGTTTCCTCACCCTCCGTCCATTGACTTTGAACGCCTGCTATCATCCTGATCGGTAGATCCACCAACCATCAGTATGCCCGCGAACAATGAATGGACATGTCCATCGCGACTTGAGCTTGCCCGGAAATAGATGGAGTTTGGAGTCGTATAGTAGAACTTGATCTCCCTCGTTGAAATTCTTCCCAATTATCATTTGATCATGCCATTTTTTTTATTTTTCCTTTGCAATCTTCGAATTTAAGTAGGCATCGTTTCGTATTTCTTCCAACTCATTGAGATCAAGGAACCTCTTAACTCCGGCCCTACTTAGTTCATATTCACTGACGCCCACTATGCCTTGTACTCGATCCACCGGAAGGTGACATGCCTTACCATGTACTAATCGATAAGGACATTCCCAAGATTTCAAAGCCACCATTCGTAAGCCCACAGCGAATCAAGTAGTTTGATGGACCAATCTTTTCTGTTGGCATTTACCACCTTCATTAGAATGGTCTTAATCTCCCTGTTGGCAAGTTCTACTTGACCACTTGTTTGAGGATGGTAAGGGGTGGCTACTTTGTGTTTCACACCATACTTAGCCATGAGGTTTTCAAATGGTTTGTTACAGAAATGTGAACCTCCATCGCTAATAATGGCTTTTGGGACCCCGAATCTAGAAAAGATGTTTGCTTTCAAAAATTTAAGCACCACCCTACTGTCATTAGTTTTGTAGGGAATTGCTTCAACCCATTTGGACACATAGTCCACTCCCACCAATATGTACGTGTGACCATAGGATGTGGGAAAAGGTCCCATGAAATCGATGCCCCATACATCAAAAAGTTCGACCACTAAAATTGGGCTCAGGGGCATCAAATGACGGCGAGACAACTTCCCGAGTCTTTGGCATCTATCACACACGCGGCACATTTGGTGTGCTTCTTTGAACAAGGAAGGCCAATAGAAACCGCATCAAGTAAGACTCATCGGGCCGCCTTCCGAGAAGCAAAGACCACCCATGCACACTCTCATGGCGCTCGACCCCTCGTTGTTCCTCCTCGGCACACATTTCGATTATTCGATTCAGCATAAAGATTTGAACAAGAAGGGCTCTTCCCAATAGGAATGGATCTTAGCAAAGAAATACTTCCTATCCCGCTCTTTCCACTCACCGATTTTCTCCTGGCAGGAAATTGGCAATGCAGCATACCAGTGGGGCTTTTTCTGCCGCACAGAGATTCCTCAGAAATTCGCTATCGACGGGTGGACTAGCGAGTGTCATGGGCTATGGTTAACCTTGAAAGATGATCCGCCACTACATTCTACCCCTTCTTGTCTTTAATTTGCAAGTTAAACTCAAGTAAAAGAACCCATCTGGATGAGCCTTGCTTTCAGATTTTGCTTGGTCAGAGATATTTCAAAGTGGAATGGTCCGTGAAATGACTATATCACCCAACCAAGTAGTTCGAAATTTGTCTAAAGCATACACCACGTCAACAATTCCTTTCAGATAGTATAGTTCCTTTGTGCTTCATTCAAGGTTTTGCTTGCATAGTAGACTACATGAGGTTTTCCATCCTTCTCTCGCAAGCATCAAGCCCCGATAGCAAGATCACTTGCATCATTAATATCACTAAACGATTAAACTGTCCACCAGTGCTCGTACTATTGGGGCAAGTGGGTCAAAATGGGACTTCAAATTTCTTCAAAGCCTTTCCGCATTCATTTTCCCAAACAAACTTGGCATCTTTCTCTAGGAGCATTGTTGACTTCAGACCAAAACACCTTTACAAGTTTATAACACTATTACCAAAGGACTATTGTCTAATCCCCGACAACGGCGCCATAAAACTTACTGACTGACCAAAACACATATACAAATTTTATGACACTATTACCATAGGACTATTGATTAATCCCCGGCAACGGCGCCATAAAACTTGTTGACTCTCTACTATATAAACCAAAAAATCTCCTAGAGTAAATCATTTTCAATTTTCGTTTTGGCCTGATATTCTGCAAGTGCATAGGTCGATAAGTAATAAAATGGATATAAGTCCAGATATCGATCCCACAGAGATCTCAAGAATTCTAGATCAACTACCCTGACTACTCAAGCTCCATACTATTTGACCAGAATATGACACCAGATCCCCGCTTAAGAAGCTGGAAAATATACAAATATAAGGAAAAAGAATGACAATCAAATAAACTGAAATATAAAGAATAAAGAATAATGAATAGTTAAGAAAATAGATGGACACTGAATAGTTATCTTTTAGAGGAAACATCAAGACAATGCTATTGTGAAGTATCAATTCCTGTAGTTAACATTGATAAATTTGCTTGTGTGTTTCAAGTTTTAAAATCTGTCCAAGGTGTTTAGCAGTACAGCTAGATCTCGCCACACTCCACATTTCATTATCTAATTTTCCTGATTCTCTCGAAGACAGGAAATTAAATAACTACTTTTAAAAGGAATTTCCTTAATCTGGGTATTTTTCTTTTGCAATACTTCATACCAATTTTATGGATCAGAAACTTAGCTCCCAAGTTATCTACAATAAGCAAGGATATACAACTTCCAGGATGCTCTTCCTCAAAATTAGAATAGATCACCTCTCCTTGATTAGATCTCACTAACACGGATTGGCTTCCACTATTCGAATTGAGGTGAACTCTCCGCTTGTTTAAATTGATAACCATTCAACACTTCTTGATTTCAAGTGCGAGAAGAGGATTTATCGAATAAACTTGCAAAGCTCGTGATTCTAATAGCGATGTTAATATACCTTTCAAGGAATTGTTCATAACTCTCCGTGAATGCCTTCTCTCGTGTCACCGCAGGGCCTCCTGAAATCAGAGCAATGAGACAAATCTAAATATAAGAAACCGATATTCGATCAAAATAAAACCCATAACCGTATAAATTCATAAGCTGAACCACAAGTTGCCAGAAACAACTGTGGAAGATAAATTCGACAAGAGCATTCACTTAACGGAGCCGGGTTTCACTACCGAATTACACACTCACAAAGATTCCTCCGATCATAAGAATAATCGCAATTTGAAACTTATGCCAAATTCCATAAATTTGTCTCGAACTTCAAACATTCCGTAGTAATTTGAAAAGAATCGTTCCTGATCACTTCCGCTTTCAAAACGACATAACATCCAGATCTAGAAAATTAAACAAAATAAAGAAAATGAAAATAATCTAATCTATGACGACGGAAATAGAAAAGGAAAAAATAAAAGAAAATAAAGAAAAGAAAAGAAAAGAAATGAAGCCTTCGGCAACCCGATCTTCGCTCGCCGCCTCGCACCCGCTTTTTTCCTTTCCTGGTACCGCGTATTTATAGTGGTTTCGCTTGGGCCCTAATCCCAATGCGCTTTTGTGGATTTCCGCGGATCGCCCGAAGTTATCGCTCAAGTCGCTGACCACTCCTCATATACATCATCCATGTCGCCGACATCGATCTCACGCCGCGACATCATCTTTAAGTCCCCTCGCAGCTTTCAATCGGTGTCTTCGATGTCGCGACATCAATCTCTCGTTTCGACATCACCTATGCTCGCATGTGTTTCAACTCGGGTCGCCATGATGCTCGATATCAATCTTTGTCGCGATTAACAACTTAAGGAACCGCTGAGCTTCCAACCGATTGCTCTGGTGTCGCGACATCAATCTCGTCGCGATATCACTTTATGGCTCGCAGGTTTCACTGACGGTTCTCGATGTCGCGATTATCAATCTTCTTTGTCATGGCTATCGCCCCAAGAATTGCAACTTTGAACTCGAAAGACGCTCATGTCGCGACATCGCTTCCTTGTCATGACATCAACTTATGTCTTTGAGGCTTCACCGGTTGTTTTTAAAAGTCGCTAATTTCAGTCCTCCGTCACAACAACCTGAGTCACATCGGTTTCATTTTTTTTTTAAACCAGTCACAGCTTTAAGGTGCTTCTCTTGTCGCGACCTCCATCCTTTGTCGCGACATCAACCTCTGTCGCGTCATCACGATGTTGTTGTGACATCATTCATTAAGTCTTTGGTTAATCACCAGCTGCCTAACTTGTAATCCCGCCACCCGCATCGTTTTCTAATTTTTCCCGATATGTCACGATCGCCTATATCGCTATATTATGTCACGACAAAGATCTAGATGTCGCTATTACGAAGTCTTCTTCTTCATATCCCGCTGCTTCTTACCTATTTCTTTAACACTAAACCTGCCTTGTCTTCAATTAAGCTTCGTTTCCGACCGGAGTTTCACGTCGCAGAACCCGATATGCATTTGTATTGCTGTAAAGACTTCACGACAGTAGCTTCTTTTATCCTTTTTACGCCTTTTCTGTAAAATATCAATTTTTCTTGAATTCCTCGCTAGAACAGCTTATATTATTCCATATTTCTCGCATTACAAATCAATCTTATTAGAGAAAAATATGTTTAAATATGGACTAAAATGGATGACTTTTAAGCCCATCAAACTCCCCAACTTTCTAAAGTTTTGCTTCTGGTCCTCAAGCAAAGAAAAAGAAAGATTTGTTTGTCCTCAAACAAAAGGACATTTTTATGATTTATTCCACAGTCTTTATTTTATTTTATTTTATTTTATTTTTAATCTTGAATTAAAAGATATCATCAAGTATTTCAATAATTTCATTTCATGTAAGAATGGAAGTAATGTATATACTTATCACAAAATTTCTTGATAAACTAATGTACCTAAATAGTTTATTTAACAAATCTTATTCTGTATGTGTGTGCAGGTCAGCAATCCTTCTCAACTTCGTATTAGATTTAGTTAATCTTCTGGGAGTTTTCTTAAACTGTTTATTAAAGTCCCATATGCTTTTTTTTCATATTGATTGCTTCTTCATGATTAGTGTGCCTAATTCTATTCCCAAGCGTAGGAATTATGGTTGTCTAGCATTGTAGTACTGTGGGAATCCACAGGTCATCTCCTCAAGGAGCGGTCTTATTTTGTTGATCAATAGGAGCTATTCTCCACTAAAAGTATGATTTAAAAGAAAATTGTAATGTTGTGTTGTTAATTGAATGGTTAGATCGGGTTTAAATGTTTTTAAACTTAAAGACAATTGTCGGGATTTCAGTGTCCACTCACTTCGATCAGGTAACCCACCTCTTGGCTTTTAAACTCATCTGTGGAACCATTGATAAATGGCTCGATGGAGGATTTATCTTTAAATGCTTTTGAAATAAAGATGCTGACTTGTTAATACAATAAACACTTGTTCTCAATTAAAACGAACCCTTAGCTCCGCATTCCCGATCAAGCACATGCAAATTGCGGATATCTCCTTAACACGCTTGTCAAGAAATATGCCCAACTAAGGATTTGAAACCTTTCTACACAAAGAGATTAATATTAAGACAACCATTAGAAGATCGTGAGTGAATTGGAGGATCTTAATTTTATCTGTAAAAGTGAGTTTCTCCAGTGATCCCAAAGAAGGAGGTGCTTTAGAACCCATAAAACTTTACACAAACAATTAAAGATGAAGAACGATTGAACATAAAAACAATAATTCATGTGGAAATCGAATTAATTTGTAAACCGAGAATGAAGAATATGAAATGCTAGATTTAAAAATGTAATAACTATTTATGCCTTAAAGACACACGCCAGAACTCGAAACTTCTAAAAAGTAGAAATCGAAATCGGATCTTAAAAGTTCCAATCTGCACTGAGAAAACCTTCTATTCTCTCAAAATATAAAACCCTAGAAGGAAAACTCTTATTACTTGTGTCCTCTTCCTTTATGACCCCATCCACTGATTTTCCATCTTTGGTTCATCGACGAGAGTGCCCTCAAGATGATGATCGACCCTCTGACAATCCAAATAATTTCGATAGCCAGACTCATGTTTAAGTCAGACTGTACAATTTCACCAATCGCTGATTTCAAGAAGAAATGCACAAGCCTACAAATTCTGCATAATATGTCACCGCCATTTTAGAAGACATCAGACTCCAAGATAAGTCTTGGGTCAGGACCTAAGACAATATGTCCACCGCCACTTTTTCACAAGTCAGACCGGCAGGTTTGGGTTGTACAAATGAATATGTCCATAATCGGTACTTTCCTTGCTTTGTTGAGAGTCTCGAGATTTCATTCAATTGTTCACCCACACCATATTTCCATATCGCTTCCCGAGCATACATCCCATGCACCACGCTTAAACCTCGAAAGACTCGCACAAGTCTAAAACATAAGAAATTAAAGCACCGGCTCTATCGAATGTGGGTAAATTCAGACTCCGGATGTGCTAAAGCCCAGATAGACGATTTCACTCAAATGTGTATTCATCACCCCCATTCCTCAAGATTCATAGTCCCTAGCAAGATTTAGACCTAATCACCCATTAGGCATAATCCCACCAAGCTTCAGACATGCTTTGCAAGAATCTCAAATAAAGAATTATTTAATAGAATATTTCACCCACTTTAGCAGTACCAAAGATGACTAATTAGACCAACCATGATTCTTACACAATGAATATTATAACTGCCACCACACAAACTTGTTATTCAAGATAAGATTACGATTTAGAAATGTAAGGTGTACTATGCAAGCAAGAACCTAAAGGATCGATATAAAGAGCAATCACATAATATAGAACACATAACCATCGCATATGTCAAAAGGTGCAACAAATATAAGTGAACTGCAGGAGGTTCAACCTGCTTGTAATGAGACCGTGGCTAATTGAAAGAAAGGTAAAGATCAAACGGCGCCTGCATAACATGGCTGGGTGCCCAGCACACCTCACTGCACACCACCCCGCCTAGCTCTACACAGCCTATGCAACAGCCAGTTCTCATCCATCGAAGAGTACTCATCCCTCGTCCACACACTCATCTAATTTTTCATTCTCCCTTCTAAATTCGGGAGAAGTAGCATCCAAGCATTTCCGCTGGCTCTTCCCAAAGATGGCTCTCAAGTCTCCAGAAAGATAATCCACCAAGCCGTTTCGAGAATGCACTTAAACCACCCCTTGAGGCCGCCCATCCTCAAAGGCGATGTGCCTGAAGGGAAGCCAGTCGGATGAAGTGGTCCCTGGAGGAGGTATCAAGGCACCGAGGGCTGTGGCTCAGCATCGGTTCTCGCTCCTGCCTTATTTGCGGATCTCGCCCGCCAGTGGCTTCACCCTTTTAATCTGCCTCCCATCCCCGCTTTCTTTTACAATACTAGTCACAAGTGAGGGAAACGGAATACTTGGCCGCACGCTATCATTGTAAGAACTCCCTCATCGCGCACCATATGACTAAGGCATAGTCAATCGCCTTCCCACACATAACCTTACAACAACTAATGGATGCTGATCGGGAGACTTTTTCTGTTTCTTCTACTAATTTATTTGTAATGATCCTACCATCGCATGAGAGTTCGCTGGGAGCTTTCCGTGAAACTAATTCTTTTTCATAAATCCACCATGGGCACAAAGGTGCACATAGCCTCCGTGAATAACCGGCATCGGGCTTCAAGAATAGCCCTGTTGATATGGCCGGGTCCGAAACGCCAGGCGAATATAGTGTGGCGCATAAAGTATCGAGTCGAGGACACGAAGTCGCTTTCCTTAATAATCGCCTACCACGGAAGTCAACCCGCTTATTTTCCTCTCGCTGGTGTAGAACTCCTCGAATCTCATCGGCGTAAGTATCCGCGACCCCGCAGCACGGCGCATATTCTGCCTCGGATAATTTCCTCATGGGATGAGAATATAAAAACGCCTGTAATTAACACCCTCTCAAGAAGGAACCCCTATTTACCGACTTGGGTCCATTTTCGTGCTCTCCCCTCGTATCTGCAAACATACAGCTCTTATTTCACATCATAACTCGTCAGATACTCACTCGAAGAGGTGATGATTTGTTTTCCCTTCCTTCTAGTTCTACCGAGGCATCGATTTTCGCTTTGCGCCTGTTCCATAGAGAACCGATGCCTTCCTCTCCTAATATTTCTAGAACGTGCCATGGAAATGGCAATGATATAATAACTGGCTCAATGCCCAGAAATAAATCATCATGTCCCAAAACTCCGCTCGAACAAAGACTGGTCGCCTCAGGCACATCGTGATACGCCTCCCCGCCTATATTATGCAGATATACCCCAACCAAAGAATCACGAATAATATCAACCAAATCCAACCAAAAAGATCCATATGTAGCCGAGAGAATATCAACAATGATAGCAGAGAGTTGTAGGGCTTACCACTTTCGAACACTGATTGCAGGCAACCAATCTGAAACTAGATACTGAAACCCCCGCGCAGCAACCGATCTTGGGAATGTCAGGAGGAAGCAAACGGTTAGGGCTCTACTTGTGGATGGCAAAAACATATAAATATGAAGAGTGCCGTAATTTTGGCTTAAAAGTCGTTTCGCCACTCCCAGACCTGGCCAGTATCGTACAAGCTTTCTAAGTTGTACGGTACAACTCTCTACTTCGCATTTTTGAATAAGTTGTACCGGTACATGTTTAAGTTGTACCGGTACAACTTCGCCACTGCTTGTTTTTTTGCAAGTTGTACCGGTACAAGTTTAAGTTGTACCGGTACAATTGTTCCCAAACTGATTTTTTTCTTTTCTTTTTTTTTTTTTTCTTTTTCACTTGGGAGCAGTAGTGTTGATGTATCATTTGGCATTTCAATGACCTTTTATCCCGAGTTTTACTGCATGTCCCCTTTTTCTCTTGTGCAGATTCCACAACTTACTGTATTCATGGACCTGGTCACTGGAATTTCTTCTTGAGGTACCTGCAATCTTCCATAGGGTTTACGGCTATTCCACTGATTAGGGTTCCTAAGGCTCGAATTGACTTGGCAACTTTAAGCTCAAAATGGGTGCAAGGGATGAGACAATACAAGTCCGCAGGTATGCAAAGAAATAATGGCCTCTAATCATTTTCCAATTATGCAAGATGTTCCACAAAGACTATGATGCATGAAGTTAACATGAAATTAAATCACACACATGAAAGCAATAATGTATGATCGAGAAATTTTGACCACGTCTCGTGGTTTCCAGTGGAGCAAGAAGGTAGGTAGAATGCAAGGGGGAACAATCCACAGAAGAACACAAAGCTTATTGTGTATGCTTGTTAAGATGTACATGCAATAAGATGATATGGAGAGTGTATGAGATCAAGCATGTGTGTACAGTGCAGGTAAAACATAATACTCAAAAGAAGCAAATTTTGAAAAATTTAACCCACTGAACATATAACGAGCGCGTAGTTACGTTCAACCAGTGTACACCTACCCCCACAACAGAAACAAGCATTGTCCCCAATGCGCTGAACTAAGGGTACCCCCACAACAGGATTAGAGGAAGCACAAAAACAAGAGCCCCATGATTTTTATTTTCGATGTTATTGAAAAGCAAAAGAAATAAAGAAAATAAAGTAAAAACAATAAAAATAGAAAGCAAGAACAAAAATAAAAGTAAAACTATTTACAACAAAAAATAAAAGCATGATTTTACTTGGAATGAGAGTTTTGCAGAGCTGCCCATTAAGTCCACCGTATGCTCGCAGAGGAGAGCGAAATGTTCAAGGAACTGCCTGGAGGGCGCTGGCCATTCACCTCAAGGAGTGTCCATTAGTCCGGATTTCACCTTCACGGCCCGTATGGGTAAACAACCTTAACGATAATACAATTAATGAGAGCGAAGCTTTCCAGAAAATATATGCAAACGGGAGTCGCATGCTAAGATTTCTTCGACAGGGTTCCGAAGTTTTCCGCAATAGATTTGCCATGGAATAACTCTGAGTCAAGCCCTTGTAAATTCGAGTTTACACGATTCCCTCCGCAATTCTTCAAGTTCATTTAGCTGCAATAAACACTGCATACCTGCTTGAGTTAGATCAGAATTAAAAGTTCGAATAGCCCAATAGCCCTATGGTTCCATCTCTGTCGGCAGATGGCAAGCTTCGCTTACAACCATGTTTACAAAGAGACATACCAAGAACAGTTTTAAAGGCAGTACGGTATGCCCAAAGAGCATCGGTAAGACGAAGTGACCAATCTTTGATTCGGCAACCGCTTTTTTCTAAATGTGTTTTATCTCCCTATTAGCTACCTTCACTTTTGACCATGGTCCGTGTGGGTTGTAAGTCGGTTGATATTTTTACGGTTGACTCCATATTTTTTTTAATGCATTGTCAAAAAGATCGACAAAAATGAGCTCCACCATCATCACAATTGCACGAGGAGTTCCAAAACGAGAAAAATATGTTCCTTTATAAATTTCAAAACGACCTTATGGTCATTGGTTCATGAATTGGTTTCAACCACTTAGACACGTAGTCAATAGATAATAAAATGTAGAGATAGCCACAAGAAAGTGGGAAAGGGCCCCATGAAGTCTATACCCCAACAGTCAAAAATTTCAATGATTAGGATTAGGGTAAGAGGCATCATGTTTCGTTTTGTGACCCCTCCTAGTTGCTGGCATTAAGCACAAGTTTTACAGAACTCAAAACAATATTTAAATAAAGTGGGCCAGTAAAACCCATCTTGCAAAATCTTGTTCATTGCCGCGGAGAAATGTCCTCCATGTGCTTCGTGCATCGGCAAAGTTAAAATCTTCACCTGCTCATCATTGGGTGCGACATCTTCATTATTTGATCTCGACAGATTTAAATAGATAATGATCATCAAAATAGTATTTCTTTAATATATGTCAAAAACTTTTTTTGCTGAGAAGTCCATCGGAAATGAATTTCGGCCAAGCATTAGGTAGTCTCACAATGTCAGCATACCACGGGTAATGAACAAGAGCAAAGAGTTGCTCATCCGGAAACTAATACTCCATGGGTATGCCATGAGAGTTGGAACTGGAACCACCGAGATAAATGCGCTCGCCACCAATGCTCAACCCCTTTTATCTTTTTGATGGTCAAGCCGAAATTCTTGACATAGTAAAATCCACCTAGTTAACCTTTGGTTTCAGATTCCAAGAGAGCAATTTAAAAGCCGCATGATTCAGAAGATGGTTATGAGTGGGGAACCAACAATATATGACCTAAATTTTTAGGTGAGCAAAGACGACAAATTTGAAACTCTTTTCTGTGGTCGTAGAAATGGGTCCGGGCGTGGAGTCTAGTGTCTTACTCGTGCCAGTAAATGATAAAAAAGCTTTTTGTCTTCCTCTATCTCAACACAAATCCTATGGCATAATCACTGCACGCACATGATCTCCAAAGTGAAGTCCCAATTTAGGAGACCGCATTACTGGCACATTACTAGCATACTGAGCTTAGTAGCGTTGTCACATGCCGGTGACCATGTGAAAGGGACATCTTTTGGCAAGCAGGCACATATGGCCGCGGCCATAGCACTAAAATCTTTTATAAACCTTCGAGAAACCAAGATGGGCTCAAGAATGACCTTATGTCTCTAACACATTTAGAATGGGTGGAGGTTGGAAATCGCTCAACTTTGGCCTTATCAACTCGATTCCATCTTCTTTGATACTATATGGGCCTAAGACACCTCAGGGCAATACATGAAACAAGTATTTTTCCCAATTTACCACAAGATTTTTCTCTTGACAACCTCCTCAAAGACCTTTACGTAGTTTTCTAAACAAATTTCTTTAATGAGTCACCAAAAAATGAGAAATCATCCATGAAAATCTCCAATATGATTTCTATCATGTCACTGAAAATTCCCATCATGCACCGTTGGAAAGTTCCGAGTGCATTCCACAGTCCAAAAGGCATTTTCCTAAAGGTGAAAGCACCAAAAGGGCAAGTGAATGTAGTTTTTTCTTGATCTTCCAAAGCTATCTCAATTTGATTGTACCCTGAGTACCCATCAAGAAAATGCAATGTTTTGTGCCTCAGTAATCCTCTAACATTTGATCAACAAACGGAAGAGGAAAATGGTCTTCCTAGTGCCCGCATTAAGCTCTCATAATCTATGCAAAACCTCCATCCTCGAGGCGACACCCAGGTTCATCATTATTTACCGGGCAACCACCGCGGACCTGCACTTTATGAACTACCCGTCGACTAACCCACTCGCTTCGAACAAAGGTAGATAACCCTACATCCAAAAGTTTTAAAACTTCCTTTTCACCACTTCGCATTATTGGGTTCAATCTGCCTCTGAAAGCTGCTTCAGCAGTTTTAACATCGCTTTCAAGTGAATTCCTATGTGTGCGCATCAAGGACTAATCTCTCAAACCGCAATCATTCACCAGTGCCAGCCCTAATGGGTTTTCAATATTTTCAGAAGTTGAGTTTCTTGAGTCAATTCTAAGGAGGAAGATGTGATTACTGAAAAAGTGTTCTCCTCCCCTAAGAATGCATATTTGAGATGTGTTGGTAAAGGTTTTAGCTCAAGCTTAGGTGGCCTCCTCATAAGCAAGGCAATGTCTTATCCTCACTACAAGAACGGTTAAATTCTTGGATGTCCAAATTCCATTAACTTCCAATATATCTTTATGCTCAATTATAGAATGTAGAAACTCTTACTCCAATGTGGTCACTTCCTCATCCCAACTCGGGCTGACCAAACATAACTTAAAAGGATCATCATGTGAGACATTATCCAGGTATTTTTGTACCACGGAATCAACCATGTTAATTTCACAAATATCTTCCTCATCCCCCATTCCTTTGATTACATTGAAAATATTCAGATTAACAGTCATGTTTCCAAACGAAAGTGTCATTAGGCCTCCCCTACAATGTATAATGGCATTAGCAATTGCCAAGAATGGTCGACCAAGAATTACTGAATCGAAGTTCCTCGTTCACCACAGCCGAAAGGCCACACCACAAAATCGACAGGGAAGTAAAATTTGTCCACTTGGACCAAGACATCCTTCACTATTCCCCTAGGAATTTTGACACTACGGTCAGCTAATTGGAGGGTGATATTGGTCGGTTCTAATTCTCCTAACCCTTGATCCACGTATACTGAATAAGGCAGCAAATTAACACTCGCCCCTAAGTCCACTAAAGCATGCCCCAACTTTGAATTTCCTACTACTATAGAAATAGTGGGACTACTTGGGTCTTTGTATTTTGGAGGCAAAGTTGTTCAATTAAGAAGTAGATTGTCTCGCCATGAATGCCTCCTTGTTGACACCTAATTTCCGTTTTACCGTGCATAAATCCTTCAGAAATTTAGCATATGATGGGATTTGTTTAATGGCATCTAACAAAGGAATGTTCAGTTTAACTTGTTTGAACATCTCGTAAATCTCCGAATGGTTAGTCATTTTCTTTGGTGCTCTCAGTCTATGAGGGTATGGAGCTGGAGGGATATGGTTGGACTTGTCTTCTTCCGATTGATCATCTTTGTCATTTTGTGACAGTGACGTGAGGCGTGTCTCGATTTTTAATTAATCCTCCCTAGCCAATTCCCTATGAGACTTTGTGATGGTTCCTTAGTTGGACAGGTTTTGTCCACTACCTTACCACTTCCTAAGGGTAGTTACAAATTTCTTACAAGAGCCCAAAGGTACCTCACTTGAATCCTAAACTTCCCACAATCAAGCTGAATTCTCGCTGGTTTCGATGGGTCAGTGATGGAAGCCTTCTCTTGTCAAGGTTACCTATGTATTTAAGTCAACTTCTTGTTATCTCGATTCATCATTCGCAGCGCTGGAGTTCTCAGGTTTGTGGGATTGTTGGGTTTGTACAAACTGTGTAACTATATCTTCCAGACTTCTCTTATGAGGAGGTTGGTAAGGCTGTGAGTTTTGATTCCCTTGGTTTGGTGGATGATGACCTTGATTGGAATTTCCTTAAAATCCTTGGGGGCCTTGATTCTGAAATGGAGGAATAGAATTTGGAAAACCTTGGTTTTGATAATGGGGGCCTTGGTTGTTTGGCAGGTTATGTGGTCCTCCCTCATTTCTACAACTAAAATTGGGATGCTTGCCCCACCCAGGATTGTAAGTTTTAGTAATGGGAATTGAAAGGTTTTGGTAGCATATGGCATTGGCTTTCTCAATTTGAATGGCTCCTTAACTCGAGAAGATGATTTAAGTAAGCACGGTTGAGCAGGTATGGTCGTACATAATGCATGGCCCTCCACTCTGGTCCATTTTGGTACTAAGGGTAGTCGAGGCACACTAGTTACCTCGTTTCACCTTTTCTTCTCTATGGCCTCCAATTTCCTTGTTAAGTTGGCGATTTTGGCTTGCAACTCATCATCTTCTTAGGTGGTGGATTCCGCCGTTGGATGTTATGCACTTTAGCGTTAGTCTAAGAGCTGTTACCTCCCAAGTTCAGCATTCTCTCGCATAGTTGTCAAAAAAGTTGAATTGCTTCCCTATCACTCTTTTCATAAAATTCTCTTGCACACATCATTTGGATGTACTGTTTATTACTTAGAGACAATCCTTGATGAAAGTATGCACAAATTTGTCCAACATCCAACCCATGATGAGGGATAGCATGGAGGAGATCCTTATATCTTTCCCATACCGTCATGGGCGGTTCACCCGGCTTTAAGAAAAGTCTTAATTGCTCGCATTTGTGGGCATTAGTAATGCAAGGTGAGGGAAAAACTTTATTAAGGAATCTATTCCGCATGTTTTCCCCATGTAAAAGATCGAATTAGGTAAGGAATGGAACCAGATTTTTGGCCTTCTCCTTAAAGCAAAAGGAAATAAAACCAAACAGATTATGGGAGAGGTGAACCTAAGTGGAGAGGAATGCACTGCAGACATCCTCAAAGTCCCTCATGAATGAGTAAGGGTTCTCAAACTCGAACCCTTGATATACAGGTAGAAGACGGATCATTTCCGACTTCATCAGGAATTGATTGGCCTCGTTAGGAAGGCGAATACAAGAATTTGTTGTTGTCCTTTAAGGTTGCAGAATTTCTCGAAGGGTTCTTTCTACGTTGGGCAAGGGAGCAGGATGGGCCCTATATTGATTTTGCTGAAGGTTCCCATTTCCTCCCCTCATTGATGGTATTTCTTTGGAAGTGTAGCATCCTCCATTGCTGTGGGGCTCATGGGAGTCCTTCTGTGATTCTCAGGATTATCCATTTGAGGAAAAATGTTATCTTGAGACACTTGGCTTACTATGGATTCTTCAGAGTTTCTAGGGGACACAATTATGACTAGTCGGTGTTTCTCGTTGCGAGCCCAAACTGACATGCACTACACTTACTACGTCAGAAACACTCTGGATTTCTCCCTGAACAAAAAAATAAAAGAAAAGTGGAGAAACGTGCCGGTACAATGCGATTGCAATTCTCATCTCTTCAGGATCAGCTTGGTTTGGTCGCCACTCCCCGGCAACGGCGCCAAAAATGCTTCGTCCTGATTAGTGTGCCTAATTCTATTCCCAAGCGTAGGAATTATGGTCGTCTAGCATTGTAGTGTACAGAATCTGAGTCATCTCTCCTCGGGAGCGGTCTTATTTTGTTGATCAATAGGAATGTCTCCTTTAAAAGTACTTGATTAAAAAGAAAATTGTAATGTTGTGTTGTTTGAGTAAGATGGTTGATTGTATTAAATGTTTAAACTAGAAAGACAATTCTTGGGATTTTTTAGGGGTTCCACTCATACAGATGGGTAAATCCCAATACATTTTATAAACTCATCTAGGAACCGTGATAATGATTAGCCCGATGGAGGATTTATCTTTAAATGCTTTTGGAAAATAAAGATGATCGAGTAATACTAAACACTTGTTCTCAATTAAAACGAAACCTTAGCTCGCATTCATGATCAAGCACAATGTGTATCGAGGATATCTCCTTAACACGTTGTCAAGAATATGCCCAACTAAGGATTTAAAACCTTTCTACACAAGTGATTAATATTACACAATCCATTGAAGATCAAAATAGGAATTGAGGGACTTTACCTTGATCGGAGTGAGTTTCCCCCTTAGGATCCCAGCAGTAGGGGTTTAGAACTCCATAAAACTTACACAAACAATTAAAGATGAAGAACGATTAAACATAAAACAATACCTTGCGGAAATCAGAATTAACTTGTAAAACTTAGAATGAAGAATATGGAATGCTAGAAGTTTAACGAATAACTATTTATCTTTGAAAGATTACACCTGCTTGAATCAAAACCTAAAAGTGAAATTTGAAATCTGGATCTTAAAGTTCCAACTCAAAAAATGGAGAAAAACTCTTATTCTCTCAAAACCTAAACCCTAGAAGTGAAAAACTCCCTATTACTTGTGTCCTCTTCCTTTTATATCCCCCTCCAATGTGATTTTCCGATTTTTGTTCGTTGACGAGAGTGCCCTTGCATACGGATCGAATTCTGGGACAAATCCCGTAATTTCCATGCAGTTGTTGATGAATACACATTTGAGTGACAATTATAACGGAATCTAACACATTTAAATCACAATGTACTCACATTTGGCATGAAGCAGTACTTTAATCTCTTACGTGTTTTAGATTTGTCTGCGAGTCATTCGGGTTTAAACGTAAAGTGCACGAGGATGTAAGCTAGGGAAGCAAATATGAAGCAATGTGGATGTGGGTGAGCAATTGGCCAATGCCGGGAACCCAAATGAAGCGGAAAGCACCGAGGACAAGTCCTACGGTAGAACTTCAAGTCCTACGGTAGAACTTGTTGAAAGATGGCGGTGGACAAGTCTACCGGTGAGAACTTCAAGTCCTACCGGTAGAACTTGTGAAAAATTGACGATAAGCAATTTACTCTTAGGTAGAGCAAGTCCCTGGGTGAATATCAGACTGCGGAAGTGTAGAATTGAATCACAGGACGAGGGTACTTCGTAAGCGAACCAAAATGGGAAAATCACTTTGGAGGGGGGTATAAAAGGAGGAGGACACAAGTATTAGGGAGATCTTTTTTAGTCTTTTTAGTCTTCTCTTGGAGTTTGGAGTTCTTCACTTCTAGGGTTTCGGTTTTAATAGTTTTTCTCCATTTTTTGAGTGGTACCTGTAGATCAGATTTAATTTCCTATTATTTAAGTTTAATCAAAGTTTGCTCTTCGGCATAAATATTTAATTTGCTTTAAATATCTTCGTATTCTATATTCCTTCATTCTGATTTACAAGAGATTAATTACAATTTGTGAAAGATCGATTTTTTGATTAATCATTCTTCATCTTTAATCGTTCATATAAGTTTTTATGGAGTTCTAAACTGCTGTTGATGAGATCATGCGGAGGAAACTCACGATCAGGCCAAGTCCTCGATCTCTCTCTTGACACCGATGGTTGTATAATGTTGACCGCGTGGCCAGAAAAAGGTTTTTAAATCGCTTGGTCAGGCAATATGACAGCGTGTTGCAGAATATTTCGGTACCGTTGGTAGCGATCGCCTGTACCAACTGAGATTGGTTTTGGTGAGAACGGTGTTTAGTATTACTCGATCGCATTTTCAAGATAGACAAATCACCTCGTCGGCAGACACATCAATGGTTTCCTAGATGATTTATAAATGAGGAGGTGGGATTTACGCAATCATAGTGGTGGAACCTAAAAATCCCGACAGTATCTTTCTATTTAAGCATTCAAACCATCGACCGTTCGGTCGAAGCAACCTGGCGTCTGATTAAATCACATACTTTTAGTGGAGGAAAATACGGTGATCAACGGCAGAACCGCTCACGTGGAGGAGACGGCACGTGAATTCCCACGATGCCACAATGCTACAGACAACTATAATTTATGCGCGAAGATAATTGAAGCACATAATCAGGAGCGAGCATTTTGGCGCCGTTGTCGAAGAAATCAGCATTCTTTGAGACCGATACGAAAGAAAACAGAAGGCCTTTGTAATTGCATTGCAAATCCCGTGCGTTCTCGACTATCTTTTATTTTGTTTTATTCGATTAAGGGGCTGGTTTGAACATAGCGGGCGGTGAGTGTGCGTAATAGGGTTGGCTCGCGGCTGAAAAAACCGACAGTAAATATGTCTCTAGAAACCACGAGGAAATCGTAATGCCCCGAGTAATCTCAAAATAACATTTGCAAATGGATGTGCGAGTAGCAGAATTCTATGAGCATCACCTTTTATGAAGGCTGATATGCTACACTCGGCTCTTTGTGAAGAGGAAAATGACATACGAGCAAAATATATATTTTACAGCGCACATGACGTAGAAAAAACCGCTGAGAAGATGCACGACCTCAGAGGAACATTGCAAGTTCTTGTGATAAGCAGCTCTCGATGAGGCAATCGAGTGCTGATGAAAATAGGAGATGATCGTCTTCTACACCTTGCTACTGGGGTTCAGATGCGAACCGCCTTCATTTCATGTGAAGGGATTTAGAAGACATTTATCTCCTTGGGACTACCCCTCCCGCACGCTGCTTGAGAAAGCCAGGAAGTCTGGTTCCATTCCCTTGCACTAATTCATTCTTTATGAAATATGAATTCCTCAATAGATTTTTCCTCTGCCTACTATGCCACTATGCGGCAGTCGAAACTTTATGATATGAAAAATATCAAGGAAAAAATATAAAGATCATACTCATGCTATCCTCATCATGAAGCTGAGTGTTTGACAAATCTGTGCCTCTTCCATCGAGATTGTCTCCTAAGAAAATATACCTCCAAATGATGTCACGAAATTACATCGAAAAATGCAGAGGCTGAGCCCGACTGCTATAGAGAATGCTGGAGACAGGAGACAACTCTTTGAATGCTGGCACAAAGTGCATAGCCTGGCGGTGGTGGAGATCACCACCTAGAAAATGACAGGTTGGGCTTGGGCCCACTTAATTTAATACAGAAATTAGAGCACGTAGAGACGAAAGAAAGTGAGCAGAGATATGAAATGTGCTACTAATCCCTCGTGCCAAAAATGGACTAAATTCAGAAAGGAGCCATGCGTATATCTTTGCTCTGCCCATGCTTGCCAAATGTACATGAGCATTGGGTGAGCAGGCGATGCATGTTGCCAAAGAGGAAACCTTTCAACCCACATGCTCTGAAGACACAATCTTTGGTGAAGTGGCGCTCTGGTACAGGCTGGAGGAGGAGGGACCCTGGCACCCAATCAGGCCTATCCCGAGCCGAGGTTTTCCAAAACTCATTCAGTTTCCGGGAATCGGCGCAATTTGAGAAGAACTAATCAGTGTGTCCGCAAACCAAGTCAAAGCTCTGTCTTAGCTGCAGGGAAAAGAGCTTGGGAGGCTGTGGTCACCGCAGTTTGTGCAAACCGGCAATCACAAACCTGGCTGCTACAGTATCTGCCTCATCCATGGTAGACCTTCAGCAGAAAGGGGCTTCCATCACAGCTCGCCCACGAGTCAAAAGCGATGATAAGGAAGGTTAGGCTTGAGCGGTGCTGCTGTTGTATAAATATCTTTAGCCTCGAAGTCTGTGGCTAGTGGACAAATATTCAACTAAGAGAGACAAATACAAAAGTGATCAAATTGGCTAAGAAGAATGAAAATCATTTACACCTCATGTCTAATACAAATCACAAAGATGATGGAAGGAGGTGGAGATCACGACTATACCTCATCAGACACCAAAGAAAATAGTGTGAAATTTAGAGCTGAAGTCAGCGAGCGTTCATGGTAGATGCTTAAGCAAAATAAATCCATCTCAAACTTCATTCTGCAGAGGAACTATACGATGGCAAATTGAGCATTCATGTGGCTGTCAGATCCTAATTCGAACAGCACTCAATACAAAGACTTGGTACTATTTCTATAGTAATGAGAGAATCAAAGGAATTGAACATCTCAGGCAGATTTAGGAGCGAAGTGTTGGTTGTTCTTGACCGGCCTGTGGACCTAAATTGGGAGATTAGAGCCAGCCAATATCGCCCCTTGGCTAAGGCGACCGTAGTGTGAGGCTCTGGAAGATAGTGAGAAGGATGTCGACCACAGTGAGCAAATTTTATTTGCGTCGATCTGTGGTGCTGTTGCCTTTATTGAACCGATACTGAAATGGTGCGGTCGGCCATGCAACAGCGCTGTGCATCATGACAGCCAGGGGAGGCTAATGACTACTTTCATTTGGAACATGACTGACAATACGAATATTTACCAATGTGATCAGAATGAGGCGAAGAAGACATGTGTGAAATTAATATGATCGACTTCAGTGGTACAAAAATACACAGATCTTGTTTCACATGATGATCCTGACAAATCGTAATGCAGTCGACCGTGAACACAGAGGAAATGACACTGAGTCGAGTTTCTCCGCTCAGTGGTGAGCATAAATGTATTTGAAGTTAATGGATGGGCTGGTGAACAGCTGTGAAAGAATAGGTATTGCCGAAGGAGAAGCCGCACAAGCTTCGGTAAAGCATACCAACATCTTGTCTTCATTCATAGAGGCTTGGATGCACAAATGTCATATGGCCTGCGCTTGAAATGACTCGAGAAACTCAACTTTTTGGAAATATTGAAAACACGAGCTGCCCCAGGACAGTGCAGTATTGGGAATTAGCACCCGTTCACATAAATCGCAAGCAAGGATGTTAAACCTTCACAGCCACGAAGGCGATTGAACTGATAATGAAGTGGTGAAAAAAGTTTTAAACTTTGGATGTAGGGTTATTACCTATTGCCAGGATAGCGAGTGGGTTGGTCGACGCAGTGGTTCTAAGAGTGCGGGTCCTGATGATTGCCAATGAAAATGTGAGCTTGATGCAAATGTGCTGGATGAAGGGTGGCTGCGCAGACTATAGGAAGCCAATGCGGGTGTAGGAAGACCATTTTCCTGGCATTGTGGATCGGATGTTAGAGAGATTCGAGGCATGGTTGTTGTGCCTGTGATGGTACTCGAGGGCTGTCAGAGTGAGATAACTGAAAGATCAGAGAAAAAGCTCCATTGCCTGCCCTTACTGTCGCCTTTAGGAAAGTATAGCTGAATTTGTGCAGCACCAGACTTTCCAGCGATACCGATGACATATTAAAATCATGACAGGCACTAAAAATAGTTTCTCGATTTTTGTTGACTCATTCGGAGGTAGAAACTGCGTGGAGTTTGGAGAAGGTGTCGAAAAATCTTGTGTTAAGTGAGGAATGTCTTCCATGGTAGCACAGGGGTAATCTTAAACCCACATTGTAAGATGGAATCGAATTGACAAACGAAGTGAACTGTTTCTTACTCCTATAAAGTGTGTTAGAATATAGGTCATTCTTGACTGTCTTTATCGAAAGGACACATAGATTTTGAATATGCCGACACCCTGTGCTGCTGCTAAGATGTCGCTCGCATAGTGCAGAAGCTTTTGTGACACTTTGCTAAGCTGAAACCTTCTTTGAGTAATGCGCAATATCTTGTTGTGAGACCTCCCATTGAGATCATGCGATGCGTGATGCTGCCGCAAGCGGGCCTTTAGGGCAGAGAGGACAAGAGCTTTGTATTACTATTAAGGCGCGCTGAACTATTGAGCAACACAACGAGAAGGACTCTGCCGATTGTCTTTAACAAAAAATTAGGGTCATATATTGTTATTTCCCCCTTGACCATCTTTAAATAAATAAACTAATGCTAGCTGCAGATGCGAAAACCAGGATGGCTAGGTGGATTACCTGCATCGAAATTCCAACGACCATCAAAATGAAAGGGGTTGGCGTGGTCGTCCTCATCTCTGTGGTTCGATCGACCCGTGACATGCCCGTAGGTGACAAGCTGCATTGAGCGGCACCGCCATGCTGACATTAGGCATGCGACGCGTGTGTTTGAGAACTCGACTCAATGGCGCTTCTCAACGAGAAGAGGTACGGCGGTGTGGGTGCTATTTTGATGATCATATCCTGACAATCTTGTCGGATCATGTGAAGATCTGTACTGTGATGGCAGTACAGTACAACTTTTGCGTCCCCAGCTTTGAACATTTCTCCTTAACGACGATTCATTGCAAGCGGGGCTTGGCCCACTTGGCTGGGTGTTTTGATTACTGGCGTGTTAACATTCCGGCGATTGGGAAGAGGTAACAACGGCTGTGATACCTCTTACCCACGTCCCGATCATTGAAATCTTTGAATATTGATATCGGCTCTTGAAGTTTCCCCGCTATTAACAAGCGCATCTATATTTTATTATAGCGACCCTTCTAAGTGGTGGCTCTTCAACGAGAACGATGACCACAAAAATGGACCAGGAAACTAAAGGGAACATATTTTCTGGATGTGAACATGATTTGTTGATGTGATGATGACTCCACTTTTGCAACCGTCTTTGAAAAACGTAAAGAAATGGTCACCAACAAAGCAATCACGACACCGCCGCAGAGACCAATAATCGGCGGCCCAACGACAGGGAGATAAGAGCACATTTTACAGCGATCCCGGAGTGGTCACCTCATCTGCTATGGCATACATGTACTGCTAAAGTATTCTCGGTATGCTCTGCTCGGCCCAGTTTATGGCGAGGCTGCTGTTGCGATGAAGACGGAGACAGGAGCTATTCCCAGCACAATCCCCGTCAGCGGCTGTGGTTGTGCGGGATAAATGAGCAAAAGAATTCTTGAGGAGGGAAAATATGCTCAGTACAGTAAGATATTCGCGACCATCGTTGACTTTGAACTGTCATAAAGCTATTGTCTGATTCGGTGCGACATTTGCGGAAAGCTCGCTCTCGTTGAGCTGGCCCGCTCATCGTTAGTGGCTCCCCCATCCCATATGGGACGTGGAGGTGAAATCGGTATGAACTTCAGGTGAATGACAACGCTCAACAGTTCATGGCTGTTCTCAGAGCGAAGTGAATTTGGTAGACCGACTGCACTAACTCTCTTCAACAACATCATTCTCAGAGTGTTGTACATAGTTTTCTTTTATTTTGTTCTTATTGACCACTATTATTTTTACTTCATTTGCGTGATTTTATTTTCCTTTCAATAGCATAGAAAGCAAATCATGGGGTGTCATTTACGTGAGTCCTCCCGATCTTGTTGTGAAATTTTCAGACCTACGTAGGGCACATTTGTTAATGAGCAAGTCTCTGCTAGTGAGAAACGTAACATGCGGCTGTTCTATATTGATGGAGTCAAATTTTTCAGAATTTCTTCTTTAAGATATTATGTTTACTGCAGCGTACGCTACCTGCGATCTCATATACTCCACATCATCTTTATGCATGTGCATCTTCTTTCATACCTATCAGTACCTTATATTTTTTAATGGCTGTTTTACACCATTCTCTTACTTCTCCCCAGGCCACGAGACTTGTAACAAGAATTTCTGGAGTGCTACTGTCAGTTTCAATTATGCATCAAATTTAGTAGTCATGACAATTTCATGCATCATCATCTTTACGGAACACTTGCTTGCACATAAGTGGAAAATGATTGGAAAACCCATTATTTATCTGCATGCCGGGTGGTTGTAGTGTCTGTCCCTTCTGCACCGGTATTTGACTTAAAGGTGTCAGGTATTCGAACCTTAGAATCGGTTATGGAACAACGGTGATTCTCATGGAAGTTTGAAAGATATCCCACGAATGAATTACGGTCTTCCCAGAATCTACAAATGCGATCGAGTTGTGAAATTGAACAAGAGAGAAAATAAGCTTATGCGAAAAACCTGGATGAAAGGCAGTTGAACAGGTCAAGATGTAGAGCGGCACCACCGTTCCAAAAGTGAAAATATATATATATATTCGTTATATATATATTCAGAAAAAAAAAAAAAAAAAAAAAAAAAGAAAAAATCGAATTGTAGCAAGTCCTACTTAGATAGGGCAGAGTCCTACCGGTAGGAGCTTAACAAAAATCAAGCATTAGCAAAGGAGTCCTGCAGTGGCCAAAGTCCTCTGGAAGTAGAGACTTAACAAAAAGTGGCGTGGCTAAATCTAGGTAGAACTTTAAGTCTACTTAGGTAAATCGGGCGAAGTGGGCGAAGGGTCTTTTTAACCCAAAAATAGGTTGCCTCTTCATTTTCCATTTGATTTCTATTAGTCCACAAGTTGTGCCATAGCTATTTGTTCCTCTTACAAGCACGACCAGCTCGAGGATTTCTGCCGGGGTTGATCCAAGTTCGGATTGGTTGCACCTGAAATGATTATAAGTGGCTAAACCTGCTGCTCTCACTGCTGTGTGCTCTCCCTTTGGTTACATATGGACCTTTGGTTGGATTCTTCTTTGATCTGTGATTGTTGAATGGGAGGGTATGCTCTCCATATGGGCGGGATTACTATTAGATGTACACGGGGCCGACCCGGTGTTGACCGGCCTGCGGGGCCTATGATGATTTGACTACGGAAAACCGCTCTGAAACGTTATTACTATCGTGCATCTCTGTAACGCGTTCGGAAATACGAGGAAGGAAGGCATTCGATCTGTGATGGCGGTGAAGAAAGAGAAGGGTGTGCCACCGGCCCGATGAAAGAAAGGAAAACAAGTTGCATGTTCTTCAGAGAGTGAAGATTTATCGGATAGTGTTGATGAAGAAATAGAAGCTATGTTTGCCGAAGACTCTGAGGGTGAGCACGAGAGATGGATTCGAGCAATGGCAAATGTCAGGGTTTCAATCAGATGGTATTACCATACTTTGTTGGTTATCCGGGAAGCGAAATATGCACTTTGTTGCACTTTGCGAAGATAGCGGTACTTGCCTTCAACTGGTTGAAAATTCCCACCAATTTCAGAAAATCAGCGTTATTCTGTCTTCGAGCTGATGATGGGAAGCGGCCGTGTCACTCGACTCGATAGCACGTATGCATACTATATTATACGGCACCGACCGGCCATATCGTTCGAGCCATTGCGATTTGATGCCAATCGCGGGCTATGTGCACCATCATCATACCCATGAGTGAATTTATGAACAATTTGTTCATGAGATTAAGTGAATACGCCACGATAAACTGGAGTCATCAGCTCGCATTGCGAAAGAACAGTATCTCGATCGAAACGGTCGATTGTTGTCTGAAGATGGCCAGGGTACCTGATGACTATGCACTAGTCGCTATGATGCTGGCGATGAGGTTCTTACAATGTGCGATGCTAACTGCGTATTCCATTCCTCACTTTCGTGACGTATTAGCAGAAGCGAGGATAAAAACGATTAAAGAAAAAGGTATCTACGGCAGGAAGCGGTCTGGCCGTTTGGCGGCGGCGGCCTCCCTAGACCCTGAGCTCGATGCCTGGCCCCTCAGCGGGACCACCTCCTTCAGTTCCGACACCTATGAGTTTATCGCCTTTGAAGATGAGCGGCGCAGATCAGAGATAATTCAAGTCGTCGCAGGAAGCGAGAAGCTGGCCAGGCACGGCGTCTCTCGGACCGAAACCCGCTCGGGAAAAGCCAGCGATGGCGAGATACCTCTCGAATTTGAAAGGGAATCAAATAATTAGGCGATTATGTGGGCCAGGGGATGCAGCCTAACCGATGAGAATGAGAGATGACTTTGCATAGATTGTTTGAGCACATGTAGGGTGGTGTTGGCAGCCGGGTAGTAGGCCTAGCACCCTTGATACTACCTTTTCCTTCATTAAACTAATGGTCGTACAAGCTGTTAAGACCTCTTTGACCGACATGTTTTATATTCCTTTGACTTTATACATGATAAGTTACATGCTATGTTATATGATTCAACGCTATTTGATCATTACGGTTCACTACAACATGACTCAGCTCACACTTCTTAAATCCATAATCGCTGACTGAGCACAACAGAATTTGTGTTAACATGACCATAATGTTCATTGTGTAAGAAATAATGATTGAACAATTGAGTCATCTTCAGTCTCTCAGTGATAACACACTCATAAGTGCTTTATTTTTGAGATTTTAAGCTTGATTGTCTTAGCGCTGCTATTTCATACCTAGTGGTGGTTAGATCTATGCTGGGGACTAACACAAGAATGTAGGTGAAGTAATGATAATACACGACCCCAGTGACAGTAGCGAGGTCTAACACATTTAAATCTGATGTACTGCATTTTGGCATAGAGCCAGTACTTCTAATCCTTGCAGTGTTTTTTAGATTTGTGCAGTCTTCGGGGCTAAAGCAGT
The DNA here is from genome assembly GCA_016808115.1 of Tetrastigma voinierianum. Classification (NCBI taxonomy): domain Eukaryota; kingdom Viridiplantae; phylum Streptophyta; class Magnoliopsida; order Vitales; family Vitaceae; genus Tetrastigma; species Tetrastigma voinierianum. Next base: position 325,578 of record JAEQBH010000269.1, on the reverse strand, counting down.
AGATACACAGAAGATGTAGCTAGAAGCAATATATGAAAGCAATGTGTAGTGTGGAGTGGCAATGACAGTCTCGGAAATTTCCCGTGAAGCAAAGGAAAGCTTGCAATCTCTGGTGGGAGCTTCAGAGTCTCTGGGTAGAATCTTTGAAAGAGCGAGCGTGGACAAATCTGGAGTGAAGAGCTTCAAGTCCCTCTTGGGTAGAACTTCTTGGAAAATTCGCGATGGCAATTGCTATCGGTAAACTTAAAGTCACCGGGTGAACTTTTATGGAGACTTCAGCGAAATTGTCCAAGGGGAATTCAATCAGGACGAGGGTACTTTCATTAGCGAACCAAAATGGGAAAATCACTTTGGAGGTATAAAAGGAGGAGGACACGAAGTATTAGGAGATCTTTTTTTAGTCTTTTAGTCTTCTCTTGGAGTTTGGGTTCTTCACTTCTAGGGTTTTTCGTTTAATAGTTTTCTCCATTTTTTTCAGTACACTAGATCGATTCAGGCTATTAGCCTAGAAGTTTAGTTCAAAGTTCAACAATCTTCGGCCTCATCTTGTTCTGCTTTTAAATCTTCGGTATTCTATATTCTTCATTCTCGAGTTTACAAGATAGTGATTTTCTTCAGTCAGTTTCATGATTGTCATTCTTCATCTTTGTCGTTCATATAAGTTTATGGGTTCTAAACCCCTCTTCTTTGAGATCATGCGAAGCCGATCAGGCAAGGGCCCTCAGTGTCTCTCTTGATTTTCAATGGACAGTAATATTGACCACTTGTGTAGAAAAATTTTAAATCGCGAATTGGCGACTTCTTGATAGCGTGTTAGCAGACTATTTTAGGTACCTGTTGTGCTTGATCATATGCCAACTAGATTAGTTTTGGTGGCTAGAAATGTTAATGCTACTGAATATCTGTAAAAGCAGTATGATAAATCGCCTCCGTAACGATGTTTTATCAATGGTTCTAGGTGGTTATAAAAAATGAGTGAAGTTACACGTGTAAGTGATGGAACTAATCCGGCAATGTCTTTCTATTTAAAACATTCAGAGCAATCAGCCGACCGATCCAGTAACACAACATACGATTTTTCTTTAAATCATATACTTTTAATGAAATAACTCCTGATGATCAGCAGAAATCGATTGCTCCCGCGTGGTGACGCGTGGATTCCCACCATTTGTGCTGAACAGCTTATAATTCCTGCGTGAAGCCTGAAAATTAGGCACATATCAGGCAACATTTGTACAGGTACAAGTTTAAGTTGTGCGGTACAATTTCTGCTGATAGGATTTCCAAACAAGTTGTCAGTAAGAGTTTGGGTTGTCGGGTACAGTATGTCTGCCCTTTTTCGGCCAAGTTGTCTTGGTGCAATATGTCCATTGCCACTTTTTCAGCAAGTTGTCTTGGGGTACAAGTTTGAATTAATACCCGATACAATATGTCCCGCTGGGTGCTTTCTTTGCTTTCTTTGGAGTTCGAGACCGTCCAATTGTTTACCCACATCAGAGTGCTTCATATTGGCTTCGGGCATACATCCTTGTGCACCATGTTTTAAACTGAAAGACACACTTTAAGTCTAAAAACATAGAATAAATTAGAAGTACCTATTCTTATGCCAAATGTGGGTAAATTGTGACTCAGATGCCAAAGTCTACTATAGTTATCACTCAAATGTGTATTCATCATTGATCCCCACTAATGTAGGTAAATTCAACCTTTAAAATCAATCAGGTCTTTTTGGGCTTATATTGTTATGCTTGGGTAATGGGTATGATGGAAGGAATTTTTAGGTTAAGATTACCCTGAATTTCACTTCTGCCCCTTCTTTCTTGTAGTTTCCTTAATAAACTCCCCCAAACTTCATGTTTGGGACATCTGCTGATTTAGGAAATTCGGCGTATGCCCCCCTATATCTGGCTTGCAATTCAAGTGGGAAATTTCCTTTGTTGTGCCATTCAGGGATAGTGCAATGTTTTACCTTTTTAGGCTTTCTAACACTCTTACTTGAACTTTGGGTTAGTGCTCCCATACGGATAGTAGGGTACTAGGTGTTGGAACACCCACAAGAACATAATTGATTCGAGAGTTTAGGCCACAAGATAAAACATCCTAAACCTTGCATTTTCTACTCCACTTGCCTTCTTCTTCCTCCTCCCTTTTTTCTCTATATTTTCTCCTTGGAGTCCCTCAAAAAACATATACTCCCAAACTTCATTTCTTTATTCCTCCTTGAATTCCTGGGTAATCATAGGTTCTTTACTGAAGGATTGATTTTTTTTTTTTTAGGATGGGTTGGGGTTTCCATTGGTTTATTTTTGAAGGATAAGCTTGTTCGGCTCAATTTTTGGAACTAAGGTATATGCCTTAGCATATGAATAGGGATGGCTAGAATGGCTTCCGAGCTATCCGAATGGCTGCGTCATCTCTTGTCAGGTTTATGCTACAAGTTTCACCTCAATTAATACTCAAACAAGTTCTAGGACCTTGGATTCTACTTCCTGAATTTCCCAGAAAATCTTCCTAATTTCAGTCAAAGTTTTAGAGGTGTTGTTGATCGATGTGTATTATTTCCTTTATGACTTGTGTTTATTCACTGTCCATTTACATCAGTTTAACCAAGTATTTGATTCCATCAGTAATAACCAATTTCTCGATTTTTCTACCCAAACTGAATCTGAACAGAACAGTATATACTCCTAATTCCCGTTTCTTTATTCATGCCTCCATTCTTTCCAAATAATTTGAACAGAACAGAAGTATTACTTTGATTCCTAACATAAAATAACCTTGCACAGAAACAAAATTCTAACATCATGATCAACCAATTTGTAAGTCAACATAAATTTTATTCAAATATAAAAAAAAATCGATATTGTACAAACTGTTTCATTTACAATCATTTTTGTAATTAAGTTCAAGAAAAACTCTCTATTTCCTGCTCTAAAATCCTATATCTTCTCCAGAAGTTTGCAGCCCCTGCTTCAAAATTTGGCTCACCAGACCTTGAGCTCCTCCAAGAGTGATTCGGCAGTTAACAAGGCCGTTCAACAAATTGGGGGGGCCGCTTCCACCTTTTTCTTTGGGGCTTCTTGGTTGATGGGTGCTAATTAACCCTTCTTCCTATTCCCTTCCCATCAACCGCTCTCTGGATGACACCACGTTTTATGGAATAAAGAATGGAATTGGTTTGTTTTCCGACTCCATTCATTCCATAAAAACAGTGTTTGCAATCCTTCGACTCCTTTTTGCTCTCATCCTCCATTCTCTCCATTCTTTTTGCTTGTTTCTCTTCCTTTGTTCCTCCATCCGTTTATAGTGAGTTGCGTCTCTTGGGAAGAACAAGGTCATTTATTATTTCCTTCAATTTTCTATGGGAAGATTAAATGAGATTCTTTAAATTATGCTCTTCTTATATTTCCAACTAAGATTTGTGGCTTTTCATTGAGAATTTTGATCGTTTTTCTTGAATGTCGCCTTTCCCTACGATTATGCTCCTTGAAACTGAGAATATTCCACAATTTGGTTAGATCAAGAGATAAGTTTCTGTTTCTGCATTTATGACCATTTATTCTCACAAAATTGAAAAATTTTGGTGACTTGTAGTTCAATGGATTTTAACTGAGACTAGACACTGGGTTCAATGTCAGGACATTGCCTTTTAAAGTCAGTATATTAACTATTGGACCATTAAATAAGACATTATTTGCTGGAAGTCATGACTTCAAATTTTTATGTTGTGACTTGAAAATTTGAGTCACGACAGGGAATGTTCTTCCCTTCTTATATTTCTGTTATGACTAAATTTCATCATTTTGACTTTCTTTTCCACTTCTTATTCTTCATACTCCAGCATTCTTGGTTAACCCTCTTGAATCAGTGTTAGGTCTCAAAACAAAAATAATCCAATTCACAGCAATATCAAAGTTGTTCAATTTCACTTAAAACGACTACAAATCAATTTATTTTTATCATGCAAGAATTTGACAATTTCTATTATGTCTCATATTCAATAGTTAGGCATTCAACACAAGATAAAAAAAAAATCCCCCAAACTTGCATTCATGCTATATCAAATATAAAATTCTAACTAATATTTCAAATCAAATGCAAGTAAAATAAAAGACAAGAGAAAAGAATAAAGAACTCCCTTTTGATTCAATCATGTTATCTGTTGTGGAAATGTGATTTTTAGGAGTTCTTCTTTTTGTATATTCTTCTTTCTTTCCTCAAAACTGCTCCATTTTTAAATTCTAGCTGAACTTTCTTTTATTCACCAAATGTATCAATGCATCCAGCTTGGCTTCTATAGCTGACAGCTTGTTCAGCTCATTCATTCCACTATCCTTAGCTCTGCTATTTCTCCCGAAGATCTGTGTGGTCTAATGCTTAGATTCAAGTAAAGATCCTTCCAAGCAAAGATACATTCTCATCTCCGGCATGTTTGGAATTAGCACTCTCTTGCACCGGGCTGGCGATCGGGGAAAGAATCATTAAATAAGCTTCCATCAGCTTCTCCCATGTGCTAACAGATTCATATGGTAGTGAGTTAAACCATGCTGTTTCATATCAAAGAGAATGGGAACAACTCATACTTAATAACTTCTCGCCTTTACACCATTCAATTTAATTGAATGGGCTATTCTCGTAAATCGCCCCAAGTGTTCATCGATTTTCGCTGGAATGACCGTTGAATTGGTTTTATTAACCATGGTGATCGTATCGGCTTCGAGCTCAAAATTGTTCGCATCTATCGGGCCGTGGTCTCGTGAACGCCCAAAATATACCCTAGTCGCTTTCGGCGTTTAGGTATTTTGTAAGCATAATTTGACCGCTTCGTGAGCTAGTCGTGAAACCGAAATTAGAGACCTGAAAGTTACAAAACTTAAGGACAATTTTGTAATTGGTCCAAAGAGGGGTATAAAAGTCATAGTTGACAAAATTAGAGGCCAAAGTATAATATGACATAAATTGCTTTGCAAATAGAATGAGTTATGGGCTTAAAAAGCAAATAAAGCAACTTAACCCAAAAATGGGTTTTATTTGGAGGGCCAAACATGGCCTTAACAAATCCATGTTTTAAAGACCAAAATTGGTCTCAAATTAGAGAGAACCCGTAGAGAAGAGAAGGGGAAAAGAGAGAAGAAGAGGAAGAAGAAGAAGAAGGAGAGGAGATCAATCCAAGCAAGCCAAAGGTATGGAACTTGAATTTTGCATAAACCTAACTCAAGCATGGACGAAGTTTGTTTTCATAAACCCAGGCTATCATTCGAGCAAAACGTTTTTCAAATGGGTAACTGTGGTGGCAGGTAGAGAGAGAGAATACATTGCAACGGCAACAACAATACAACGGCGGCAACAACAAAGAAAACAACACAACACAATCATAAAAGTCTTCAACATGGTGCAATTTTTAACTGAGATAGATAGGTTTTGAGGCTGTACTAATTCGTCAACCAATTGGCGTGTCAAGTCATCCGAACGGCGCATTGAGTACTGGTTATTGTTTAGAAAGATCGATGCATTTTCTGAAGTTTCGAACCTACACGTTAACAGAAAGTCAGAGTCTTGTGTCCACATCACTGTCAACCATGGAGTTAAAGAATAAGAAGAGAGATGCTGAAGATTATTATAAATGCTATAGAATGTTAATTAATGAATGTTGAATATGAGAAAACTCATCAGACTTTTTCTAAACCATTTAATCCTGCAAATGTTTAACCTTAATGTTTCGTTTTCTTGAGAGTTTAACAAACCCATCTGATCTTTTGAAGGTCATCTCTCATTCCATTATCTGAACATTGTTGAGGCTCTTTGGTATTTCATAACCTTGAGGGATGCCCATATAGTCCCTCCGTCTGGTAAACCAACAAATTCAAGCATCACTGGGGAGAATAGTTTGTAAGTTTTTATTTTTGTAAATAAAGTCTTTTATTTTAGGTTTGCTTTTCAGTTTTCTCTTTCTCTCTCCCTTCTTTCTTCCTTTTCCTACGCTAAACACACTTCGAGGATGACAATCAAGAGATGTTTCTATAAGCCTCCTTCCTTTGAAGAGGAAGGAAGCTAGCTTGGCAACAGGGGCTTAAGCATGTTTGGCCCTCATGTACTAAAAGCGCTGGTAGTGTAATTATGGCCCTTATCTTCAAAATCAGTTGCATAACATGGGATGTTATTGTCTTCGCAATACTCTCCATGCTTTGCATCCAAGTATTAGTGACAAGAGGTACGTGGCTCTTTAGATGGTCCCATTGCCTTCGAGGTAGCATTTACATGTTAGGTTCTTCAAATTAGGGTTAAATAACATTGACTTTTTACGTTTTGGCCAATACTTCCATGTTTTTTATAGATCTGCTTCAGCGAGAGATGCACTGCGGATTCTTTAGGATGGTCTTTACTCATTTTAAAAAATGATAATGGAATGTTAGGGTTTAAACAAAGCAAGCCAATCGTGATCCTCAGAGCCCAAATAGAGGATAAAACCTGAGGACATGTGTTTGCCCTAGCTTGCCAAGTTAGTGACCTAATTCTTCAAAGTGAATTTCTTCACTTTAAATTTCAGTTTTTACCATTTCCAGTATTTAAATTTCAGTTTTTACCATTTCCAGTATTTACAATTTGGCTTTTTACCATTCAAGGTACTTCAGCTTAAACCATTTACGCTTCTCGCCCACTCATCCACTTAACTTTCGCCTTTACAAGCCATTGTTACAAACCACTTCCCCGTTTTTAACCAAACCCCAACCAAATTTAATTCACTCGCTGATTTCACTCAAATCATTCAGACGAAGAAAACCCATCACTCGTGTTCTAATCTAGATCGCTATGCTGCGCAAATTGGACTACTATGCAGTAGGAGTGAACTTAGATATACAAATTTTGTTGATTCCGTTCACCCTACCGTGGCACGAATCAAACATGCCAGCCGAGGACGGTGCCCTGTGCCAGGCGAGGAGTTGTGAAACACTCATGGATCCTCATCACAAGTCTTGGTGAATTTCCTTTTATCATTTTACATCATTTTGTCTTAGTTTACTTGACTGCTTAAAAAAAAAAAAAAAAAACACAACAAAGGTTGCAGAGTTCATTTCTTCAAAGGGCCTCAACTAGAATCAATCCTCGCAGATCGTTGTGTCGGGTTTGCAGCCCTATTTCAGCCGCAGGATCGCTTTCGTTGCTTGGTGTCTCGCTCGTTGTTCCAGAATCCATTTCGATTGAAAATTTAAGGCAAGCAGTTTAGGTTCTGTGGGAAAATTGATTGAGAGAAAATGGAACACCCATATGGACAGCAATACGGTCAGGAGGGTAACCCTAGAGCTTACATGACAATGAGAGACTATAGGAACCTTCCATACCAGTGGCAACAACCTGTAGGGAGAAATCCAAATCCAAATATGTCACTGATGGAATATAGAGACCAATGGATGAGTGCACCTGTCTATCATGTTCCCTTAACTTATCCACCTCCTCCACAATATGATTATCCTGAACCCCATTTACGCTCAACCTCACACCTTTCAGCCCACCACATCAATCCATCCATTATTAGAACAGCCATTCCGACCTTACCCTGAAAAGTGAATGACTTGTGGAAGAGAATAAGAAGATAGTCATTCAATTGTCACCGTGGAAGACACTTGAACAAGAAAATAGATGGGCTGAAAGATGACTTTGAGCATAAAAAGGGACAACCCGCAAGATTCCATCGAGATCCACCGAAAGATCAACAATCACCACCCCTATCCCTTGTTGAACAAGCCATCCTGAATTTGAGCAAACAAGTGGATAATTTCATAAAGGATAAAAGGGTGGTGAATGCTCAGGCTATTAGGGAAATTGAGACAGTGAAGAGCTCCCTGAACAAGAGGACTGATGGACTCCAAAGTGAAATTGATCAAAAATTGGACATCCAGCCAGAACGACCTTAAAGCTCACCAATCAAGCTTTGATTATCGAGAGGGCGGGCAATTGGAGCAAGAGTCAAGAGCAGAGTGCTTGGATCGGGAATTTAGTTGAGCAGCCTAATCGCAATTTCAGGAGGAATTGCTGAAGTGGAATCATTAGAAGCTCATGAGGAACTCGCAGATGCCCTGGCTTAATCTTTTACTGACAAACGAAGAACAAAAAACACCCGCCTTGTTAAATCGAGAGAGTAGTGGACATGAAATGTGGGAAGAGCCCCAAGAGCCTATCTTTCAACCAATCCCCATGAAGTTGAACTTAAGCACCGCCCAACCAAAAAACAACCCCACCGCAAATGCCTGTGCCACCATTGCTCCACGCAAGAGCTCCTCGCATGACCAAGTGTACATACTACCCACACCGCTAAAATCAAACCAAAGAAGATCGCTCCCAAAGGTAAGTCCAACTCATTCACTAGTAGCCATGCAAATGCAACTTTAGAAGACTAGTGGCCTCATAGAGATACCTTGCCACTAGCTCAAACAAGATGGCAATGCCTACATTGTACGGCATAGTGGTTGGTGCTAAAAGTTTGGCCGCTCGGGAGCACCCTAATTTTAGGTACTGAGTCTCATTAGTTCCTAAGTAAACTCTCCAAAGGCCTAAGGAAATGGCTCAGCACGCCTCCCCACTTTTCGCTTGAAATTTTTCCTGTCTGTATTATATTATCATAGTTTATTTTGATTTGCTAATTTTTCTTTATAAATTTTCTTTGATTTTTAGTTAATTTGTGTTTTTAGATTAATTTTACTCTTCAGAATTTTCGCATTAATTTTAGTAGTTTTTTTGCAAATTTTGGAGCATAACAGAAAATCGGGAGGAATGAAGAAAATGTGCATTTTCGCAACCTGTTCCCAACCACCCGCAATCCTAGCGACTCTCGCAAACTGCTTCGCAAACAAAGCTCGTAATCCAAAGAAACCTCGCGAAATTCGCTTAGCCAACTCAAGATCGTGCATTTGCGAACCCGCTTCTCACCGACAATTTCGCTTGAGCACACTCCCCGCTAGCTAGCGAAATTTCAGCATTGCCAAATCTACAAAGCATTTTGCCACCCGCTAAACACTTCTGCCAAATTCGCTACACTTTCTTCCAATTCGCTACAATGGGGAACGTTTTTACCTAAAGCCCCCACTGCTTTGACCTCCGATTTGTTTCGCTCATAACTTTTTCATCCGAACTCCGTTTTAGGCATTCTTGGTACCGTTGGAAAGCTTAGAGAGTGTAGAATCCAAATATGGCCAGAAAGAACATTTTTAAAATTTTTGTTCAAGTGTAATTTTCAAAATGGTCCAACTGGTCATCTTTTTCCTCTCTTTTCTTGTCCTAATTTGTTTATTTGAAGCCCGAACGGAATGAACAAGGTGTCGATGGAAAGCTTGTGAGGTATCCTATCCAGCAATGATCACATCTTATCATGGAGGTAACACTTCCTTCTCTAATTTTACATTCCGAGCCCCATTTCGGATACCGATATGCTTGGGTTGGGGGGAGAGTTAGCAAAGGAAGTGGATTTTATATTTATGTTTTTTATTATTTTGTGCAAGCCCATTTTGTAATGTTTAGTGGCTTGTTGGATTCCCTTTTTTTTAAAGTTGTTATACTAAACAACTTACTTTTCTGCGTACCAGCATGTTTCCTCTACAGCATTATGTGCGCAGGAGGACTCCATCTCGAAGATGTGCTACAGCCGCAGCTAGCCTTCACACTCCACCACCACCACAAAGAAAGGAGGTGGTTAGGTTTCTTTGATTTATGTATAGTTTCAGCTTAATCAACTGCCTATTGATTTTGATTAGGAATTTTTTTGTATTAGCCATAAGAGGGGCGTTGATATTTTGTGATTAAATTTGTTACGCATATTCAATGATTTTGGCTATATCAAAAGCTAATCAGTTTATATATATTCAGCTTTTTGCATACTGTGTTTAGTGTCTATTATGTGTATTTATGTGTTTTTCTTTCAAATTGGACAATTGAATTGTTTCAATTTGGACAATTGAATTGCTTTAATCTGGATAATTGAATCATCATGTTTGTCACCTATATGCTAGAACAAATACCATGCTTGAAACAATTTGTGTTCAGTCACTGTTCCAGCATGCTCAACTTGGAAATTTCCCCCTTTATACTATTTCACACACACTGCACTCCAGATTGCTTCAATAGGTTGTAAATTTGTATGCTTCCTTCCACTTTGCAAACCGGCTTCTAGTATGTCACAACCTGTGATAGGTCTGAAAGCTACTAAACAATCAGACCAATGTTGTCTTCCAAAAAGAAAAAGAAAAGAAAAAGAAAAGAAGAAAGTTAAGAATAAAATCGTGGAAGTTTTGCTTTGAAACCCGAGCACGTCCGAGGGGTGTATGGCGAAGCCTTTAAACCCGATGCCCTAAGCCTTCATCGTCGAGTCATCGATTTGTGTTCATATACGGGTGGACAGTAGAATTTAGCGAATTGTAGGTGCTTGATTTTCAAGTCACTGGAGTCCCAAGTAAGCCTTTAGAGTTCGTGTCTTGATCCTTTTCGCTTGATGCCCTAAACCTAATCAAGCTGGGAGTCATCGGTGGACCCTCGCTACACCCGACTTTAGTGAAGCTCTAATTTTTGAAGCATTGCACCCTACAAAATAGTTGAAAAAAAAAAACAAGAGAAGGTGACTAGCCCTATCTAATTTGTTCAATGCTTAAGGCCATGTCAATGCTAGGTCGGGAGACAAATGCATTTTATTGACTCAATCTGGATACAAAAAGAATCAATAGACTTAGGTGGAAATCCAAGTTGAAAATTATGGATCCAGTGTTGTTCTGAAATTGTTCTCTTATGGATTTGAGTCTTTCATATAGGTTTTCAAATTTTGATTTCAATCTTTCAGTTTAAAGTAATGTGTATATGCATAATCAACCTTTTTGAAAATCACCACATGCATCTCAATTCTTATTTTGCAATAAGTATGGGACTAGCAACGCTTCTACTGGGGTGTGGGATTACCGCCCAAAAAGTGCAATTTTGAACCCTATATTAGATAGGTTTTGAGTGCTTTTGTATATTAATCATGTCATATAAACCAATTGAAGTGTTCAAGTCATCTTAGTAACACTTATGCCATTTGGAGCATGTTTTTGGTTATTTTGTAGGTATTTATGCACTTCTAGGCTTCAACCTCAATGCAAATGATCAATCATGAGGTTGGAATTTTAGTCTCAGCCATCAACAAGCCCAAAAATCAATGGAAAAACAAAGGAAAAGTGGAGGAAATGAGATGCAGTTGAAGACGGGATGAGAAGGCAAGAACAAGGGACTAATGGAACAAAGAGTCATAGAGAAACCTCGTTGATTTCACAACCTAGCGAAATTCTGCAGCCTAGCGAAATTTGATGCCTTGTCATGCTTTTGTAATTAATGCAACCGACTTCAACTTTTGCATACTCAGCCCATTAACTTAGCCTAGTTGTTGGTTTGGTATTTTCATACCTTGAGGAGGCCTATAAGCCCCTCTTGTTTCGTAACCTAAGCAACAAATTCAAGCATCGGCTCGGGAGAATAGTTTGTAAGTTTTATTTTGTAAATAAAGTCTTTTATTTTAGGTTTTGGCTTTCGCTTTCTCTTTCTCCTCTTTCTCTCCTTTTCCCTATCGCAAACACACCCTTGGAGGATACAACTCAAGAGATGTTTCATGTTTCCTTCCTTTGGAAGAGTAATAAGCTACCAAGAAATGGGGGCTTAAGCATGTAGTCCTCATGTACTAAAAGCTACCGTAGTGTAATTATGGCCCTTATCTTCAAAACTCACAGCATAACATGGGATGTTATTGTCTTGGCCAATACTTCCATGGTTTAGATCCAAAGGTTTAGTACAGAGGTACTGTGGCTCTTGGGGATGGTCCTTACTGGGCTTCTCGAGGTAGATTTACGCTGTGGTTCTTCAAATTCGCCAGTGGTTAAATAACATTGACTTTTATTGTTGTACTAATACTCTCCATGCTTTAGGATTCAAAGTGCTCGGGCGCAGAGATGCACCAGACTTTAGATGGTCTTTACTTGCCTTAAAATGATAATGGAATGTTGTGGTTTTAAACAAAAGGGCCATAATCGTATCCCCGTGTCGACTCAAATAGTGAGGATAAAACCCGAGGACACAGGTTTGCCCCTAGCTTGCCAAGTTAGGTGACCTAATTCTTCAAAGTGAATTCTTCACTTTAAATTCTGTTTTTACCATCGCATTTTAAATCCCGCTACCATTTCCATTTACAATTTCAGCTTACCATTTCCGCTTGCACTTCGGGCCAAACCATTTACGCTTCTCGTCAAATGATCACTTAACTTTCGCTTTACACTATTGCTTTCAAACCACTTCTGCTTTTTAACCAAACCCCAAAATCCAAATTTAATTCACCTGGGCTTTGATTTCACTCAAATCATTTGTACGAAGAAACCCATCCCCGTGTTCGACCCCAGATCGCTGCACGCAGAGCTTGACTACTGAAGAGGGAGGAACTTAGGATATACAAATTTTGTTGATTCCGCTCACCCTACCGTGGCACGAATCAATAGCTTGTCTCCAAAATCTAGGGTTTTGTTAGAATTCATTCTAACCTTGGATCTCTTGAATTTAGGGTTGGTAAACCTCATACGGGACCGCTTGGGTCGATTCATGGTTAATTTGAAAGCAATTGATAAACCCTAACTAAACATTATGGTTGGTTTGAAGATGGATCATAAACCATATTAGAATGGTTTTTGAAATGATTCATGAATGAATTTGGAAGAAAGATATGTATTGAAAGGATGACAAGGCACTGAGGATATAAGATGAATTTGAAATTATTTCAAGTGTAGGGCAGTGAAGTATAGATTTGGTTCGTGGGATGGAAAAGTGCATGAAAAATGGAGAAATCATACATTCTGGGCACTTTTCGTGTGGACTTCACCAGTACAAGCTGAATCCTCTACCGGTAGAACTGTCTCTGTCATTTTTGGTCAAGTTCTACCTAGAACTTAGGGTTCTATCTACATAAATCGCTTACTGCTTTCACTGACAAGTTTTGTAATTTAGCCATAACTTGCTCATTTCTTATCCGATGTGAGTGATTCAAGTGGCTACGTAAAATAGACTTCAAGAAGAACCAAACGTATTTTATAGGTATCTCCAAATTATGACTCTAGATAACTCCAATTCACTCAAAGTGGGGCTATGTGCAGGCCATTTCCTGCATCAGTTTAACTATAGAGTATTCCCGATTGATTCAGACGTATCTTGAGTTCCGGTACTCCGAACTGGGTGATTCCAATTGGAATAGAATCCTTAGCATCTTAGCTTTAAATGAGTACAAAGATCCAGTGTCAAATATCGAGACTATCCACTGGAAAATAAATATTTCTAATAGTCCCTCGGTAAAATCGGTAAACCGACTAGTTGACATGAAAATGCCATAACTTGAGTTTTGATGATCCGATTGGAGTAATTCCAATTTCTACGTAAAATAGATTCATAGAGGGACTAGAATACATGAATGATGTGAGGATAGGCATCATACCGTACAAGTATCTGAAATTCCATTATGGAATTGGCATGAAACCTGAATAGGATATGAAACCTGAAAATGAACTGAAACATGGACACATAATGTGGCTAAGAATACCCTATGATAAGATAGTAAGTTCCTAAACCCATATAATTGTAAAACTACCTAAGATCAGTTATTGAATGACACGGCACTCCCTGACCGTGCTTCGGCACTTTAGTACTCCCTACCCGATTAGTGCGACGACATTCTCCCGACCGTGCTTCTAAGATATTAGTACTTCTACTCGATTAGTGCTACGACACTCTCCTCGATCGCTTCTCGCACATTAGTGCTCTTACCTCTCGATTAGTGCGACGCACTCTCTCGATCCGTATTGTAGCACTTCGTACTTATTGTGCTATGTCTCTACTTTATCTGCATTACCGGTTCAGTAATCCAACAATTAATTATATGATAAGACTCTGAATATGAATAAAGAAAGGAGTATAGTAAAGATCTGAATGTACCTACGGGTACCTCTGTATATGTTCTGTAGTACCTACGGGTACCTCTGCATTTGCTCTGTAGTACCTACGGGTACTCCCATATCAGAAAATAAGTATAAGTTCTGAATAAGAATAAGCTCTGTAACTCCTACGGGAGTCCCGAATGAACATACGTCAGTTATAAGTATAAGCTCTGCATAAGAAGAAACTCTGTAACTCTTACGGGAGATCAGAATAAGTATAAGTCCAGTCGTAACTATGGTTACTTCCGTATAATGAATGCGTGATCATTGCCTGCGAGAAAGTGCAATATTAAGGTATCTGTATAAGTCGATCCGACTGGTATGTGCTATGATCGATAATTCGGAGCTCATCGCCTCTGGTCACCTTATGAAGAATAATATCGAATCTGATAATCGGTCTGTAACACAAGTATAAGATCTGTAAGCCAAGAATAAGTCCTGTATAAAGTATAAGTTTATTAGACAAGTATAAGTTCCGTAATAATACATGTAAGATAAAATACATGTATAGGATTACCGTAACACACGTGTAAAATCAAAATGCCGGTATAAAGTTCATTAAAGCCAGTATAAGTTCGGTAAGACCGAGTATAAGTTATAAGACAAGTATAAGTTCATTAATATACATGTAAAGATCTGAAACACATGTATAAGTTAATGACCTCACTGGTACTCACGAATCACGAATAAGTCTGTAGTACATACGGGTACTCTATATCGATAAGTCCGATATCCCCGAATAAGTTCGTTCACATGTCGATCACGTTACATGGTACTGCGGGTACTCTGACACATTTGATTAAGTTACGTAAGGTATCTGATACGTTGCGTAGTACCTAAGGGTACTCCTGTATCTGACAAGTCTTGTATAGGTATAAAGCTCGATATTTTAATGGAGTACTCGATATCGGTAGATTAAGTATAAGTCATTAGTACCTCACGGTATATATTATCTGAAATGCGAGAATAAGCCGTATAAGATGTTGAAGTCTGAGGATATGTTTCGTAGAATAAGTATAAGTTACGCCAACTCCCTACGGGAGTCACGAATAACCTTATGTCGTATAAGTATAAGTTACGTAACTCTGAGAGTCCACGAATACACATAAGTCTGTTATAAGGATAATTGCATAAGTATAAGATGGAGTCCAGAATAAGCGTAAGCACAATTTATAAGAAAAAGTACTTTCGTATAAGTTCATAATATAAATGCATGAAATTTATATTATTTGTTATTGTTATGCGTTAAATGTGTATATGCATAAAAATGTTTCCACGCTAAGCGTAAGAAAGCAGCACGGGTTTTTAATCGGAGTGTAGGTATAGGCCGAGACATCAGCAAACATCAGCTATGCAGTGGGCGACATGCCTTGGGTTCAGCACATGTACCAGGTTCCGTTACTTTCACATTTGTAAATGTGAAAGTATAGTTTGTAATTGTAAATGGGACTTAGTATATGTATATAGATTTTGATGGACACCACTCAGGTGGTAGCTCTTTTGATTCTGTTTTAAGATGTGGGCCATAACCCACAGGTGCCAGTTGGCTTTTTAAATAAAAAATAAAAAATTTCAGGTAAGAGTCCCGATCCACGAGTCTCGCGTCCGGCTTAGGTTCGTATCCGCCATTATTCGGTCGGTAGGGATTCGACGTGTAGTTGGTATCAGAGCCTAGGTTTAGGCGTTTATGGATAAGTCTCGGATTAAGGATGTACCTACATAGTAATGTGTTGGCCTAATGCGGACGTCCTGTCCTGTATATCGACTATAGTGAATCTATACCAATCCAGCTCTGAAAGATTAAGACAAGAGGTTTAGTTCTGATGGAGCTTTGATGAAAACGAGTGAGTCACGCTCAATTACGCCAAAAGACATGAAAAGAAAGGACCTGACATAGAAAATGCACATGCTAGAGTATGAATTTCGAGGACGAAATTCTTTTAAGGGGGGGAGAATTGTAACACCCCAAAATATACCCTAGTCGTTTTCGACATGTTTAGGGTATTTTGTAAGCATAATTTGAAAGTTTCGTGAGTTAAATGTTAAGCTAGGGAAATAGGGCAGGAAAGTTACAAAACTTAAGGGGCGATTTTGTAATTGGTCCAAAGAGGGAATTATAAAAGTCATAGTTGACAAAATTAGAGGCCAAAGTATAATATGACATAGATTGCTTTGCAAATAGAATGAGTTATGGGCTTAAAAAGCAAATAAAACAACTTAACCCAAAAATGGGTTTTATTTGGAGGGCCAAACATGGCCTTAACAAATCCATGTTTTAAAGACCAAAATTGGTCTCAAATTAGAGAGAACTCGTAGTGAGGAGAAGGGGAAAAGAGAGAAGAAGAGGAAGAAGAAGAAGAAGGAGAGGAGATCAATCTAAGCAAGCCAAATGTATGGAACTTGAATTTTTGGTATGGAAACTGAACTGAAGTATGGATTTATGAAATTCTAAGGCTTGGTTTAGTTGATAGCTTGTCTCCAAAATCTAGGGTTTTGTTAGAATGCATTCTAACCTTAGATCTCTTGAATTTAGGGTTGGTAAAACCCCATATGGAACAAGGTAGGTATGGAATCCTCCCTTTTGGGTTGGATTCATGGTTAATTTGAAAGCAATTGAGTTAGGGTTTAGAATAAACCCTAACTAAACATTATGGTTGGTTTGAAGATGGATCATAAACCATATTAGAATGGTTTTTGAAATGATTCATGAATGAATTTGGAAGAAAGATATGTATTGAAAGATGATTGAGTATAATTGAGGATATAAGATGAATTTGAAATTATTTTGAAGTGTATATGAAGTATAGATTTGGTTTGGGATGGAAAAGTGCATGAAAAATGGGAGAAATCACACATTCTGGGCACTTTTCGGGGACTTCTACCGGTACAAGTTGTACTTCTGGGGTGGGAACCGGGATACGGTCATTTTTGGCCAAGTTCTCTTAGGTAGAGGCAGGGTTCTGGCACAACTATACTATGTTTCCAGTTTCGACAAGTTTTTGTAATTTAGCCATAACTTGCTCATTTCTTATCCGATTTGAGTGATTCAAGTGGATACGTAAAATAGAATTCAAGGAGAACCAAACATATTTTATAGGTATGTCCAAATTATGACTCTAGATAACTCCAAAATTCACTCAAAGTGGGGCTATGTGAAGGCCATTTCCTGCATCGGTTTAACTATAGAGTATTCCCGATTGATTCGGACGTATCTTGAGTTCCGGTACTCCGAATTGGGTGATTCAAATTGGAATAGAATCCTTAGCATCTTAGATTTAAAGGAGTACAATGATCTAGTGTCAAATATCGAGACAAGCTACTGGAGAATAAATATTTCTAATAGTCCCTCGGTAAAATCGTGTAAACCGACTAGTTGACATGAAAATACCATAACTTGAGTTTTGATGATCCGATTGGAGTAATTCCAATTTCTACGTAAAATAGATTCGTAGAATTTAGGAATACATGAATGATGTGAGGATAGGCATCATACCATACAAGTATCTGAAATGCCATTATGGAATTGGCATGAAACCTGAATAGGATATGAAACCTGAAAATGAACTGAAACATGGACACATAATGTGGCTAAGAGTACCCTATGATAAGATAGTAAGTTCCTGAACACATATAATTGTAAAACTACCTAAGATCAGTTATTGAATGACACGGCACTCCACTGGCGTGTGGCACATTAGTACTTGGTACTCTACGATTGTGCGACGGCACTCTCGTAGTGCTTGACACATTAGTACTTGATTTACTCTCACGATTAGTGCTACGGCACTCTCGGCCGTGCCCGACGTGGCGCCGGTACTCTCACGATTAGTCTGACGGCACTCTACGTCTGTCTGATTGCAACGGGTACTTATTGTCTTTGTGTCTACTCGTGCAGTATTGCTGATCACGGTAATCAGCGATTATATGATAAGACTGCGAATATGAATAAAGAAAGAGATATAGTAAAATCTGAATAACACCTCACGGGTACCTCTGTATATGTTTTGTAGTACCTACGGGTACCTCTGCATTTGCTCTGTAATTCCTACGGGTACTCCCGTATCAGAAAATAAGTATAAGTTCTGAATAAGAATAAGCTCTGTAACTCCTACGGGAGTCCCGAATGAGCATACGTCTGTTATAAGTATAAGCTCTGCATAAGAAGAAACTCTGTAACTCCTACGGGGTGAATAAGTATAGAATCCCGATCGTAACTATGGTTACTTATTATAATGAATCGTGATGCGTACCTCTGAAATTCTAATGTCCGTATGTACTCAAATACGATCATTTGGTATGTGCTATGATCACGATGCGTTGGAGCTAAATCGTACCTCTGGTGCAGCCGCCAAAGAATAATATCTGAAATACAAGAATCAGTTCTGTAACACAAGTATAAGATCTGTAAGCCAAGAAGAAGTCCTGAATAAAGTATAAGTTTCGTAAGACAAGTATAAGTTCCGTAATATACATGTAGATCTGAAATACATGTATAAGTTACTGTGGCTGCGATATAAATCAGAAATACCGGTATAAGTTAAGGTAAAACCGGTATAAGTTTCGTAAGACAGTATAAGTTATTAGACAAGTATAGGATTCCGTAATATACATGTAGATCTGAAATACATAACATAAGTTACTATGATACCTACGGGTACTCTGAGATACGAATAAGTCACATGTATGGTGCTCCTATGTCGATAAGTCAGTATGCGAATAAGTTCGTTCTTATTATCGATACGTTTCTGTAGTACCTCTGGGTACTCTAGCATTTGATTGGTTACGTCATTATCGTACGTTACACGTAGTACCTAAGGGTACTCATGTCGACAAATCTTGTATCTGTATGCTTCGGTGGTACACATGGAATTGCTCCCGTATCTGGTGAATTAAGTATAAGTCCCGTAGTACCTACGGGTACTTCTGTATCCGAAATACGAGAATAAGCTTCGTATAAGATCTGAAGTACAAGGATATGTTCCGTAGAATAAGTATAAGTTCTGTAACTCCTACGGGAGTCCTGAATAAACATATAATAAGGTATAAGTATAAGTTACTTGTAACTCCTAAAGTCTGAATGCACATAAGTCTTGTTATAAGGATTATGTTACTTTTGCATAAGTATAAGATCTGTAACTCTTACGGGAGATCCGAATAAGCGTAAGCCTGTTATAAGAAGAAGTACTCGTATAAGTTCATAATATAAATGCATGAAATTTATATTATTTCTTATTGTTATGCGTTAAATGTGTATATGCATAAGAAATGTTTCCCACTAAGCGTAAAGCTTAGCACGGGTTTTTAATCCATGTAGGTACGGGGAGAAGACTGTCGACAAACATCACTTGCTGTCTGACTTGGCCAACATACTTGTAAGGGTTCACTACAGGTAGGTTCCGTGCTCTGATTTGTAAATGTGAAAGTATAGTTTGTAATTGTAAATGGGACTCAGTATATGTATATAGATTTTGATGGACACCACTCAGGTGGTAGTTCTTTTGATTATGTTTTAAGATGTCGACCTGTACGGGTGCTAGTTGGCTGAAAAAATTCCGGAGTAAAGGAGTCGATCCACGAGTCTCGCGTCCGGAAGCGGTTCGTATCCGCCCGTTCGAGATTGGCGAGGATTCGGGCGTGGCGATCTCCTTGCTAAATATTTATCTTAGATGATTGATTTCCAGAAGTCCTCTATAGTGTCCTGCTCTTGAGAGGTGCCTAGCTGAAGATCATGATTGGCGCACCGTTTAATCCTTCATACATCATGGGCTGGCGGTTCGACTCTTTTGTTTTTCTTAAGCTCTTGAGGTGTTCTCTCCCGGTCGATTACTTTCTTTGGAATCGAGATCGAATCCTATTTCTTGTCATTAAAGGTCTTCCTGAAATCAAAGTACACTCAGATCAATAGGATTAGCCTGGTCAACAAATATTTTCCATCTGGTTTGTTAAAGGTTAGTGGCTAGAATTAACCACTGCTTGAAAAACTGTTTTTGTTCTTTTTCTTTAAAATGGCCAAATTAGTATTTTTAACTTAACTCGTCTGAGATATTGATTTACTAAATTCTTTCGATCCCGACAACGGCGCCGTAAAACTGTTGACTTCGGACCAAAACACCTTTCCAGTTTATAACACTATTACCAGAACTGTCTAATCCGCAACGGCGCCATAAAACTAATTGTGACCAAAATTTTGTAACCTCTTACCACGGGACTATTGTTAATCCCGACAAGCGTATAAAACTGTTGACTCTACTATATAAACCAAAAATCTCCTAGAGTAAATCATTTTCAATCTTAGTTTGGCACACGATGTTACGCAAGTGCAGTGCGACCAAGGAATTAAAATGGATATAAGTCGAATGTATAGATCCTCGGAGATCTCAAGAATTACAGATAAAGTACCTTATTTACTTCGAGCTCTATACTATTTGGTACGTAACATGACAATTGTGATCTGCTTAGAAAATTTGGAAAATATATAAAATATAAAAGGAAAAGAATGACAATCAAATAGGCTGAAATATAAAGAATAAAGAATCATGAATAATTAAGAAAATATATGGACTTGAATAGTTATCTTTTTTTAGAGGAAACATCAAGACAATGCTATTGTGAAGTATCGATTCTGTAGTTAACATTGATAAATTTTTCTTGTGTTCGGGTTTTAAAATGCATCGAGGTGTTTAGCGGTCTGGTTGGATCTCTCCACACTCCACATTTCATTATCTAATTTTCCTGATTCTCTCGAAGACAGGAAATTAAATAACTACTTTTAAAAGGAATTTCCTTAATCTGGGTATTTTTCTTTTGCAATACTACATACCCATTTTATGGACTGTAAACCTTAGCTCCCAAGTTATCGGTCAAGCAAGGATATACAACTTCCAGGATGCTCTTCCTCAAAATTAGAATAGATCACCCTCTCCTTGGTTCAGTCTCGGCTAACACGGGATTGGCTTCACTATTGATTAGGGTGGAGCTCTGCTTGTTTAAATGGATAACTTATTCAACTCTTTCTTGATTTCAAGTGGGAAGAGGATTTATCGAAATAAACTTGCAAAGCTCAGTAGATCTCTAATAGCAGGTTAATATACCTTCAAGGAATCGTTCATAACTCTCAGGAATGCCTTCTCTGTGTCACTCAGAGGGCCTCCTTGAAATTAGAGCAATGAGACAAATCTTAAAACGGGTATGAGCGATATTTGGGTCAAAAGCATTAAACCCCATAGCAGTAAATTCATAAGTGAAATTCACAAGTTGGCAGAAACAACTACGGGAAGATAAGTCGACGGTAACATTCACTTAATGGAAGAATTTGGGTTTCTCCAATTATAAATTACACACTCTGACATTCCTACGATCATAGATAAGCGCAATTTAGGCCCCGGAAAGTCGAATTCCAGAAATTTGTCGAACTGAAACATTCCGGGTAGTAATTTGAAAAAGAATTGAATTACTGCATTCGGCTTACGCTCCAAAACGATAACATCGGATCTGTTATTGAAATCAGAAAGAATGAGACGATACAATCTGTAATGACGAGCGAAAAGGGAAAAATAAAGAAAGTAAAGAAAGAAAAGAAAGAAAGAAAGAAATGAAGCCTTGACCTTGAGATCTTTAGATTGCAGCCGCCTACGACACCTTTTTCCTTAAGGTATTTACATATTTATAGGGTTTCTCGGTTGAACCCTAATCCCAATGCAGTCTTTATTAGTTTCAAGTGTTTGGCCAATTCTTGTTCAAGTCGCGACCTCAATTCCCTTGTTGCGACATCATCCATGTCGCGACATCATCTTAAGTCCCTGCAGCTTTCAACTGGTGTCTTCTAATGTCATGACATCAATCTCTTGTCGCGACATCACCTTATTCCTGTGCAGGTTTCAACTGGTCGCTCATGATGTCGCGACATCAATCTCTTGTCGTGACAACATGATTAGTGTCCAAAAAGTACAATTTTGAACCCTATATTAGATAGGTTTTGAGTACTTTTTGTGCATTAATCATGTCATATAAACCAATTGAAGTGTTTAGAATCATCTTAGTAGCATATGCTGCATTTGGAGCATGTTTTGGTTATTTTGTAGAGTATTTATACTTCTAGGCTTCCAACCTCAATGCAAATGATCAATCATTGAGGTTGGAATTTTAGTCTCAGCCATCAACAAGCCCAAAAATCAATGGAAAAACAAAGGAAAAGTGAAAGAAAATGAAGTCGGTTGAAGGCGGGCAAGCGGCGAGCGATGACCAATGGAGCAGTAGCGCCGAAACACGATTTCGCTAAACCTACATGAAATTCGCAGCCTTTCTTTGAAAATAATGCCTCGTCGTACTTTGTAGTATCTTGAACCGCCTTCAAACTTGGTGTATTACTCTTTTTTGTCCATTAACTTAGCCTAGTTATTTGGTTTTGGTATTTCATACCTTGAGAAGCCTATATAAGCCTCTCTTGTTTGTAACCTAAGCAACAATGGAATTGACTTGAGTGGGAGAATATTTTGTAAATTCTTGCTTTGTAAATGGTTTTATTTTAAGTTTTGCTTTATTTTCTCTCTTCTCTCTCTTCTTTCTCTCTTCTCTCTTTCACTTTCGGCTGCAAACACCCTCTTGAGGATGGCAACAAGAGATGCTTGGCTAAACCTCTGTTGAAGAGGAAGGCTAGCTTGGTGGTGGGGTTAAGCATGTTGTCCTCTTGTACTATGAGTCACGGGTAGTGTATTTATGGCCTTATTTTCAAAATTCAGTTGCACTAACATGGGATGTTATTGTCTGGCCAATACTCTCCAGTAACTTAGATCCGGTGCTTAGTGACGGAGAATGCTGTGGCTCTTTAGATGGTCCTTACTTGCCTCTGAAGTAACATTTACATGTTAGGGTTCTTCAAATTAGGGTTAAATAACATTTGCTTTTTATTGTTTTGTGATACTCTCCATGCTTTAGGGTTCGGTGCTCGGGTGAGAGATGCAATGATTCTTTAGATGGTCTTTGCTAGCCTCGGCAATACTCTCCATGCTTTAGGATTCGATTCTTTCGGGTGAGAGATGCTGCTTGTGGTCCTTCTAGATGGTCTTCACCAGCCTCTGATGATCAGAATGTGGGTTTTCAAGCAAGGGCCTCGCGCATCCTGTGTAGACTCAAATAGGAGGATAAAATGCGAGGACATGTTTGCCTAGATTGCCAAGTTGGTAGTAAATCTTTCAAAGTAAATTTCTTCATTGTTAATTTGAGTTTTAACTTCCGGTTCTTACAATTTCACATTTTCAAACCATTCCCCCATTTTTGAATGAATTCCAAGGAGTCAAATAAAGCCTTACCTTCATGCCTAATGCAAATATTTTAGGATGAAAGCCATCAGTGTTCGACCCTGAACCACTATCTTTGCGGTAGCTTGACTACGACGATGTGAACAGGTATATAAATATTGTTGATTTTAGCTCGGCTGCGTAGCCGCAGGGCGCCGTTGCGGGGATGGTGCCAAACTACTGGCCGTAAGTTGAAGGTACTTGTGATCCACATCACAAGTGAAGGTATTCTTTACCTCTTTTTGTGCCTCGATAGCGAGGCTGCCCGATTTTCATCAATTAGCCCGATAGCGCGCGATTCAGTTTTCCATTCAGTCATTTTTGTTTATGTTAGTTAATTTTAACCTTTTTGCAATTAATATATAAAAAAAAAAAAAAAACAGTGCTGCAGGATCATTTATGTGTTGTTTTTGTGTGCCATATCAACTGCAGGATTGTTTTCTAGTGGTTTGAATTGAGAGAAAATGGAACACCTATATGGAAAGCAATATGGTCAGGAGGGTAACCCTAGAGCTTACATAATGATGAGGATTTGTGGAACCTTCCGTACAGGTGGGAAATCGGCAACACAGTGAGAGAATCCAAACCCACCTAGGTCCATGAGGGAATATAGAGACCAATGGATGAGTGCACCTGTCTATAGTGTTCCCTCAACTTATCTACCTCCTCCACATCCACAGTATGCCTCTTTGTCTCAGCCTCAACCACCGGCCCGATCTCCCGATTGAAGCGAAGCAATTCTAGACGACCCAGGCGGGTAGATCCGATCTTTTGTGTAAAACTAAAGGAGTTCAATACCCAATTGGTGAAAAATCCATCTTGAGGAGAATTCTGGACCAAAGATTAGATGGGCTGAACATTGATTTTGAGCATAGTGGACAACGCAAGACTCCGTGAAGACCTAGATGATCGGCCTGGCCAGATGTCCGCGGGAGTGTCGAAGTGGCACCATGGTAGAGGAGCAGGGCAGCAGTGACTGCCTGTGCCAATCAAAAATCGAGATACAGAGCTCGACAAGTGAATTAGATGGGTTCCAAAAGTGAAATTGATCAAAATTGACACGCGCAGAATTCATCTTAAAGCTTGCCCAAAAGCTTGATCAAGTAGAGGAGAATCTGAGGCGTAATGCTTGATCAAACGCTTGGCTGAGCGTGCTCAACTGCACCAAAGAGGAATTGAAAGTGACTGGTAAGCTCCTCCAGGAATCAGCAGGATGCCCCAGACCGTGATAATTCTTGGCCTCGGGACAGTTAAGAACAAATCGTTGCATTGGTAACTGAGGAGAGAGGACATGAAACAAAGGGAAGAGCCCCAAGAGCCTATCTTTCAACCAATCTCATGAAGTTTAACTTGAAGTGCCACGCCCAACCAAAAACAACTTACCGCCAGCGGGCACCACCGAGCACCCACTCGTCGTGCACATATCGTCGTGCATAACTCAAAACCAGCAGCACCTGCTCCCAAAGGTAAGTCCAACCTACCGTCGCCCATGCAAACATTAGAAGATTAGTGGCCTTCAGACATACCTTGCCACTACATCAAAGAAGATGGCAAATGCCTATACTATGTATTACATAGTGGTTGAAAGGGAAATGGTCAGCCTGAGCACCCATTCAGGCATTTCGAGCCCATGTCTCAGCTTCCAAAGGCCTAAGGAAATGGCTTGGGGGAGCACACTTCCCCACTTTTTTGGCTTCAATTTTTCTGTCTTATATTATAATATCATAGTTTATTTTGATTTTGCTAATTTTTTTCTTTATAAATTTTTGATTTTTAGTTAATTTGTGTTTTTAGATTCACTTACTCTTCAGAAATTTTCAGATTAATTTAGTAGTTTTTTTTGCAAATTTTGGAGCATGAATTGAAATTGTGAGGAACAAAGTGAAACAGCATTTTCAAGAACTCCGTTTCAAGAACTAATTCGTTAATCCTAGCGATTTCTCAAGAAATCAAGCTCATGAACAATAGCACCCACAACTGCGAATTCACAGCCAATCCCAGACCCATATCATGAAATTCGCTTCATCGACAATTGCTAGTTTAGCGAATTTCACTAGCCAGGCCAATCCCACCTGCCAATTTCATGCACAACCTTGCCAATTTCGCTACAACCTGCCAACCGCAAACACTTTCCGCAACCTTCAGACATCACAATTCTCAAGACTTGCCAATTTCGCTAGTTAGCGAAATGTTTTAGCTAAGCCCCACTGTTTTGACGTCCGATTATTTACCATAACTTTTCATCCGAACCCGCTTTAGGCATTCTAGGGTACTGCTGAAAGGTTAGAGAGTGAACTAAATATGGCCAGAAAGAACATTTTGAATTTTTTGTTAAAGTGTAATTTTCAAATGGTATCCAACTGGTCATCTTTTCCCCTTTTTCTCATCTCAATTTGTTTATTCAAGCCCGAATCTTAATGAACAAGGTGTTTATGGAAAAAGCTTCAGAGGTATCCTATCCAGCAACAGATCATATCTTATCATGGAGGTAACACTTCCTTCTCTAATTCTTCATTCCGAGCCCCATTTCGACACCGAGATGCTTCGTCAAAGAGAGTTAGCAAATGGAAGGATTTTATATTTACAAGCCATATTATTTCTGTGTGCTTCCATTTTGGTAATGTTTAGTGGCTTGTCGATTCCCTTTTTTAAAGTCATATACTAAATAAGCTTATTTTTTTCTCTCAAGGTGCATCAAGATAAGTTTCCTCACAAAGATTATAAAAGTGTGAGGACCCATCTCAAGTAAAGAGCCTCAAGAAGAAGACACTCACCTCACCACCACAAAGAAGCAGGTGTGGTTAGGTTTCTTTGATTTATGTATGTTTCAAACTTTATCAACTCGCCTATTGATTTTGGATTAGAATTTTTTTTATATTAGCCATAGTAGGTAAAGAAGATATTTTGTGATTAGCTTGTTATGCATGGGTTGAATAGTTTGGCTATATCAAAAGCTAATCGCCTTATATATATTCACAGACAATCGTACCAGTGTCCACAGTGTATTTATGTGTTTTTCTTCAATCGACACCGAATCATCGACTGGACAATTGAACTGTTTTTAAGTCGAAGAATTTGAATCCATCGCAAGCTGTCACCTATATGTACAGAACAAATAATTTTATGTTTGAAACAAATTTGTGTTCAACACTGCTCAAAGATGCTCAACTTGGAAATTTCCTTATACTATTTTCACAATAATAATCGTGACTCCGTATTGCTTCAATAGGCAAATTTGTATGCTTCCTTCCACTTTGCAAAATCGTTCCAGTATGTTGGACAACCCAGGATAGGTTTGAGTTACCAACAATTGAAGACCACGTTGCTTCCAAAAAGAAAAAGAAAAAGAAAAAGAAAAGAAGAAAAAGGTTAATAAAATCGTAGTTGCTGAAACTGAGCATCAACCAGGGGTATATAAAGCTCTTGAAACCCGATGCCCTAAGCCTTCATTGGTTGGGAGTCATCGACGGTGTTCAAGCATGGTGATAGGTAGAATTTAGCGACCAGGTGCTTGATTTTCAAGTCGGGCTGAGTCCCAGAAGCCTTTGGAAAGGTGGTCTTTGATCCTTTTGGCTTGATGCCCTAAACCCAATCAGTTGGGAGTCATCTGTGGACCTCACACTGACTTTGATGTAGAAGTCGCAAATTCTTAAGAATTGTAATCCCACATTGTGTGTTGAAAAGCAAGAGAAGTGTGATCATCTTATCTAGAACTTGAAAAATCAACACTTACGCCATGTCAATGCCAGTTTGGAGGGAGACAAATTTTTGCATCTTATTACTTAACTGGATACAAGAAGAATCATTAGACTTAGGTGGAAACTAAGCTGAAATTATGGATCCAAAGGTTGTTCAAATTGTTCTCTATGGATCTTTGAGTCTTTCATATAGGTTTTCAAAATTTGATTTCAATCTTTCGCCTTAGCAAATGTGCATACATAATCAACCTTAAATAACAACCTTTTTAATCACAACCTTTTTGAAATCACCACATGCAATCTCAATTGTTATTTTGCATCGCTATGACTATGTGCTGCCAAAGGTGATTAGTTTCAAAAAGTACAATTAACCCTATATTAGATAGGTTTTGAGTACTTTTTTGGTGCATTAATCATGTCATATAAACCAATTGAAGTGTTCAAGTCATCTTTAACACTTATGCCATTTGGAGCATGTTTTTGGTTATTGTGAAGTATTTATGCATACAGGCTTCAACCTCAGTGCTGGAAAGCTGATCAATCATGAGGTTGGAATTTAATCTCAGCCATCAACAAGCCCAAAAATCAATGGAAATAAAGGAAAGTAGAAAATAGAGATACAGTTAGAAGGCCAGGGATGAGAAGCGAGCGGGAGGCGGTGACAAATGGAGCCCGATCGCCGCGGGAGAGCACAGTAATTTCGCTAAACTGCGAGGTCGCGTGCTCATGAATGATGCCTCGTCATGCTTTATGAATTAATCCTGAGCCTTGAAGACTTGGTGCTTATTGCTCTTTTTGTCCATTAACCAGCCTAGTTATTGGAGTTTTTGGTATTTTCGTACATTGAGGGAGGCTATAAGCCCCTCTTGTTTTGTAACCTAAGCGACAATCGGTGAAACAGCAATTAGGAGGAGGGCTATCATGCAAATTCTTTTGTAAATAAAGTTTATTTTTAAGTTTGCTTTTATTTTCTCTCTTCTCTCTCTTCTTTCTCTCTTCTCCTGCTTTCCTTTCATTTCATGAGACACCTGCGGGATGACAACTCCAAGGATGCATTAAGCCTGTTATTTGAAGAGGAAGGAAGCTAGCTTAGTGGTGGGGTTAAGCATGTTGTCCTCTTGTACAAAAGTCACGGGTAGTAGTGTATTTATGGCCCTTAACAAGAATTCAGTTGCATAACATGGGATGTTATTGTCTTGGCCAATACCTCATGCTTTAGATCGGTGTAGTAGCGAATGCGTGGCTCTTTAGATGGGTCCTTACTTGCCTGCGAGGTAACATTTACATGTTAAAGGTTCTTCAAATTAGGGTTAAATAACATTTTGCTTTTCCTTGTTTGTGATACTCTCCATGCTTTGGGGTTCGGTGCTCGGGTGAGAGATGCCTTTGTGATTCTTTAGATAGTCTTTAGCCTCGGCCAATACTCTCCATGCTTTAGGATTCGGTGCTCGGGTGAGGGTACCTTTGTGGTCCTTCTAGATGGTCTTTGCAGCCTCACAAAATGATAAAAGGAATGTTAGGGTTTTAAACGAGGGCCCGTAAGCGCATCTGTGTAGACTCAAATAGGAGGATAAAATCTGAGGACATGTGTTTGCCCTAGCTTGCCAAGTTGGTGACCTAAATCTTCAAAGTAAATTTCTTCATTGTTAATTTCCAGTTTTTAACTTTCAGTTCTTACAATTTCATGTTTTTCAAACCATTCCCCTGTTTTTTGAATGAATTCGAATCCCGAATAAAGCCTCACGCTTATTGCCTAATACGAGCCATTTTTAGGATGAAAACCCATCCCGTGTTCGACCCTAGACCACTATCACTGCGGTGGCTTGACTCACGGCGATGGTAGGAACTTAGGTATATAAATGTGTTGATTTTAGCTCAGCTACTGTGGCGCGAATCCGCAACGGCAAGAACTCCTGACTTACGCGATTGCTCTTGGTGTCGCGACATCAATCTCTTGTCGCGATATCACTTTATGGCTCTGCAGGTTTCACTTGATGGTTCCTGATGTCGCGACATCAATCTCTTGTCGCGACGCCGACTCGAGAAGCGCAACTTTCAATTGAAGCCACGTCGATGTCAGCGACATCAACTTATGTCTTTAGGCTTCAGCGGTTGTTTTGGTGTCGCGACTTGATCCTCTGTCGCGACTTGGTGAGTCATATCGATTTCATTTTTTTCAAACCTGTCATAGATTTAAGGCGCTTCTCTTGTCGCGACCTCCATCCTTTGTCGCGACATCAACCTCTGTCGCGACATCACAATGTTGTCTCGACATCATTCATTAAGTCTTTGGTTAATCACCCGGTTGCCTAACCTTGATCCGCAGCCATGACGCATCGAAGTTCCTTGATTTTCACGATGTCGCGGCTATACGTATGAGTGTTGATGTCCGCGGCTGACATCGGATGTCGAGCATGAAGTCTTCTTCTTCCTCATTTCCTGGTTGCTTTACCTGGAGTTTCTTTAACACTTAGCCTGCCTTGTCTTCAATTAAGCTTCGTTTCCGACTTGAGTTTCATTGCTTGCAACCTGGATATGCACTTTTATTGCTGTAAAGACTTCATGACAGTAGCTTCTTTTATCCTTTTTACGCCTTTTTCTACAAACAATTATTCTTTTTCTTGAATTCCCTGCTATAGAACAGTTTGGTTAGTTATTCCATATTTCTGCACATAAATCAATCTTATTAGACAATAAATAAGTCAGAAAAATGGACTAAAAATTGATGACTTTTAAGCTCATCAAGCTTGTATAGGGGTTTAGCAATTTTGGGAGAGTCAGCAATGAATCTTACGTAGAAGCATGACCAAGATTGCCTAAGCTGTTTTTACATTCGTTGGAGATGGCGGTTGGAAATAAGTTCAATTTTGCCTTGTCGACTTCTATTCCCCTCTTTGGAGATAATGTGCCCCGGTCTGATTCCTTGGTTGACCATAGATGGCACTTCTCCCGATTAGGCACCGGGTTTTTCTCACATGCACCTCTGCTTGAGGATGGCTTCGGATTAGTTAGACATTCTTCAAAATCGCCTCCATATGCGATGATGTATCATCCATTATACTTCCATTATCGCTCCACCATATACGTTGAACATACTAAGCATACATCTCGAAGGTGTTTGGGGGCATTCACGAACCCAGGCATCCACCTATAAGCATATGTGCCAAATGGTCAAGTGAAAGTGGTCTTTTCCTTATCTTCTGGTGCAATCTCAATCTGGAAATACCCTGAATACCCATCCAAAAAGCAGAAGAATGGGTGTCCAAAAACTCTCTCAAGGAGCTGATCGATGAATGGCAACGGGAAGTGATCTTTTCTTGTTACTTCATTGAGCCTCCTATAATCTATGCACACTCTCCAACCGGTAGTGAGATGGGTAGACAATTCTTCACCCTTTTCATTTTTCACAGTTGTCACTTCCGACTTCTTAGGCACCACCGGAGTTGGGCTCACCCAAGTGCTATCAGAAATGGGTAAATGACAGGCTTGGAGCAATTTCGGGACCTCAATGCAGACTACTTTGCGCAGAGTGGGGATTCAGCCTTCGTTGTGGGCACACTTCTTGGCCTTAGACTCCTCTTCTAAGTAAATGTGATGGGTGCAGATTGATGGGTTTATACCTTTCAAATCAGAAATTTTCCCTTGATGCTTGCTTGTTCCTTTTGAGAAGATGAGCAGGGTTATGCTCTCAGTGAAGTGGTCATGAGTGATGAAATCCTGGCTTGGACGTGCCTTTTCTTCGAGAGTCGTACTTCAACTCAACTGGGAGGGGTTTATGCTCTAGCTATTCAGGTTCCTTTGGTTAGATCACTTAGGTCGATAGAGTAGAATCTCTGTATTTTCTCCTCAGTACCCACGTTAAATATGCTCATGCATTGAGGTTCTTGTTGCTCCCCAAGGCATTCAGATAACTCCGGGGTTAGTACATCTAGCACCTGCTGCACATTAGCCTGTTCTTCAAGAATTGCATCTATCATACAAACTTCTTCGCAGTCATCTTCTTCCAAGTGCATATGCCTTTTACTCAAATAGAAAATGTGGGTTCAGGTCATATTACCAAATGTAAGTTGTGACCCCATTCCGCCAGTTTATTATGGCATTCGAAGTAGCTAAGAATGGCCTCCCCAATATGATGGGCACATGATTGGCTCCCACTGCAATAGGCTCTGTGTCAAGCACGACAAAGTCCACTGGGTAGTACAATCTGTCCACTTGTATTAGAACATCCTCAATGGTTCCCTTTGGTATTTTAATAGACCTATCGGCTAGTGACAGTGTGATGGAAGTGGGTTTCAGTTCTCCCAAACCTAATTGCTTGTACATGGAATACGACAAAAGGTTCACACTAGCTCCCAAGTCTAATAGTGCTTTCTCCACACTAATGCCTCCAATATTAACCGAGATTGTAGGACATCCCGAGTCTTTATATTTCATTAAGGTCTTGCGTTCAATGATAGCATACTTTCGGTCGAAAGGCCTTTTGTTCACATTAAGACCCATTTTGGTGTGCATAGAATCCTTCAAGAATTTTGCGTAAGTGAACTTGTTTGATCATGTCGAGAGAGGAATATTAACTCGCTATATGAAACCTCACAACATTGTTTGGTTAATGAAACTTTTCTTTTCTCGGAGAGCCTGTCGAAATGGAGGGGGTACACTGATCTTCACCTCTTCCTACTTCTTGTTCTTCTTGTGAGGTCGGCTCTTTGTGGGAAGCGACTTGACTAGAGTGAATTATAACGGCCTCGGTTCTTTACCACTTCTTAAAGTCACCACTGCCTTAACTTCATCAATTCTTACATTTGGATCATTGGTCAGTCCTATTTCATGCACTCCCTTCTGATATGGGTGTGACTGGAAGGGAACCTTTCCTTTACGACCCTGCGTTCTTTGATTGGATAATCTTGGAAATTTCAAAGTGCCATGTTTGTCCTAGTTTCTGATAGTGAGTTTTCGCTGACTTCAATTTTGATTGGTTTGAATTTATTCCAGCACCTTACGTTCTTCTACAAACGTACCCACCACTTTACTTAAATTCATGATTCGTGCCACGGTAGGGTGATGCGGAATCAACAAAATTTATATTCTAAGTTCACTCCTCTTTGTCATTAGTCAGCCTACTACTTGATATAAGCGGTCCTAGGGTCGAACACAGGGATGGGTTTTCTTCGTACAAATGATTTGAGTGAAATCAAAACTGGTAAATTAAATTTAGATTTGGGTAAAAACAGTGGGGTGGTTGGTTGCAAACTGAAAATAAATAAAATAAAATGTAAATAGAACTCCCTTGAGCGTTGGGCCAACTGGGTTTAGGGTCTAGCTAGCGAGAGGAATCCGGAGGGTTGTTCTCAATTGGAGAGGATGACATATAGTCATCTCCCGAACCGGATCTTCATTTAACTTTAAAAACTAAACCCTCATAATTTCCTTGTGATAGAAAGCATTTATTTAACATTAATGGTTCCTTACAGTGAAAATCTATCTTGACTCATCCTACAATGATTCGTAAAGGGTAACTAATGAATCTCAGTAGATCTAATAATAAGCATCCACTGAACCCTAAAAGATTACCAAGTATTGATCAAAAGTGGATGCACATGCAGTGAAAACCTAACCCATAACCTACCTCAGGTGGCTAGTAAAGTAGCTTCAATGGATAGTAGTGTATCTAATGTTAAGAATACACTAAACCTAAGCAGCGAAGTATTGACCAAAGAAGTACATCAAAAGCTTTAAACCTAGAGTTAGAAATTTGAGAACCAAAATGTGAAAACCTCTTGCGTGAAAAACAAAGGAACCTGGCCCGACTGTAGATCCTACCCCGATGGCCTTTTACTTCAAGAAGGGAAGTGGTTTTAGTAGCTCATCCTCCAGTTGTCATCCTTGGAGGGTGTTTGGCAATAATAAAGGAGAAAGAAGAGGAAGAGAGAAAACTAGAAAAGAAAATGAAAGGCTGCGCGTATGTGCGAAAAGTTAGGGTTACAAACTTATAGGTGGCTTATATAGCCAACGAATGTGTGAAAATACAAGAAGGCCTAACATTTTGGCTAATACAAGGGACAAGAGGTAATACACCAAAATGAAGTGGTTGGCATTAATTACACAAATTTGGAATTTAAGCTATGCGGGACAATTTGGCCTAGGTAGCGGCTTGATTTAGCTAGCCTAGCGAAATTTCGCTACTACTAACGAAGTACGAGATAGCGAAATCGAAAATTTCGCTTTATCATATTTTGCTGTTCGCTAATACTGAAAATTTAAGCTAGCCTAAGCGAAATTCACAAGAAGATAAGCGAATTGAGAATTTAAGCTATCAACCAGTGAATTTCGCTGGCTAAGCGGAAATTCCTGAATAGCGAGGTGAGAGAATTTCGCGTATCATGAGTCAATTTCGTAGCTGTGAAGGAATCAGGTTTCTCCCTCTGACTCTTGTTCCGTGGCCCAGCTGTTCCTGTTTGCTTCTCTTCCATTTCTTCACCTTCATTTTCTTCTATTTTATTCTCTTCTTTCCTTCTAGTCTACGATCTATGATGTTGAGTTTCACTCGAATTTTTCGAAGCATGATTAGCTGTAGTGCAAATTTGCCACAAAATGTGATCATTAAAATAGTAGGGACATCAAATATATGAATAGGATGATCAAGGACATTGATGTGCGACAGACTCTGAATAATGGGTTTCAAAATTCTTTATACTTTGGTACTAATCACACTAACCTACACATTACTAGTCCTTGTAATGAAGAAAGAAAGAAAGAAATAACATACAAAATGATATAGGAAATAGTATGCACAAAAGTAGTATTTCAAAAAAGTTTGTGAAAAAGTAATGCTGACCTAAGTAAGAATCATCAATGCCGTGTCCAATAATTATCATGAGAGATAGATACCGCTACAATTCGATGTCAGCGAGCATCCTTCTTGGTGAATCAACAAAAAACTTCCACCAAAATCTAAGTGTTTATTAGATCAGCTCTCAATAATAAACTGTCAAACTGCACTCTCCCCCCAACCTAGCTACTACCACGACCTAGCATCCTAACCAACCTAAATAGATGGACCCGCCTCTTATTCCACATTATTTTGCTTTGGGTGCAATCTTTGAGAGTCGACCTCACGAGAATCATGTAGCGAGGATCTGCAGGTGACTCCCAACCAATTAAGGCTTAGGGCACCAAGTCATAAGGATCTTTCGACCCTGAGCTCTTCGGGTTTCACCTAGACTTCGAATGATTTCGAGACTCGGCACCTACAACTTGCTAAACTCCACCCATCCACCCATGTAGCGAACCTTTAAGTCGGTGACTCCCGACAGTGAAGGTTAGAGGCGCTAGGGCTTTTGTGGCTCGCCATATACCCCTCGGACCGTGCTGGGTTTCAAGGCCATTTGCAATTTTATTCTTTTTCTTTTTCTTTTCATTTATTTTCTTTTTCTTCTTTTCTTTTTCACAGGGTCCTTAACCTATTAAAGCGGTCAATGAAACTAGGGTAGGTTATTTGCAAAGTATTAAAGGGAGTTCTTGTGATTTTCAGCACATCAATGGGAAATCTAATGCTTTGTGTGTGGTTAGCTAAAGGTGGAAGAAAAGGTCGAAATCAATAAGAATTCAACTAATCATTCACTTTCAGCTAAGCATGGAACCAATCTAATATCAATAGAATTGGACAAAGCTTCACAATTTTCAAACCACGAGGTTAGCGAAACCCGCAAAAAATTTTGTTGCAAAAACGGGCCCAAATTTTGAAAAAGTAAGCTGTAAAGTATAATGAATTTATAGAAGGGGACCCTAGCAAGCCACTGAACATCACAAAATGGGCTTGCACAAAATAATAACAAAAACATAAATACAAAATCCACTTCCTTTGCTAACTCTCCCCTCAACCCAAACATCTCGGTGTCCGAAATGGGGTTCGGATTGGAAAATTAAAGAAGAAAGTGTTACCTCCTTGATGAGATGTGATCATTGCTGGATAGGAGACCTCACAATATTTCCATTGACACCTTATTCACTTCGTTTGGGCTTCAAATAAACAAGTTAGGGGAAGAAAAGAGAGGAAAAAAGTGACCAGTTGGACCATTTTTAACATTACACTTTCATAATAATATCAAAAATGTTCTTTCTAGCCATATTTGGATTCTACACTCTCTAAGGTTTCCAACGGTACCAAGAACGCCTAAAACGGAGTTCGGATGAAAAAGTTATGAGCGAAACAAAATCGAGAGTGCTTGTGGGCGCCATGAAACTAGCGAAATTTTCGCTAAGCTATCGAAATTTCGCTAGCTAGCGAAAATTACGCATTTCCCTAAGTTTGCGAAAATTTCGCTATGTCTAATAGCGAATTTTTTTTTTTTTTTGG
Organism: Tetrastigma voinierianum; assembly: GCA_016808115.1. Lineage (NCBI taxonomy): Eukaryota > Viridiplantae > Streptophyta > Magnoliopsida > Vitales > Vitaceae > Tetrastigma > Tetrastigma voinierianum. The sequence goes on along the minus strand of JAEQBH010000269.1, from coordinate 290,246 downwards.
AAAAATTCAAATAAAATAATTAATAATTAAAAATAAAAATAAAAATAATAAAATAATAAAAATAAAAATAAAAAGCATTTTGTTTCAAAACTTTTTTTGATATATATATTAAAAAAACGATTTTTTTTTCAATTTTTTTTAATATATAATAAAATAGTTAAAAAATAAAAACAATAATAAAAATAATTTTTTTATTTTTTTTTTACAGAAATAAAAATAATATATAAAAAAAAAAGAGAAAAACAAACGTTTTTTTATTTTATAAAATATAAAATAAAGTAAAATAAAATAAAATAAAAAACAAATTGGAATTACTATGCACTGTTTTGTCTTCTTCCTACCTGGCTGCACTGTTGATTTCGCTAGGAATTTCGCTAGCTAGCGAACTCACTGTTCTTAGCGAAATTCTTCAATTTATTTGTCTCTGGAGTACCCCAGCTAGGCTAGCGAAATTTCGATAACAGCGAAAATTATATATAGCGAAATTTTTCGCGTTTCGTTAGAATTGCGAAATTTTAATATAATTACGAAAAGCTTCTCTGCTTTCTCTTTGCTTCTTGATTTTCAATACATGCTTCAAAATTTGCACAAAAACTACAAAAATGAATGTAAGAAAAATTAAGAAAAATTGCAGAAGAGTAAAAATTAATCTAAAAACATAAATTAACTAAAAATTAGATAAAACCTAAGAAGAAAAATTAACGAAATCAAAATAAAATACAATAATATAAAATAAGACAGAAAAAATTAAAACAAAAAGTGGGGGAGACTGTGCTCCCCCCATACCACTTCCTTAGGCCTTTGGAGAATTTTCTTGGAACTAGCAGACTCGAGAGAATCTTAGGGGTTGGTGCTCCCAGGCCAGGCAGAAGCCTGAACCATCCACTATGCCATGCGGTATGTGCAGCTGCCATCTTGTTTGAGGTAGTGGCAAAAATCTGAGCAATGGCCACTAGCTTCTTGAATTTTTGCATGGCTGACAGTGGGTTGGACTTAGCTTTGGGAGCTGCAGGTTTTGAGTTTGCTGCAGGTGTGGGTAGTATGTACACTTGGTCACCTGAAGGGGCTACTGGCAGTGGGTATTTGGTGTCTTGGGCAGTGGCAGTGGTGTCCAAATCTATGGGGTTTGGTTGAATGACGTGTTCTTTTTGACACTTCCACTACTTTTGTTTTACTGCCCTCCTCAGTCAACAAGGAAATGATTTCTTCTTGGTTCTCCCTTGGAAAAACAACGCTGTATATCACGGATTGACCCGATCAGCCGAGATAATTCAATAAAATCCTCTATAAGCTCCTGGTGTGGCTGTTGTTCACACTACTCCTCTGCCATTATGTCACTTTGGCACTTGATAGGCCGAAAACGCGGTGTATAAAATGTGTGCCTAAGTCTTGTGAAGTCTGTAGCGTAGTGAGTAATATAGTGCCACTGTATGCGGATATCGATCCACGAGGAAAGGTGAATTATTCTCAGAGTTACGATTTTCGAGATAATATCTGAATAAATGATTCTAAGGGAAAATTTAAGTAAGAACTGTAACTAAGCTATTGATTTTTGTGAATTAAGGATATGGGAACCTATGGTTAAATCTCCCCCTGTCACGTTTGATGGATTACTTTTCTAAAAATATTGTTATTCAATATGTTTATAATATATCAATGGCGAGGTGATCTTGCCTACGAGATATCCTCTCTCGAGGTATATCTGCCTATCTCTTGAATAGAGTCGAGTATATCTCTATCTCGACTTGGTATTCCGAAATGCTTAAATGTTCTAACCCCAAATGCCACCTTCAGGTTCGAAATATCTCTATTAACCGAATCGTCTAAAGGCTACTCTACCCAGATCCCTGAATACCCTCATCTCTCGCATCTCGGATCTTCAGTGTAGTTATGTTAACATTGGCCAGATATTATCATATAATTAACATGCAGGTATAGAGTAGATGTGATAAATTAATAACAACTGAATAACATGAAAGATTAAATTCTAATCCATAGTTAGTGACAGTGTTTGATGTAACCCTAGTAAAAGATCTAGAACATCATGAAAGAAAAGAACAAAATGTCTAGTATCAAAAACATCATCATAATATCCTCAATAATATCTAACAAAACGGAAAACGGCACGAATCCCGGGCAATCTCTCGAATCTAGATCCTCACGAAAACAAGAGTCTCTCTTTACGGTAAATGCGCCTCGATAAATTCCGAGCCGTCACGGCATTTAATGATGAGATCGCAGTTTTGGTGACGTTACGGCGATGGTGGCGTGGCGACTTGAGTGGCGTCGCTTATACATGGTTGACCCGTCGCTGGCGTGGAGATGTCATAGCAGTGACAACAAAGTTCCTTGCACACTCCTCATTGATCCAAAAACTGCTTCCGAAAGCTTCTCTTTTCGCCCCTCTGAACCTGTAATCACACCAGACCCAAAATTAGGGATTTATCCACAAAAACTATAGAATTACTATGAAATACATGTGAAAATGAAGGCCCGACGCGAGTGTAAGATGAGTGTTTTAGGCACTCATCAGCACTCCTCCTCTGGTGGACATTGTTGCTGATTGATAAGGTTTTCAATGGAGTCTTGCAGGTTGTCCCATTTACGCTCAAAGTCATCTTTTAGCCCATCTATTTTCTTGTACAAATTGTCTTCCACATTGACAATTGAATGGGCATTAATCTCCTTATTCTCTTCCACAAAGTCATCCACTATCCGGGTAAGGTCCAAAATGGCTTGTTCAACAGGGGAAATTAACTGTGGTGGCTGTTGTGGATGAGGAATGGAGGCATAATAAAGAGGTTCAGGAGGTGCATATTGTTGGGGTTTTGGTTCCCATGAGGAATTTGTGTGATTCCCCCAACTATGGTTGTAAGTACTACCATATGGTGAACTCATCCATTTGGTCTCTACCTTGGTCCCTCATGGACCTAGGTGGATTTAGTTTTCTCGGGGTTGCTGATTTTGCCATGTGAGGTTCCTATAGTCCCTCATTGTCATATATGCCCTAGGGTTACTCTCCTGACTGTATTGCTCTTCATGTGGGGGTTCCATTTTATCACAGTCAATTTTTCCACTTAACCTTAAATGAACTGCTTGCCTTAAGTATTTTCAATCCACTGTAACTTGTTCTCCTGCAGCATAAATATGGCACACGAAAACAGTCCTACAACACTAATTTTTTTTTTTTTTATGAAAATAAAATAAGAAAAATGACAATGAAATATAAAAGAAATTCACCAAAACTTGTGATCAGGATCACAAGTGTTCCCTGTCCCCTCACTTGCACTAAGGCACCATCCCGACAACGTACCATTTGGTCGTGCCACGGTAGGGTGATCACCGGAATCAACAAAATTTATGTTCTAAGTTCCTCCTACTGCCGTAGTAAACTCTTCTTGATATGGCAGTCTAAGTCGAACACGAGGATGGGTTTTCTTCGTCCTGAGAATGATTTAGTGAAATCAAAGCCCAGTGAATTAAATTTGGATTTTGGGGTTTAGGTAAAAACAGTGGGGTGGTTGGTTGCAAACTGAAAATAAATAAAATAAAATGTAAAATAGAACTCCTTGAAGCATTGGGCCACCGGTTTTAGGGTCCTAGGTTAACTGAGAGGTCCCCGGGTTAATATCCTCGCGTTGGAGAGGATGACATATAGTCATCTCCCGAACCGGATCTTCATTTAACTTTAAAAACTAAACCCTCATAATTTCCTTTTGATAGAAAGCATTTATTTAACATTTATGGTTCCCTACGGTGAAAATCTATCTTGACTCATCCTACAATGATTACGTAAGGGTAACTAATGAATCTCTGATCTAATAATAAGCATCCTTTGAACCACTAAGATTGCAAGTATTGATCAAAGTGGATGCACATGCGATGAAAACCTAACCCCCTTAACCTACCTCGATTGGCTTAAGTAAATGGCCTTCTAATGGATATTAGTGTATCTAAAGCTAAGAATACACTAAACCCTAAAAGCTTGGCAAGTATTGACCAAAGAAAGTACATTAAAAAGCTTTAAACCTAGAGTTAGAAATTTGGGAACCAACATGACAAAACCTGCTGCGTGAAACAGGGGAACCTGACGGCACAGTAGATCCCTACCCCGGTAGCCTTTTGCTTCCAAGAAGGGAAGTGGTTTTAGCCGCTCATCCTCAGGATTGTCATCCTTGGAGGTGTTTGAAACCAGAAAGGGAAAGAGGAGAGGGAAGAGAGAAGCTTGGAAAGAAAATGAAAGCTACTTGTATGTCTTGAAAAGAAAAAGTTAGGGTTACAAACTTATAAGGTGGCCTATAGCCAGCCCCCAAATGTGAAAATACAAGAAAAGCCTAACATTTTGGCTAATACAAAGGAGACAAGGAGGTAATACACCAAAATGAAGTCGGTTGTAATTACACAAAAGTGGAGATTTCGCTATGCGGGAAAATCTCGCTAGGTAAGCGAAAATTTCGCTAGCCTAGCCCCAGTACGAGATAGCGAAATCGAAAATTTCTCTATCTTGTGCCAATTTCTCTAGCTAAGAAATTTATAGCCTGCGAAGTCACAAGAGATAAGCGAAGTGAAATTTAAGCTATCAACGATTGAATTTGCTAGTGTAAATCCTGAGATGTGAGTGAGAGATTTCGCTACCAACAGGTAATTTTAAGCTAGCCTAGCGAAAATCTAGATTTCTCCCTGTGGCTTCTACTATTCCATTGGCCACTTTGTTCTCTTCCTTCTCTTCCATTTTTCTTCACCTTCATTTTCTTCTATTTTCTTCTTTTCTTTCCTTCTGATCTCGATCTATGATGTTGGGTTTATTTCGAATTCTTCGTGCTTGGATCGACTAAACAATGTTGGCATGATTAGCATTTCGCATAAAAGCGCAAGAATTGCATAAAATGTGATCATTAAAATAGTAGGGACCGTAATGTGTAAATGTCGTGTTAATTAACAGTTAGTGCACAAAGCACTCAAAACCTATAATAAATAGGGTTAAATAGCACTTTTGGGCGCTAATCAATTCGGATAAAGCTTGCTCAATGGAAAGTGGAAGGCTGGCATTGTGTTGAAGTGGAGCCAAACTCTTTGCTGTATCACGGAGGGACATATGTAGGGGGTTTTTGCTTCCATGACAGGTTTGGATGGCTTTTCCAATTAGGGTTGTAGGTGTTGCCATATGGAGCATTTATAGGTGATCTATTCTGATTCAGGACAAGGGCATGCTCTTCACAGTGATTCCTAGGGTGACTATTTGACTGACAATTGAAACAAGAAGGTTGGGATGCAGATAACTCATTTACTGATTGCATTTCATGCTGATTTCTCATTTCCAGCTCCTCCAATCTTCTAGTTAATGTGGTCAGTTTTGCTTTCACCTCTGTGTCTTCGGAAAGTGCATACATGCCTCCCCTCTGGTGGTTCGAAGGCCTTAATCTTTCGGCTTCCCTTGGATTCGGTTCATCCCATGCCTTAGAGGTTTCGGCCACATAGTTCAAAAAGTCCATGGCTTCATCTGGGTGTTTGCTTAAAAAATCGCCCCCACACATAGTTTCCAGCAATTGCTTCATGGGTGGGGACATTCCATCATAAAAATGATTCACTAGCATCCAGGTATCAAAGCCATGGTGTGGGCATGCATTGATGGTCAAAGCCATGTAGGTGTAGATCTGTCTCTTCAAAGTATTGGTCTTGGTTGTACTGAAGAATTTCTTTAAAAACTCAGCTTGAAGTTCGGCCCAATTTCTAATCGTCCTTAGCCTTAATGAATTCAACCATATTTTGGCCTTATCTTTCGGTGTCAGTAAATGCTTTCAGCTTGAGTGAGTCCATGTCGGGCACTCCTTGCTTAAAAGTTGTGCACACCTCCTCGAATTCCCGGATATGAGCATAAGGGTTCTCATTCTCCATGCCATGGAATGTGGGGAGTAGGGGCACCAAATAGGGTCTCACTGCCACATCCTCAGCAGGAGGTATGATGCAGGAAGGAGCATTAACTCTAGGAGGGTGTATGTGATCCCTCATTGATACGTAATTTCTTTGGATTCACTCGTTGCCTCTTGACTTTCTTGTTCTTGAATTAGAGGATCCATGTTTTCAACGTAATACCTTTGATTTGACAACCTTGTTCTATTGGTGTACTGATTCTTTGCAGCCTACCTAGAGTGTCTCCGTCCCACTTGTGCATAAACACCTGTTGCACAAATATTAAACAAAACAAAGAACACAAGCAAACTTGCTAAAATGGTCAGTGTTAGTCCAAATAAAAACTTACTATAAGAAAAACAAAAGCAGTCTTAGTAAGCTATGAAGTAGTGAAAACTTGGAGTTCTGGCGAAAATTCAAAAAAAAAAAGTGCAAAGGTCACACACTTGTAATGTTGATTACAAGTACACATCAACTCATCATCGTAGTTTGGCACCATCCCGAACAACGGGCGCCCATTTGATTCGTGCCACGGTAGGTGATTCGAATCAACAATATTTCTATATCCTTAGTTCCTCCTCTTTGTAGTAGTCGAGCTACTCTGACATAAGCGATTAAGGTCGAACACGGGATGGGTTTCATCACGAATGAATCGCATCGGTGTTTGAAAATGGTGAAAAGCTGTTTGGATTCTGGATTTGGTTTCAAAAGCGGTAGGAGTTGTTTGTTTCTTGACCCCAATAATGGCTTAAAGTGAATTGTGAAATGGTAGCCTTGAAGGTTTAGGTCACTAACTTGATAACATGGGGCTAATGAAGTGTCCTCGGGTCATTTCCTCGCATTATGGCAAGTGACATATAGTCAAAGCCAAAATCGGATCTTTGTTTAGCTATAAAACCTAACCCTAGAACCACTCCTATTTGAGTCAACACAAGTATTATGCATTCACAGTCCCATTCAATTTAAAACCACAACTTTTCGACCTCATTTCAATGGCTCGTAAATGACATCTAAAGGATATCGGTGCATCTAGCATTAAGCATGCAACGAACCACCAAAAGCTTGACAAGTATTATTGAGGAATGACATTAAATGGCATTAAACCCTAGTTTGGAAAATTTGGGAGCCATAAATCGTGCTGTAACAATCGAAAGCAAGAGAGGACTACTGCGTGACCCCGAAACCAAACTAGCAACCCTCATGCTTCAAGGCTATGAGGCTTAGCCAAGCATCCCCTTGAGTTGTCATCCTTAAGGGTGTTTGGCAGCCCCTAGAAAATGAAAAAGAAAGAGGAGAGAAAGAGGCAAATTGAACCTAAAATGAAGGCTGCGAGGCTATCTTGAAAGAAAAAGTTAGGAGTTACAAACTTATAAGGTGGCTTATATAGCCAACCCAATGTGTGAAAATACTAAAACACCTAAAATATGAAATTACATAAGAATATAATGGTAATACATCAAGCTGTGGTCGTTTGGGATCAAATATACAAAAATCACAAAATGACAATTTAGCTATGCGGGGGAATTTCGCTAGCATAAGCGAAATTTATTTAGCCTAAGCGAAATTCGTAGCCCTGAGCGAAATTCTACAAAGAATAAGCGAGAGTGAAATTTCTATCAACGGTGAATTTCTCTAGCAAGCGAAATTTCGCTAGCCTAGCGAAAAATTATGTGAATAGCGAAATTGAATTAATTCGCTGAAACCTGATAAAAATTTCCCTGGCTAAGCGAAATTTCCCAATTTCGCTCAGGATTGCGAAATTTCCCGATTCGCTAAGGGTGCGAAATTTTTAAGCTATGATTCTTGAAATTTTCGCAATCCCGGTGGCCCTGCAATCATAGTGAAAATTCCTTTGATTTCTCTTTGCTCACTGCATCAACTGCTCTTCAAAACCACTTCATGTTTCCTTCATTTTTGATGGTTGAAAATAGTTCCAATCTTCAGCATTCGGCACATATCGAACTCGAGCTAAATGGCCGAGGCATGCAAAAACCTGCAAAATAACCAAAAACAACCTCGAAATGGACTCAGTGGCACTAAGTGGACTTAAACAAATCAATTGGCTTAATTGATATGATTAGTGTACAAAAAGCACTCAAAACCTATCTTAAATAGGATTAATGCTGCTTTAGGCCTTAATCGAGAGGCGAAATCGGTGTTCGAATCACCTTGATTTCTTAGGATTAATTTGGATATTCTGGGGAGGTTCATTGAGGATTTCTCATTCTGCTTAGCACCTATGACTAAGTTGACCCGAAAAGAGGTCAAGTTTGAGTGGAATGACTCGTGTGAGAAGGCATTCCTGGAATTAAAACGGAGGCTTACTTCTGCTCCTATTCTGGTAGTCCCGGAAAGGGGACAGGAGTACTCAATGTACTGTGATGCTTCAAAGGACGGATTGGGATGTGTTTTGATGCGATCACAGGGGAGGTAGTGGCTCCTATGGTTCTCGACGGTGAAGAATCCACGGCGAACTACCCTACATGAGATGGGTTGGCATCCGTTGTCTTTGCCTTGAAAGATTTAGCGCCACTACTTATACGTGAGGAGTTTTGAGGTGTACTTTCCCGGACCACAAAGTGCGAGTATATTTTCACACATCGGGACCTCAATATGAGGCAACGCAGATGGATGGAGTTCCTAGAGGATTATGAATTCACTTTGCATTACCAACTTGGTAAGGCAAACGTGGTGGCTGATGCACTCACTCGGAAATCACGGGGAGCATTGGCTAGTATAGCTTCCCTTAAGTGGCGGGTGCTCGAAATAGTGGGACAGTTTGGGATACAGTACAACGAGCAGGCTCAGGGTGATATGGGAATTTTAGTGGCTACGCCTTCTCTACTGAGCAAGGTGATTGAGTGTTAGGAACGGGACCGCAGAGGTGAGTGTCCATGTCGAGGGGCCAGTGCGGTCGGGTACTTAGGTGATGAAGGTTGGGCTATCCACACGGATGGTAGTCTTCGGTACAAGGGATGGGTTGTGGTTCCCCAGTTGATTGAGTTGAGAGAGGAGATCCTCAGGGAGTTCCATTGCTCTATTTTCGCAGTGCATCCAAGTGGCATGAAGACGTATCGAGATCTTCATCGCCAGTATTATTGGAGTGGGATGAAGAGACACGTTGGGGATTTTCTTCGACGGTGTCTCACATGTCATCAAGTAAAGGCGGAGCACCAGAGGCCTACTGGGCTCCTCCATATATTGGAGGTAGCGGAGTGGAAGTGGGAACATATTAAGATGAACTTTGTGACTCACTTACCACGAACATCGCGTAGACATGATGCGGTATGGGTCATAGTGGACCGGCTCACTAAGTCGGCACATTTCCTAGCCGTACGGATGACCTTTACACTAGAGAGTCTGGCTGGCTATATATGAGAGATTGTTAGGTTACATGGAGTGCTGTATCCAATCGTATTAGACGAAGATCCCGAGGTTCCACGGCACACTTTTGGAAGAGTTTCCAGAAGGCCATGGGGACACAGTTGATGATGAGCACCGCTTTTCATCCATAGACAGATGGTCAGTCGGAGAGGACTATATAGGTTTTAGAGGACATGCTGTGAGCATGTGTCCTAGATTTCAAGGGTAGTTTGGAAGAGAATTTGCCCTTGGTAGAATTCTCCTACAATAAGTTGACCGGAAACCTGCAGATGGCACCCTATGAGGCCTTATATGGGAGGCCATGTCGTCTCCGATTTGTTGGGCGAAGGTGGGAGAGGCTCAACACGGGTCGACTTGATTGGGGCACCACGAAATAGTGGGTTACGTCACGAAACACCTTCTCACGTCTGAGGCCCGGAGCATAGAGTTATGCCAATAGCGGCGACCTCTCATAGAGTTTGAGCGGGTGATCATGTGTCTTCCTAAAGGTGATGCCTAAAGAGGTAAGTCGGATTCGACAAGCAAGGAAGCTATGTGGGGTTGATAGGCCTTTGAGTGAGAGGGTGGGACGATTGCATATCGATTAGCATTATCGCCGAGTTTATCACGTGTCTATGAGGTATTCCATGTCTCTATGCTCCGGAAGTACACTTTAGATCCAGCTCATATAGTGGACCGGGGCGAGCTTGTTATTGATGCAGATGGGACCTTTGAGGAGGGACCTGTGCGTATTATGGATAGCCGAGAGTAGGTTTTGCGACACAAAACTGTGAGGCTAGTAAAGGTGTTGTGGAAGCACCGAGGAGTGGAGGAGGCAACATGGGAACATGAGGACACGATGCGAACAAGATATCCTTCCTCTTTCAGGACGAAGATACGTGGATTAGTCATTGAATGGTAAATGACTGTTACATATGCATGTGATTGTATGTATATGTGTGTGTGAATTTCGGGAGAATATGAAGCCCCGGAAAAAATTTGAATTTCTGATAAATGGTAAAATGGTAATTTCGGTCAAAATCTGGAATTTTTCTAGATATCGGATGACGACGCGGGACATACCATTGAGTTCGTCTCGCAAATTCTAGGTACACAGTCGAATTTTGTTGAATTCCGAGACAGTCGGGATTTGCACGTATTGATGATCTTGTTGTGTGTTATTGCTTGTGTGAATAACATGCACATTTTGTGAATATTGATGTTGATATACTCATGCTTGATATATTAACATGATGCTTGAGATGAAGCATGAATATAACTGTTGCATGTAATTTTCAGTATGCATGTAACATAAGATATTATGCAATGACATTATCATCGCATGAGAACGGGTACATCGTGTAAATCGGGTGTGAGTGCATGAATAAAATGGGTACTCGGATGGTTGTCCAATAACTTATATCAGAGGGTTGTCCAATAAGTTACATCGGAGGGTTGTCCAATAAATTATATCGGAGGGTTGTCCAATAAATTATATCGGAGGTTTGTCCAATGAACTGTCGGAGGGTTGTCGATAAAGGGTTCTCGGAGATGGTCCAGTGGTTTGATACTCGGAGGTGGATCCAGTGGATTTAAAAACAAAAGATTTTCATGCAGTTCTACATGCATAATGATGCGTGTGTGAGGGGAGTTGGTGAGGACTCGGAAGCGGGTCATGACTTGGACATTCAAATAGAGATATGCATATTTTAAATGAATTTGTGTGAATGATTTTGTGGATTTTGTCATTGCATGTGCACTTAGGTGCGGAGTAGCCCTTGTAGGAGACTTTCTCTATTGGGCATAGCTCACCCCATCGTGGGAAAAGCATTTCAGTCTTGGAGGTACACAGAGGAAGACCACACATGAGAATACCTGTAGTTGAGAAAAAGGTTAAGGATGGCTTGTTTTGTATTTTGTAAAATGCAGGCGAGAAAATCTATTTTATTTATAAAACTGAAGCTGTATCCGGTTTACGTAAATGTAGTGTGAGATGAGATAAATTGTAATTAAACTCAGTTCACTTGTTTAATACAATTTGATAAAAGTTTCTCTTACCTTTTTTAGTTCTAGTCAGACTTTAAGACTGATTTTTGTTTGAAAACAATGGAATTTGGCCCTGTGGCCCTTTGGTATATCGTATCATCGTCAGTGAGCTTGATGTGGGCTTTCGAATCACCCAAATCGGACCTCTACAGCCCAAGTTATTACATTTCACTTGGAGAAGTGCGAGAGGCGAGATTGTATGGTCGAGTTCAGCGGAAGAGATAGAGTTGTAATGGGCTGCGCTCATTTGGCTGAGCTCTCTTAGGATGAGCTGACCTCTTATGGCTGAGCTCTCCTGGGAGGAGCTAACCTTTGCAGACCAAGCTCACTTGGGATGATCTGTGTGTGGCCGAGCTCACTTGTGATGAGTTGGGTGAGAATAGCGTTCTGTTTTGATGCCTGTGTGACGTCTATTCTTTGATACTGAATTTCGGCTAAGTAAAAGTGAGAATTTGGACTAGAATCCTTGATAGAAATTGCAACCCTATCAGTAATCTTGATGTAGGCTTTCGAATCACCCAAATCGGACCTCTACAGCCTAAGTTATGGCCTTTCTACTCAGAAGGGTTCGAGAGGATGGTGTGGACAGGCTCATCTAGCCAAGCCCGACCTCTTTAGTTAAGCGAAACTCTTTACGCAAAAGTTTGCATAAGCTCTCATGAGATTACACTCAGCTCTCTTGCATGATTGAATCAGCTCTTACATAGTTGCAAACTCTTACACGCAGAATTGCATGAAACTATCTACATAAATTTGCATAAAACTCTTACACATGGCTACATAAACTCTTCATAGTACATTAACTCTTATATAGCTATAACTCCCTTACATTATTTACGCAAACTCTTGCATAAGTACGCAAACTCTCTATAACTACGCAAACTCTCACACATAGTATAAACTCTACACACTAACTACGCAAACTCTCATACATAACTCTTCTGCATAAGTGCAAACTCTTCTACATGGTTGTGTGAAATGATCGGGCCTCCTTTGGCCAGGCTGTGCAGGCGAGGCTCGGCGATGAGCGAGCTCATTGTGCCAACTTTGGAAGATCATAACTTTCTCATCCGAAGTCTGTTTCACCGTTTCGTAGACTTTACGAAAATCCCTTTGAGTCTATAATTCATATATGTATATATGGATCAATATAATCTGAGCTCGTATGGTGCTCGAAAAGACGAAGAAAACGGTAGGTGCTGTCGGTTACGCACGTCGATTCTTTGCTCATATAAAACACCAACTTCGGATGGCCATGAATTTCCTCGTCCAGAAGTCCGTTTAGTGTTCTTAGACTACATGGAAAGATCCTTGAGTCTAGAATCGACCCGCAAGCCATTAGATGATTTAATTGCTCAAATATAGCGAACTGACCTCTTACGGCGAGTTGACCTCGTCTAGGGAATGAGTTCGGCAATGTAAAACGGATGTGTAACTTTGCGTCCGGAAGTCGAGTTTCAACGCGTTCTTTGAATATATGGAAAGATCTACGGCACAGGAATATAACCATATTCCTGAGGATGGCATTTGGTGCTCACATAGTTTCTGAAAAATTTATCATTGCACTAAGTGCACTAATTACTAGGAAAAAAAAAAAAGGACCCGTGGAAATTTGGGGTGTCACAACTCTCATAAGGTTGGATTGATTGATGATCTAAAGGAAATGAGTTTGGACTTTCTGAATTAAAAAAAACAAGAAAAAAATTTGACATTTTCTTTAATGTTTTGGCTAAGATACGAATCCGCGGAGTTCCAATCACTCAAAGCATCCAAGAGACGATGGATTCATTGAGAAAAGGCATGGAAAAGAAGCAGGCTCAAATGAATAACAATCATGGACAATTTATAGATGGGTAGGCAATCAAAATATTCTAGACTTTGAAGAAGATAATTAGGTTATGGAAGGCAATCGTACATAGGAGGAAAGAAACAACATGCAAATGGAAAGCTAGTGGGGAGTCGAATACGACCGAGTAGAAAAGGGAAGAGAGCAAATGTTAAAAGACAAAAATCCTCCATTTTCCGGGCATCTGTGCATGTTGATAAGGAAGGTGAAGAGATTAAAAAATTTCCTAGAGTATTGATATCTTATAATGACTTTTATATTGATATATGGAAACTTGTCTCTCTTAGGATTTAAAAAAAATGTTATGTTCAATTGTTAATAATTTGTTTCCTGAATGTTTGATTTTCTTAATTTGATTATAATTGGATTCGGTTTAAATTTATTTTCTCAAGTTAGGTAAGGTTTGATACATATAGTGGATCATCCTTTTCTCTAAGTGCATAGTCGGGTTTTGACATGACCATTACATGGCATGTTGTAGGCTATTGTATTGAGTAGGAATTGCCATGAGTTAGCCTAAGGAAGGTTGTATGACATTATGTGTTTAGTCATGGATTGATGGATGCTAATATGCTTGATATAATATCTATATATATTGGCAAGAAATATATGGAACTTATATGCTTGCAATATATGTTTGCATGGTAATTGACATGAAGTACAACTGAGAAGAATGGTTCATGTAGTGTGCATCATACATGTAACATGAGAAATTATAGTGACATTAGCATTGCATATGCATAGGGACATCATCATATTTGGTGTGTGTGCATGGGTATGGTCATCCATCATCAGTGTTGATGAATAGGTAGTGAGCTCGTACTTTGGACGACGTCCCATAAATGACTCACAGTTAAAAGCATATAATGAAATATAATTAATGTGTGTTGGGCGTTGCAAGAAGGGGATCGTTAACCTCCTAAAATTGAATAGCCTTGAACATTGGGTGTAAGAGACACGCAGTGTGATCCGAAAAGATCCGTAGCCCAAAATAAGACACATGGTTATCACTTAGAATTTGAGTTGTGTGATAGGAGTCGGGATTGACTCAGGATTAGTTGCCCATTGGCACTTGCATTGGGTATTGGTGAGCTGGTAAGAGCTCGGTATATGTGTGTCATTGGTACTACCGGTGGCCAGTTTGTCACACATAGGCATGTGTGAGGGAGTCGATGAGTGACTCGGGATATGGGCATGAAGACATTCCATGCATGACATACGACATTCATGTACACATTTTCACTTGGATGAATATGGGTTGGTTTGATCATTGTATGAGCACTTAGGAGGGGAGTAACCCTTGTATGAGATTATCACTACTGGGCTTTGCTCACCTCATCATGGGACCCCTCTTTCAAGTACAGGTTAGGTGCAGGGGGCTAACTTTCATTCGGGACAACACATATGAAGATAGCCGGATGTGGCTTTGGACCATATTTTGTATAAGTGTATTTGAACAATCAGTTTTAATATATCATTTTATATAAAGGTGTATAATCGAACTCTTATACACAAATAACTGATTAGTGCCCAAAAAGTGCTATTTTGAGCCCTATTCAAGATAGGTTTTGAGTGCTTTTTGCGTACTAATCATATCAATTAAGCCAATTGATGTGTGCGGAGTCTACTTAGGTACGCGATGCCATTTCGAGGTTTTGTTTTGGTAATTTTGCGGGGTTTTGCGTGCCTCTGACCATTAGTTCAAGTTTGATGTCAAGATATGTGCTAAATGCGAGGATTTCTAATGTTTCAACCATCGAAAATGAAGAAATGTGAAGTGGATTTTTGAAAAAGGAGGATGCGATAGCAAAGCGAGAGTTTAAGCTATGATTGCTTGAAAATTTACGTAGGATGCAATTTCGCAATCATAGTGAAAATTTCGCAATCCTAGCAAAATTTCGCTAGCTAGCGAAATGCACTGTTCCTAGCGAAATTTTCCAATTTCGCTATCTCTGAAATTTAAGTAGGCTAAGCGAGAATTTCGCTAGCATAAGCGAAATTTTGGCTATGCTAGCGAGAATTTCTTTACTATATGAAATCGCTAGCATGTGATTTTGGTATTCGTGATCCCAAACGACCACGTTTTGATATATTACCATTTTGGCCCTTATGTAATTTCATATTTTAGGCATTTTTGTATTTTCACACTTTGGGTTTGACTATATAAGCCCACATCTTTATTACAAGAAACTTTCATTATACTCTGATTTTCGCGGCTTTCATTTTTAGGGTTACTTTGCTCTCTTCTCTCTCCTATTTCTTTCATTTTCTCAACTGCCAAACACCCCCCTTGAGGATGACAACTCAAGGGATGTAACTAAACACCATGCAGATGAGGGTTTCCTAGCTTGGTTTGGGAGCTCTTTGGGAGTTGTCCTCATGCTTTGCAGATATTCACAGTCTTTGCATTTATGGTTCCCAACTTTCCAATCTAGGGTTTAATGCTATTTAATACCATTCCTTTGGTCAATACTTGTCATGCTTTAGGGTTCAGTGCATTCTTAATGTTAGATGCACGATATCGCTAGATATGTTCTGAACCATTGAAATGAGGTTAGATGCTAGGGTTTTAAACTGAATGGGACTTTGAATGCATAATACTTGGTTTGACTCAAATAGGAGTGGTTCTAGGTTTAGGTTTTATAGCTAAGCAGAATAGTTTTAGCTACTGACTATATGTCATTTGCCACTAATGCGAGAAATAACTCGAGGACATGATAACCCCGTGTTATCAAGCTAGTGACCCAAGCCTTTAAGGTTACCATTTCACACTTTCATTTAAGCTTTTACAGTTAATCAGTGAACAAACATCCTCCACTGTTTTTAACCAAATCAAAAAATCCAAACAAAAAGTCTCACCATTTTCCAACAACGTCGAATCATTGGTGGGATGAAAACCCATCCCAGGTGTTCGACCCTGGGCGGCTATCTTTGCGATAGCTTGACTACGCGGTAGGAGGAACATAGAAACCAAATATTGTTGATTAGATCCACCCTCTTAGTAGCGCGAATCAAATGGCGTGTTCTGCTTAGGGACGGTGCCAAACTACGTATGATGAGTTGATGTGTACTTGTAATCCACATTACAAGTGTAGGTGACCTTTTAAACTTTTTTGAATTTCATTTCTTTATGCTTCACCAAGTTTTCACTACTTAAGCGATTCTTGCCTATTTGTTATTCTTACAATTGATTTTTGTTTTGGCTAACACTGACCTTTTTGGCAAGCTTGTTTGTGTTCTTTGTTGTGTCTAATTTTGTGTAACAGGTGTTTATGCACCATTGGGACAGAGACACTTCAGGTAGATTGCAAAGAATCAGTACACCAATTGAACAAGGTTGTGAAATCAGTGTACACAGTGAAAATATGGATCCTCTACCTGAAGAACAACAAAGTCAGCAGGGTACCCCAGTGAATCCAACAGCATATAGATCAATGAGGGATCACATACACCCTCCTAGAGTGAGTGCACCTTCCTGTATCATACCTCCTGCTGAGGATGTAGCAGTGAGACCCTACTTGGTACCCTTACGTCCCACATTCCATGGAATGGAGAATGAGAATCCTTATGCTCGTATCCGGGAATTCGAGGAAGTATGCACAACTTTTAAGGAAGGAGTGCCCGACATGGACTCACTCAAGCTGAAAGCATTCCCACTGACACTGAAAGATAAGGCCAAAATATGGTTAAATTCATTGAGACCGAGACCGATTAGAATTGGGCGAACTTCCAAGGCTGAGTTTTAAAAGTTCTTGATGCATGAATAACGATTTGAAAAGAGCGGATCTACACCTACCGACCTATGACAATGAAATTTTACAGTGTTGGGAAGATTCATGGGGGGAAACCATCAATGCATGCCCACACCATGGTTTTGATACATGGATGCTTGCTGGTGAATCATTTTTATGATGCTATGTCTCCGTCCATGAAGCAACTATTGGAAACCATGTGTGGAGGTGATTTGTTGAGCAAGCACCCAAATGAGGCCATGGACTTTTTGAACTATGTGGCTGAAACCTCAAAGGCATGGGATGACCGAGATCGAGGCCAGAAAGATCGAGGCCTTGAGCCACCGTGGGGAGGCAATTATGCACTTCGAGAAGACACGGAGATGAAATAAAATTGACCACTTTGACTCGAAGGTTGGGCCCGGAAATGAGAAATTGACGCAAAATGCAAGCGTGCTTGAGTTACACCGCATCTCATTCATCTTGTTTTGATTGTCAGAGAAATAGTCATCCTGGGGAGCACTGTCAATAGCATGCCCATGTGAATCAAAATAAACCACCCATAAATGCTCCATAAGGCAACATCTATAACCCTAATTGAAGAAACCATCCAAACCTATCATGGAAGCCAAAACCCCGGCATATGTCCTCGGGGAGCAATGACGGTTTGGCTCCACTTGACCTAGCGTGACCGCCTCCACTTTCTTCTCTTGTTGAGCAAGCGATCCTGAATTTAAGTAAAGTGGTAGGCACGTTTGTAGAATAACATAAGGTGTTGAATGTTCAAACTAATCAGAAAATTGACAGTCGGCACACTCAGGCGGGCGGTGTGCGCTGCGAGACTTCGAGGTTGTCCGGTGACAACGGGAAGGTTCGAAGAAATATCCCTCCAGTCCACCAAAAACGAGAAGGAGTGCATGAAATAGGCTTGACCAATGATCCAAATGTAAATTGATGAAGTCAAGGCAGTGGTGACTCTAAGAAGTGGTAGGGCGGGGCCAGCGGCCCGGCTCTAATCAGTCGGCTCCCACGATGGGCGATCCACCGAAGAGCAGTCGACAAGTAGGGAAGGTGAAGATCGATTGTACCCCTTCCATTTCCCGGGCTCTCAGAAAAGAAAAGTTTAGATTAGCAAACAGAAATGCTAGAAGTTTTACGACAAATTGAAGTTAACATTCCTCTCCCTTGACATGATCAAACAAGAGTCCCCACCTATGCAAAATTCTTGAAAGAGGACTTATGCGATAAAAAGAGGTCTCAATGTAAACAAAGAGCCTTTTTGGTGAGCAAGTGAGTGCTATCATTGAGTAAGACTCGATTAAATATAAAGACCGGGATGTCCTACATTTCTCGGTTAATATTGGAGAGCATTAGTGTGGAAAGCAACGTAGACTTGGGAGCTAGTGAACCTTTTCTTGTATTCGTATGCAAGCAACTAGGTTTGGGAGCCGAAACCCACTTCCATCACCTTTGTCACTAGCCGATAGGTCTATTAAAATACCCGAAGGGACCATTGAGGATGTTTTAATACAAGTGGATAGATTTTACTACTCAGTGGACTTTGTCGTACTTGACACAGAGCCAGTTGTAATGGGAGCTAATCCTGTGCCCATCATATTAGGCAGGCCATTCTTGGCTACTTCAAATGCCATAATAAACTGCCGGAATGGGGTTATGCAACTCACATTTGGAAATATGACTATAGAACTCAATATCTTTCATTTGAGTAAAAGGCATATGCACTCAGAGGAAGATGACTGTGAAGAAGTCTGTATAATAGATGCAATTCTTGAGGAACAGGCTAATGAGAAACAGGTGCAGGATGTACTAACCCCCCGGAAGTTGTTAGATACCTTGGAAACAACAAGAACCTCAATGCATGAGGCGTAAAGCAAAGTCTTTGGAGGAGAAAAATAGAAGTTCTACCTACATTAGCAGTGACGAACCAAAGGAACCTCCTGAGTTAAGAGCTTAAACCCTTCCCAGTTGAGTTGAAGTATGCATTCGTGGAAGAAAATGGGCAATGTCCAGTTGTGATTTCATCACGGTTGACCACTTCACAAGAGCATAACCTGCTGCACCTTCTCAAAAGGAACAAGCAAGCATTGAGGTGGAAAATTTATGATTTAAAAGGCATAAACCCAACTATCTGCACCCATCACATTTACCTATAAGAGTCTAAAGTACATTGGCGGCCCGCAATGAGTTAGGAACCCGCCATGAAATGGATTACGTGAAAGTCCTAAAATTGCTCTAATGGGGTATCATTTTATCACATTTCCAATAGCACTTGGGTAAGCCCGACCACGTGTGGTGCCAATGTTGGGAGTGACAAGAATGAAAATGAAAAGGGTGAAGAATTGTCTACCCGACCTCTAGGTTGGAGAGTGTGCATAGATTATAGGAGGCTCAATGAGGTAACAAGAAAAGATCACTTCCCGTTGCCATTCATCGATCAGCTCCTTGAGAGAGTTTTTAGACACCCATTCTATTTCTTTTTGGATGGTTATTCAGGGTACTTTCAGATAGACATTGCACCAGAGGATCAGGAAAATACTACCTTTACTTGTCCATTCGGCACGTATGCTTACAGGAGAATGCCCTTTGGTCTTTGGAACGCCCTTGCCACTTTCCAGAGATGTATGCTTAGTATGTTTAGCGATATGGAGGAGCGCATAATGGAAGTATACATGGATGATATCACTGTATATGGAGGCGATTTTGAGGAATGTCTATCTAATCTTGAGGCTAAATGCGAGGTGCATAGAAGAACACAGTGCTCCAACTAAGAGAAGTGCCATTTATGTTTAACCCGAGGAATTGTCTTGGGGCACATTATTTCGGCAGGGGGGAATAGAAGTCCAATAGCCAAAAATTGAACTTATTTCCAAATTGCCCTCCCCAACGAATGTAAAAACAATTAGGAAATTCCTTGGTCATGCAGGCTTCTATAGAAGATTCATCAAAGACATCTCGAAGATTGCTAAACCCCTCTATAAACTCATAGGAAAAGATGCTAAATTTATTTGGGAATAAGAATGCCAAGAGAGCTTTGAAGAGCTGAAATCCCATTTGACCTTTGCACGATAGTCGAGCACCTGGTGGCGGTTGCTGAAGTAATGTGTGGTGCAAGTGATCTTTCTATTGGAGCAGTACTCGGCCAAAGAGAGGATGGAAAACCTCATGTAGTCTACTACGCAAGCAAAACCTTGAATGAGCTTCGAGGAACTATACCACTCTGAGAGAAGGAATTGTTGGCGGTGGTGTAAGCAGACGGATTTCGAGCATACTTGGTCGAGTCAGATATAATCACATTTTACGGACCATTTAAACTGAAATATCTCTTGACCAAGCAAAATTCTAAAAGCGAAGACTTATCGATGGGTTTTCCATACACTTGAAGTTTAACTTGCAAATTAAAGACAAGAAGGGGGTAGAATGTAGTAGCGGATCATCTCTCAAGGTTAAACGATGGCCGGCACTCATAGCCCACCCATCAAAGATGAATTTCCTAAGAATCCTAATGCGTTTGGAAAAAGCTCACTGGTATGCTCACATTGCCCGATTTCCTACTTGCGGGAGAGAAATCCCATGTGAGTGGAAATAACGAGATAGGAGTGCCCTGCTGCGAAGATCCTTTCATATTATTGGGAAGAACCCTTCTTGTTCAAATAATGTGCAGATCAAATAATCAGAAAGTATGTACGAAGGAACATAAAGGAATCTGACATTTGCCACGAGTGCATGGTGGTCGGTTCTTCTAGAAGGCAGCAATGAAGGTACTGCGATGCAGTTTACTCTTGCCTTCCTTGTTTTAAGGAAGCACACCGGATGTACGTGTGTGTGATAGATGCCAAGACTCGAAGTTGTCTCGTAGATCACATGATGCGCAGACGATTTAGTAGTCGAGCTTTTTGATGTTTGGGGCATCGATTTCATAGGACCTTTCTCCACATCCTACGGTAACACATACATATTGGTGGGAGTGGACTATGTGTCTAAATGGGTTGAAGCAATTCCCTGCAAAACTAATGACAACAGGGTGGTGCTTAAATTCTTGAAGTCAAACATCTTTTCTAGGTTCGGGGTCTCAAAATCCATTATTAGCGATGGAGGTTCACATTTCTGTAACAAACCTTTTGAAAATCTCATGGCTAAATATGGTGTGAAACATAGAGTGGCCACCCCTTACCATACTCAAACAAGTGGTCAAGTAGAACTTGCTAACAGGGAGATCAAGACCATTTTAATGAAAGGAATTAGTAAAACAAGCAATGAGAAAAAGGCTGGTCCATCAAAGCTGCTTGATTCGGCTGTGGGCCCCTCGAGAACAACTTTCAAGACAATCTGGGAATGTCCCCTTATGCAGTTCGTCTATGGTAAGGCATGTCACCTTCGGTGGAGATCGGAATACAAGGCATGGTGCAAGAGAGCGATCAAAGAGAAGGCGAACATGGATCTAAGTAGGGCGGTCGAGGTTCATGATCTCATTGAGTTGGAAGAAATACGAAATGATGCCTACATGAATTCGAAGATTACAAAGGAAAGATAAAAAAAATGGCATGATCAAATGATAACTGGGAAGAATTTCAACAAGGGGGGACCAAGTCCTCCTGTATGACTCCAGACTCCATCTATTTAGGGCTGAAGCTCAGAGTCGCGATGGGCCAGGTCCATTCATTGTTCGCTGAGCATACCCCAATGGTTCAGTGGACCTACTTAATCAAAATGATAACAGGGTGATCAAAGTCAATGGACAGAGGGTGAAGCCCTATGTTGTGCAGCAAACCGTCGGGGAAGAAATTCTTCTTCTGGACCCTCCCTGAATCCCACCGTCCACATGTTCAAGGGTGGCTCCTGCTTGGTCCCAGAAGCCACTTATCTTATTGTTTAGTTTTGATTAAATTTCTTTTTGTTTAACATTTTAGGTAGCAATTAGAGTTTGGCATTTGATTTCACTTTGTGTTGCCAACTGCAGTAACACTAACAAATGAAAATAACCCTTTTTCCAGCCACCACATTTGAGGAGGTACAGTTCCATCCTTTAGTTTTTGCATTCTCATGCCAAACCAGTTAGAAGTAATTTTCATATTTTTTTGGAATTTAGTTTTACTGGTTATACATGTCTTGCAGTAGACAAATTCGTTTTTCTTTAATTTTCAAATTGCTTTTGTGTCTTCAGTTTGTGTATCTACTCTTTCCTTTAATTGAAGAATTGAAGCCCTGTATGTTACCATAATGTTAGAACAATTCCATGCATGATTTAGTTTTTGATCAATTGAAGTTTCAGCATATTCAACCTTGAACATTCCCCCTTTAGCTAATTCACACACTGCACACCAGATTGTACCAATAGGTTGTGAAATTATATACCTCTTTTCATTGCCGCCCAGGCCTTAGATACATTGATAACGAAATAGGTTTGTACCTTATATGAAGACCAATGTAGTCTTCCAAAAAGGAAAAGAAAAAGAAAAGAAAAAGCAAAAAGAAAAAGAAAAATATAAGCCGTGACGTTTTGCCTTGAAACCCGAACACGGTCCGAGGGGTATATGGCGAAAGCCTTTAAAGCCCGATGCCCTAAACCTCAATTGGTTGGGAGTCATCGACTTAGTGTTCGCTACACGGGTGAATGGGTGAAGTTTAGCAAGTTGTAGGTGTAATTCGAAGTCATTCGGTCGAGTGAAGCCTGCGAGTTTGTGTCGGTTGATCCTTTTGACTTGATGCCTAAACCTTAATTGTTAAGTCATCGGTGAACCCAGTTACGGACTTCAATTGATCGAGTTTTTAGCATTGCACCCTACATAGAAAATATGAAAGAAATAAGTCTGTAACTAATTCTATTTAGGTTATTAGCGAGTTTAAGGCCATAGCGTGCTTCTAGGTTGGGGAGGGAATAGCTTTGCAATTTATTGGCTCAAGAACCTAAGCATCTTTTATGAACAATTAAGGTTTTTGAAATTCGTGCTGATTTCCATGGATCCAATGTCGACCTAAAACTCGATCTTATATGGTTTTGCTATCTCATGTCGTTATTTTCGAATGCGGTGTAAATTGTTCATTTTAAAGATCGCTCTTATCCCGGTGATACGCTACACTTTTTTGAACCATATACACTTTTTGTGAAAGCACTGCATGCATTCTTTTGTTGTTTTAACATTGCTAAGGGACTAGCAACGTGTCGGTTGGGGGGTGTGATTAGTGCCCAAAAAGTGCTATTTTGAGCCCTATTCAAGATAGGTTTTGAAGTGCTTTGCTGTGAGACTAATCATACTCCACTAAGCCAATTGATGTGTTCAGGTCCACTTAGTACCACATCATGCCATTTCCAAATTTTTGTTGCAATTTTTGTGCTTTGCGTGCCTCAAATGCATTTAGTTCAAGTTCGATGTCAGATATGTGCTGAATGACGATTTACAATGTTTTCAAACCATCAAAAATGAAGAAATGTGAAGTGGATTTCAAGCGAGGATGTAAAGAGCAAAACAGTGATGCAAAGAGCAAAAACAGTGGATTTTCGCCATGATTGCTAAAATTTCTCAAGAATGTAAATTTCGCTAGCTAGCGAAATGCACTGTTCCTAGCGAAATTTTCCAATTTCGCTATCTCACAAAAATTTCGCTAGGCTAGCGAAATTTCTCTAGCATAGAGAAATTTTTGCTATGTTAGCGAAATTTGCTGCATACCGAAATCCTTCAGCCTGTGATTTTGGTATTCTTTATCCCAAACGACCACATTTTGATATATTACCATTTCGCCTCCCGATGTACTCTTGCTATTTGTGCATTTTTGTATTTTCACACTTTGGGTTTGACTATATAAGCTCCTTACATCTTGTAGAAATTCTAAGCAACTTTTTTCTATTATATGCTTTTCTCAGCAGTTTTCATTTTTTTAGTGGTTACTTGCTCTCTTTTTCTTCTTTCTTTCTTTTCTCGATCAAGCAAACACCCCCTCACAGGATGACAACTCAAGGGATGCCTGCTGCGCCTTTACAAATTCCTTGAAGAGGAGGGTTGCTAGCTTGGTTTTGGGGCTACTGCAAGTTATCCTCATGCTTTGAATGTTACAGGTACTGCATTTATGGTTCCCAACTTTCCAATCTAGGTTTTAATTCCATTTAATGTCATTCCTTTGGTCAATACTTGTCATGCTTTAGGTTCGGGGCAGGTACCTTAATGTTAGATGCATCGATATCCTTAGATGTCATTTACGAACCATTGAAATGAGGTTAGATGCTAGGGTTTTAAACTGAATGGGACTTTGAATGCATAATACTTGGTTTGACTCAAATAGGAGTGGTTATAGGGTTAGGTTTTATAGCTAAACAGAGATCCGGATTTTGCTTTGACTATATGTCATTTGCCCTAATGCGAGGAAATAACCAGAGGACAATTCAATAACCCCATGTTATCAAGATAGTGACCCAAGCCTTCAAGGTTACCATTTCACACTTTCATTTAAGCTATTACAGCTTAACTGGAAGGAACAAACAACCTCCACGCTTTTCACCAAATCAAAAATCCAAACAAAAAGCCCCCTACCCATTTTCCAACAACACCGATGCGAATCATCAGGATGGTGAAAACCCATCCCCCGTGTTCGAATTTCTTAGATCAGCTTATAATCAAGCAAGAGCTCACCACAAATAGTAGGAGGAACATAGGAAACAAAATATTGTTGATTCCGATCACCCTACCGTGGCACGAATCAATAACTACATAGTCGAATGTATAATATTTAGGGTATGGTTGAATGGTGCCGAGTGGTCGCTATGTCTCATGAATGACTCGGTGTGGTATATTGAGCTCGGATGGGTCATGTGATGTATTGTTATACAAGTTGTATTTTGAGAGCTTCCCTTACAGAGAAGACTTTGTCCGAATTTTCGTTGGTTAATATGGATCCCGATAAATGGGACATGATGGTGTGGTTGCCGAAGCCATCTTAAGACCCACGGTTTCCGCAGTCGACGTTTTCACCCGACCCTCGGGATAGGTGTCACACACAATCACTTACAATTTATTGATGGGTAGGCAATGGAAATATTCTGGACTTTGAAGAAGATAATTAGGTTATGGAAGGTAATCATACTTAGGAGGAAAGAAACAACATGCAAATGGAAAGCTAGTGGGGAGTCGAATACGCCGAGCGTAGTGCAGCGGAAGAGAAAGAAATGTTAAAATACAAAAACTCCTCCATTTTCCGCCATCCAGGCATGTTGATATGAAGGTGTAGAATTTATACATTCTCCTAGAGTATTGATATCTTATAATGATTTTTATATTGATATATGGAAACATATCTCTCTTAGGATTTAAAAAAGTGTTATGTTCACTTGTTTTTATAATTTGTTCAATGCTCGATTTTCTTAATTTGTTTATAATTATATTCCTATTAAATTTATTTTCTCATTTTATACATAAGATTTGATATATAGTGAGCACCCTTCTAAGTTAATGTTAATTTTTCCATATTATATTGGATGCAAACTAAGACTAAAAATCATAAATCATCGTCGCGACATGACACGCAGATTCATTTGCTTAAAGTCGTTTCATCTACTCCGATATGTGAATCATGGTAGAATTAGAAAAAGTTTGGAATAGAAACAAAGTTATGCATAAAAGGCATTTTATCTCTGTAATATCAACCATCCAATGCTTAAAGATGAACCCTAATTATTAGAATCCGATAATGGATACTCATGAATTTAAATATTTGACCACTCAAGTTTGAAATTTTGAAATGTAGAATGAGGGCTTATAAAAACAACTATGGAAATAAATCACATAGGTGTAAGTTGATATGGAGAAGAAGTATAAGGATGTATTAAAAGGCTAAGATGCAAATCACTATGTCGTACTTATATTTAAAATTATAATAATTTTTTTGCATGTTAATCGTGTTAATTATCTAAAACATGTTAATCATCAAATTCATCTTTGGCATCAAATAGCGGACCCAATGTGTGTCTAGGGGTTACATGCAACCCCTAAAAAAATTATTGGTTAAGTCTGGGTTGCATAGGATGTTGAAGGGCAAGCCTACCACTACTTCTGGTGAAGATTTTGTAAGATCTAAGGTTTCTAAGTCTACTATATGATATTAGCTCTAGGAAAAACAAAGGACTAGAATATTGGATTAAGATCCATGTACATATGCTAGGATTGGCTGAACATTTTGCAACGGTTATTTAAAGGCTCATTTTGAAGATTTTATGAGGCGGTTTAGTCACAATATTTAATACTAGGGAGATATTTTGGTGGAAATTTGTGATAATTTAAAAAACCTTTACTCAGATCATGTTTTTGAAGAAGCTGGCTTTAAGTGTCTTTTTTAGTCAAATGGATTTAGAATTCATAATGTAGGAGAAGAAAATATAAATTTAAAAAAAAATTTAAATGCAAGGAAGACTTATATACTAGCAATATTAGTTAGAACATGGATATTTTTTATAAAAGTTTTATTTTCTAAAATATTAGTATGAACATGGATATTTGAGAGGGAAATGGTAAATAAAGACTTTACATTTTTATAGATTGATTTAATTTATCTTCATGTCTTCTTAAAACCGTGGTAGGAACGGTTTCGTTTTGAAAGAGTCCCTTTGTTTTAAAATTTTATGGGCATAAGAACATGTCTCTCCACAGTGGTTCAGTTGGGTATCAGATATAAGTTTAGCCTCCTTGAATATGGTACAATGCGGCCGAGCTATAGATAGTGATGAGAATTACAATAGTACTCTCAAAGAATAATATGATTATTCATTAGATTTGTTTCTTAAGCACATAAATCAAACAAATAATATGATTTTTTTGGAGGGGTTGTACTTGATGTAGTAACTCCATTTAAGTTGTAAATCCCATCCATATTACATTTCTGATACATTGATGTTATCTTCTTTGATATGATATGGTAAATAGAATATATTATTCATTAGACTAAAGGGAATATCATCAATTTTTTTTTTAAAGGCAGTACATTATATGCTTTTACTTTTGTGATGGTCTCTTACAAGTGGATATTAGAATGCTCATTCTATTACCTCATTCTACATTGCACTTGTAATGTTCTTTTCCATGTTTTCCTTTTTCTATTTTTTATTTCTAACATAAATGACTTTTCTGTTTTCTTTTTTGTATTTTTAATGAGTTGAGATAACATGTGCATTTTTATAGAAATAAAGTAAAGTATATATTTTGATTTCTTAGTTGTCGTTTCACTCATTCCTTCTTCATGGGGACCTAATTGCCTAGTTGTCACATTAATGTCTTCAACTGTTTCTATCAAATAAATTGGTTAAAAACATGTCCATCCTAGTTGATTAAAAACTTGGCTCTGAGATTAAAATTTATTTACTAATGTATTATTAGTATTAACTAAATTATTTAATTTATTTACTGCTTGGTTGTACATATAACTTAAATGTTGTTGATGGTTTGTGATTTGGAATAGAAGAATTTGGGTTAATAATATTTCGGCGTTTAATTTTTACAAGTTGAATATACTATTTCATTTTATATGCATAAATTAGGTTACTACTCTTTTATACCATCTAGTGAGAAATGTTTGTGTAAAATAAGGGAAATTATAAATTTTCTGTAAAAACCGTGAAAATTTTAAATTTACATTTTTCAGAAAAAAAGGGCAAACAAGAATTTTACCTAATAGTCAAGAGAAAAAAGTCGAGATCTTCTATATCCCTGATGACTAAATCCGATTGCACTGGCTGAATCAGACACGGCCCAATACGTGAGAATTTCATCGATTCCTCAGATGTTTAAATTTTACGATTCGATGCAACGAGTGTCGTGCGACACATGGAGAGCCATGTGGGTTACACATGGAAAACCATGTGAGTAGCACATGGAAATGCATGGCAAGGGCCTATGCATGTAGGACACATGGCAAGCCATGTGTGTGGCACATGGCAAGCCACAAAGATTACATACGCCATGTGTGATCATGACTATCTCTTTTGAATCTTATAAATATGTTCCAATTCAATCTGGGGAGCTCAAATTATGTGCTCTGGGAGCAGCAAGGAGAAGGAGGAGGGAAGGGAAAGGAGAAAGGGAGGAGAGGAAAAGAGAAAGGGAGGAAAGGAAAGGAGAAATGGAGGAAAAGAAAAGAAGAGGAAAGAAGAAAAAATAAGAAGAAAGGGGAGGAAGAGAGGAAAAAGAAAGAGCAAAAGGAAGCAGTGTTGCGCAGTGAGTAGACCCGGATGACAAAAGAACCTAGAACTGTGCTACAAGAGGTAGGTTTCCTCTTACTTTGGTTATTTTACGCCTAAAATGTAATGGCCTACTGTTTCATTCGCCAGCGTAAATTTGTAATTGCGTTTGTTTGTGATTGTGTGATGGTCAAAGACCGGATTCATGAGGTTTTTGGACTATCCAAAACCGAACATTGTGTTATGGGATAGCAAACCTGAGCAGACATAAACCCGGTGTGCCTACCGCAGACACCCTGTGAATCGCCGCATCAACCCTGACGACCATAACTTTCCCGGGTCCGAACTGACATTTACACGTTTGGACAATACGTAAAAGCTCAAGTGAGTCTAGAATTTAATAGAATAAATTTCTTAGCCAAAAGATGGGCTGAACATTGGGTTGGGTCACGGAAAGATGAGGAATGGTCCTTTCTTAGCTCAAACTCGTTTTTTAAATTGTTTGTAACCTAAACGCTGGTCGCGTATGGCATGATCAAGGAATTGCGTTGGATTTTTTGTGTGGTAGCTACAAAAACTTGACATTCTGGACTAAGTCTAGATTATTTCAATAGCTAAGCATGGCTGGATTTATGGCCGGGAATGGCTAATGTGTGTTATTGCCATAAATTGAATAACATGTTGAATATGTGATATATGTGTGACAAAGATGGAAATAATTATATGCATTGGGTAGTATGACTGACATACTATGTCTCAACTTGGAATATGAATTATGGCATTGTTGAATACACAAATGAGCAATAATTATATCGGGATTTAGCACCTTCAGGTCATACTTTGGTCACATTTTGTATAAGAATAGGTACTTTTAATTTTTTTCGTGTTTCTGAACTTTTACAGGTTTTTCAGGTTTCATACATAATTGTTATAAGGGTTCGTGTCCCGAAATCGAATATGGATCATTGAGGATGATGGCAACCAGCTGGTGAAGTTTCGGGAAGTGCAACAATGTTGGGAAACAAGTGCAGAGGAAGTGGTACTGCAGATCAAGCTCCAACCTGCACTTGGTGATTCCCCATACGTAAAAGCACCAATAGCTAAATGGTACCTAGATCAGACTAACCTTTACCACTCCAGATTTACATGTGGCTTCAGGGGAATTGAAGCAGAATATAATTTAATGCAAGGGTACGATCGTCCTTCAACCATCAACTCGAGATCACAATAGAAAAGGGTATAAAAGCCAAAGGAATGGTGGAGAAGACAACTTTTGATCTTGGGGCGGTTTTCATAAAAGATTGTTCTTTTTCATAGCTTTTAGGCTAGGCTTATGTAGAGTAGGTTGAAGACTTCACTTTTCTGCAGATTTTGGATTTCAAGTTCGTAACCTTCGCTTAGATCACACAACCATTTTCTCCTTTAGTATTTCGTGCTTTCAATATTCAATCTGCACCAGTTTGATTTTCTCAAGTTTCTTTATGAATAATTTCTCATCAATTATGATTTGCTTTATAATTCCAATGAAGTTCACCCTTATTTCGTGTTCTAAACGATGGAAACTCACCTCGATCAAGGTAATAACCCTCAATCTCTCTTTATACTTCAATGGGATTGTGTGATGTTAAGCACTCAGAGAGAACCTATAAAATCTGAGTCAGGCATCCTCGACTGCAACCAGAGATCCTCGATACACATTGTACTTGATTACAAATGCAAGCTAAGAGTCTAAATTAATTGATGAACAAGTGTTTAACATCCCTCGATCGTTTGTCATTCGAAAAGAGCGTTTAAAACAAAATCTTCCATCGAAGACCATTCATCAATGGCTCTTAGATGAGATTATAAACTAAGAAGCGGGAATTACTTGATCAATAGTGAGTGGAAACCTAAAAACCCCATCAATCATCTTATTATTTTAAAATAATCTATTTAATTAATTACTCAATCAACCAACCACAACCCCATAATTTCTTTTTCAAATACACATCTTTTGGAGAATAGCTCCTAAGGATCACATAGAAGACCACTCCCCGTGGAGATGAGACTCCATGGACTCCCACAAAGATTACAATGCTGATTTACCTTAATTCCTACGTTGGGAATAAATTCAAAGATACGAATATGACAAGACAGTCATGAAATAGAGGGCGATCAATCCAATGACCAAGAGAGCTGAGAGGTAATTTGCAATTGCATTGAAAATCCTAAGACGCTCTCTACTTCTTTCTTTTAATTTTTTTTTGTGAGAAACTGTGGGTGTTTAAGCCAGAAGAGTAGATTAGCGTGTATGCCTGTCAGTTCACCAAGCAACGCCGACTTGTAAGAATTGCACCTCCTAGAAATTCTAAAGAGTCCATAGTAAGTCAATTGATTCAAGATAACCCTACACCTCAAATGGACCATCCTGGGAATCAACAACCTCTGTTTAATGAAAATGCTCAAGGGATACCTGTTAACCCACAAGGACTCCATGAACCTCCACAACATGGTGACGGTGTTGCACTCCCAGCAACACCAGCAATAAGAGGGGGAAATGTTAACTTTCAGCGTAATCAATATCAAGCTCCCCCTACTCCTTTACCTAATGTGGAAATAACTCTCTGAGAGATTTTGCAACCTCAAAGAACCATAACAAACTCATGTATTCACCTTCCTGAAGAGGTTAATCAATTCCTCATGAAGTCGGAGATGATCCGTCTTCTACCTGTGTACCAAGGGGTTGATTCTAAGAACCCCTATTCATTCACGAGACTTCGAGGATGTTTGCGCAGTATTTCTCTCTACCGGATCACCTCTCCACATAATCAGATGGTCTGGTTTTTCTGCAGAAGAAGGCCAAAATCTGTTTACTCACACCTAATTCAATCTTCACATGGGAGGACATGCGGAATGAATTCCTCAACAAGTTCTTCCCTCCCGCATGTACCAATGCTCTCATGTGAGCAATTCAAAATTTTTCTGAAAAGCCGGGTGAACCTTTTGCCATAGTATAGGAAAGATACAAGGATCTCCTCCATGCTATTCTCAACATGGTTCGATGTCGATGTCCGTGCGCATTTTCATCAAGGGCTATCCGAATACAAACAACACATCCAAATGACGTGGTGCTGAGAGTTTTATGAGAAGAGTGCTAAGGAGGCAATTCAATTCTTTGACAATTATACGAAAATGCTCAACATGGGAAACTAATACCCGTAGAGACACGCTTAAGTGCAGTACACCTGGCTGTGGGGAGGAATCCATCACTTAAGAGAAAAATGATGATTTGCAAGCAAATCGCCACTTAACAATGAAGTTGGATGCTATAGAGTTGAAAAAGGTGAACGGTAACTAGTGTGCCTCAAGTACCCTGCATCTATTGACCCGCAGTTGAGGAGCCAGTGCATCATATGCGATGACCCCGCACTCAACTATTAACCCGCCCAAACCTTCCTCATGTTAAGGGAGCAATCCAAATGTAGCAAGCTAATGCCCTTAATCACTAAAGGAAACCTTTCAATTCTCCATATTCGGAAACATATAATTCTAGGATGGGTAAGCACTTAATTTTAGTCATTGGAGAAATGAGGAGGCCCACACAACTTTCCAAGCACTGGCACCCAATTATCAAAACCAAGGTTTTTCCACCGACTCCTCCATTTTAATCAAGGTCCTCAAGGATTTCGTGAACCCTAATCAAGGTTTTCATCCACAACTGGCGAATCTAAACCAACAACCTTTATCAACCTCCACGCATAAGAGAAGCTGGAGGATATTGTGACACAAACAGACAAACCCAACAATCCACAAACACTGAATTTCGAACTGCCTTGAATGATGTGAGATCCCACGTCACTAAGCTAACCTCTTATATGGGAAATTTTCAACAAGAAAAAGGGAAACTCCCTTCTCAAAACATCCAAAACCCCCAAGGTCAAAATAGTGTTAGAGTTTCAGGTCTAAGTGAGGGAACCTTCGAACATTACAAGGCTGTCACCACTATTTGAAGTGCTAATGTAATTGACAAAACTATTCAAACCAAGGAACCAATACAAGAGCTAGAAAGTGAACCAGTCGGAGATGATGAGGTGTAGGACAAGCCTCATGTTCATAGGACATATATTATTGATGGTGAGCCAGAACAAGACAAGGATACCCATATCCCTCTAGCTCCATACCCTCATAGGTTGAGAGCCCCAAAGAAAGTGAACAACATTCTGAGATCTATGAGTTGTTTAAACAAGTGAAATTGAATATTCCTTTACTATATGCTATTAAGAAAATTTCGTCATATGCCAAGTTTCTAAAAGATTTGTGCACGTTAAAAAGGAAAATAGGTGTCAACAAGGAGGCATTTATGACTGAGCTATCTACCTCATTGATTCGAAACAATTTTCCCCAAAAATACAAAGTCCTAGGGAGCCCTACTATTTCCATAGTGGTAGGGAATTCAAAGTTAGAACATGCTTTAGTGGATTTAGGGGTAAGTGTTAATTTGTTCTTTACTCAAGATATGTCGACATAGGTTAGAGAATTAGAACTAAACCAATATCACCCCTCCAATTAGTCGACCGTTAGCTGGTGAAGATTCATGTAGAGGATAGTGAAGGATGTATCGTACAAGTGGATAAGTTCTATTTTCCTGATTTTGTCGCGGTTGACACTCAACCCGTGGTGAACCAAGGAACCTGCCTCAAAGTGATTCTCGTATTCATTCTTGGCAACCGCTACTACCATACACTTACGTGGATGTCAATGACACCAATATTTGTAATATGACTATTAATTCTGAACGATCTTTAATGCTGTTAAGTGAATGGAGATGAGGAAGATGTTTGTAGAAAATTAACGCGACTTCGGTGGTACGTAAATATTTAGATAATGTCTCATAAGTGATGATCCACTCATGTCGTGTCTAGTAAGTCTAAGTCAGATAAGGAAGTGACTGACATCGTAGCCTGAGTCTTGGCTAATCTACGTTCAACACAGAACAGGTACGAAGCGAATGATGGCAATCAATTTGAACCCATACAAACGAACTGAGGGCAGGCATTACCTTCGAAGAAAGACCACCTAAGCTTGAGTTGAAACCTTTACCATCACACCAAAAATATGCATTCTTAGGGGTAGAAGAAACGTTTCTGGTAATCATATCTTCCTCCTTAGAGTTAGACGAAGAAAATAAACTTTTGGAGATATTGAGAACCCATCGAATCGCCTGTGTGATGGACAATTGCGTATATTAAGGAATTAACCCTTTTGACTTCACACATAGATTCACTGGGCAGACATGAAAACCTCAGACAACCAGCATAGACCACCTAACTAATAAGAAGTGGCCAAGAAAGGGTTCAACTTGGACGGTAAAGAGGTAAATTCTATTGTCGATAAATAGCGGGTCACCAAACTGTGAACAACCGAGTCACCGGTAGCAAATGAAAATACGCTAACCCTTACCCAGAAAGTCACCTACGCTGGAGGGTGTGAATAGATTATAGGAAGCTTAATGCTACATTAGGAAACACTTTCTCACCGCTTTATTTCCATCAACGTTAGAGAGAGTTGGGTGTGGCACTAATTTTATCGATTGGAGCAGGTCAGGAAAATAATCCGATTGAGATAGCTTTTAAGATCAAGAGAAAACTAACTACTTATCTTTCGGGTACTTTTCATTTTTAGAAAATGCCCTTTGGATTAAGTAATGCACTCGAACCTTTCTAACAAAGGTATGATAGGGATTTTCGAAGGATATCATCGGAATCATTTCGAAATTGTCAGCGGATGATTTCGCTTGGTGACTTGTTGAGGGTGTTTGAGAATTTACGCAAGGTGCCGAGAGATGTCAAGAGAAGAACCTCGTGTTAAATTGGGGAAAAGTGTCACTTCATGGTGACAGACAAGGATTGTCTTAGGCCACACAAAGATCGAAAAAAAATGGAATCGTGGGTGGATAAGGCCAAAGACGGTGCTGACCTCCTAACTTACCTACTCCTAAGTGTGTCGAGACATAAGGTCATTCTCGGGATACGTCGATCTCTATGTAAGATTCATAAAGATTTTAAGCATATAGCTCTGGTCCCTTATACAATTTTTCACAAGATTGAACCCCTTTCTACATGGTCACAGCCAGGAGGGGTCAGCTTGATGTGACTCAAAACTATGTTAGTGCTCTACATTATCACGTGATTCCTAATTGAACCTTCCATTCGAGATCTCAGGTGACGCTAGTGGATATGCTAGAAAGGTTTTAGACAGGCTAAAGATAGTACGCTTTTTGCGGATCTACTATGCCGCAAAAACTCTAGATTCCGCCTGCCAAAATTACACAACCATTGAAAAAGAAGCACTGAATTGCTTGCCTTTGTAAAAGTTCAGTCATACATCAGAGTGGTCTCCCGTAACCATTTTCACGTATCACGCAAATGGCACTTTTGCCTTTCTGGCAGATACCGCTTCCTCTGGCCGACTGGTGATCTTATCGTGCCAAGAATTCAACCCGACTATTGGGAAGATAAAAAAAGGGGTCGAGAATGTGGTAGCGGACCACTTATCTCTAGTTCCGTAATCCGCTTCATGCGGCGCACTCCACAGCGCGCTTTCCCCTGATGAGTAGCTTTTTGCTCTTGTTCACTACCCATGGTACGCGGACATAGTAAAATACTTAGTGACTGGTCAAATCCCACCCCAATGGACTTCTCAAAAAAAGGAAATTGGCGACATTAAGAAAACATGATTACGATCCATTCGTTTAAATACCGTCTGCACCACCCTCGATTTAGAAGGTGCGTATTCAATGACGATCAAATCAGATACTCACCTTCGCTAACCGGGCTGGTGGGAAGGCATTCGCAAGGAAAACAACAGATAAAATTTTGCAAGCTGGTTTTTACTGGCCCACACTTTTTAAAGACTACTTTGAATTTCGCAAAACTTCAGGTTTCTGTCACAATAGAGAGCCAAAATAAACACATGCCTTACTTGATTGAACTGCGATCTAGACCGCCAGTATAGACTTCATGGGCCCTTTTCCCTTCAGGGTGTACCATTTTGCTTCATTGCTGATTATGCTTACTAGTCAATATTCAACGAGAACTAATGACCACAAGGTTGTTTTGAAATTTATAAAATAACACATTTTTTCTCGTTTTGGAGTACCTCGTGCAATCATTAGTGATGGTGGACTCCATTTTTGTAATCGATATTGTGAGAATTTGTTGAAAAAGTATGGAGTCACCACAAACAACAAAGAGGTCACCCACAACCAATGGTCGCTCTGACTAGCTAATAGGAGATCAAACACATTTTGGAAAACGCTGCCCTAAATCACAAACATTGGTCATTCACCAATTACGTTTCAATAATGATCATGCAAACTATTATTGGTATGTCTCCCCATAGGCTTGTTTATGGCAAGGCTTGTCATCCGGCCAATGAATGGGATATAATATCAATATAAAACTTGACTTAACAGATGAAATATAAACTGGCTACCACAAGTAGATGAACCATCTCAAGAACAGGCGAACAGATGGAGAGTCTTGATTTAACAAAGAGAGGCCCAAGATGGTCTTTATGATAATATAATAAGAAAACTTCAACCCAACCAAAGGTAATTGTTATACAGCCTCTACAGACATGTTTCGGTGCAACTTGACTCATGACCGCCCATTCGCCAAGGTAATTCTACCCATATGGTGCAAAGAAGATTGAACCGGAAATGGGAAATGCCCCTTCTCCTGATCGAGAAGACCGTGAGGAGCTGACGATCGCACTAATGAGGACGAGCTTTCTTCACGTGATCAAAGATGATCAGCAAGTAGCATAGTAGCTAGATTAGTGGTGTCGAAATCGGGCAGACCTCAGCCACGCTACAAATCTACTTAATCTATATCACTTATTCAGGTAGCCTATGGTCACATAAACCTTAAAGACCTTTTGATTTCGGGCCAGGTTAGTTGTTCCTTCAATGGCATGACAGCAGGCCATGGTTATATAACTCGTCATTTACATGATCGTTCATTTACTTTATTGGTATGGCAGCTTTTCTTTTCTGAACCCATGGTCCTTTATATGAATAGTTTGGTTTTCAGGATATTTTGTTGTTATATCTTATTACTTGAGACTGTGGTTTTGCTTTTAATTTAATGTAATGCACTTGCGTCGATGAAGTACTATGTTTAATGCTCGGGCTCTTTAAGAAATCCTCGCAAAGCTTAATCGCACTCATGCGATTCACTGAATCAAGTAACCAAGAGGCAAGAGGTTTAACCCTTTAGTAATTAGCAAGATGCAGTGCTCGGGGGTGTGTCATCACATAAATTGGTTTGGCAATTATATCGTAATTCTAACACCTTCAGGTCATACTTTGCTCACAATTTGTATAAGAATAAGTACTTTTAATTGTTTTCATGTTTCTCGACTTGCATTGTGCTTTTAGGTTTCCATACATAATTGTTACAAGGGTTCGTGTCCGCAGTTTAATATCGATCATTGAGATGATGTGATTCGTGCTACAAGAGGTGATCCAAATCAACAAAATTTCCAGTCCTAAATTCCTCCTACTACCTGAGTAAACTCACTGCAGAGGGAATGGTTCAGGTCGGAACCCCAAGAATGGGCTTTTCAGATAAATGACCATGTTTAATTTAAACCGTGAACTTAGGCTTTGCATCCGATGTTGTTAAACTGTGATATTTGGATGTCAGAGATTAAAAATAAAATAAGAAAGAAATTTTTATGTACTGTAATTCTTTCGCGTGTTAGTCATCAAGCCGGGGTCCCGGGGGGCAATTGAGGTTCTCCAAGGTTCTTTAGCCATGCCGTAATAATTAATCATAGTCATCTCCCCAAACCGTTTTTCATTTGAACCAAAGCTGGACCTTTAATTATCTTTCCAAAATCGGTGATGGCTCAACATGGTCTCGACAATGAAAACATCACTGATTTACAAGACAACAACTAATAAATGATAACTCAATGAATGCCATCAGACTAACAATAGTTATTATCAACCCTAAGTTACCAGGTACAAGAGCTTACACCAACCAATGTGGATCAAACCGGTACTGTGGAAAATAAAGATCTCAATCGCCTTTCAATAACTCCATAGATGATAACTAATCTGATTACTGATTCAACCAGAAGAACTAAGGAACCCAAAACCTTATCAAATCTTGATCATTCAAAGCAATAGAAGGGATTAAAGCCTACGTTCTACTAAAACCATAAATGGTAGAAAATACCTCCGTTAAAGCATGGGAAAACCCTCAATTGCCTTCGATCCCCTACCCAATAGCCTTCCACTCCAAGGAAAAATGGCTTTAGCCGTTCATCCTCCCAGTTTTCATCCTCGGAGGATGTTTGGCAGTCGAGAAAGTGAGAGAAAAGGGAAGAAAATGGAAGAAAACGAGAAAAACGGGAAAACTGGAGAGAAACAGGCTGAAAGCTTCTACCCTAAATTTTATTGATTAAGTGTTTTTTCAACAGTGTTTGGCTTGGGGATTTTGTAGCCAAATCTTTTACCAAATTAAAAAAATAACATTTCAGAACCTATTATAATGGGGGCAAAAAAGGAAGAAAATCAAAAGAGACAAAAAGCAAAAAACAAACGGCAGCAGGAAGGAACTGTGGCTGGAGGCACGAACAGTGTCAGTGGAGTGCAATTTCATAATGCTCCATTTTTCTTACATTTTCTTCTCTTCTTTCCTTCGGGGTTCGATCCGCAATGCGTCTGACTCTAATTCTTTGTGCTTGGATCGCATTCAAGCACTTCAAGATAAATACTTGCAAAATCAAGTAAAGTTTTCCACAAAATGCTATCAAGAGAACAGTGGACCTTAATGTAAATGCCAATTACGTTGATTAGTACATAAAAAGTGCTCAAAACCCTCATAAATGATGGTTCAAAGAAATTTTTCGTTACTCAATTACACCTGACCATAATACTGTTAGTCCTTTATATGAAAGAAGAAAAAGAAGAAAGAGCATACAAAAACGATAACAAATATTGTCACAAAGTGAGATTAACGTTAATCTCATGAGAATGTTAACCTCGATGAGAATCACTAAAACCCTTGCCCAATAACTATCTTCGCGAGAGAATGAATTTACACAAATGAGTATCAAAAGAGCCTCCTTCTTGGGTCGAATCAACCAGAGACTTCCTTCACTAAAACAAGATTGATCGCCAAAATAAATCGCAACCGCACTCCCCCAACCTAGCTACCGCCACAACCTCGACACTAACCAACCTAAATGACTAACTTACCATTCCACAACTCTTTTTATGCTATAGTAGTGCAATGTCAGAGGGTTTCCGACTTCACCAAAGTTCATAATCTGTGATTGAACCCACAACCTAATCATGAATAAGGCAGGGCATTTGGTGCCACATTTCCATCTTTCTAATCACAACCCCGGTGCTATTTCACCCTAACTTTAATGATTTAACTGAGCATCTTACAAATTTGCCAACCTCCGCTTCATCCACCTGGGCAGTAGGGGAACACTAATCTGAGACTCCCAACCGCTGAAGGTTTAGTGGCAATCGCTTTGAAGGCTTTCGCCATAAACCCTCTGACCACCTGGCTTCACGAAAAGCGCCACTTTCTCTTGATCCTTCTTTTATTTTCAACATACATCAGTCTTATCACAAACTCCAACTGCTAGTTGTGGTTAACCCAAACTAGGTAGGTTATTGCAAGGCTTAGAGGCTAGCTTTTCAAAGTTATTAAAGAAAACCTATGCACAAAGGTGTGGTTAGCTAAAGGTGTAAAAGCACTGGAAGCAACAACCGCTCAACCGATCATCCACCCAACAAGGCATGGAACCACCTAACATTAACGTAATTTGAAAGTTTCAATTTTTCAAACCACATGTTAGCAAAATATAAAACAAATGAAATAAAATAAGTCAGATAGTTTAACAGCCTTCAAAAAGCATCAGCAGCCACTCGAACATCACAAATGGGCTTGCCAAAATAGTAACAAAATGAGCAGGAAAAGGCACTTCTTCACTAATCCTCCCCCAACCAAATACGTCCCATTGTCCCCATGGGTTAGATTAGTGCTAGAATGGAAGTAATACTCTTTGATGAGATGGACTGGCTGAGTAGAGACTTCTCAAGCTTTCCATTTGAGATATATTTCATCTGGTCAAAGGAACAAGAATAATAAAAAGAGAAAAATAAGACACAGCGATAATTTAAAATTTAACTAGAAAATTAAAAGGTTCTTTCTGAAATTTTTACCTCACACTCTCTAAAGTTTTCTAACTATAAAACGCCAAATGGAGTCTGATAAAAGTTATGAGCTTGGAAACAAAATCAAGAGGCAAAATAGTGGGAGGCAAATCGCCATCATAGCGAATTTTTTGCTTATGTTATAAAATTCCTCGCTATATATACTAATAATAGCGAATTTTTTTATAAATAAAATAAAATAATTTAATAAAATTAAAATAATATATAATAAAATGATAAAACAAAATAAAAAACTTTTAGAT
The DNA here is from genome assembly GCA_016808115.1 of Tetrastigma voinierianum. Taxonomy (NCBI): domain Eukaryota; kingdom Viridiplantae; phylum Streptophyta; class Magnoliopsida; order Vitales; family Vitaceae; genus Tetrastigma; species Tetrastigma voinierianum. The sequence goes on along the minus strand of JAEQBH010000269.1, from coordinate 250,690 downwards.
ATAATTTTTTTTATAAAATAAAATTAAATAAACTTTTTTAAAATTGAGAGAGAAAAGATATATATATATATATATATATATATATGAGTATATATATATATATATATATATATATATATATATATATATATTTGTGTGAGAGAGAATTAGATTTTTTTTGAGTTTAAAATAAATAATTTTTAAAATTTTTTAAATAAAATAAAGTAATAATAATAAAACAAATAAAATAATCATATTCTTATAAAATTTTTGCTATTTCATAAATTTTCTGGTCAAGCCTTCCTCCTTCGCTTAATAATGGATTTGTCAAATTTGAACATAATCAGAAATAATACAAATAAAAGTAAAGAATTTATGTGAAATGAAACAAGCTAGAACAAATATTAACTTAATGATTAGGGAAAATCTAAGAATAAAATTTTAGATAGAATTCAAAATAAAATAAAATAAAATAAAAACAGAAAATTAAACAAAAAGGAGGGAGACTGTTCCCTCTAAACAAGTTTTTAAGCAATGGAGGTCAGGCTGAACCGGTGGAGCTTTTAGGGCCGAGGTCCGTGTGCTCCAAATCCGAACTGGAAGACCGAACCATCCATCAGGCCGCGGCGATGTGAGCAAATTTTGTTTTTGATGTGGCAAAAGTCTTAACAAAGGCCACTAACTTCAAGTATCGCACCGTGCAGGTATGGATGGACCATTGGGAGTGTGTGCTTCGTGTGCTTGGTATGCTTCTGTGTGCAAATGTACACTCGTATGGAAGATGTCAGGCTGGTAAAGGGTCTGCTTTTACCGGGCAAAGGCACCGTGGATACAAATTCTATGGGGATTGGTTGGAATGATAGCTCGGGTCCTTCCACTATTTCCCGTCCACTCGCTCCCGCCTACCAATGGGGAGATTGCTTCACCTCCGCATTTTATATCGCTTCTCCTCCACTATGGAAGCCAATCGTAATTTTTCCTGATTCTCCTCCTTTGATAAACCCATCCACTCTCTGCTGAGGAGCTTCCACGTGGTTAATTTCTGATTAGCCTAGACATTCACTACCCTTTCGCTCCTCTTCTTAAAATTATCCACTAGTTTTCTTCGTTCACCATTATGCCAACTCGGGAGAAATTAATCGTGGTGGCTGTGGTGGCCGAGGAGCCGAGAGGTAAATACGTGGAGAAACAAAGGAGGTGCATAAGTCGAGGGAACACCATGATTGCACTCATCCATTGGTCTCATGTCCCTCATGTGACCTATTCGGGTTTGGATTTCCCCAAGGGTTGCCGATTTGCCATTAGGTTTCTATAATTCCTCATCACATGTATGCTCTAGTGGTTACCCTCGTCACATGCCGATCAGATCGTCTCGCCAGACGGGTTCAAATTCAACCTTGATTAAGAATCTCTAACCCACTGGAACTGACCCCCTGCAGCAAGCACAAAGCAAACACCAAACAAGGAAAAAAACAACTCTACCAAAAGGGGTAAAGTTAGATAAAAACAAAATAAAATTAATCAAAATTAAACACACTGAAAAAAATAAAAAGATATATATACAAGAAAATTAATTGTGAATCCTGTGATGAGGATCACAAGTAATCAATAGGTCATCATCTTCGCACTTAGCACCATCCACGCAATCCGCGCCATTTAAATCGCAGGCCACAAACAGGGTGGATCCGAATCAACAAAATTTGTATCCTGGGCTCCTTTCCTAACATAAAGAAACCGCTGCAAAGATAGCGGGCTCCAGGTCGAACTCGTGGATGGGTTTTCTTCAGACAAATGACTCAAGGCCGATCAAATCGGTGAATTTTAGTTCGATTCGGGATGTGCAAAAATGTGGGAGTCGATGTTGCAGACAAAATAAAATAAGTAAAGAAAAACAAATATAATTCCTTGCAAAGGTTAGGTCATCAAGCCGGGTCCCTGGGCAACCGAGGTTCTCTGTCCTTTCTCGTGGTCGGGAGGATGACTTATAGTCATCTCTCCCGAAACCTATTTCTTCATTTACCTCGTAGTCACCTAAATAATTATCTTTCGGTAGAATTATATTTTGTTTCTCATCATGGTCTCGGACAATGAAAAACATCACCTTGATTCACAATACAACAACTAATAAATGATAACTAATGAATGTCACTGTATCTAACAATAAGCATACAATGAACCCTAAAAGCTTACCAAGTATTGGCTATTTACACTGAACCGAAGGGATCAAACCTAAAATTTGTGGAAAATAAAATATCCTTTGAATCGCTTTCAATAACCCATAGATGATAAGCAACCAATCTTGATTGTTGATCTAACGATAAGCATCCAAGGAACCCAAAAGCTTATATCAAATATCGATCATTCAAAGCAATCTAAGGATTAAAGCCTACGCTCGATCAAACCATAAATGGTAGAAAATACCCGCTAGCATGAAAACCTCATTTACCTTCTCATCCTCGCCCAATAGCCTTCCACTCCAAGGAAAAATGGCTTTAGTCGTTCATCCTCCGAGTTGTCATCCTTGAAGGATGTTTGGTAGCTGAGAAAGTGAGTGAAAAGGGAAGAAAATGGGAGAAAATGATAACAACATGAAAACTAAAGAGAAACGGGCTGAAAAGCTTTTGCCCTAAATTTTATTGATTAAGTGTTTTTTCAACAGTGTTTGGCTTGGGGATTTTTTAGCTAACTCCTTTACCAAATTAAACAAATAACATTCAAAAACCTATTACAATGGGGGCAAAAAAGGAAGAAAACTGAAAGAGACAAAAACCAAAAAAACTATAGTTAGAAAAGAACAAAGGGCTAGAGGCACGAATGTTGTTTCCAGGAGTGTAATTTCACAATGCTCCATTTTTCTTGCATTTCGCTTCTTCTTTCCTCCCCCGCCCCACTGCAGAATGTTATGTTTGACTTGAATTCTTCATGCTTGATCAACTCAGCCAATTTCCCAAGCAATGAGTCATAAAACTGCAGAAAATTTTCCATAAAATGCATCAAGAGGGAAAATGTGACCTTAATGTAAATTCCGCTAATTACGCCGATTAGTACATGTGCGCTAAAAAACTCCGTAATAAATGGTTCAAAATAGAAATTTTTGAGCACTAATCATGATGGCAACAAACTGCTGAAGTTTTGAAGTAACAATGCCGGGAACAAGTGCAGAGGCGCTGGTACCGTATCGGCTTCCAACCTGTACGGCATTCCCCCATACGTAAAAGCACCAAGAGCCAAATGGGTAACGGCACGCATCACTAACCTTTTACTGCACCGACATGTACTATTTACGGGAATTGAGTAGGAATACGATTCTAATGCAAGGGTACGATCGTCCTTCAACCATCAACTCGAGATCACAATGGAAAAGGCTATGAAAGCCAAAGGAAAGGTGGAGAGATGCGCCTTTATCCATGTGGTTTGCTTTCATAAAAGAGTGTTCTTTTCATAGTTTAGGCTAAGGTTTATGTATAGGTCAAGACTTCACTTTTCACAGATTTTGATTTCAAGTTCATGTAACCTTTCGCTAGATCACACAACTTGTTTTCCTTTATTTCATGCTTTTGAGTATTTGGTTTGTACCTAAGTTTGATTTTCTCAAGTTTCTATTATAATAATTTCTCATCAATTATGATTTGTTTTGAGAACAAATGAGTCATACTTATATTATTCCAATGTAATCCACTCACTGGTAGTAAAACTCACTCTTTATACTTCAATGGATTGTGCTGACACACCAGAAAACTTATAAACCTTAGTCATATCCTCTTGACAACGTGTGAACGAGAGATCCTCGATACATGTTGTGCTTGATTACAAATGCAAGCTAAGAGTCCGAATTAATCATGAACAAGTGTTTAACATCCCGATCGCTTGTCATTCTAAAAGCAAAGTTTAAAGCAAAATTCTTCCACAAGATCATCTTCTATCAATGGCTATTAGATGAGATTATAAAAACTAAGAGGCTGAATTACTTGATCAATAGTGAGGAAACCTAAGGTCCCTTCAATCATCTGTATTATTTTAAAATAATCTACTTAATTAATTACTCAATCAACCAACCACAACCCCATAATTTCCTTTCAAATACAATATCTTCGGGAGAATAGCTCCTAAGGATCACTCTAGAAGACTACTCCCCGAGATGATCAGGACTCCCAAGAAGATTACTAAATGCTAGACGAATTCTTAATTCCTACGCTTGGGAATAAATTCACCATACAAATAAGATGAAGCAGGCATTACTTGCCTAAGTAATGGTTTGAATTATGTTAATACATGCTTGAATGATGTGTTGACATGAATGAACTGAATGATAGAAAAGATGTAGTACATGCTTATGTGATGTACTGATTTGAATGCGTTGAATATTAACATGACTACTTATATGTTGATGTTGAACTAAATATATGAAATGTTGTGTGTATTAGGCATGAGTGTTCATAGCACACACATAGTGTACGGTGTAGAATGTCCATGTAGAGGTCTTGATACATTGGTCATGGTTTGAGGCAAAGTGGGCACAAATTGCATTGCATTGTGTGCGATAACACCCAGATTACATGGGTGTGTACATGGTACCGATGGTATCGCATTGATGCCGACCGTGTGGGCTTCGAATGGGACTAAGCTCCACCGAAGTTCCACAGCAGCAATGAAAATGTAAAACGAATAGTATCGCAGAAGAAGTGGGATAGACACTCGTGAAAAAGCCGTAAAACCCGTTAGACAACGATCCATCGGAAAGCTCGAAAACGCAGAGGTGAAGAGACCCGCGGAGACCCCGCAAAGTTCTGTCAGCTTCAAAAATACACTAAACAATTAAATAAATGTCACATAGACTACTGTTATGAGACGGGAGTCGGATCAACTCAGATTGATTTACTGCACTTGCATCGGGTGGTGGGCCTGGAGGTCATTTCAGTACATGGGGCAGCGGAGTGTCATCTCATACATGCATGATGAGTCAAAAAACTCATTAGATTTTTAATCCATTTTTCTGAGTATATTAGGAGATAAATGTTGATTTGTTTACAAAAATGTGGATATTTTACTCAATTTTCATTTTGCATGAAAAACATAAAGAGATGCTCAATCTGAAAATCGAAGAAACCAAATTACTAGCTTAATCGAGGTCAATCAAAATTCACTTGACAAAGCCTGGGCCGCACCCATTCCAAGTCACGACATCAACAAATTCCTAGCTTTTGAAGAAGAAATAGAAAATCTTGGAACGCGAAGTCGTGACTCAAGAAGGAGGTTAAGTACAAAGAAAACGCGTTTGTCGACTAAAGGAAATAATCAAAGAAAGAATTCATGTCGCGACATCACTTTGATGTCACGACGCCAAAAGGATATGAGATCGATGTCGCTGATTAATCACTGGATGTCGCTGGCTGCGATCCGCTCTATGAATCCACACAAGAGAGGTCCTGGTCTAAAAAGAAAGAGGTTGCAACTGTCTTTAAATGTAAGGTTTCCATTTCATGTCTCGACACTACTATGATGTCGCGATAAAAACATGAAGATTCAGTGTAACCAAAATAGCTGAAAGGAGGTCGCAACCTGTAGCCAACAAGCACTTGCCAAATGAACTTAGGACCTTTTACAAATCAAGGATTGAAATGATATGACCACTCATTAAGGTCGTAACCTCAAGAAGGTTTTCAGCGTAAGAAATTAAGGTTGCGACACCACCTGAGGCCCGACCGGAAAATAGGTGGGAATGAGGAAATTTTGTTGCACCGTGAGAACTAAGGCTGCAAATCCGTAAGAAAGAAATGAAGCAAAGAGGTCGCGACATAAAATCGAACATACATGAAAGAAGACTCTTAAACACAATTGTGACTAAGAAATGTCACAACAGGAATCATCATACAAACAAAAGTTATCGCAACCTAAACTCGATGTCGCAACTCAGAGCCGGGAAGAATAAAGACAATGAGGCTCCTGGATGTAATCGAGGCTCATATATCAACACCGATGAACACCAGAAAATGAGGTCGCTACAATAACGATGTCGCGACCACTGGGCAAAGCAAATGCAAGAAAACTCAAGGTAACTTAAAGAAATAGGTCACGACGATCATGAGTTAATCAAGAGAAGTCCATGTCGCGACATAGACAAAGGAGTCGGGCTTTTCTTCGAGTGACACTGAGCATTTTAGTGACGCCGCCCAAAATCTTTTTACAAGATAAATAGATAGCTTGTGAAGAGTAAAGCGCTTCCGTCTTCACTACCTGCAGAAAGGGAAAGAAGAGGAACTCAATGTATATTTTAAAGTAGATTTTTATTTTTATTTTTTTATTTTTAGTTTCATTTTCTGGTTTAAATCTGCGAACTGTGCAGAGACGAGTAGCGCTAGATTTTTAGTTATATTATTTTTCTTAAGTATTACTGCCTGAAAATTTAATCAGAGCAGTAATCAGGCAAGAGTAGAGACAACGTGATAGCTGATCACTTGTCAAGAGTATAGAAACCCACTGCATACTATAAGGCAGAAATAGCATAAAATTTTCTGCATGAGCAGCTTATTCCAATTGTCACCCAATCACTCTCGTATGCCGATATCGTGAACTTTCTTAGCTGTGGGAATTTATGCCACAAGAATTTAGCTACCAATAGAGAAAAAAGCTAAGGACTGACAACAGGTACTACATCTGGGATGACCCGTTATTGTTTAAAAGAGGAGCTGATCTGATTATAAGGAGATGTCTACCAGAAGGAGAGCAAAGCAAGATTTTATAAGAATGTCATGCATCACCATATGGAGGACATTTTACAAGAGATAAAACAGCCCACAAAAATTCTCCAATCAGGATTTTACTTGCCTACTATTTTTAAGGACTGTTTTGAATGGGTGAAGTTATGTGATCAATGCCAAAGAATGGGAAATATCAGCAAAAGGCATGAGATGCCCCTACAACGCATCCTAGTGGTACAATCATGTAATGGGAATAGATTTTGACAGGCCTTTTCCAGCTTCATTTGGAAATATATACATACTCCTAGTCAGGATTATGTATCAAATGGGTCAGAGGCGCCAGCCTTGTCCAAAGAATATGCCAATACAACTTGTGGGATTTTTACAAAGAAATATTCTCAAAGATATTCGGGATAATTCCATAACAATAATTAGCGATGGAGGGAGCAATTTTCAAATAAGTTGTTCGACAAACTCAAGGAGTGATATGGTATCAAATATATTATGAGATCGGGTTAGTCATCCTCAAACAACGGGCAAGCCGAAATTTCTAATAAAGGGAGATAAAGAAAATTCGAAAAGACTGAGTTCCGTGCCAGGCGATCGGGTTGCCGGCCGGATGATGCACTCTGCATACTGCGATCGCTTTAAACTCCCATCGGAATGTCCCCATACAGCTTGTCTGGGAAAACCTTGTCACCTACCTCGAGCTAGATTATAAAGCTATGTGGGCCATTAAGAAGCTTAATTTTGATTTTAAAGTCGCATGAAGATAGTTACTCCAGCTTAAATGAATCGAAGAGCTGAGAAATGAAGCCTCTGGTGATAAGGTAAGACCCAAGATAAAACAAAATCGGCATGATCAACGACTTGAGGAGGAATTCAAGGAAGGAGATCCATTCATATTCAACTCCGTATCAAGACTCTTTCCAGAGTTTTCAAAATCAAAATTGAGTGGATTACTTGCAGCAGTTACCGCTAATAATAAATTAGCGTTGACACTTAACCAAAGAATTCATGAGGAGTTCAAAGTTACACGTAGATTAAAGTACTACCTGGGAAAAGCACTGGAAGAGTAACCCTAGTTTTGAACAAGGGAAATTGAAGAAACAAACAATGGTAGCAGAAGTCCAAATAAAGACTAAAATTGAGCAATTTTCAGGGAAGGTAATCCACACTAGTTTGTTTTTAATTTTTTCATATAGTTTAAAATTTATGTGTTTAAATTTCTAATAGCATGATTTTATTCATTATTGATCAAGAGTAGGTAAATATTTTTATAGTTTTATAGACAATGAAGATTGTGCAAAAGGAGAGCATCTCTAATCAAACTTCAATCAAGATAAGAGACCAAAAAGGGGCAAGATATTCTTCTTGGATTTGATTTTAAAATTTGTCTTTGATATAGCAGATTGAAAGTTCGGGAGAATTTTTTATCTTGTTTTGAAGCTAATTTTGAATGTGATGCATAGCGAAGTTGTTTACCAGATGATGAAGATGAATCGAGTTGTAGTTGTTTTGATTAGAATGAATAAATTGAAATCGGGCTGTGGAATTTGAGTGTTTATGTTTTGGTCGCAACATTAATCCAAAAGTTGCAACCAAGAATTCTGGATGTGAAAAATAAAAAGTGGAAAAGAAAGTAAAAATAATGAAACTGAGGTCACAACTGAATTAAATAAGGGAAAGAACATTTTTATGTTGCAACATCAAATTCCCTGTCGTGACCACATTTCAGGTCACAACAAAAATTTTGAAGTTGCGACCAAAATAGTCCAAAAGTCAATAAAAGTGGATTTTAAAACCTCTTGTTTTGGGCGTCCCAACAGTTAAAAAATTAGATTATTTGAAAATCATTAATTTAGAGGCTCAATACTTTTTCTTTTGTCATTTTGCGACCTCTTTTGCTGCCCATTTCTTTTTCTTCTGGTCGCAACCTCAGTTCTTTGTTGCAACCAATTTCCTCCTTTCCCCATTCCTTTAGGTCACGACCTCAAGTTGATGTCGCGACTTGGATTTCTTCTTCTTAGCTATTATTCAGGTCGCGGCCTAAATGAGTGGTCGCGACATCATTTGCGCTCTTTGATCATTAAATGGTCGCAACTTCAATTTCTTGTTAAGACTTTGTTTGGATTCTTTCCAGGTTATGACCTTCTTTTCATTTTTTAAACTTTTAATGTGGTTGCAACTTCACTTTTTCTGTTGAGACTCCAGTTCCTGTTTTTATGTTGCGACCTCAACAGCATGTCGCGACCTCAAATGGAGCCCTTCATTAAAAACTAGTTGCAACTTCGCTTACTCATAAGACCTCTTTGCGGGCTTTCATCGATGATCCGACGCCATGACATCTAGAGTGATGTTTTTAATCTCGCTTGTATTCTGTTATGCCGCGACATCGCAGTGATGTCGCCGACATGGATTTCTTTCTTTTGATATTTCTTTGAACTCCGACCACATTTCCTTTGTCGCAACTTTCTTTTTCATGTAATGATTTACCCTCTTTTGTGACTTCTATTTCTTCCTCAAAGTCGAATTTGGGTGATGTCGTGACTTGGAACTAACTGATAACTAAGCTCCTGTCATGTAATTCCGATTTTTAGTCGTAATTTCAATTCTTCTCAGAACCGGTTTATTCCGATTTTACATGAAGATTTTAATCTCTTTTTCTCGTATTTTCCAAGAAATGAAATTTGAGTAAAATATCCACATTTCTGCAAACAAATCAACATTTATCTCGTAATATACTCAGAAAAATGGATTAAAAATCTAATGAGTTTTTAGACTCATCAAATTCTCCCAAACTTAATATTTTGCTTCTCCCTAAGAAAAGAAAAGAATTGCCTTATCTCTAAAATAAGCTGAAAATGCTTGGCTGTGACATTTTCCAGATCCATACCATGGCCTTTCCTCGCACCACTTAATCGGGAAAAGTAGAGATAATAATATCATTTTAAATCTCCAGCCACCGTAAGAACAAGAATGGTATATTTCTACCAAGGTAAATTTCTCGACGAACCAATGTATTTAAACAGCTGATTCAACAAGTCTTGTTCTTCAGTGTGCAGGCAGCAAAAAGTTGCAGCTCCCAATTTTGCTTTACCTTCAGCTGCTGGAATTTAGTTAATCTTTCTGGGAGTTTTCTGACCGTCTGGTCAGCTTTTCGTCCCACAGGCCTGGCTCTTTCCGTATTTATCCTCGTGGGAATCCACAAAATTCAAGATCAATATATTTACTCGAATGCTGGGGTTTAGGTAAATCAGGGCAGACAATGAAAACTTTATGCCGTAAAATCACCCAGGTCACTTTTTCTTCCAGACAGAGCCCTTCCAACTTCTCACCTTTTTCTTTTAATGGCTGACTTTCCTCAAATCTTACCGATTCTTCTTTTAAATTATTATGTATGCAGAATTTTCGAATATGACAAAGACTTTATTCAAAGCACTTTCGTTTTTAAACTTTTTTTGCTTTGTTTTCTAAGGTTTAATAAGAACAAGTTTAGTCTTTCAAAGTTTTCATTACTTATAACTTTAATAGTAAACTCCTAATACAGGATTAGTAAAATTAGTGCCAAAACAATCTCCTACGCATTAATTGTTCATAGGTATATAGTTTACAAAAGACAAAACTTGTTCCTTTCACTGATTCTCCTTTTGTATCTTTACATTCTCACCTTCCCTTCATTGCGGTAAAAAATTAAAATATTTCCCTCTTAAAACTTCATTTCCTTGCAAAGAGACTCTCCGCACTGAAACCTGGACAATTCCAGTTTATTTATTGGTGGGATTATTGTGCTTAGTTTAAATCCCAGGCTCGGCCGTCAGTTGTTAAAGAAATGGCACATATTTGGCTTTCAAATGAATGGGACCTGAGAAGAAAGTTTGAAGACATATTAAGCGTAGTGGCTTCAGTAGTGCTCAACCGCTACGATTGGCCCTCTATCACTTCTGTTAGCTGTTTCGTTGCCGATTTTGCTTTCGAATCACTATTAACTTAGAATAAGCTCAGACTTGTGACTTAATCCCCTAATTTTAATATGTCTTTAAATTCTTTCAAAGCTGATGTTTTTGCTTAATCTATATTATTCTTCAAGACCTGTACTTTGCTTCACCTTCATTAATATTTAACTGGCATTGATCCACCGTACAAATAACCATTTCCTTCCTCCATTTTTGCAATCTAGTTAACACTAAAATAATAGTTGAACTCTGATTCTATGTTTCACATCACGCCTTATTTTTCCTAAAGCTGTTCTTGTGGGAGAATGTGGTAATTAAGTTATTGATCTGCACAGACAAAGGTAATTTATATTATTTTCATCTAAATAAAATGACACACAAAAACAAAATTTCAGTAAATACAAGTCTATCCATCAATAAAACATCTAATATTCATAAATGAATTTTTTTTATCAATAATGAAAGCAATTCCACAAGTAAAAAGTAAGAAAAATCATAAAACAGAAAATTACCTCACACACATGACAAGTAGATGAACTAAAATGATTTCATTAGAATTCTTGGGATATATATTGATAATATAAAGCAAAAACTTCGGGTTTCCTTTCTCTATTTCAGGGCCTTTTAGGTATTATGTTGGAGTGATCACATCAAAACCACATGCCGGGCCTCTAAACCTTAGGGAAATTCCTTATTTTGATGTGGTTGGTTCGTAATCGCAGATGAACTTCGCCTTTAAAGATATCATTGTTGAGCCGCACCACAGAATATGTCTTTCGTTCTCTTCTTGTTGTTTAACGCACCGCTTTCAATCGCTTTTACTTCGGAAGCCGACCAGCTTCATCCATTCCTCGCGTTGCAACTTCAGATTAGCAAATAGACCAGGCGCAACCTGTGCCCTTCCAAACAATCAAATCCTCACAAATGATTTACTTTGGCCTAAATCCAACCGGGGGAATAATAAACTGACAACCTCAATCCATCTCCTTCATTCAAATATTCCAACAACGATCCTTATAGAAATAATATCTAAAAATTAAGTAGACCAAAACAAAACAAAATTTCTAAACCTCTCAATCATGCCATACGGCATACGGTGTAAAACTCAAATGCAAATCAAGAAGAGATGACGCCTCTTTTTGTCTCTCAGTGCCGATTAGGCTCGGATTGTAGATGTTTCTCTTCAAATAATATCTTATCGCAAAACAAACAAAACATACTATCTACCTTCAACTCCAGAAGTGAACTCAAATTTACAGACTATTTTGAAACCACAAAATGTAAACTAAAATGTAAAGAAAACGAACAAAATCGATGTAGATCTTTCCTTCCACAAAGCTACCACTTTAGTCTTTAGCCGGCACTGCCACGTTCTGTTTTTCCACTTCTCTTTGTCCGTAAATCTGGCGTATTAATCTTCCAATTTTTTTCTCCCAAGGTAGTGCCAATTTCCGACTAATAACTTTGAACTCCTCGGCGATTGCCTCTGCTCATAAAGTCATCGCCGTAACTGTAAAGCGGATATCACTAAAGATATGGTCTGTAATTGGCGCATGGATTTAAGGTTCTCGGTGAGTCAGTTTTGAGTTGAACAAGACTTGCATCTCACTAGAATTCTCTTCTCAAATTCCTCAGCCGCATCAAGTATTTTTGTTATCCTAGATTTCCAAGATCATCAAGAGAATTATTCTCAACTCTTATAAATTTAATTTTGAATCGGCATGAGCCTCTTTGCAAGCGCCTTCGAAAATCAAATTAGCTTTGATGGTCCACAGCAGCTTCGCATATTCTAGCTTCCAATATAAGTAGATGGACAAGGTTTTCTTTCTTCCTGCAAAGACAGATCGGTGTGAATAATCTTGAATGAGTTTTAAAAAGCAAATTCCAAGAGCGGCCAGAGCATCATCGCTTCGAAGACCAATTCCTATGCCACGTGAAAACTTGCCAGCCTTTCTTTCCACACCTTTTATTCCTTTCTTAAATTTATCTGCCCATTTGCTGAGACATAAATAAATCTCACTGGTCGTGCCTGATACCACATTTCCTCGTTTCTATGAGGGTTGTTTAACACCTTATCATAAAATGCTAGTTTCCTCCATGAATTAATTAGTGGTTCTAGTGTGTCCTAAATTTGTTATAATATTTTCTTTGTAAAATCCCACAATCGATGTTATATCGCCTCTTTGGGCAAGCTGCCGCTCAATTCCATTTTGACACATAATCCAGCTAGAGAGTATGTACAAATTCTAAAAAGTTAAGCTAGAAAGGCCTCTATAAAACGACATTCCCATACATCAAACAAATTGCACTAATTGCGACATTTTGAAGGTAAGGAAGCATCTCATGCTTTTGCTGATATTTTACTGGTCATGTGAATTGATCATATAATCTTCACCCATTCAAAATAATCCAACAGTGAGGACAAAGAAAATCCCGACTTTAGACCTTTGTGGGCTGAGCTTTATTTTATCAGAATGTTCTTACATGGCGGATGCATGACATTCTCCTTAAAAATCTGCTTTGGCTCAATTCTTCTCACACATCCCCAATATAATCGTAGATCGCCCTTCTTAAACACAATGGAGTCATCCCAAATGCTGCAAATTTCAATATTACCCTTTAGCTTTTTTTTCACTAGAATAACAGGGCAAGACACTACTAAGCCAAGGCTCATAAAGACAGCAATAAAACATGCGGTTGAGGACAGCCAGAAATAACTGCCCATCCTGGGAAAATTCGATGTTATTTTTCTTTCTTTCTTCTGCAATGCAGTGCCTTCTCCCACCCCTGCACGCTGACCAAATTTCATCACATCGCTGCAACCCTTCCTGTCTCTTTTGGCCTTCAAAATCAAATTCTTGTAGTCAACAAAGACTCCACCTTGATCAGTCTTAGCTTTGCTTCTTCTCGCCACTAGATACTTCAATTGCTCCTCACGACCGCAGTATAGAATAACACGGACTCATAAAATGTATGCGGTCAAATTTTCATTTCATATAAATACTATTGCTTATCCCTCCTTTCTTTCTTTCAAAGAGTAGAGTAATTCTTCAGAGCTCATTAAATGTTTGCTGGCATAATATATGGCATTGAACACTTTTTTTCATCTTTTTCTCGGTCTCCAATACAGCCTATTGCAAATCATCAGCATCAAACATGATTCCAAACTCCTTTGTTCCACCCGTTTTCGCGCATGGTTTCTCCACCAGTCCTACACTCGCCCTCAAGACCTCGAAGGCGAATACTAGTCCCGTCATGCACTTTTCAAAACTTGGGATCCACAAGAATTTATAAAATCATCCACAAGATCCTCCATAACTTCTTCACAGAATCGTAAAATATAGATGATCATGCATCTTCGAAGGGCACCGTATTATCACACAAACCAAAATCGTCGCTCCTCCGAAAAGCGGTAAGCACCAAACGGCATGTGTGCGGTTCTGGACCCAGTGCACAGAACTTCTAGTTATATCCAGAGTAATCCACTGAAGAAAAACAAAGGTGTGAGGGGTCCCGCTAACCCATTCTGTGATTCCGACTAATGAAAAGGCAGTGAAAATGATCCTTCTTCTGCTGCAATATTCACCCTTTCTATAAATAACATATTCCTCCAATCCCTGGTCTTCACAGCCTTCTCGTGAAGAATCAAGTCTATTCTTTCTTCTACTTCTCTGATCACAGTGAACTAATTCTTTTCGGGAACCACACAATCAAGTTTAATGGAAACTGGTCCTGCATATAAAACATATATAAACCTCATTTTAACCACTTTAACCTGATTGACAACTTACTTCATCGTTCAGCCTCCGTGATGCTCATGTCCCCCGTCCCGTAATACTTTGTAAAAAGTGCAATGGATAGGCTGATACCCTTCAGATCCCACCGGACCTAAGCAATTAAGCTCTGTATTTCTCGTATCAAAGAACTTCAGTTCGATCAACTTCACCATCAACAAATGCTTTATATGACAACTGCCTTTTCGTTCAAAATCATATTCAAATGACCGACAATTTTCAAATGTTAACCTTCAGTACCTATTTCTTGTCATGAGCTCATGCCGTCAGTCACATACTTCATTTCTCCAGACCGTTTTATCATGATCAGACTTTTCTTTGCGCCAAACAACTCGGCTAAGTAGTACTCGCCAAATCAAGACTTCTCAAGATACCGGTATTCATTCCTCAATTTCCTATACTGACAGGAATGCCGAATGAGGATACAAACTCATAATTAAATTCAACATCGGTTAGTTGTCTCCACATCCATCCGAACTTTCGCCTCTGTATATCAGATGTTCAAACTTCAAGACATAAAGTGCACTGCCGTTATTTCACCCTTAGTGTGTTCACCTTCTCATTAATTCACATCAAGGCTCCACAGTGCCGTTGTAGCTGCCAGTATCTTCTCCCAAGAACAGCGTGAATCCCGGCATCCTTCTCCATCTGCACATGATAACAAATCTGGACGAGAAATATTTAAATCTCCCAACCTGACAAGATTATCTTCAAGAACACCCATGGTTGTGCCACATCTATAAGTCATTTTCGTGAAGTGTAATTAGTTCTTCGCCAGCAGCTGTGTCTCCAAAATTGTTCTCATTAAAGGAGGAGCGCCAAATTTAGTGAAGGTAATCAACATAAAGTTTTCCGAATCACATTTCATGAGTGTGGAATGGTAAACCAAGGTCCTTTCATTTCCGCCGTGGGAGTTTTTCGCTGATAATCAGACGCGTATAGCAAACAAGTCTCATCATTCCTTCCTCAAATCGGCCTCCTCCTTCTTGTTCAGTATCTTCCGGGCACTTGTACTAAATAAGTACTTCCGGTTTATCACCTCAATGGAGATGATTTATTTTCTCAAGGAAAATGTCCAAGAACTTAGAGAAAATTGTTCTTCCTCTTCTTATTCTTCTCTGTAAGTTCTGTGAAACTGCAGATCACTGTGTATGAGCCGGCATTCCTTCTCTTCCGCTTCTCGCCTCATTACTCCTCGGCCGTTCAACTGCGTGCCTTCTCTCCTCTCCTTCCAGCTGCCCTTTCTTGTTCTCCGGCCGCTCCCTTTCCTTTTTCCTTTCTTTCCTTCGTTGTTGTCAAACTCTTCCCCACTTCTTTAACCCGAACACAGCCCTCGGATTCCGAGTGGGCGTCACTAAAAGAACAAAATTTTTGCTGATTGGCAGTTATTCAAGGCCAGTTACCCTATTTGTAAGTCTCTCCAAGTTTTTCCGAATCGAGGCACCTTTGTATTCTTCCAAACACTCGGAAAGACAAACTGTAACCCCTTCCCGTCGCACGCGGCCGTTTCATGGAATTGTAATAGCCTCGGCTGCCCTCTATGAACCGCAAAGATTTGTTCTTCAAATGGTCGAGTCTCTTGACCCCGCATAGTCACTTTCCGCCTTCACCTCTTCGGGATGCCAAGTCGCCGTAGATTCGCGCTTTCACAAAGGATCCGAATCAACAAAATTTGTTTTCCTGTTCCTACTCGTAGTCAAGCTACCGCAAAGATAGTGGTTCAGTATCGAACACGTGGACGTATTTTCATCCCAAGAACGACTCAGTGGATCGCGCGTGTTATAAGGCTTCTTTTTATCGACGGACTAGTTTCAAAATAGTGAGTACTTAAAACCGATCAACTGAAAACCTAAAATGATGCAAAGCTGGCAACTTTGAAGACGAGGTCACTAATTGATAAACACAAAACAAGGTCCCCTGTTTTATCCTCGCGCTAGAAGACGAAGCAAACCTATAGCTTCACAAGCCACAACTGTGATCTTTGTTTAACTAGCAAACCTAACCCTAAAAATCACTCCTATTTGAGTCAACACAGATAACATGCATCTACAGCCCCTTTTTAGTTTGAAACCCTAACATTCAACATCATTTAAGTGGCTCGTAAAGACCATCTAAAGAACCACAGTACATCTAGCAATAAGTATGCATCAGATTCCAAAGTTACTTAGTATACTACTAAATTAACATTAAATGTCATTCAACCCCACTGAGGAAGATAGAGGCCATAAATATATAGATTCAGCATCACCCCATGAGTGACAACCCCAACCGCCTCCACAATCAAGCCTTCAGCCTCCTTCCCTTCAGCAGCATGAGGTATGAAATTTGCCATCTCAGTTGTCATCCTCAAGAGGGGTGTGTTTGGCAGCCTAGAAAATAAGGGAAAGAGGAGAGAGAAGAGAGAACACCGAACCCCTAACTAAAGCTGCTGGCATTACTTACATAAAAAAATTGTGCCAAAAGATTGTTAGTGGTTACAAATGGGGGGCTTATGAGACACCAACGTGCTTAAAACAGCTAACAAAGCCCAACATTTTGCCAAACTAAGGGACAAGAGTAATACACCAAAATGAAGTCGGTTTGAATTAATTACAAAAGGATGACAAGGCAAACACTCGTTAGGAACAAAAATTTCATTACATTAAATAAAATCACACTAGATATTAGTCTGGGAGAATTTCATGTTCGTGGAATTTCATGGTTAGCTTAAAATTTCAATAGCTTAGTTAAATTTTCAAATGATAGCCAGAAGCTGTGTGAATTTCACCAGAAATACAGATAATAATGCTAATTCACATTCGCTTAAGATTGCGAAATTTTCACTATATTTGCGAATTCAGATCCCAATGGAATTTTCATAGAATTTGCTTAAAATCTCTAGGATCACTGCTTTTCATCGTGATCGCTTACTCGTCTCCTTTCATCGCATCACTTTTCTTCACTTTGCCTTCATTCTTTCATTGAGTTTTGGTATGTTTGAAGGCTGCTAGATGGGTTCAATCTTCATGGTTCATCACTTATCTCGATATTGAACTCTCAAGGTGCGCAAACACCTGCAAAACAACAAAAACAACCCCAAAACTACATGCTGGTACTAAGAAGACTAACACTTCAATTGGCATTATTGACATGATTAGTGCTAGCACTTAAAACCTATTTAAAATAGTTCGTGGCTAGCACTCACCCAAATCACACCCCAACCCAAATGTTGCCAGTCCCTCAGCACGCAAAACAAAAAGGAGATAAGAAGGATTTCTGTAATTTGGTGATTGAAAAAGGTTTATGTACATATAAACAGCACCTTTAAACTGAAAAATTGACACCAAGTTTGAAAACCGCTATGAAAGAGCCAAAACCATACAAGAACAATTTTAGGTCAATATGGGTTCCATGATTCTCAACTTGAATTTCCACCAAAGTCTAATGGTTCTTTATGTAACCAGATCAAGCCAATAAATTGCAAAATTGTCCCTTCCCCCCAACCTAGCACTGGCATGGCCTTAAGTTATTGAACAACTTAGATAGGGATAGTTACACTCTTATTTCTTTATTCGACTACACTGTAGGATGCAATGCTTAAAAACCGACTTCACCAAAGTCCGTGTAACGGGGGTCCACCGATGACTCCCAAACTGACCAAGGCTTGAATGGCTTCAAAGGATCACTTGACCACAAATCCTAATAGGCCACTTTAATTCTGAATGACCTCGAAAAACACATCCACAAGCTCCAAAAGTTAAACCCACTGTCCACCAGTGAATAACACAATCGATGACTAAACCAATTATAAGCTAGAAGACTGGTCATTACTCAAAGGTCGTTTGTAGCGATGTTAATTTCCTTCTTAATCGCGTTTCGTTTTCATGAAGGCAAAGTGTCACAACTTTATTTTCTTTTTCTTTCTTTTCTTTTGCTTTTCTTTTCTTTTCTTTTCTTTTTTCTTTTCTTTTTTCGGGAAGACTACATTGGTCTTCAAACATGGGTAACACAAACCTATCCTAGGTTGCCAATATACCTAAGGCCGGCTATGCATAGTGAACGGAGGTGACAAGGCAACTCATAAACATGATACAACTGGTGTGTGGGTGTGAACCAGCAAGGGAGAAATGTTCAAGTTGAGCATGTCGGAACTTAATTGACCAAAAATTATTTCAAACATGGAATTGTCTAACATAAAGGTGACAAACAATGAGTCAATTTTCCAACAAAGGTAATCTAAATTGTCCACCAGCTAAATTCAATTCGTCCAATTGAAGACAAAAACATTTACACATGGTAGAGAGTAAGCACAAAAAACACATTGGCTAAAAGTCTCAGATATATATCAATAGTTTTCATATAGCCAAAATGGCTAGTACATGAATACAAAGTTAAACACAAAGGTATCACGCTTACTATGGCTAATACATAAAATCCAGAATCAAAATTACAGCGCTGATAGTAAGCTGGTAACTGATATTGTGTACGAAGAAATTCAACCACCTCGATCACGCGGTAGGTGGGGTCGCACGAAACGCCGCCGCCAGAAACATCCAAAGATGCTGGATGACAAGCCGCCAGAAGTTCTCCTTCGACTGAACACGGTGAAGACCTGTGAGTCAAGCACCGCTCCAAAGATGAGTGACACTGAAGCCAACTCGATCTCGTGGTCAGTCGAAAGTGGTCGCTTAACAAAGAGCATATAGCATCCATCACACCCAATCATTTTTTCTCGAAATGTATGCGAACATACCTCGTGCAGAATGTAGTAAACAGTAGACGTGACCGTGTATTCGTTGCGGGTTGATGTAGCATGTAGAGGAGGAGATGGAGGGACACAGGAGTGCTCAGACCTCCCCACTGTGGACCTACCGAACCTCCGTTCCTCACACTAGAGGAGAAGACAGGGCATGGCCATCACCGCTTCCTGACATAACTCGAGGACACCGCATCCTCATCTCTCTAACTGGCTCCGGGAACCCATGTGCCGAGAACCTTGAGCAGCAGTGTCCTCTGCATCAGTAAATGAAGATCATTTGTACACGAACCTTGTGTGCCCTTCCTATGGGATCTCTTCTCCTCTAAATGTACCTAAGGAGTGTCATCACCGCCGAGGACCGAACCAAGATCCTCTAAGATCCTTGAAGAACCTCTAAGATGGCTCCGCACGTATCGCCGCAGCTGGAATAAGCTGTCTCGTGATGTCAATCGCAGCATGTGAGGCGAGCTGCTCAAGAGAATCGACCGCTGTCATATTCCCGTTAGTATACGAATCCATCTCTCCGAGGTGGGGCGGCCCAACTGCCCCCTCCACCAGGTCACGCATACGCAGCCCGTGTTTCGCAGTTTATTCGCCGCGCTTCTGGTACTTCCGCGCGATCATCGAGACAAACGAAGCCTCGCTGCGCTACTTCGCACCTCTCGAGATGTCATCGAAAGATAAAATCGCATGCAAGATCGTTCGTATGGTATTAATACCGCCGGTCAGCAAGTAAAGTGCTGGTCAGAATAAACTGAATCAACTTATGGAATCTCTGGAATCAACAGCAGGCACTGGACATCGTGAGACGACTCGAGGAATCATGAGCGCAGAGTCAGACATTCTCTTAAATAAGTTCCCCATTTAATTAACGGCCTCGATCCGAAGGTGCCAAATGAGTGCGTGATGATGTCAGCTTCGTACTGGTAGGGTTCAGGATGGCGGAGGTTTAGATGAGGATGACTCACCGCTCGATGCGGGCAGTCTCTCGTGGAGTGGGCTTCCAGCTTTCTCCGGCTTTCCTTCTTGGTACTAGTGACGGGGCCTGTGGTCCCATCCTAAGTCTGGATATCGATTTTAAACCTGGCGCCCTCGGCACGCCAGTGACCGAGATGGTATCACAAATGGAACTGAATCGGGCCGGCTCGCCGTGCGTAATAATGAATCTATACACGCGGGATCCACCAGTACGCAATCCATCAGATCTAAATAAATGGCGAGGGCGGAAGCTGCATCATCGACGCGATGTGTGCGTTTGTGTAGGTGAATGAAGCAGAAGCCCGGTGTGTGAGCAAATCGTCGGGCGAAACTAGGTTTCGCGGCAGCGAAGCCGCCGCTCGCCAGGACCGATCGCCAGCAGGGCAAGATCAGCCAACGGTAATGCGCGAATGAGTTGGTATATGGTGTGGTGATGGTCGCAAAGGGCGTAACGGGCGTAAATGATGATTTGTGAGGGATTTTGGCCTGGCTGACTATCACAGCCAGCGACCGTGAACGCGAGGCAATTACACAGACCGTGGCCGCTCCGGCCGGGAGTGTATAATTGTACGAAGTTAAAACCCCTTCCCTCTTTCTGAGAGCTGAACGAGGTAAAAGCCATGGTTTTTTCCTTCCAATTCTTCAAAGAGTATAGTTGACTTGGCAAAAATTTGCTAAGATTCATAACAAAATACCTTAGATTAATTTATTAATATAAGGAACAAAATTATAATAAATAAAATTTTATTATATGCAGATACTGTTGGTCAAAAAATTCATGGGCAGTATTATAATATATAAACAAAATTAATAAAGAGTTAGAACCGCTACTAGGAAACCTTCAAAATTAACCAAATTGCTAAAATTAACTAAAACTAAACAAAACAAATCGATGAATCGCACTTATTTTGAAAACAATCAACCGGGCTCAATTTCAAAATTTACTTCAAGGAGTGTAATACGGAGGATGATCTCCTCAAACCCCGTGAAGGGCCTCGAAGCCTTGTTGTTTGCGCCCACCGCTGATTTTCAATCTCTCACTGATGGATTCGAATTGCCAACCGCCCCGCAGCGGTCTCGAAGACAATTCCAGCCATCACCGAATCCCCGCCGGTCATTTCCTCGCACTGACACTTAGCTTCAAGATGCCGACCAATTGAAGCAACTTCATCGCCATTCCGACTCACTCTTCGTCAGTTATGTTCGGGAAATGAAAATATGTTAATCTTCATATCGAGCGCCACCAAAGCCAAGCTGCATGACCTATCTCAGCAATTGATGACTGGCACGCCGGTCGCAAAATTGGTCCTCCTAGTGACGATTGGCACATTATTGGGTTCATTTGCAATTGGCTCAAGCTGCTTTTCCCGGCACCACAAAATCCACTGGCAGAATCTATTCATCTTCACCAAGACATCCTCGAACTATCCCCTGTGGATTTTCACCGACCATCGCCAATGAAAGTGTGATATCAGTCGCTTGTTCTTCCAAAACCCAACCGCCAGGCTACGTATCACGGCAAAGAGGTTCACACTCGGCTCCTAAACTGCCAAATGACTCTGTCTATGCACCCCACAAAACACAACCGGAATCAGGAGATCCCAGACCTCGTATTTGATGCGTTCCATTTCGATTATGGCATCACTTGTTCAAGAAATGCCTTTTTCTACTGCCTAACTTTTCTTTATTTGTGCAAAGATCTTCAAAAACTTGTATAGGGTGGACTCGCTTGACGACGGTCCAAAAGCAGCATATGACCCTCTCACCCGTCTCTTAAGACTTCTAAGATGCCCGGTTGTTGTGATGTTCCTCTCTTACTCTATGCTTTGTGGAATGGAGGTGGTAAGTGTCAGATTTCAATGAGTCCTCCGGGCAGGGTGAACACGCTCAGACTTGTAAATTTTCTCCATTCTTGATTTCTTGAACAGGCTTTGGCATGGGCCGATCAACCTTCTTTTTCACTGCAGTGATTATCGCCTTAATTCATCCAGTATCTTTGAATCTGTCGGATGACCCCAATCATGAATTCTTCGATTTGGAATAATGCTGAGAAGCCGGAACCTCCTCTTTCTTTGTACTTAGCAACTTGTTATCTGGTGACTGAATACCTGAAGTCATCAATTTTCTCCTGATTAGATTGCTTCCCAAGCCCATCTATTTCTGGTTCGCTGTGGCTCTCACCAAGATAACTCTTTCATAAAGGTAACCAGTAATACTGATTCTTTAAGTTCCTCAACAAGCTGCCTCATCACCTTACTCAAATTCAAATGGCTTGTTCCACTGTGGTTAAAGAGATGCAAGTGGTATAGTAATGGAGAGGTGAACCAAACGCGGTTAGCCTGCTGGCACCGATGCATAGGCGTGGGGTTGGGTTTCCAAGGAGAGGTTAGTGGTGATTCCTCCACTGAACGAATATTACTGTGATGGAGCATTGCTGTTGTGGCTTGTATTATCCTACAAAGATTAAGAGACATTCGACATCAAATCCTTCATTATAGCAAAATACAGGACACTGTCTGTTCCGCCGGCACGCAGATATCGGTACCAGTGTGGATCGGATCAAGTGGATTTTCAACACGCATGCACCTCATGGAGCCAAGCATCTTCAAGCTCTACCTTCCTAGCTAAGGTTGAAATCCTAGCCTCATCTCCTATTTCCTTCCGTGGCATAGTCCCACTCCCAGGCTGACCGAGGTCCCCATTCCTCTACTCTTAGGTGGCTCTGGCCTGACACCCAACCCTTGTAGTGCCTCCAGCCTTCTCACGTAATTTAAAAATCTATGGTTTCCTCAGATGCTTACTTAAAAATCTCCTCCACACATGGTTCCTGGGCAAGTCACTCATATGTGATATCACACCACCATAGTGAATGGGTTCACCAAATCCTGTGTACTCAAAACTCCATGATGGAAGGGCTTTAACTTTATTTGCCTCCACAAATCCTCCCAACACTGCAAAATCTTCCAATTATCTGGGAGCCTGCAGCTGCGCACAACCTGTTCTTTCAAACTGCTGGCCTTAGGCTAAGTTAATCAAGCACTTCTTCGTGAATTCTCGTCACACGCTGTTCTCACTTCGCTTATGGTTCTAGGCTCAAGTGGGAGTTAAGCCAAATCTCGCTTTGTCCTTTAAGGTCAATGGAAATGCTTTCACTTAAGCAAATCCATGTCCATCATACCTTCCTTAAAGGTTGTACGCACTTCAAACCCCACATGAGTGCAAAGGCGCGCGCTTTGATTTCACCTGACTACCACGGCTGCAGGAGAAGTCAAGTGGCGGCCTCACCGCTACATCTTCACAAGATGAGGTTGATGTGGCGGCGGCACTTGAACCTCTTGAGGTGGGACGTCCCGCTGTTCCCATAGGTCGCCGATTCATGGGTCTCGATTGGATCTGATTATTCTTCGTGTATGGGATCCATGTGGGTCGCAGGTACACGAAGCCAATGCTTGGTCAAGTTGTGTACTAATTGCGGCACCTACCGTATGCGTCCTATCCCACCGACATTGTAAAACACCTCGTTACACAAAATTCGAGAGACAAACAAATATACCAACAACTTTCTGTGTGCTGGTTAGGCCACTAAAACAAACCGATCAGATAAAAACAAAAACAAAGGGAAGTTACCAGTTGAAAGAGAAAACTGCAAGCATCAAACTGTCACAAAGAGTTTAGGCAGCTCTTCACTTCGTGACGTTGATCAAAGTACACTTCAACCCACCACAGCGCTACAACCATCACCGGCAAATCTACGCCTTACCTGATTCGGTGGCCATAAAGGGCGATCCGAATCAACAAAATTTGTTTTCCTGTTCCTCCATTGTTATATAGCTGAAGCTGGGTCATGAAGATAGCGGTCTAGGGTCGAACACGGGATGGGTTTTCATCCTAAGAATGACTTGCATCAAGGTGTAATGCAAGGCTTTTTTATTTGTGATTTTTGGATTTGTTTCAAAACAAAGTAGAATATTTTGAAAAACTGATTAATTGTAAAACTAAAAATGATGTGGGTAGTAAGGGTAACTTTTAAAGACTTGTAATACTAACTTGATAACATAGTATGAAACAGCGTCCTTCTGGCTTATCCTCGCGTTACTATCGCAAACCCATAGTCCAAGCCATAACCGGATCTTTGTTTAACTAGCAAAACCTAACCCTAAAAACCACTCCTATTTGAGTCAACACGTATAATATGCAATTCCACAAATTTCTTTAGTTTGGGAAACCCCAATAACATTCAATATTTTCAAGGGTCGTGAAGACTATCTAAAGAACTACGCACATCTAGGCAATAAGTATGCACTGTATCTTAAAGCTTACGGAAAAGCACAATAAATTAACAACATTAAATGCCATTCAACCTCAATTCCGAGAAGATATTAGAGTGCCAAGGAATACAGCACTTAGCATTCAAATGATATGAGGACAAACCTGTAGAATCGTCTAGCACCAAGCTGCATTTCTTCATTCCTTTTCTAGTTGAAAGAGAGTGCTTAGCACACCCTTGAAATGTCATTCCTGCGAGGGGGTTGCAGCTTAGAAAATAAGTGGTAGAGGAGAGAGGTAAGAGAGAGAAATACTCAAACTTAACCAAAGCTTCGTTTAGACATTTTCTTCACATAAAAAAAAAAAAATTGTGCCAAATATTGCTTAGTGGTTACAAAATGGGGGGGCGCGATAGGCCACCAATGTATGAAAATACAATAAAGCCTAAATAAGAGAGTAATACCAAAATGAAGTCGGCTCAGATTAATTACAAAAGGATGACGCGCACCTCGCCAGGAACGCGTACCTCGCTATGTAGCCACAAAATTTCATTAGTAGCTAGAAAATTTCGCCATATAGCCAAATTCACACAGCAGATAGCGCAATTAGAGAATTTCGCTATAAGCTCCACAAATTTCGCTTAGTTGAATACAAAATTTCCTAGCTTTAGCTAAATTTTCAAGGATAGCTAAAGTGTGGAATTTCGCTTAGAACAAAGGTGCATAGCTTAAATGCGAAATTTCATTAGCTAAGATTGCAATTTTCGCTATACTTATGAATTTCTCGCAGATCCTGTGCTGAAATTTTCGCAATCTTAGCTTAAAATCGGATCACCGCTGTTTCTCACCACACGCCATCACTCCTCTTACTCGCATCACCTTTTCTCTTCCTCACTCGCTTCATTCTTTCATTGAGTTTTGGTATGTTTGAAGGCTACTAGATGGGTTCAATCTTCATGGTTCATCACTTATCTCAATATTGAACTCTCAAGGTGCGCAAAAACCTGCAAAACAACCAAAAATAAACTCTGTAATCCACATATATGTAATAAGAAGACCTAACACTTCAATTGGCATTATTTATGATTGCTATGTGCATAAAGCACTCAAAAATTATTTGCATTAGGGGTTCAAATAGCACTTGGGGAATGAATCTAGCTTCGGCCATTCATATAAAACCCTTTGGTGGGCTCATTGATATCCTTATGAGGATTCTATCAATGCCTTAGGCCTTGTAATGCTCCTCCACCATATGAGAAATTGATTGTTCTCACAGTTAGACTGTATCGTGGCATGTTAGATTTGCCTGAGTCAGAATTTGGTCTTATCATTTATATTAACCTCCTCAAAGACTATAAGAATTTTCACTTATTAAGTAATGATCAAACACTTTTTCATGTTCTCTTCCACCGTCTCATTTCATGAGCAACAAGTGATTTTTCATCCTGAAGGCTTCTGGTCTATCCTATGCATTATGGCATCTAACTTTCGTCTCCATGGTCGTCATCTTGCTCATGACCTATTTTCCTTTCTTAATCGTTACACCTTGAAAACTCAGATCGAGCTTTCATATTGCATTTGGCCAGGTCTTCTATCAGATCTCTAGCCTCTTCATCACTTTTTCTTTTGAATGCTCCACAACATGAAGCATTGATAATGCCCTTAGATGTATCATTTAAGGCATGATACACTATATCCATCTGGGTTTTTAAATCAATTCCAAGCATAGGGCACTCCTTCGAAGAACTCTGAATCTTTCCTGTGCTACATAGGCTCTCATCTTCCCCTTGTTGAAATACTATTATCTCCTCCTTCCTCTTCCAGAGGGTGTGTGATTTGGGGAAAGAACTCGCCTGTTACAAGCTTCTACCAACTCTTCCTACATCAACCTGAACCATATGGCAATGATTCATACCTAAGGCTGCTATATCTCAGCCAGGTCGGGGAAGAGGAGGCAAATCTTATTTACCTTGGTCTCACACCATTTAACTTCACTGTATTTTCCATCTTGAGAAATCTACCCAGGTGCTCGTTTGGGTCTTCGGTGGAGTGACTAGTGAACTGATACTGCCAGCACCACTGTAAATTATAAGGACTTTAATTAGGTACATATTTAGCATCCAAAGTGGGGCATTCCATGGAGAATACTTGAATAGGCCTCCCGTAAATCCTCCATTGTGTCAAGAATGGAGGCCTCCAGTTAACGCCCTCCTCTGCCTTTGTCCGTGTCATGCCTCCTCATATGTCAGCTATGTTTTCGCTTTTGGTTTTCAGCTTTTTGAGTTCATTTCTCCAAACTGTATCAAAAACCGCCGAATCAGTCGTAACTCGCTTTAAGTAATAAAGGATCTTCTCAAAATAAAACACAACTCCTTCGATTGGACACATGATTATCAGAACTAGAAACAAACATTCTTTTAAATAAGGTTTCATTTAAAGATTTGGTATGGATGTAAAGTAATCATTGAAAGCTATTTTTTGTTCTTTTATAAAATGTCCAAATTAGCATTTCTTTGTTAAAATATTGATTCATTAATCTTTCTCAAATCCCCTATCATCTATGCCAGTTAAAACTGAAGTTTTTCTTATTCTTTCTAGTTAAGACTGGGAAAACTCCCTGTACCAACATAGTTTTCAAAGGTGTTGTTTCCTCCTACACTCCTCAGATCCATGTCACTTTCGATGTTTGCTTGATAAATAATTCTTCTTAATGGTTCCGACTTAAAAATAAGGGTCAAGTCTATGACACCGTTAAAGCGCTATCAAAGCCCACAGCCAGCTAGTAAAATCGAATGTAAGTCCGTGTATCATTCCTCACAGAATGGCAATCGAATTAAAGATCAAACTGTAATTCTAACTACTAAATCTCCATACTATTCGACTAAGAAGTCATAGTGAAAGTTTTATCTAAACAAACAAAAAATGTAAAAAGATCCGTATACTATTACAAATATCGCGTCAAACCAGCTAAACAAAAGTAAATGAATAAAAATAAATTGTATCTATAAGAATGGATTGAATCGGGCTTCCTCAGAGAAATCAAAACTATCGCGAAATATAATGTGAAATAGTCAATTCCAGCACTAAAGTACATTGCTCTGTTCTATGTATGGATCTGGTTTTGTCCAAGATTTCCTAATTGTTGGAATTAGATTTCTCCATATTCACCGGTTAGATATCCTTGCTTCTCTCGAAGACAAGATCAAACCATCTACCTCAGATTCCAAATTCTCTGCAAAGATCCTCAAGGTTTTCTTTCTCAATACTTCACACACCCATTTCCCCGCTGACAATTGCATCTTTTGCTTTTCCTTCTCAGGATTTTCGCAAAGTTTCTACAACTTAATTGGTGGCTCAACCTCCAGATCTATGGTCTGCCTTCGATTGATCTAAGCTAACACTGGTTAGGAACTTACCTTCATATTATGTGGAACCCTTCTCGATTATTTATATTGCTTTAAACAAGCACTTCTCCAACTTCAATTAGCGAGTGAACGGATTTATCAAAATGAACCCCTTAGTCGTTAGCTCATCAATGGTAGTCGAACATACCCAGAAAAGAATGCTCTCGGCTCTCAAGAATCTCCGTCTCTGTGTCAAGCAAAGGTCATCCTGGATATCAGAGTAAAATACATTCCCTCAACTGGTATTAGGTACTACTATTGGGAACTTAACAATTCACAAACAACACCAAATAAGTAAATTCAAACCCAAATTAGTTTCTCTGTATCAAAAAGAAAGACCTGTGAATCAAATGTAATCAAATTCATAGAGTCAAGGCCTGATTACTCCATTGCGACTAAGAAATGGAGAATGATCACATACAACCATTGTAGTCTGAACAAATACTCCAGTTTAAATTAATTCCCGTAAATTTATCTAGATCAATAAATTTTTCGTGCAAAATAGAATAATAAGAAAAACAACATAAATAAAAATCCGTATCACCTTCGTCTCTCAAAAGACAAACAGTTGAGATCAAATCCTTGTAAAGAAAATAAAACAAAAAAAGAAGAAAATAAATAAAAATCTACTCTAAATCCATATTAATCGAGTTCCTCCTTTCCTTTTCGGCAGAAGACGGAAATATTTTCATTCATTCACTTATCTATTTATATTGTAAACCAATTTTAAATTGAACTCAAAAGTCTGGCTGAATTTAAATGAAAGTCTCTGTACTTCAATTGCTCAATTGCTCATGCATCGCCGACGGTTGCATGATGAACTTCCCTTCGACTACCTGGCCCATCCGCGACCTTGTCATTGCACTAGCTTTATCAGAACCGCCGATTCAATGGGTCATGCACATCATTTTTCCAGAACAACTCGCATTTGCTCGTTGTTTCTTCAAAGGTTGATGTCACGACCTCCAGTTACATATTGTCACGACATCGCTGAAGTCCTTTCCTCTCCTTTCTCTCTCCAAATCTCTTCCTCTCGCAAAGCCAGCTTACAACAATTTTAGGGTTGCGCACCACCTTTTATTCAGATGATGATTTCAGGTTGTGACTTTGATTTCCTAGTTCACATTGTGTTATGGTCTTCTCGTCTCATTGTGTTTCGATTTTATGTTATAATCTCATGGTGATGTCGCGACCCTCTTTTTCCGCCCATTTCTTTTCTTCCCTGGTCGTGAACCTCATTTCTTTTGTTGTTACCAATTTCTCCTTTCCTTCTTCTTCCTTGTGGTCACCTCCTACAGTTTTATGGGTCGCGGTTCTCATTCTCTTCTACTTAGCTATTCTTCAGGTCGCGACCTAAATGAGCGGTCTCAACATCGTTTGCGGTTTTGATCATTAAATGGTTGCAACTTCGGGCCAGAAGACTTTTGTTTGGCTTCTTTCCAAAGCTACGACTCTTTTCTATTCTTTTTGAACCTTTAATGTGATTGCAACTTTACTTTTTCTCGTTGAGACTCCGTACTCCTGCCTTACGTTCACTTCAACATCAAGGTCATGACTTGGGGCTTGATCCCTTCATCAACCCTAGTTTGCAACCTCCTTTTCACAGCTAAGACCTCTTATGGCTTCACCGACGGATCCACATCGCGACATGGAGTGATGTCGCGACTCCCCAAGCTTAGGAGCCCAGCTGGTGTCGCTGAAGACAAAGTGATGTCGCGACATGGATTTCTTCTTCGATATTTCCTTTAGTCCCGACCACATTTTGTCGCAACTTTTCTTCAGTACAACCACTTGACCTTTCAAGACTTGTCTCTTCTCAAAGCCGAATTTGGTGATCTTAGACTCAGAACCTGACCACAACCAATCTTCCTGTTTGCTTAACAAAAGGCTTCGCCACTCTCAATCTCATCAACCTTTATCTCCGATTTCATTAGACATGCCACTACTTCGGTGATTTTCCCCATGAAATGAAATTTTGAGTGCAAACATCCTCATTTCCTAGAACAAATCAACATTTATCTCATAATATACTAAGAAAAATGGATTAAAAATCTAATGAGTTTTTGGACTCATCAATTGTAAAATACTGAAAAAAATAATACAAGAAAATTCACCAGAACTTGTGATGAGGATCACAAGTGTTCAATGTCTTGTCAATGCACACCAAGGCACCATCCCCGAGTGAACTCCACTGCCACTGATTCGTGTGCAAGTAGGCTTCAATCAAAATTTATAACCTAATTCCTCCACGTCGAGCTTCAGCTATTGCAAGATGTTACCAGGCCCAACACGTAAAGTGACGGCCTTTCTCTTCAACATTAAAATGACTTGCAGTGAAAGATTGAAACTAGTGAATTCAATTTGGATTGCAGGCATTTGATTTATAATAGTGGTGTTTGATTGCAAAACCATTGCAGAAAATAACTAAATGTAAAAGTGAAATCCTTTCAGTGTTAGGTCACTTAGCTTAGGATCCTAGGTCAACTGAGGGTTTCTTGGGGTCATTTCCTCGGGTTGGGGAGGATGACCTATAGTCATATCCCTAACCGAATCTTCATTTAGCTGTAAAACCTAATCCAAAATAATTATCCTTTTGAAAATGCCATTCATTATCTGATCAATGACCCTCAACCCTCTTCGAGAAACTAAGTCTCCCTACTCTCACCATCTGCCTCATAAAACGCAAGTGGAATTCACTTGAATCTCAAAGTGGATCTAGCAATAAACATCCATCGAACCCCAAAACATCACTCAAACACAACCATTCATAAAGACTCAAAGTGATCAAAACCCAAAGTTGCTGAAAAGGCGTAACAAATAAATAGCGGATTACCCGTGGTGAAAACACGAAACCCTTATCTCGCCTAGATCCATTGCCCAATAACCTTCTTCTTCAAGGATGAAGATTTTCTACCCACTCATCCTTAGAGGGTGTTTGGCTAGTGAGAAAGGGAGAGAAAAATGAGAAAAAGTGGAGGAAAATGAAAAGAAGCGGGAACCGCTAAAAGCTTCCCGCCTAAAAATTTATTAATGAGCAAAAAATTTTCCCTTAAAGTCTATACAAATGGCTTTAAACACATCCAAGATTACTACAAATCACTACAAAAAATAAATGAACTACCACTATTACAATGGGGGCAAATGTAAAATAAACCAAAGACAAAAAACTCAAAAATAAAAAAGGCGTAGAAGGTGAAGAAGGAGAAACTTGAACAAGGGCAAGAGAGAAAGGCAATTTCTCAAGAACATCATACCTCTTGTGTTGCGAAATTTCAGTCCCGTTTCTGTTTTTTCTTTCTTTTATGGTTTCCTCGCTCTTTCTTCTAGTTTCCTGACGGCTCCTGAGTTCAACTCGATTTGTTTCTGGATCTATTCCTCGATGAGAGCCTGACTTAAAACTCTTTCTTCTTATACCAGCCTGGCAAAAAAACCACAAAAATTGTTGCTGAAAGAAAAATGCGATATAGCCTTACTAGGTCCTTAACATGCCAATTAGGTTAATTGCTTCTTGATTATACAATAAAAGTGTGCTTCCAAAACCCTTCAATAAACAGGTCCAAAATAATTTATTTAGGCGCCTAATCAATCATGAAATTCATCTGCATCCAAGAATAGACTCATCGTGTGTGTCTAGGCATGATGTTCCCCCCAAAAAAAAAAAAATTATTATTGATTCATTCTGGGTTGCATAGGATGTTGAAGGGCAAGCCTACCACTGCCTCTAGTGAAGATTATACAAGCCTACCACTACCTTCGGTGAAGATTCTACAAGATCTAAGGTCTCTAAGTCTACTATATGATATTAGCTCTAGGAAAAACAAAGGATTGGAATATTGGATTAAGATCCATGTACATATGCTAGGATTGGCTTAACATTTTGCATCGGTTATTTGTAAAAGGCTCATTTGAAGCTTTGAGAGGCTTTCACATGATTTAAATGTAGATTAATACTATAATTATATTTAGTGGTGGAGACTTGTGATAACTTAAACCCTTACTTTGTATCATCCTTGAAGTTGGGTTGTTTCAAGTGTCTTTTAGTCAAATGGATTTAATTACAACAAAGGAGAAGAAGATATAATCTAAAAAAAACAGTAAATGTAAAGTGGAAGATTCTATATGACCAGTACTAAATAACAGTTTTAGCTGCAGATACTCCTTTATTAAAGGCCTTATTTCAAAATTATTTAGTATGAACATGATATTCGAGGGGAAATGGTAACAAATACTTTACATTTTATATAACATCATTTATCTTTCATGTCTTCTGTAAAACCATGGTACGAACTAGCTTTTCTGCTTGGAAAAGGAGTCCCTTGCAGGATTTTCAAAATTTATGTGGCATAAGAAAATGTTTTCACAGCGGTCCAAATGTAGCATATGAAGTTTAGCCTCTTGAATATGGTACACTGCCTAGCTAGATAGTGTGATGAGAATTACAATAGTACTCAAGGAATACGTGACATTGAATTTATTTGCACTATGCCACAAAACATAGAGGCTACACTCTGAAATGGTAGTGAAAGTGAAAACGATTTGTTTGTTAAGCTCATAAATCCAATGCACCAAGAATATTATTCTTCGGTGTATGGTTTGTGATACTTGACAGCAGAAAGAATCTACCTTATTATATTATCCATCCGTATTAGATTTCTGACACTGATTATTTATCTTTTTTGATGGGCGATATGCTGTTAGAAGATATTACTCATTAGACTAAAGCCGGATATGCCATGTATCAACAATAATTATTCAAATAAAGTACCATCATACGCCTTTCACTTGCGATGTCTCATATAGTTGCAATGTTGTAGAACGCTCATCCTGTCACCCTCATCTCCACATTAGGTAATCTCTGGTGATGTCTCTTGTAAACCCAAAATTCTAATTTCTAAAAATGGTAAAAGGTAATTTTATGTCAAGTACAAGACTTCATCATCGAAATCGTCTCACGAATCTAGCCACCACGTCAAATTTCATCGAATTCCGAGACAGTTGGAATTTCCCATTTTTTTAGGCAGCGATAGGGGTGCGGGACAATTGGCACATTGTTAGTAGCTCAAGAGGTGTCACGTGTCATGTGTAGAATGAGTCAAACATGAGCTCAACTAGGACCCATAAGAGACATGTGGCAACTTGTGAGTAGATGGAAATCCATGGTAGATGGATAAGTGGATAGGGTGTAATCAAAAGAACCACTTAGAAGTGGACAAGTGGCATGAGAGGACAACTTCTCTTGGCCAAACTTGACCCAACCAGTTTGGGAGGGAAAGATAGAGAAAGAAGGAGAAAGGAAAAGATCTTAGAGTGATAAGCTCTCACTTCTCTCTAGATTTTTTAGAGAACGGTCCGTCAAATCTTGGCGAGACAAGAGGCAAAGTTCATCCCCACTGCAAGAGCTACGCGTGGGTACCGGTATTATGGAGTTTTGAAAAACTCCGGGAGGTGGGGTTTTTCTCCTACTTGATTTATTATTTGGCTAAGAGACATTTTAATGGATGGGGTTATCTTGAGGCCTGGATGGCCGTGTTTTTAGTTCCAAATATTGGGACTAATTGATGAAATCCCTAGAGTGGTTGTTGGACAGTTTTGAGACTAAGGTCGACTGTTCCTACATGACTTCAGGTGTCATTGCGGTGCTATTTGTGTGATTCTTGTGCGCTCCCAGATGACCTCGTGATTGTTTATTAGCCCATGTTAGCTAATTTTGTGTTATTCCTATGAAATGAATAAATATGTTGTTTGTGTGAGTGATTTTCAAGCATTATATCAATATGTGATATATTAACAAGAATTATTGTGAAATGGCATATTGCATTTCATATGCACTGGGGTAACCTAGAACAGTAGGTATGAATGCATGACATGAAAAACATGGTTGTAAAACGAATTTGATGGGAAGATTCTCCGAATAATTGCCTTGGAGAGTTGTCCAATAGTTCATCTTGGAGGATGACCCATGACTGTTTCGGAGAGTTATCCAGCAATTCACCTCAAAGGGTTGTCCAATAGAATTTTATCGGAAATTGGTATTATGTTTTCATGAACAGAAACCTTTTGTTTTGAAAACAGTATTTTCTCACACTGGGCTTAGGCATGTGTGAGGGAGTCAGTGAGGACTGGAGCCATGGGATTGGGCATGTAGACATTCGGGTAGGATTCATGAATTCACTTGAATGTGTGTGTTTGCCATTGCACGAGAACTTAGGTGGGGAGTAACCCTTGTAGGAGATTATCACTGTTGGGCTTTGCACACCCCTTCGTGGGATCCCTCTTTCAGGTACAGGGAGTGTTCAAGGAGACGACCCTCACTAGAGTCCTCTTTTGAGAAGAAAGCCGACATGTGGCTTTGATTATATATTTTTGTAAAACATGTAAAAAACATTCTGACCGATACATGTTTGTATAAGAGTGAAATTAACTCTTGAAACTATTGTAATATAGTTGATTATATTTTTGTGAGTATGGATGTATGGGCCCAACGTGGCCATTTTACTCATGTATGGGTCTCATTATATGAGACACACAGCTTTTGCCGCTGATCTGCGGGTCAACGAACCCCCGGGTTTAGGGTGTCACAGTTCTTTTCCATGTTTTCCTTTTTCTATTTTTTATTTCTAACATAAATGACTTTTCTTTTTTCTTTTTTGTGTTTTTAATGAGTCGAGATAACATGTGCAATTTTATGGAAATAAAGTCAAGTATATATTTTGATTTCTTAGTTGCCGTTTCACTCATTCCTTCTTCATGGGGACCTAATTGCCTAGTTGTCACATGAATGTCTTCTACTGTTTCTATCAAATAAATTGGTTAAAAACTTGTCCATCCTAATTGATGAAATATGTCAAAGAAAACATGCCAAAGTGAAGAGAATTTTGTCGATGCCGAGTAACTATCGTGAGGTAGGAGTATAGATAGGGGTAGTTGCTGTTATATATATATATATATATATATATTATCGTGTGTATGAGAACTTTAGTCCATTAGAAAGCTATTTGAAGATATCTACTTTCTTTGTAAGGATTCAATAAATACTTTGTTCCCTAATAATCTTAATGGATAAAGTCTAATGTAATAGTTATTGGACATAACCAACTATGCTTATACATGCCTTCTCAATCTCTCTACCTCATAATGGCCTATTTAAGATATGGGTTTAGGACATTTCACTTGTGCTCAATTTATAAGAGAATTGAATAAATGACTCAATGAGTTTCACTTGTTGTCTGGGCTCTATGATTAAAATTCTATTTACTAATGTATTATTAGTATTAGATAAATAATTTAATTTATTTACGCTTGGCTATCGCATATGTAACCTAAAATAAGTTGTTGATTGTTTGTGATTTGGAATATAAGAATTTGGGTTAATAATATTTCGACGTTTAATTTTTAGAAGTTGAATCTACTATTTCATTTTATATGCATAAATTAGGTTACTACTCTTTTGGACCATCCAATGAGAAATGTTTGTTTTCTTTTAGATGTCTAATGATGAGGAGATTCCCCAACAAAGTACTTCACAGAAAATTCGAGAGACATCTTCATCTGGTGAAATTCAAAAACCTTGACAAAGTGGATTTCTCCAGCAAGCATCTATATACAGAATTATTTCCAAATATTGCATTTCCTCATCTTCAATCTCCATCATTAACAAATGGGTTGCAATGAAATTTCCATACCCTAGGGTTGTAACTGCTTTACAGTATTTTACGAGTTTGGTTGGGGCTCTTAATTATTTGATGTTGGTTAAAGTTTAAAGTAACAGATTTAATGTAAACATGAAAAAAAATCAAGTAACCTTTATATATGTATATGTCAAGGTAGCTTAAGACTTTGCTTGGCATTGGCATAGACAACATATATGAACATTTAACTATCGTAACATATATCCCTTTCCTTGAGATTGAAAAACTGTTATTAAAGGCCTTTTTTTGTCAGGAAGCTGAACCCATATATAAACACACACAGTCAATGAAAACCATATGTTACATAGTCTTTCATATGAAATTATAAACGGAAACTCAAAAGAAAAAAAATTAATAATTGACACAGACTGGAATAAATTCACATCAAAGTGGCTCAGATGACAATGTCTCTAATCTTAGTTGACATTGCAACATGATTAACATAAATTTAGGAAAAAGGCAAATCAAGATTGAGATGTGAGATTATATGTTCAATAAAGCATTGGGTACCATCCATCTCTTTAACTTATCTTTCCTGCAACAACTCTATCTAAATTAAGTCATACAAATATGCCATATGTGTTAACATTAGTTCATATAAGGTGGTGATTGCTGCATAGTCAGATGGAAGTAATATATGTCTCATTATTGATCCAAATTCTTCAAAGCCTTGCTTTTCAAAACTTGTCATGCACCCTCAATGCAAATCAAAAGATAAGTCATTCTTCTCCATATGTTTAAGTATATCATGACATGCAATTTTAGACGGTACTGATCCCACAAAAAATCCAAACATAAAAAATTCACCAGGCATGACATGACTATTTTCCGACACGTCTCATGCACCATAAATCTGCCCATACAACCCAAATGTCAACTTGAAGAATACGCCTTAGGAAGAAAAAGAATGGACAACACAGGTGTTGTCGGGCGGTAACTCGCGTCTAACGGCACACAACCCGCTGTCGCTGAAGGAATCTACCAAAAAAAACCAAAGAAATATGAGGCATATTAAATTATTCTAACTAAAATGAATTCAATATTAAAAATTTTAAATAAATAAGCAAAATAACACTTACTCGTTCAAAACATGGACTTTAATATGGTTATTTTTAGAAATTGCATGGAGGTGGTACATGAAACTAGGCCACAGATCATCCAAAAGTTTCGCAAGTTCTTTGTTTGTGTATATTTTGAATGCTTATATGGATCGATCATCATTTTATTTTCTTACTTCTTATAAAAAATTTAGAATAAAATCAATTATTTGTCCTTATAATCAAACCATTAACTTCATATTGAAATGTGAATCTAACCTCATTCACATGTACGACCTCATTTATGCTGAATTAAAGGAAATTGTAGGATCCCCGACCTATTTCGCGGGCCGTTAGCTTAACTTTCTCAAGGTGAGGGTCAGCATTCTTCTCCAAATTCTTAATCCAACTTGGGGTGCGTAAGGCATTTATCTCATCCATGACTTCCTTACGATTCGTGGTATATTCTAGCATCATTTTGGCATGTACCAAGTACAACAGCCTACCTTGAGGTCCCAAAAAATTTGGGTGGCTATCAATATTTGATAATATATTTTTCCTGCATATAAGGAAAATATTAGGGTCCTCTAAAACATAAATTAAAATAAAAAAATTGTAGTTAACCAATTTTTAATTAATAATCTTACCTTTTAGATTTGGTGTTTGTAAAACCCGAGAAAATTCAAATTTTATGAAAAATGGTAAAATGGTATTTTTGGTCAAATCTAGAATTTAGATCCGGGGATGATGAACGGACTTCAATCGCAATCGCCTCACTAAATCTAGCTATCACGACTTCGAACCGAGATACCGGGAATTTCATGTTTTTCGAGGCACTCCGTGCCTGGGTGGTCAGGAGGACATCTCAGGAGAGACATGTGATGTAACAAAAGTCACCTACTACATGTACCCATGTGACACATGTTGCGTGATTAGTGAGATGATAGAGATAAATGGTTTAGATTAAGTCCTGTGTCAAAAAGCCTTGAAAGTCAAACTAAAGGGACATAAAGGGAATTAAGTTAAAAGAATTAAAAGAATAAAATAAAGACATAAGGCTTCAACTTCTCCAATTTTTGCTGGAAACGTGCAGTGAGGGGGAGAATGGAGTTTTAATGAGAGAAAGTGCAACTTATCTCTAGATTTCCCGGCTTTTGGACCGTCGGTTCTCGTTAGGCTAAGACGCAAAGTTGATCTACGCTACAAGGGCTACGCGTGGACACCAATTTTGTGGAGTTTCGACAACTCCAAGAGGTAGGGGTCTTTTCTTACTTGGTTTATTCTTTGGCTAAGAGCCATTTTAATGGATGGGGATTTGTTAAGGCCTGGATGGTTGTGTTTTCAGTCTCAAAATATTTGGACCGAGTGAGTAAAATCCCTAGAGGTCGTAAATGTAGTTTCGAGACCTAGGGTTTTACTGTTCACGTGATTTGTGTGTGATTTTTGGGTTGCTTGGGTGATTCAAAATGAATTGCTCGTATTTTTTATTAGCCCATGTGAATTAATTTTGATGTTATTGCTATGAATTGAATAACATGTGACTGGCATATGAATTTGTTGATATATGCATGATTTATATATTAACATGAATTGTTTGGAAATGGCATAATCCATTCCATATACACCGAGGCACCCTAGGTGTGACTGCATGACATGAAAGAAAATAAAAAGAAAAATGGTTGTGAAAGGAATTTTAATGGAATATTTTTCGAAGAATTAGGTTGGGAAATTGTCCAACAATTCACGTCGGAGGAGCTCATGAATTGTTTCAGAGAGTTATCCAAAAAATCAAAGGGTTGTCTAATAGAGTTTACCGAAACTCGGTAGTATGTTTTCTAGAACAAAAACCTTTTGTTTTGAAAACAGTGTTTTTCTCACATTTGAGGGCTCGAGACATGGGATTGGACATGTAGACATTCAAGTAGGATCATGTATTTGCTTCAGTGTGTTTGGTTGCCATTACAAGTGCACTCGTGTGGAAGTAACCCATGTAGGAAATTATCACTATTAAGTATTGCTCACCCCAGAAAGGGATCATTATTTCAAGTACGTGAGGTTCAGATGGACGACGCCACTAGATGCCGAAGCAGGGGAAAGCCATACGAGGTCAGGCAGATACTGTGATAAGGAGTGTATTAAAATTTTTAAATCTTAATATATGCTCAGATAAGAGCATGTATCAACTCTTGAACCATGGTAATATAGTTGATGTATTTTTGGTGAGTATTGATGCATGGGCTCAAGTGGCCATTTTTACTCATGTATGGATCTCATAATATGAGACACATTGTGACACCCCAAAACCTGGGGGTCGTTTGACTACCCATCAACCTGTGGAAGTATGGGACTACCCTCCGAGGCGATTGTGTTGGAGAACCTTCCAAACAATACATGGGCTCCTCCGACGTGTAATTGTAGGACCATCTCCCAACACCATTCTACGGAAAATCATCCTGTGAAATTCCTTTCGCAACCATTTTCAGATAATTCATGCCATGCATACACACCTAGTTTCTAAGTTACCCCGGTGCATATGAAATGCATTATAACATTTCAACACAATTTATACAACACATGCTAATATATAAAACATGATATACACTAACATGATTAATCCACGCAAACATGTTATTCAATTTCACAATCTATTACACCAAGAATTAGCTCACGTGGGCTAATTAAAAACTACGAGCAATTCAATTTGAATTACTCAACCAAACACATTATTTCACAAAAATATTTTGTGAACACTATTCATGTGAACAGTGGAACCCTCGGGTTACTGTTCACGGCCAATCACCAAACATCAGTACAACTTTGTGAACCCGAATTTCATAGCCATTTCCGGCCTCATACACACCACAATAATATTTATAGCACAAATTATACCATTAACAACCCAAACAGTCCGTGGACAGTCACGGACTGTCCAAATGGGTTTAAAAAAAACTTCCACACCTTGGTTCCACGATTTGGGACCGATCAAATGGTCGTTCAAGGCCTCAAACCAACCGAAACATACACAAAACACTTAAACAAATTGTAACTTCAATTAGGATGAAACCCCTAACTCACGAAGTTTTTCGAAACTCCAAGAAACCTAAGACCTACGCTGCCCTTGATGCGAACCGCTGCTCGTCTAAAGAATTACTGGTCCGACGTCTCGGCATTTGTAGGACAAGTCACAGACACTCCTCTCACTAGATTTCAAAAACCTAAGCTATTGCATCCCTCTTTTCTTTTCACATTTTGGCTTTGGCTCCTTAAGGTAGGATATGACACTATTCCCTTTTTCGTCTTATTATCATTAAAATTTTCAAAATGTCATCCATGTCTCTACTGATTTGACACGTAAGATAACCCTACCGTCCGCTTTCCATCATCCCTACCACGCAACTTACGCCATACGAGATACGTTATGTGCGACTTTGTTACCTAAAATTTCGCTTTTACGACACCGATTCCTGCTCAAAAACTCAAATTCGACCGCCCCGACCACAAAAATCAACGTGTTAAATTTAGATTTGCGCGAGATGATTCCAACGGTGAAATCTGTTTCAATAAAATTTGCCTAGCCTGAGCACACAAGACGCACGCTACAAGGGCCATATCGCGGTCAAGCACGACCGTGTCGTGGCCTGGAGGCCCCTGGGCCAGGTCACAATATGTTGAGGCGTAGATCAGGTCGCAGCGCACTTAACGCCTAGCCGCATACGCCCTTTCGTCACGACAATCTGTATCGCGACCTAAATTTCCCCAAATAGCCGTGGTTTTCGTGTCACGATACACTCATCGCGGTATCGCGACACAAAACCTCAACCATTCGCCCTACGCCCGCTGTCACGATACAATCCGACCGTGATCGTGACACTTCCATCCAACCCGCCCAAATTTCAATCACGATACAAATTTTGTATCGTGACACTGCACCTCCTTCAAACCAGGCCAGCTTTCTAGCCTTTGTGTCACGATACAATGACTGTATCGTGACCCAATGCTTATGTTAAAATGGGCAATAGCCCAGTTCAGGTTTTGCACCCCCTTTTGTTTTCATTTTTCATTATTTATTTTTTTTTACACATTTTTGCTACTGGAAAATACCTGTAATATAGACATATATATATATATATATATATATATATATATATATATATATATATATATATATATATATATATATATATATATATATATATATATATATATATATATATATTCATTTTCCTCTGCATCACTAAATAATTTTAGCAAATCTATAAAACTTTAGAAAATAATTTTCTTCATTTTTTTTTTAATTTTATTCTTGACCTTTTTATCCAAAAATTTTCAACCTCCTCTTCTCACACTACACCTAGTGTTCAACCTTAAAATTTATTAAAATTTTATTTTATTGTCCAATAAACCAAATAAATTTATTAAAATTTATTTCATTTATTTTCTTTCCGCTTACACCCCAGAAAAACTCCCAAGTTTCTAACACTTCTATGTGCTACTCACTAAGCACACAAACCAATCACACAATTCATCAAATCACACAATCACACACCAAACACATGCATGCAGTGTTCTAATATTTATCCCGTGATTGTCTAGGTACCCACATACCTAACTCTAACATAAAGCCACCAAGTGGTGATGTTCTTATCTCTTAAAGACTATGGCCTTGGCCCAAGCCCCTCAAGCCCTAGGTACTCATTTACCTAAACTCTACACCCATCGAGCTCCCAAGGTAATCATTTACCTAAGCTCCGATACCAAGCTATGACGCCCCAAAACCCGGGGGTCCGTTGACTACCCGTCAACCTGAGGAAATCTATACTGCCTCAGACATGAGACACACAAGATAGAGTAAATGGCCACTTGGGCCTACATGTCATACTCATCCAAATACATTCAACAAATTATATTACATGGTTCAAGAGTTATACATTACTCTTAATACAAACACATATTAAAATTTACAGTTTTAATACATGTTACACTAAAACATCAAAGCCACAACCCGACTTTCTTCAAAACCAGCCTCTAAGATGAGCCGTCTCCTCGTACGCTCCCTGTACTTGAAATAATATATTCCCTCGATAGGGTGAGCTAATGTCCAGTAGTGGAATCACCCTAAATGGGTTACTCTCCACCTAAGTGCATATGCAATGCTCAAATGTAAACACACATTTAAGTAAATGCGTGATCCTACTTGAATGTATACATGACCAACCCATGTTCCGAGTCCTCACCGACTCCCTCACACCTGCCTAAGCCATGTATGAGAAAAAAATCATTTTCAAAACAAAACTTGTTGTTTTCGACAATACACTACCGAAGTGTAGGTAAAAATATGGGACTACCCTCCGAGGCGATTACGTTGGAGAACCTTCCAAACAATACATGGGCTCCTCCGACGTGTAATTGTAGTACCATCTCCCAACACCATTCTACGGAAAATTATCCTGTGAAATTCCTTTCGCAACCATTTTCAGATAATTCATTCCATGCATACACACCTAGTTTCTAAGTTACCCCGGTGCATATGAAATGCATTATAACATTTCAACACAATTTATACAACACATGCTAATATATAAAACATGATATACACAAACAGGTTATGCAATTTCACAATCTATTACACCAAGAATTAGCTCACGTGGGCTAATTAAAAACTACGAGCAATTCAATTTGAATTACTCAACCAAACACATTATTTCACAAAAATATTTTGCGAACACTATTCATGTGAACAGTGAAACCCTCGGGGTTACTGTTCACGGCCAATCACCAAACATCTGCATCTAATTTCGTGGAACCCGACTTCATAGCCATATCCGGCTTCATACACACCACAATACAATTTATAGCACAAATTATACCATTAACAACCCAAACAGTCTGTGGACAGTCACGGACTGTCCAAATGGGTTTAAAAAACTTACACACCTCGATTCCAAGATTTTTGACCGATCAAACGGCCGTTCAAGGCTTCAAACCTACCGAAACATCCACAAAACACTTAAACAAAGTGTAACTTCAAGTAGGATGAAACCCCTACCTCACGGAGTTTGTTGAAACTCCAAGAAACTGGTACCTACGCGTTTCCCTTGCTGCGTAGAACCGCTTTGCTTCTTGGGTTCAAGAATTTCGATGGCAATGACGCTCCGATATTTTAGGACAGGTTGCACACACTCACTAGATTTCAAAACCTGTTTAATGTATCCCCTTTCTTTTCACGTTTTGGCTTTGGCTCCTTAAGGTAGGAGATGACACTATTCCCTTTTTCGTCTTATTATCATTAAAATTTTCAAAATGGCATCCATGTCCCTACTCTTGGATTTTAACACGTGGCATAACCTGGGCCGTCCGTTTCCATCATCTCTTTACTCATGAAATTTATGTCACATGAGTATATCTTATAGGTGACTTTTGTCACCTCACATTTCGTTTTACGGCACCCGATTCTCGGTGTCTCGAAAAACGTGCAAATTCCGATTGTCTCGAAATTTTACAAAATTCGACGTGTTAGCTAGATTTCGCGAGACGATTCCAACGGTGACATCCGCTTCGTCATCCGAGATCTAAAACGTTTTTGGATTTTTACCGAAATTACGATTTTGCTATTTTTTAGAAAATTGGAATTTTCTGGGGTCTCAAACAAATAGGTTTTCCGCGGGTTGACGAGTTATCAATGGACCACCGGGATTTGGGGCGTCACATTGTTAATGTAATGCCCCGTCCCGAGAGGGTGTACGGTATGAGTAACCGTAGGGGCGCATATGTGTATCAAAAGATTTTCTTAATTATTTAAGTGCCATTGTAATATTTTTTTTAAAGTACTTTTTAAGGATGAAATTGTGAAATGATAAATTGATTGAACTTGGAATTTTGTAGTATAACAAGGGTAAAGTTGTAATTTACCAAAAATGAGATGAAAGTCATAAAGTGACAAGAGTGTAAGCCATTTTTAGAAATAACAAAAGTTTATTTGGCAAATATTTAGGTCATCGAGGACCTATTTGTAGTTAAAGGAAACTTGAGAGTATATAAAGGAGATGAGACAAACAAATTTTATTATGGTCTCATTTTTGGCTAGGTCTTCACGGTTGGAGGAGAAAAGGGAGAAGAAGAGAGAAGAAGAGGGAAGGCAAGGAGAAGCAACAAAGGTATGTTTTCTGTATTCGGATCAAGTGTATTTTGATGTCTAGGTTACTGTGATTGCTAGGGTTTTTCTATAGATGATTAGTTGTTGCTTTCCTAGGGTTTTGTTAGGTTATTATCCTAACCCTAAATTTGTTGAATTCATGTGGGTAAAACCTTAATTGGTATGAAATAAACAAAGAATTCTTCCTATTTCTATGGTTTTGTATGGATTGGTGGACCTTGGTGTTCTGGGATTTTATCTAAGGTGGTTATAAGAAGTTCTAAACCACCAATACAAGTGTGGTGGAGTTGTTTTGGCTAAACTCCATGTTGGTTTCGAGGAATGGTTGTAAAAAGGAGAATGCTGGGTTTTAAAGGAAATGTCACAAATTCGTAAAACCCCGTTTTTGTTTCACATAGATTAAGTTATAATAATCCAAATGAATTGATTCCAATTGGTAAATAACCACAAGCGATATGAATACAAACGTATAGAAGGGACAAAGAGCAAATTATAGCTCTAAGGCTACCAAATACGGACTGAAAGGTGAGCTCTTGTAGCTCACTGGTTATGCTATATTTTGGGTATTGTTGTAGTGTTTTGGCCATAAGTGGAGTTTCACTGATCCAAATTGAGTGATTCAAAATTTGGGTAAAATATATTTCTAGGGGAATAAGGTAGATAAAGGAAGTGCAAGCAAATTGTAACCCCAAAGTGCCCATAAACTTTTCAAAGTGGAGCTATGTGCAGATTATGTTCTGCCAAATTGAGTAATCTAGATGTAAAATACAATAACTTGAGTTTTGGTGATCCAAATTGGGTGATTCCAATTGGAGAAGAAACCTTAGAACTATAGCTTCAAATTAGTGAAGAAATAATTTCTAATTTATGGAGTTAAGACCCCAGAAATCAAAGATAACAGTAGGTGATTTAGTGAGCTAACCAATTTGGCATTAAAAAAAATGTTGTAACTTGTGTTATGTGGTTGAGGGCCTTGAAGAAGGAATTTTAAATTCAAACTTTAAAGAGATGTCATTGGATATATAAAGGACTGATCTGGAGATTTTCATACTTTTGAAGACCGTTTGAATATTTTTTGGGTACTAAAGTCCACAGAGTATTGTTGGAAAAAGGTTTACCAAAATAAATGGTTTTTTTTGTTAGGGGCTTTTGGTGCTCAAGGGTAAATTTTTTCATTTTACTTTATATGAATGTTGTGTGACCCTAAAGTGACTTGCATGTGAAGTACGTTAAGTTTTACACTATATGCAGGAGATTAATGTTTTCGCCGTATTCGTTTGAGTGTGTATGCTAAAAGCAA
Source organism: Tetrastigma voinierianum (assembly GCA_016808115.1). Lineage (NCBI taxonomy): Eukaryota > Viridiplantae > Streptophyta > Magnoliopsida > Vitales > Vitaceae > Tetrastigma > Tetrastigma voinierianum. Next base: position 205,700 of record JAEQBH010000269.1, on the reverse strand, counting down.
AGGCGGGAAAGTCAGGAGTCGTGTTTCAAGTTTTGGTAAACAAAAAGGTGAGTGTTCTAAACCTATTTTTCAAATTCTAGTGTATTATTATGAACTGTTTTACATTGGTATTTAATAGTTTTCATTGTAAACCATATTTTAAAGGAAGCAAGCAATGAGTTTTTAAGAAAACAATGGTTTGATTTAAACCATATGTGAAAAGAAAACAAGTAATGGTTTTGATGTATTCAACAATACTTTTAAAAAGCAAGCAAGCAATGGTTTTGAGTTGTAAAACCATATTTCAAAGAGCAAGCAAGCAAAACAAAATATATTTTATAAAACAGGCCAAACTTAAAATCCCTAGTTTGCTAAGCATACCCGGTCAGAGGTATTCCGTACGTGCGCGGTGGTGTTAGGACATCATTTCATGCATTTTAGATTTGCCTGGTCGGGAAACTTAGTTCATGTATCATGCCATTTAAATGAGACCGTGGCACGTACTGGAGTATATAGGGTTAGCGCGCTAGCTAGATTATGGTGATATAGACCAAGGTCATTCCACCTTATTTACTAGAAAAAGGGGAATTGAGCCAAGGCTCTACCACCTAGGTGATGTGGACCCAGGTCCTTCCACTGGCACGGTTGAAGCCTAGGCTCCCGTGTTTACTAGGGTACAGCAAGCGAGAAAGGCCTCTAGTGGTTAACCTTGATTTATAAGCATTTTTCCATACAGTTTTGAAATCAACCACTGGTACACGGTTAAGCCAAGGCTCCCGTGTTTATAAAAAGTTTTATGAATTTTAAAGCAAGCGGTTGAGCCCAGGCTCACGTGTTTATTAAAAGTTTTATAAACTTTAAAGCAAGCGGTTGAGCCCAGGCTCCTGCATTTATGAAAAGTTTTATAACCTTTTAAAGCAAGGTAAAGCAAGCAAGCAAGAGATTTATGAAAAGTTTTATAAACTTTTTAAGCAAGGTAAAGCAAGCAAGCAAGAGGTTTATGAAAAAATTTTATAAACTTTTAAAGCAATCAAGAAGTTATGAAAAGTTTTATAAACTTTTAAAGCAAATCAAAGCAAACCAAGCAAGTAAGGTTTCTAGAAAATATCTTGTAAAAGAGAGTTTTACAGTTTTGAGATATTTTCAAAAAAAGCAAACATTTTATAAAGCATACACTCACTGAGCTCGTTTAGCTCATTATTTTGTTGTTTTAATGACTATTTTCCAAGAGTAGGTCAGTTGACCATCCGCCACTGTATAAAGGAGATCAAGTGCCGTGATTGTTTACGGTAGAGCAGCTTGGCACAGATTTCGTGATAGGCCATAGCGACTGTCACAGCCGCACCCACCGCCACCTAGAGAAGTTCTCGAAGAACCTGGGAGGTCTATCGAGAGAGCACAGAAGCTGGGCACCAAGCCATATGACGGTAGTGGTGATCCAGAGGCAGCCTGGTTATGGTTAGACAAAGTAAACAAGGTTTATGGAGTTATGGGCTGCAAGGATGAGTAGAGAGTCTTGTTTTCCAGTTTTCTGATGGAGGACAAGGCTAAGGATCGCGGGATGTCAGAGACGTGATAAGATCCCGAGGGTATATCATGGGACCGCCTAACAAGAGTTTATCGACATATTCTTTCCTCAAAGTCAGAAGGATTCGAAGATTGAGGAGTTCTTCAGATTAGAGCAGAAGAACATGTCAATATTAGAATATGAGAAGAGGTTCTCATAACTAGTTAGATTGGTTCCATATATACAGGTTGATGAAGTCCTTAAGTGCAAATGGTTTTTGGCAGGATTACAGCACCGGATCAGAGTGCATTTATCTGTGGTTCCTCATAATAGATTTGGGGACATAGTTGAGGCCGCTCTGAGAGTTGAGCAAAGTACTATGGCTATGTATCAGAGTAGGAAAGAACGTAAGAGGAATGCATCAGGCACTTCTTAACAGAGCTATGGTCAGTCCAGCAAAAAGAGGAGCAAGGGCACAGCTTATAAAGGCCGAGGTGCAGGTCGAGGAGCTACCTCTAGTCAGGGATCAGTGAGGCCCCCAGTTGCCAGGAGTGACACCCAAACCATTTCTCCCATCTGTCATATGTGTCAGAGGCGACACCATGGGGAGAGTAGGAGATATAGTACAGGATGTTTCAATTGTGGCCAGGAAGGCCATTTCAATAGAGATTGTCCTCAGTTGATTGGTTCGAATACATCACTGCCCTAGCAATTCCCAAAGACTGCAGATAAGTACTTATAGTCTTCAGGAGGTTTCATGAGAGGGGCTAGTAACTGGCTGTAGAGGCGTCGTGGTAGAGGTAGAGGTAGTGCCCTAGGGATGTAGACAGAGACCCATACTCAGCGTAGTTTATGTCAGAATCGCAAGACGCAGATGCGCCCGCATGTGGTTATTGGCATTATTTCTATCCTTGATCATGATGCATATACATTAGTGGACCCAAAGAGCCACGAGATTCATTTGCTTCCTGTGCCTCTTCTGGGGACGTCGCATAGAGACCCACCCACAGAGGGTCGTGATGAGAGTGTCCTTCCAACAGAGATCCGTTAGTCTCTAAATGCAGTCATAGATAGTAGTTTTATTCGTACACGTAGGGGTGATCGGAATCAACAAAATTTGCTTCCTATGTTCCCCATCGTCGTAGTCAAGCCACCGCAAGATAGCGGCCCAGTATCGAACACTGGACGTGGGTTTTCATCCCACGAATGATTCGCAGATCAATGTTTGAAAATGGTGAGACTTTTGGTTGGATTTAGTTAAAAATAGGGGAGTTAGTTGTTCACTAATAACTGAAATAGCTTAAATGAAAGTGTGAAATGGTGACCTTGAAGGCTTAGGTCACTAGCTTGATAACATGGGGGTATTATAGTGTCCTCGAGTTATTTCCTCGCATTAGGGCAAATGACAAATAGTCAAAGCCAAAACCGGATCTTTGTTTAGCTATAAAACCTAACCCTACAACCACTCCTATTTGAGTCAAATCAAATACTAAGCATTCAAAGTCCCAGTCAGTTTGAAACCCTAGCATTTAATCATTTCAATGGCTCACGAATGACATCTAAAGAATGTCATGCATCTACTCATTAAGAATGCACTGAACCCAAAGCATGACAAGTATTGACCAAAGGAAAGACACTAAATGGCATTAAACCCCAGTTTGGAAAGTTTGAAACCATAAATGCAGTACCTGTATCATTTAAAGCATGAGGACAACCTGTAGTAGCCCCAAAACCAAGCTAGTAACCCTTCTTTTCAAGGCTTTGAGGCCTAGCCAAGCATCCCTTGAGTTGTCATCCTCAAGGGGTGTGTTTGGCAGCCGAGAAAATGAGAGAAAGAGGAGAGAGAAGAGAGTAAAATAAAACCTAAAATTGAAAGCTGTGGGAAAGCTTGCATAAAATGGAAAAGTTAGGGTTACAAAGTTGTAGGGGAGCTTATATAGCCAACCCCAAGGTGTGAAATGACAAAAATGCCTAAAATATGAAATTACAATAGGGACAAAATGGTAATTAATCAAAACGTGGTCGTTTGGAATAAAAATATCAAAAACACATGGTAGCCATTTTCGCTATGCAGGAAATTTCTCTAGCATAGCGAAAATTTCGCTATGCTAGCGAAATTTCGCCAGCCTAGCGAAAATCACAAGAGATAGCGAAAATCAAAATTTTTGCTATGAATAGTAATTTTCGCTAGGCTAGCGAAATTCACACTTAGCGAAGGTTTCTACAAGAAATTTTCGCTTAGATTACAATTTTCGCTATGATTACGAAATTTTCGCAATCCCTACGAAATTTTTACAATGCATAGAGAAAATGTTGTTTCCTCCTGCTTTGCCTGTTTTGCCACTGCATCACCCTTTCATCAATTCCACTTCACATTTCTACATTTTTTTGTTGATGAAATCAATGTAAATCCTTAGCATTCAGCACCAACTTGACATAAAAGTTGAAATTACTGGTTGAGGCACGCAAATACCTGAAAAATTACCAAAAACAAACTTGAAATGGAATCAGTGGTACTAAGTGGACTTGCACATGGCAATTGGCTCAACTCATATGATTAGTGCTCAAAAAGCACTCAAAACCTATCTTGAATAGGATTCAAAATAGCACTTTTTGGGCACTAATCACACCCCCTCAACCGACACGTTGCTAGTCCCTTAGTGATTCGTGCCACAGTAGGCTGAGCTAAAATCAACAATATTTATATACACCTAAAAGCCTTACACCGCCGTGAGTCAAGCCATCGCAAGATAGTGGCTCCAGGGTCAAACACGGATGGGTTTTCATCCTAAAATGGTTTGCATCAGGCATGAAGGTAAGGCTTTCTATTCGACTTTTGGATTTGTGATTCAAAAAACAAAGTGGGAATGAAGTTGAAATCAAAACCTGTGAAACTGAAATTAACAAGTGGAAGAAATTCACTTTGAAGAATTAGGTCACTAACTTGGCAAGTTGTGAGCAAAACACATGTCTCGTTAAGCAACTCCTAACCGAAGCCAATACAGATGCGCTTATGGTCCTCAGTTAAAACCCTAACATTCCATTATCATTTTTTAAGGCTAGTAAAGAATCATCTTAAAGAATCATAGTGCATCTCTACCGAGCACTCGAATCCTAAAGCATGGAGTATTGGCCAAACAATAAAGTCAATGTTATTTAACCCTAATTTGAAGAACCCTAACATGTAAATGTTACCGAGGCAAGTATGACCTTATCTAAAGAGCCAAAGACTGGCACTAAGCACTGGATCTAAAGCATGGAGAGTATTGGCCAAGACAATAACATCCCATGTTATGCAACTAAGTTTTGAATATAAGGGCCATAAATACACTACCCGTGTCTTTTAGTACAAGAGGACAACATGCTTAAGCCCCACTGCCAAGCTAGCTTCCTTCCTCTTCAAAGGAGGCTTAGCCAAGCATCTCTTGAGTTGTCATCCTCAAGAGGTGTGTTTGGTAGCCGGGAAAGTGAGGGAAAGAAGAGAGAAAGAAGAGAGAGAAGAGAGAAAATAAAAGCAAAACTTAAAAATAAAACTTTATTTACAAAAGCAGTAAAATGAAAACTTACAACCTTATCCTCCTTCACCAAAATTCTCCCCCAAAAACTTCTTTTTATTACAAAACATGAGGGGCTTATATAGGCCTCCTCAAGGTATGAAAATACCAAAAAACCTAACAACTAGGCTAAGTTATAGGACAAGAATGTAATTCACTGGGTTTGAAGGCCATATTAATTACAAAACATGACGAGGCATGCAATTTCGCTAAAGGTGAGGAATTTTGCTAATTAGCGAAATTGAGAGGTGTAGCGAAAACATGGAATTTCGCTAAGGGGTGCCATTTCGCTAGCTTAGCGAAATTTCGCTAAGCTAGCGAAAATTATGTGAGAAGCGAAATCACCAATTTTCGCTAAGGAACAGTGCTGGAGTGGCTAGCGAAATTTGCCATTTTCGCTAAGGTTGCGAATTATTGCGGTCAGATTATAAATGATTATGAATTTCTCATTAGTTGCGAAAATCTCACGCTTGTCGTTCCTCCCGCTTCTCATCCCGTCTTCAATCGCACTTCATTTTCTTCACCTTGCCTTGGTTTTCCGATCGATTAAGCCATTGATGGTCGAGACTTAAATTCCAACCTTCAAGGATCGATCACGGTATTGAGATTGAAGTCCAAAAGTGTTCCAAAGTCTACAAAACAACCAAAAACACCCTCTAATTGGCATAAGTGTTACTAAGGTAACATGAACACTTCAATTGGTATATATGACATGATTAATGCGCAAAAAGTACTCAAAACCTATCTAATATAGGGTTCAAAATTGTACTTTTTGACACTAATCACACCCCCAACCGAAACGCTGGTTAGTCCTTAGCAATGCAAAATAAGAATTGAGATGCATGTGGTGATTTTCAAAAAGGTTGTGATTCAAAAAGGTTGATATGCATATACACATTACTTTAAACTGAAAGATCGAAATCAAAATTTGTAAACCGATATAAGAGAACCAAATCCATAAGAGAACAATTTCAGGTCAAAACCAATTCCATGATTTTCAACTTGGATTTCCACCTAAGTCTAATGGTTCTTTTTATATCCAGATTAAGTTAATAAATTGCAAAATTTGTTCCCTCCCCCCAACCTAGCATTTGACATGGCCTTAAGCTGTTGAACACTCCTAGATAGGGTTAGTCACACTTTTCTTGCTTTTTCAACTATTTTGTAGGGTGCAATGCTTAAAAATTCAACTTCACCAAAGTCCGTGTAACGGGGGTCCACCGATGACTCCCAACCAATTAAGGTTTAGGCATCGTCAAAAGGATCAAAGACCACTAACCCAAAGGCTTCACCCCTGACTTCAACCGACTTCGAAAATCAAGCACCTAAGCACCAAGCAAATTCTACCTATCCACCCAGCGTAACGAACACAAAATCGATGATCAACCACTTAAGGCTTAGGGCATCGGGTTTAAAGGTTACATATACCGGATCGTGTTTCTGCTTCAAAGCAAAAATTCATGACTTTATTTTTCTTTTTCTTCTTTTCTTTTTCTTTTTTTTTTTTTTTTTTTTTTTTTGAAGACAACATTGGTCTTCAATTGTTGGTAACACAAACCTATCCTAGGTTGCCAACATGCCTAAGGCCGGTTTTGCAAAGTGGAAGGAGGCATACAAATTTACAACCTATTGAAACAATCTGGAGTGCAGTGTGTGAATTAGCATAAAGGGGGAAATTTTCAAGTTGAGATGCTGGAACAATGACTGAACAAAAATTTGTTTCAAGCATGGGATTTGTTCTAGCATATAGGTGACAAACATGATTCAATCATCCAGTTTAAAGCAATTCAATTGTCCAATTTGAAGCAATTCCATTGTTCAATTTGAAACAATCTTAATGGTTCCGCCTGGGAAGAAAAACACACGTATATGATGAATACATTCAGTGATACTATAGAGAATCGAACATTTAAACCACAACGTACTCACATTTGGCATAAGAATGTGTAATTTCTAATCTCTTCTCGTGTTTTCGTACTTCAGGTGTCTTTTAGGTTTAAAAACGTAAGTGCACAAGGATGGGTCTAGAAGCTAATACGGAGCAAATGTGATGTGGGGCGAGCAATCTACCTGCTGTCCGAACCCCAAATACAAGGAAAAGACTGGAGGACGTCCTACCCAGAGGACTTAAAGTCCTACCCCAAGAGAACTCGTCGAAAAATCGGCATGGGATTGTGTCCCACCCCAGAGGACTTAAAGTCCCACCCCAGAAAACTCTGGCCGGAAAAGTGGCAATGAGCAACCCCTACTGGTAGACTTGAAGTCCTACGGTGACTTAGCTAAGCTTGCGTGAATTGTCCAAGAATTCACTCCATACGCGAGGGCACTCCTTTCTCTTAAGCAACCAAAATGGGAGGATCACTGAAGGGACTATAAAAAGAGAGGATACAAGTATTCGAGGATCATCTTTTCTCTCTAAGTTTTTTGCCTTCTTTTAGTTCTTCAATTTCTGTGGTTTAGGTTTTAATAGTTTTTCTCCATTTTCTCGAGCGGTACTTGTAGATCCGCATTTTCTCGTGATTTCCTTTCTTTTAGAAGTTTCGATTAGAGAGTTTGCAATCTTTTCAAAGACAATATTTGGTCTACTTTAAATCTTCGTATTATATATTCCTCATTCTCAGTTTTACAAGTTAACTTTGATTTCTTCAAGATCCTGTTTTTATGATTAATTGTTCTTCAATTTTAATCGTTCATATAAGTTTAATGGAGTTCTAAATCTCTACCATTGATCATATCGGAAATCACTCGATCAAGGTAAAGTCCCTCAATTCCTCTATTGATTTTTTAAATCTTGATTGTGTAATATTGATCACTTGTGTCAAAAGGTTTTAAACCATTAGTTGGGCAAATTCTTGACAACGTGTTAACGAGATGTTTCCGGTACACGTTGTGCTTGATCATAATGCCAACTAAGGGTTCATTTTAATTGAGAACAAGTGTTTAGTATTACTCGATCATCTTTATTTTCTAAAAGCATTTAAAGATAAATCCTCCATCGAAAGCCGTTTATCAATGGTTCCTAGATGAGTTTACAAACGAGAGGTGGGACTTACCTGATCATAAGTGAGTGGAACCCTAAAAATCCCAGCAATTGTCTTTCTATTTTAAAACATCCAAACCAATCAACCATTCAATCAAATAACACAACATTACAGTTTTCTTTAAATTAGACTTTTAGTGGAGAATAGCTCCTATTGATCAAATCCAAATCGCATTCACTCCCTCGTGGAGATGACTCAGGATTCCCACAAAGATACAATGCTAGAGCACTATACTCCTACGCTGGGGAATAAATTAGTGATACTAATCGTGACTAAGCATTTTCGCGCCGCTGTCGGGGAGTGGCGACTAACCAAGTTGATCTCGAAGAGAAGAGGTAATTTGCAATTGCATCGCAAATCCCAGACGCTCTCCATTTTACTTTTTATTTTGTTTTGTTTCGCTTAGAAATCTCAAAGGGTGTCTCTCGGGATGTGAGTGAGTAGCGCATGCCTGCCGGGCTCGCAACGAGAAAAATCGACTAGCAAGAACCGCATCTTCTAGAAACCTTGAGGAATCTATAGTAAGCCATGTGTCTCAAGATAACATTTCACCTCAAATGGATAATCCTGAGAATCAGCAAGGATTCTATGAGCCTCCACAAAGACGGGAGGTGATGCTACACCTCCGTGAACAATGAGAGGGGGGAGGAAATGGTAACCTTCAGCGAAATCAATATAGAGTTCCTCCTGCTCCTTTGCCCAACGTAGAAAGAACCCTTCGAGAAATTCCCCGCAACCCCGTAGACCACTACAAATTCTTGTATTCAGCCCCGATGAGGCTAATCACCTCAATGGCCTGAGATGGATCCGTCTTCTACCAGTATACCAAGGGTTCGAATCTGAGAACCCTTACTCATTCATGAGGGATTTCGAGGATGTTTGCAGTGCATTCCTCTCCACCGGATCCCCTCTCCACATTATCTGTTTGGTCTTATTTCCTTTCGCTTTAAAGGAGAAAGCCAAAATCTGGTTCCATTCCCTTGCACCCAATTCGATCTTTACGTGGGAGAACATGCGGAATGAATTCCTCAATGCCTTTTTCCCTCCCCGCACGTACCAATGCCCCTTCATGCGAGCAATTCAACTTTTTCCGAAAAGCCGGTGAATCCCTTCGCAGCAAGATGGGAAAGATATAAGGATCTCCTCCATGCTATCCCTCACTCATGGATTTATGTTTGACAAAATCGCGCATTACTTCCATCAAGGATTGTCTTTAAGTAATAAATTAGTCGATCCAAATGATGTGTGCGGTGGAGAATTTTATGAAAAGAGTGCTAGGGAGGCAATCCAACTTTTTGACACTATAGCAGAGAATGCTCGAACTTGGGAGACAAACACGCTCTTAGATATTCATAAAGTGCATAAGAGCCACTGGCCAGGTGGTGAACCACCACCTAAGAGAGAATGATGAGTTGCGTGCCAAGATTGCTAATTTGACAAGGAAATTAGAGGCCATGAGATGAAGAAAGTTGAACAAGGTAACAAGCGCACCATTACTCCTCGAAGACCAAATGGATCTTAGAGTAGAGGAGCTATGGCAAGAGGCGACGCACTTACACACTCTACCATTAACCCGCCCAAATCTTCCTCAAGTTGGGCGGGAGCCATTCAAATCTGAACAAGCCAACGCCTTAATTACCAAAGGAAACCTTCAACTCCTCAATACCGAAACTTACAATCCTCGCTGGGGTAAACATCCCATCGTCGAGAATGAGGGAGGGACCACAAATTTTCTTGCCAAACAAATCATGCCCTCACTATCCAAATCAAGGTTTTCCAAACTCCATTCCTCCATTTCAGAATGAAGGTCCCCAAGGATTTCAAGGAAATCCCAATCAAGGTCATCATCCACCAAACCAAGGGAATCAAAACTCACAGCCTTACCAACCTCCACATAAGAGAAGTCTGGAGGATATAGTTACCTGGGGCCGTGATGCATTAATAACAATCCACAAACACAGTAACTCCGAACTGAGACCGAACGATGCGAGAACCTGATAACCAAGTTGACTTCACCCATAGGAAACCACAGGAGAAAGGGAACTTCCATCACAACCCATCCAAAACCCACAAGGTCAAAATAGTGAAGTTTAGGGTCTGGGAAGGAGGTACCTTGAAAGCACTGTAAGGCTGTCACTACCCTTCGAAGTGGTAAGGTAGTGGATAAAACTATTCCAACTAAGGAACCATCACATGAGTCGCATAATGAATTGGTTAGGGAGGATGAAGAATCAGACACACCTCATGTCCCTAGTACAAAGGAATCTGATGATCACCCAGAGGAAAATAAGTCCACCCATATCCCCCTGCTCCATATCCTCATAGACTGAGAGCACCAAAGAAAATGAATAACCATGCGGAGATTTATGAGCTGTTCAAACAAGTTAAATTGAACATTCCCTTGCTAGATGCCATTAAGCAAATCCCATCATATGCTAAATTTCTGAAGGATTTATGCACAGTGAAAAGGAAATTAGGTGTCAACAAGGAGGCATTCATGATCGAACGTTTACATCCCTACTTCCGAACACCTCATTTCTTAAATAAGAAGACCTGTGTAGCTCCTACTATTTCTATAGTAGTAGGAAATTCAAAGTTGGGGCATGCTTTAGTGGACTTAGGGGCAAGTGTTAATTTGTTGCCTTATTCAGTATATGTGGATTTAGGGTTGGGAGAATTAGAGCCGACCAATATCACCCTTCAATTAGCTGACCGTAGTGTGAAAATTCCTAGAGGGATAGTGAAGGATGTATTGGTCCAAGTGGACAAATTTTATTTCCCGGTTGATTTTGTGGTGCTTGACACTCAACCTGTGGTGAACCAAGGAACTCAGCCTCCCAATTTTCGTCGACCATTCTTGGCAACCGCACGCCATCATACATTGTGGGAGGCTTAATGACACTTTCTTATTCGGGAACATGACCGTTAATCTGAATATTTCAATGTAACAGCGGAACGGGAGATGAAGAAGAGGTTGGTGCAATAATACGGGTTGATTCCGTAGGCCAAAATACCTGGATAATGTCTCACATGATGATCCTCTCAAGACATGTTCGGGTCAGCCCGACCACGAGGAAGTGACCACTCGGGAGTCGAGTTTCTCCACTGGAGCACCGAGCATAAAGATGTATTTGAAGTTAATGGGTGGGCACCAAAATTTGAACCTTTTCCACCGAATGAGGATAAGACATTGCCTTCGGAGGAGAAGCCACCTAAGCTTGAGCTAAAACCTTTACCAACACATCTTAAATATGCATTCTTAGGGGAGCAAGACACTTTTCCAGTAATCATATCTTCCTCCTTAGACGTGACTCAAGAAACTCAACTTTTGGAAATATTGAAAACCCACAGGACTGCTTTAGGTTGGACAATTGCAGATATTAAGGGAATTAGTCCCTTGATTTGCACACATAGAATTCACTTAGAAGAGGATGTTAAACCTTCTAGGCAACCACAGAGACGATTGAACCCAATAATGAAAGAAGGTGAAAAGAAGTTTTAAACCCGGATGCTCCAGGTTATTTACCCTATTGCATAGCAAGTGGGTTAGTCCAACACAGGTAGTTCCTAAGAAGTCGGGAGTCACAGTAGTTGCCAATGAAAATAATGAGCTTATTCCTACTCGTGTCACCTCAGGATGGAGGGGTGTGCATAGACTATGTGAAACTTTAATGCGGTGTACTAGGAAAGACTCATTTTCCTCTTCCATTTGTGGATCGATGTTAGCGAGTTGCAAAGGCATGAATTTTATTGTTTTCTTGATGGGTACCAGGTACAATCAAATTGAGATAGCTTCTTTAGAAGATCAAGAAAAACTACATTTATCGCTCTTTGCATACCTTCGCCTTTAGGAAAATGCTCTTGATCGTGCAAAGCAATCTGAACTTTCCAACGGTGTGTATGACGGGTATTTTCATGACATGATAGAAATCATATTGGAGAGATTTTCATGGATGATTTCTCGCTTTTTGGGTGACTCATTCAGAGTCAAGTTAGAAAACTCACAGTAGTGTTTCCTGGAGAGGTGTCAAGAGAAAAATCTTCATTTTAAATTGGGAGAAATGTCACTTCATGGTAACACAAGGAATTTTAGGCCACATTGTATCAAAGATGGAATCGGCTTTGATAAGGCCAAAGTTGAATTGATTTCCAACCCTCCCAATTCCTAAGTGTGTTGTAGACATAAGGTCATTCTCACTGTGCTGGATTTTATCACAGTTTATAAAGATTTTAAAGGTATAGCCCGGCCATTATGTACTTCGCTTGCTAAAGATGTCCCTTTCACATGGTCACAAGCTTGTGACACCGCTTTTGCTAAGCTCAAACATGCTAGTGTCACCACTCGAATCATGGCTCCTAACTGACCTCCCATTCAGAGATCACGTATGATACTGACATTATGCCATGGGCCGTGGTCAGGATGCAGGGAGGATGTGTAAAGGCTTTGTCATTTACTATGCTGCAAGACACACTAGACTCTACCAAAGCCAACTATACAAACTACGTAAAAGAGTTTCTAGCGCTCGCTCGCTTCTAGAAAATTCAGTCATATATCGGTTGCCCCCCGTGACCATCTTTACGCATCACGCAGTTTTCAAATACTGGCTTCCTCTAAGGTGATACGAAACCAAGGTTTACTTAGGTGGATTTTAATTGGCCAAGAATTCAACTTGACCATCAAAGATAAAAGGGGGTCGAATCCAGTCGCACCACCTATCTCGATTAGTTCAAGAATCCGAATTCCCATGGCATACCCATAGGTGATACTCTTCTCGATGAGCAACTTTTGCTCTTGTACATTACTCCTCGTACGCCGACATGAATTACCTAGTCATCGGCCAATTCCACCAATGGACTTCTCAATTAAAAATAAATTTTTGACAGATATTAAGAAATACTATTTTGATGGGATCACATTCTATTTAAATACCCAATCTCGCATCAAATAATGAGAAGATGTGTACCGAATGATGATGTGTACGGATTCTAACTTTTGCCATTCGAAGCTTATGAGGACATCTCGCCCGAAAAAAATGTTAGCATAAGATTTTGTGTAAGTCGGGTTTTATTGGCCCACTTTATTTAATGATTGTTTTGATTTCTGCAAAACGTGTGCTCAATGCCAACACCAGAGGGGTCACAAAATCAAACATTTATTCTTACCCCAATTCTAATCATCAAATCTTGATTGTTTGCATCAATTTCATGGGGCCTTTTCCCTTCTTTCGCTATCATCTCTATATTTTATCCGTTGACTATGTGTCTAAGTAATAAGAGGCAATTCCAACAAGAACCAATGACCATAAAGTCGCTTTTTGAAATTTATAAAGGAACATATTTTTTCTCGCTGGGAACGCCGGCATTAGAAGCCATGATGTATGACTCACTTTCTTGCACCGATCTTTTAAAATCTATTAAAGCAAATATGGAGTCACCCATAAAGTATCCACGGCACACCCACGCATCACTTGAATAATGCCGAAGAATAATGTGTGGGAGATAAAACATTTTTAGAAAAGACTGCCCTAATCTAAAAAGACTGTCACTCCGTCTTACCGATGCCAAGTATACCGTACGCTTTTAAAACCGTCCCTTAGTATGTCTCCCCTATAGGCTAGTTTATGGCAAGGTTTGCCATTTGCCAAGAGATGGAACACCGTGCTTATTTCGGGCTATTCGAACTTTTAATTCGATCTGAATCTGCTGTGTAAGAAGACAGAAGCAAAATGAACTTGAAGAGTTGCGGAGGAGTCGCAGGAAAGCCCTGCACTTACAAGGAGCTGCCTGCTCATTCCATGACAAATCCATTGCCAGGAAATCTTTCGAACCCAATAAGAGCACGCTGTACAAATTCCGACACATCTATTTCCGGAAAGCTCCCGCTCCTGGATCGCCCTTTCATTGTTAAGGTGGTCTATCCATATGGAGCAGTGGAAATTGAAAATCCAGACAATGGACACTCCTTCAAGGTGAATGGCCAACGCCTCAAACCGTTCCTTGAACATTTTAATCCTCATGAGCATAGTGAAGATTTGGTAGACCCGCTCTACCAACACTCTCCTTCCAAGTAACATCACTCTCAAGTTGTTGTAAATAGTTTTGCTTTTATTTTTTTTCTTATTTTTTTTGTTTTTATTCTTTTTCCTTCATTTGCGTTATTTCCTTTTCTTTTCAATAACATAAAAAATAAAAATCATGGGGCTCTTGTTTCTGTGAATCCTCCTATTTTGTTGTGGGGGTACCGTAGTTCAATGCATTGGGGACAATGCTTGTCTCTCAAGGGGGTGTGTACACTGTCATCGTAACTATGCGTCAAGAGTATGTTCAAGTGGGTCAAATTCTTCAAAATTTGCCTTCGAATATTATGTTTTTACCTGCATCAGACATACCTACTTGATCTCATACTCTCCACATCATCTTAACGCATGTGCATCTTAACAAGCACACACAACGAGCCTCATATTATTCTCGTGAACCGGCTTCCCCTTGCATTCTAATTGCTTTTCTCACCCATACCACAGACTTAGGCTCAAAATTCTCCTAATCTTGCCCGTGATTGCGTTTCCCCCAATTGTGCATCATTTTAGCTGGTCATGTGAATTTCATGCATCATAGTCTTTATGGAACACCTTGCATAAGTGGAAAATGATTAGAGGCCATCATTTCGTGCATGTACCCGTGATTTGAAATGAGTCTCAACCTCACCATTTTGAGCTCAAATTGTCAAGTTTATTCGAACCCAGGAATCTGAATTCATGGAACGCCAGCTGATTCTCATGGAGAGTCGGGAAGACATCCCAAGAATGAATTATTATAAAGGTAAAGTCTACAACGCAATGGCCAGAAATCCAACAAGAGAAAGCAGACATGTAAAAAACCCGGATGAAAGGCGCTTGAACAAGTCAAGATTATGGTCGCACCAATTATTCCAAAGTGGAAAAATATATATATTCATTACATATATATCCAAAAAAGGAGAAGAAAAAATTCTGTGAGGACTCAAAAAAAACAACTAAGAGCAAAGTCCTACCGTCGACTTTGAATCACCTGGTGACTTGACAAAAGTGGGCAAGATAAAGTCCTACCGCCGACTTTAAGTCCTACTCAGATCTAAAGTGAAATTGTGCAAAAGGCTTTTAGCCTAAAAATCTTGGCACCTTCATATCCCTTGCTTTTAACATCCAACAAGAAGAGCCTCTAGCCGGTGTCCTCCTCCAAGCTGCCTGCTTCGGGATGCTTCTTCGCTGTGGTTCCCGTCCAGTTCCAGACATTACCCGCACTGTTCGAAGGTAAGTCAGACTACTCTCCACAAAGATTGCCGCTTCTTTCAACAGATACAGAACCGATATCGTTGATTTTTGCTTTCATGTCACCGTAGGATTGTTTGACGGGAGGTTATGCTCTCCATAGTGGGCAAGAGACCATCGTTAGATGTCACAGGTCACCAAAGAGTCATCAGAGATGGAAAGGCTCTGGATGTGATTATTTACTTTGGCCATTCAACATATCATTATCACGCCATCTCCATGGCACGCTCAGAATACAGAAGTGATATAACTGAGTTCCTCTATGGAACGAAATGAAGAAGAGAAAAGCCCGATGCCACCAATGAAAAAGAGAAAAGGAAAACAGACATATCTTCTTCGTAAAGAGGATCTATCCGAGAGTGTCGACGAGGAGATCGAGGCTATGTTTCACAAGATTCCGAGGCGAAGCACGAAACGTGGGTTCAAGTATGATAAATAGAGGTTTCGTATGCGAGAGGGGCGCCAACCTGAAACATTTATATACTCACCCCATCGTGCAATCATACAGAGCAAAATATGCACTTAGCATTCAGGATAGGGTAATTGGCCTTCAATAGTTCTAGAATTTATCTGACTTGAAGGAAAATCAATTGGTCACCTCTGTGTCGGAACCTCGCCGATGGGAAAGCACTTCGTGTCACCCCGACCGATAGTAATACGCCTTAGACAGTGTTCGCCCGACGCCACGACCTAACTTTTATCCACTGTGTAATATTAGCTTCGATGCCCACTTAACGAGGCTACGCACCCATCCCTGCACTAAGATGATTTATGAGACAAGAATTTATCCCGGAAAGTTGAAGCCTGAATATGCCTCGATTTAACAAGATCATCCACAATCGTGTTTGACTGTGAATGGTTGTGAGAAGCTTCCTTACTGGCTATACCGATTCACTATATATACGAGGTTATGATCGGAAAGTTTATTGATTACGTGATTAGTCATATGAAAGGCTGGATGAGATAGTTTTACAAAGATCATACCAAAACCTAATATTCCGTCTCTCTTCACATGGACGTGACAGAAGAAGGATGAGGGGAATGGTGCTTAAAAGAAAAAGAGAGTGATACTCCCAAGTAGAGCAGATCACGACTAAGACCTCATGAAGAGTCGGCAAAATTTCATTGGTGCCATTGAATTAATGGCATGCCTCCATCCCTACTGGGACCACTTCTTCCACGCCCAAGACTTGAGGAGTTACATCGCTTGAAGAGGATGGAGCGATCAAGGGTGGTTCATGCATCCTGGGTGCTGGTATAAATGGGACTGACGCTTGGTTGTGCTTCGACACATCGGCACAGCCGATAGCTGCGCTACCTCCGGATGAGCCAGGGTCGAAGAGTTGTAATTTAACAGCGTGGGACGAGGACGCATTCTCCTCTGATGAGGATGAGGATGACATTGCATACCGCATCAGGTCGCACAGGTGGTGCCAGTAATCGGTAATGACCTTAGCCAGTGTCATGACAACACCCGTTTGATTTTTCCTTTCTTTCATTAAACCCATGGCCACATAAACCGCAAGACCTTTTGATTCGACTTGTGTTTTCTCGCTCTCCTTTAGACTCTATGCATGATGGTTACATGTTATATGCTATATGTGATTATACTTATTTATCATTACAGTTTATTGCAAGCATGACTATTCAGACTCTTCTAAATCCACAATCCCTAATCGAATAACCAATTTGTGTTTGCATGTTATAATACTCATTGTGGAAGAATGTGTCAGCAATTGAGTCATGCCGGTGTGTACCAACGCAAGTGAAGCTCTTCATTCCATAAGTGGTTGTTTTTGAAAGATTTTTGCAAAGCCATATACCGAGCGCTTGTTTAGGTTCATACCTAGCGGTATTTATTCTAAATCTTGCTAGACAGTACATGCGTGTTGGGGTGATGAACAACATCGAGATAATTATGTGAGAATTTAACACATTTAAACCACAATGTACTCATTACTTGGCATGGGAGAACAAGTACTTAATCTCTTTTAGGTGTTTTTACTGGTATGTGGCCTTTAGTTGCCTAAAAACTAAGTGCAACACATGATAAGTTTCTGGAAGCTTTAATAGAAGTAATGTAGATGGGGAAGCAGCAATCGGACTGTCTCTGAAGTCCCAGCTGGGGCAAGCGAGCACGGAGATAGTCAAACCTACCCAGAGACTTTAAAGTCCCACCCCAGAGAACTTGCCGAAAACTGGCAGGACAGGTCCTAGACTTAAAGTCTCACCAGCACTTTCCCGGAAAAGTGGCAAAGGAGCAATCTCCCACTGACCTCAGTCCCCACCTGACTCATGAAGCTTATGGAATTGTCCAAGACCACCATAATGTAGGCACTTTCTAAGCAACCAAAATGGGAGGACTGTACTTTGAAGGGACTACATGTGCCAGAGAGGATACAAGTATTTCAGGATCATCTTTTCCTAAGTTTTTTAGCCTTCTTTTAGCTTCTTCAATTTTAGGCTTAGGTTTTAATAGTTTTTCTCCATTTTCTCGAAAGTGGTAATTTTGTAGATCCAAATTTCGTATTTCCTTCTTTTTAAGTTTTGATGAGAGTTTGCAATCTTTCAAAGACAAATATTTGGTCTACTTTAAATTCGTGACAGGTACTTTCATTCTCGCTTTACAAAGTTAATCTCATTTCCTCTCAAGATCCCTGCTTATGATTAATTGTTCTTCTTCACCTTAATCTGTTTCATATGTTTAATGAGCTCCAACCCCACCGGGATCACGGAAACTCACCCCATCATGCAAAGTCCCTCAATTCCTCTATTGATTTTAAACCGATTGTAATATCGATCACCAAAGTCGAAGAGCTTTGGAAACTGACATCTAGGTTAAATGCTTGACAAACGGTTAACGTAGATGCTTCCTGCACACGCCAGGTTTCGATCATAATGCCAATCAAGGGTTCGCGACTGAGAACAAGTGTTTAGTATTACTGATCATCTTATTCTTTCGAAGATGAAGATAAATCCTCCATCTAAAGTCATATCAATGGGTTCCATATTTACAAACGAGAGGTAGACTTACTCCGATCATAGGAGTGGAACCTCAAAAACTCACGAATTGTCTTTCTATTTTAAAAACATCCAAACCAATCAAACCATTCAATCAAATAACACAACATTGCCGCTTTTAATTAGACTAAATGAGAATAATTTTCATCAACCAAATCGCACCACCCCCGTGGAGATGACCTCGTGGATTCCCAGATATAACGCTAGACGCATCATAATTCACGCTTAGGAATAGAATAGTCATACTAATCGGACTAAGCAAGATACAATATAATGAAACACTAACATGCATAGAGATGCATAAGTTCCATGATATATACTAATAGTTGATATAGCCAAGTGAATAATACATGAACAAGCAATGATAAAAAAAATATCACTGCCTACTATGGCTAATACAAACAAAACTTAATCGTAATCGTGAGGCAAATTTTGATAGTTTCAAAATAAGACAAAACATGATAGAAGACACTCCTAACTCTAACTTTTCCTCCTAACCAAAGTGTAAACATGCCTCACTGGATAAGAAAGTTAGAGAAAGGAGTGTGACCACCTCACTCTCGTGGTGATAGATCTCGAAGTCGCCGCACTACGCCAAGATATCCGCGAGTGTTGCTGGAACCACGAGCTTAGAAATGCCAAGGTTCAAAATCTTAACCGAACCCAAGACCGGTAATCAACCACACCGCGGCAAGCGCCGCATATGCACCGACACATCTGTTCGAGGTAGCGGCAAATCAGGTAATAATGGCCACTAAGCTCTTGAAATTTTTAGCACGGGCAACGATAGGTCGGACTTTTGGTCAGCGCTTTGTGGATTGGCTACGAATATGTAGCGTGATAACACCGCAGCGGGGTCGCTGTGCATTGCAAAGGGCACTCGATTCAACTTCACTGGGGATTAGTCGGGCGATGTCTCTCGGGTCCCTTCCATCGCTTTTTCATGTCCATCAGCTTCTTCTCATTCAACAGAAAGTAGCGATTTTTCTTCTTCGTCTGGGCAGCCAAAATAATCTAGGGCTTCCTCGCAAAGGTTCAAATTTCACTATCGTCGGAGCTGACTCTAATCAGCTCAAAATGTCGTTCGTAACTCCCTAACATTTATCAAGGTCACAACCGCTTACTCACGCTTCAGAAGTAGTCTCTTCAGTGCAGGTTTATTTCATCTCACCATACTGATATTGTCGCCCTTGGAAAGGAGTTTTTCTTTTTTTCTAAATTGCAAAGAGATGATTGGACAATTTGAAATTTTGGCCATTAGTCGCTTCCCGCCAAGTGAACTTTCTAAAGGCTCCAAATTCTTTCGATTAGCTCTGGGATATTCAAGACTTCTATTCCACAATTACCATCACCGCACTTAGATTCAGAACGCCTCGCTCAACAAGGGACAAGGGTGGTGGTTGCCAGCGCCAGGTTTTGAAGGCAGCTATTTGATCTCTTCAGGTCAGAGGCATATATGGAGAGATTGCTTCCTGTGGGTAGATCGGGAGGTTTTCCCAATTTTTAATATAGGAATTACCACATGAACATTCATCATGGTCTACCCGATTCACAAATCAAGTATTCTCGACGCTTTTCCTTACAGTGACCATTTGACTGATGAAGTAGCAAGAAGAAGCCGGATGTCGATAACTCATTTACCGAGTAAATATTGATTTTTCATTTCATCCTCATCCAACCTCCGAGTTAATATGGTTAATCTTTCTCTCATCGCAGATTATCCTCGTGAACTGGCTCGAATGGACTCCCCGATAACTTGGAGTGTTTTATCCTCACATCCCCTCGATCTAGGTTCATCCCATGCCTGAGGTTTCAAATGCCACATAATTCAAGACGCCGATAGCCTCTGGCCGTGTTTACTTAAAAGTTTCCAGACACACGTTTCTGCAGCAAGTTGTCGGTAGTGGGACATCCTGCATCATAGAAACAGTCATACTAACATCCAGCAAGCCAAACCCATGGTGGACATGCACCGCCGGTCTCCATAAACCTTTCCTAACACCGGGTAAAACTTTTCACCATCATGAGCCGTAAAGGTATAAATTTGCTCTTCAAATTATTGGTCTTGTGAGCACCTAAAACTTTCAGAACTCGCCTCGGCAGCTCACCCCACTTCTAATGGTCCGGTGCCTCAATGAATCGAGCCATATCTCGCCTGGGTCCCATGGTCACGGAAATGCCTTTAGTTTCCAAGAACTATGTTCATCATACCTTCCTCACAGTGCAAACCTCCCCTGCAAAATCCCTAAGATGTATGGATTCATTTTCCATACCATGGTAATGTGGGGTGCGCAGGGTAACACAATATGGCCTCACTCAAGTACATCATCGCCAGGAGGAATGAGCACAGACGGGCACTAACTCGAGGAGGTGGATGTGGATCCTCATGGTTCTATATGCATTTGACCATAGGTTCCTGGTTGGCCTGTTGTTCCTCGTGTGTGGGGATCCATGGTACGCTTGTACACCAACTTCATATCAACAGTCAGTTGTACTAACTTATTCAAATTTTACCCTGATGTCTTTATCTCATCACATACTAATAAAGTTACAATTGTAGAGACAACAATTAGAACCAACAAAGATTGCTATAAAAGAAAAATTAAAACTAATCTAACAAAATAAATAAATGATCGAATGAAAAACTGAATCAACTGCTAAGGGCGATTGGGTTATGATGAAATCCGGGCGCTCAGAATCAGACAAAAGAGGTGTGTTGTTACCTTCACTTCTGTGATGTGGATCACAAGTACCTTCTTCTAACCCAACATTAGTAGTTTGGCACCATCTCCCTCGGCAACGGCGCCATTTGATCTTCGTGCCAAGAGCCGAGCTGGGTAACCATCACATTTATATATAATCAAGTTTACTTCACCGTCAGAGTCAAGCTATCAGAGCAAGTGGGTTCAGGGTCGAACACCTGGGATGGGCTTTTTATCCTAAAATGGTTTGCATCAGGGCATGAAGGTAAGGCTTATCTGGGATTCTTTCAATTTGTGATTTAAAAAACAAGGAATGAAGCTGAAAACTGAAAACTGTGAACCGAAAATTAACAAAGAAGAAATTCACTGAAGAATTAGTCACTAACTTGCGTTAGAGCAAAACATCCTGGGTTACAACCTAACTGAGTCAATATTGTGATGCGCTTATGGCCCCTTAGTTAAAAAAACCCAACATTCCATTATCATTTTTTGCTACAGAAGATCCATCTAGAATCACAAGCAGATCTTCACCCAGCACCGGAATCCAAAGCACGAGAGTATCGCCAAAACAATAAAAGTCAATGTTATTTTAACCCCAATTTGAAGAACTCTAACATGTAATGTTATCTCAGAGGGCAAGGGACCATCTAAAGAGCCACGCACTCCGCATTACCAAGTTAATCGATCAAAGCATGGAGAGATACAAGACAATAACATCCCATGTTATGCAATTAAGTTTTGAATATAAGGGCCATAAATACACTACCCGTGTCTTTTAGTACAAGAGGACAACATGCTTAAGCCCCACTGCCAAGCTAGCTTCCTTCCTCTTCAAAGGAAGGAGGCTTTTAGCTACATCTCTTGAGTTCATCCAAGAGGTGTGTTCAAGTACCTGAAAAAGCTGAGAGAGTACAGAGAGAAGAGAGAAAATAAAAGCAAAACTTAAAAATAAAACTTTATTTCTGTAAAAGAAAGAAATGAAAACTTACAACCTTATCCCTCCACCAAAATTCTCCCCAAAACTTCTTTTTTATTACAAACACGAGGGCTTATATGAAGTCTCCTCAAGGTATGAAATACCAAACCTAACAACTAGGCTACATAGACAAGAATGTAATCACCGTTTGAAGGCGGTCAGAGATGACCATGGAAAACATGACTAGGCATGCAATTTCGCTTAAAGGTGAGGGAATTTTACATTATTAAATTGAGAGGTGTAGCTTAAAACATGAACTTCGCTTGCGAAAATATTTCGGCTTAGCTTAGCTTAAATTTCGCTGCTTAAGTAAAATTATGGAGGAAGCTTAAATCACCAATTTCAAGGAACAGTGTTGGAGTGGCTAGCGAATGCCATTTTCGCTAAGAAGCAGAATTATTGCGGAACAGATTGCGAAATGATTATGAAATTTCTGGTTTAGGTTATGAAATGGCTGCAAAACCCTGCTTTGGTTGTTCCTGCTTCTCATCCTGTCTTCAACTGCATCTCATTTTCTTCACCTTGCCTTGGTTTTTCCATCGATTTTTGGGCTTGTTGATGGCTGAGACTTAAATTCCAACCTCATGATCGATCATTTGTATTGAGATTAAGTCGTGCGTTCCAAAGTCTACAAAACAACCAAAACACCTAATTGGCATAAGTGTTACTAAGGTAACATGAACACTTCACTGAGGTGAGTATGATATGATGAACAGCAAAAGTACTCAAAACCTATCTAATATAGGGTTCAAAATTGTACTTTTTGGACACTAATCACTTAGCAATGCTAAACAATAAGGGTATGCATGCTGTGCTTTTACAAAAAGTGTATATGGTTCAAAAAGTGTATGTACAGATAGGCTTTACCTTTAAAATTAACAATTTACACCCTGTTTGAAAACCGACATGAAAGAACAAAAACCATATAAGAACAAGTTTTAGGGCAACATCGATTTCAAGGAAGTCAACCTGAACTTCCACCAAAATCTAATTGTTCCTAAGGTAACTGAAATGCTGGAAGCCAATAAATTGCAAAGCTATTCTACCCCCAACCTACTTCATCGCCAGTTTTAAACTGCTGACCAACTTAAATAGATCGCAATGAATTTATTTTCTTTTATTTGATTGCATTGTAGGTGCAATGCTAAAACTCGACTTCACCAGTCCTGTAATCTGGGTCCACCGATAACTCCCAACTAATTAAGGTTTAGGCATCAAGCCAAAAGGATCAACTCGACCATAACCTGGCAGTTTGACTCTGACCGAATGACTTCGAGAATTACACCTACAACACGCTAAACTTACCCATCCACCGTAAGCGAACACTAAGTTTATGACCCCAACCAAATAAGGCTTAAAGTATCTGCTTTAAAGGTTTTCAAATTATATACCCCTCTGACCGTGTTCGTTTCAAGGCAAAGCGTCACTTGACTTTTATTTTTCTTTTCTCTTTCCTTTCTTTTTTTTTTTCTTTTGCTTTTTTCTTTTTTTTTTTCATTCGGGATATCGTGGTGCACATTGGTTCTCTCATGGCTACGGTAACACAAACCTATTATGGTCACAACGTGTCTAAGGCCTGCTTACAAAGTGAAAAGAGGTATAGTAGTTTCACCATGCCTGCATAACTGGTGGGTGTGAATTAGCTAAAAGGAATGTCTAAGGTTGAATATTTAAACTTAATTGACTAAAAACTAAATCATGCATGGAATATTGTTCTATCATTAAGGTAACATATGGCTCTACCTTTAACTCAAGAGTAGAAACACAAATAGGAACAAAAGTGATTTTCATAAAGTGTAGTAAATCAGAATACGTTATAAAGCTTTTGACATAACTAAATGGCTAATGTATGCTTAAAATAGCTAAACATAACAAAGTATCACCGCCTACTATCAGTTAGTACATGAATCCTATAATAAAATGAGTAGCAATATAGTTTAAAACGCATGGGAACATGATACACCTCCTAACTCTAACTTTTCCTCCCAACCAAAGTATAAACATGTTTCACTGGATAGAAAAGCTAGATAAAGGAGTGTGACCACCACTCTCAGTATGGGATCCGGTGGTCGCTGCGCCGTCACAACATGCCTATGAGGCTTTCTGCCGCACAGACCCATCTCCCACTGCAGTCAGCTGAGATCTCCAGGTGGCTCATGATACACAAAAGCATGGCGTGATCAGTTCTATATGGCCTCACTTCGGCCAACCTCTCGGTCCAAAGATGCCCGTTAGAATGGCAATGAACAAACAACGTCCATACCAAAGAATGGTCTCGAATCGGGAAAGACAGAATGATAAACGAGATCGCCGCGCCGATATGGCTGGCTCAGTTGTCGCAGGGCCGGGGCGTATGAGGTGGAGGAGGAAATGGAGGAGATGAATCCGCACTGTGGCCTCTCTACCTCTACCTCCACCTCAGAACAGAATACCTCCCTGGGTCCTCAAGACCCCATCCGTACCTCCCGATCCCGCCGCCGAGGAGAAACAGACGCAGATTTGCGTCAACGATCGCCCCAAGGGACAGACTGAGGGCATCCGGATCCTCTCTCACGCGGGCCCTCAGAATCCCAGATGCTCCGGCGACCGGGCCTGCACCGCAGATCAACAAGGGTAAACCCCGCCGATGCAGCTCTTCGTGGACCCCATCCTAAAGCAAGAAGAGATCACACGCCAGAGGACCAACAAGAATCCTCCGAGATCCGGGCACAGGCCCGAGTACGCCCCCACGTCGAACGAAGGTCGAATCCGGAACAAGCTACCGAGCAAAGTCCACCAGCATGTGAGGCTAAGTCGCTTCCGAAGAGTAATGTCCCGGCGCATAGTATTCGAAGTAAGATACGAACTATCTCCTTCAGATGGCCGGGCCAATCCCGATATCCTCCGTAATTGTTCACCGCCGGGCAAGCCCAATGCAAATGGAAATGTCCGGTGAACTCCTGAGTACTCCGTCGATCTTCAATGGTGAATCTGAGTCTGAACTGACCACTTGAACTCCTGGGAAGTCGGAGCGGTGCAGAACCTGAAGCACCACTCAGATAATAGACCACGAGTCATGAACTACAACAGGAGAACTGCCAGGATCGGCCACGGAGTCTCCGGAACCCGGGTCACTGTCAATGTTGGCACATCGCACGACTCCCCATGAAAGTCCCCTGAGCGAGATTCACATTCCTGACCATCCTGAAACAGTCGTCACTCGATCCCTCGGCCGGTGATATTATGGCGCCTCTCACCGGGCAGGCCATGGTCAGCGCGATGTCTTGCGGACTTCGTGCTTGATGTCCTGCTCGCTGAGGGTCGCCCTTCCTAATGTCGCCCTTCGAGGCACGGGAATAAAAGGCCTGGGTCCCATCCTAGTTCATACTTAACTCGCGCTCCTCAAGACGCCGGGCCACTGGCTACTCAACCGCAGTGTGTCTCGAGAATGGCACGTAGCCCGGCGTTTCGGGGTCTCCAACCCGAAGCAACGATGAATTGACCGATTCAGAAGCGAACCACCCGCGGCGTGACCTGGCGTTCCAGCTCCGGTACCTGCAGCGTATCGTGCTCGCGTACACCCACTGTGAGGCAGAGTACCACACACAAACAAAATTCCGACCAAGGCTTCTCGCGCCGTGGGTTCGGGATGGCGCACGTGCAACGGCGACGGCAAAGGTTCGAGACGCGGCTACGTTAGCGCGGGAGCTCAACCACGCCGGCCGACACCGCGTCGCCTGGCCGATGGTAAAGGCGGTGGCTGGGGCCCGTGGCCCTACATAAAGGTAGATGAGCAGGCCTGAGCGCAAAGGGAGCCAGCAGGCAGCACGCGCTTTAGAGCCGGTGACTGAGGCAAGGTAACAAACTGGGCTGGGTGTAACCAGGCTCCGGCACCGACGCAGGCACGAAGATGGGAGGCGGCCGCCGGTGGCCCACAAGCACCTGTGGCATTTGGGGGGGCGGTGGGCTGGTGGAAATGCTATTTAAAATGAGGCCCCTCCCTTTTATAAGGCCGTGAGGTATTTACTATTACTATGAGCCACTACATAATAGCGAAATCCTTGCCAAAACTGGATTCCATCTGCAAATAAAAAATTATAATTTGATTTAGGCTGATAAAAAAAATCAGAAATAATTATTTTAACATATATCTAAAAATAAAAATAAAATATAAGTAAGATACAAATACTAAAAAGGAAAGTTACTAAAAATAGCATACTATGAAAATTTACCAATTTTAAGCAAAAACCAAAAAATATTTTGAGCTGCAGTGTGGTTTCACGGACACCAAACCAAAGACAATTTTTACTAATTTCTATCTTACGGGGGTAAAGGAGGAGGAGCCTCGACTCCCAGCGGGCCTGTATACGCCTTGATGCTGATCCTTGGCTTGTTGGAACTTTCCTCATTGATGATTTTGGGCCACTATTGACTCATAGATCATGCGCATAAGCTCCCAATCACCGCTTCACTCGCTACCAATTTTGCTTGGTAATGCAGGGGCTTTTGCTTCTACATTCGTCAACCGAGCAAAACTTCATCAACCTTGATTGTCATTTCATTTGCTGTGTTTGTTATTCAAGTGAAAATATTGAGCTCAATGTCGCGTTGCCAAATGTGAGTCGCGATGACTCCATTTCTCGCAATTGATGATCGTGACGGGCAGCGGGCCAAAAATGGTCTTCCTAGGATAATCGGGCACATGAGCGCCGATCTTTGTGATTCGTTAAAACAGTAGAGCCTTCAAGTAAACGGAACAAGTGGGAGCCGGACGGAAAAGGAGGCGTACAAAGAAAAACGTGGGTTGAGACCAAAGTTAGAAACAATCAAGAGAAGAAATGCATGTCACGACATCATGTTGATGTCACACACCAAAAAGATGAGGAATGATGTCTACACCACTCAGATGCCCACCAGATTCGCCGATGAAGCCAAGAGAAGTCTTTGCAAACAAGAGGTTGCAACTAGTTTTAAATATCAGGTTCATTTTTATGTCGCGACATCACTATGTCGCTATAAAAAGCGAGTGTTCAAAGTAACCAAAACATAGTTTTCAAAAGAAGTCGCAACTCTGCACTCGATAAGTACTGGCCAGAACCGAACTCTGCAACCTTTTTAAAAGTCAAGGAAGAAAATACGATGTCATGTGAACACTCTTTCAAGTCGCGACCTAAAGAAGAGCTGAGCAGAAGAAATTGATGTCGCAACATGTAATTGAGGTCGCGACCTGGAAAATAGCTGAGGTTGCAACCTAAAGAAAAGAAATGGAAAGCAGAAGAGGTCGCGACATCACCATGAAGTCGCGACATAAATTTGAAAGTTATGAAGACAAGAAAACCACCAACAGAACTGCGACCAAGAATTCAAAGTCACAACATGAAGTCGCGAGAACAACAGAAGGTGGTCGTGAACCTAAATCGATGTCGCAACACAAACGCTGAAGAATAGAGATAAGTTGATAAACGCGACATTCATCCAGGTCACGACATCACCTTAAAGAAATCGAAAGAGGTCGCGACCACAAACGATGTCGCGACCACTAATCCAAGCTGTTGCAAGACAAAATGGTTGCTACTTAAAAGAAAGAGGTCGCGGCTGATCATGAGCAATCAAGACAAGTTCATGTGCCGACATCAACTTAAGGTCGCGATAAAGACGCTGGTCCGCTTTTTTGACTTCCATATGGAGCATTTTGGGGATTCACCCGCATTCTTTACGAGATAAATAGAGAGAGCTTATGGTAAAGTAGTTTTCTTTTCACTACCCGCAAAGGGAAAAGAAGAGAACTCGTTGTATATTTTAGAGTGATTTTACATTTTTTTAATTTTTAGTTTATTTTCTTGCTTAATCGCTGAATCAGTGCAGGAAGAGTAAAGCCAGATTGTGAGCTAGTTCCTGCTTATTTTTCTCAAGATACATTCGAAATTTATGAAACTAAGACAAATTTATGGAAAACTATATCTTTCTCGCCTATTGCAATTACAAGGATGTGCGTGATCTAGCTTCCTCCATTTCTTAGTTCTAATGCAAGAATTTGAGAGCTAAATTTCAAATTTGATTTTATTTACATTTAGTTACATTCTTTTTTACACATTTATGTATAATTTAATTAGTTCTGGTTGACTTAACCTGGTTATTTTAATGGATAAGTTCTGTCAAGAGTACCTAGTACCAAATGAGGAATGTATCTTACTATGATATCCAGATGCCTCTGACAATGTTAATGAGATCTTTAGAGGCCAAGATTCATTCTTTTCAGGTGTAAGCAAGTCTGACCAACACTATTGATGAATCACGAGATCCGAGAGTTCATTTTGATAATCCTCTATTCGGCCATAATTGAAGTTGAGGTATTTAACAATATCAATAATCGTGAGAGTTCAATTTTAATCTTACAGGTACTTTCCGATCCCCGTGTTAGCTTAGATCTAATCAAGGGAAAGGGAAAAACCGATAGATCTAGAGGTTGAGCCTCCAAATAAGTAGTAGAAACGTAGCTAAAATCCTGAGAAGGTGAAGCTAAAGTTCTCACACAACGTGAAATGGTTAGAAGTATTATGAAAGAAAATACCTATATCTTTGCAAGAAAATGGGAATACGGTAGTCGGTTTGATCTTGTCTTTCTAGAGAAGCAAGTATTAATCAAGAAACGAGAGATCCACTCCAATAATTGGGCTAGAAATCTTTGGACAAAATCAGATCCATATAGAAATCGTAGCAACGCATAGTGCCGAATTGACTGCTTTCATTGTATTCTCATTGATAGTTTTCGCTTATCACAAGAACTGATTCAATCCATTATTTATGTACAATTTATTTTAGTCATTCACTTTGTTTTAGTTAATTTTGAGTTATATTCAATAGTATACTATTTTAATTTTCATTGCTTTGATTAAACTGACTATGAGTTTTGAGTCCAAATAAAGTATGAAATTTCCAGTAGTCAAAGAGGTTTAATTAATTTTCATCAATCTCGGTGGGAATGATACCCCGGACTTTACATTCGCATTTCACTACTTGTATGACTCAAGGGTAATTTGCAAGAGCCAAGGATCGAACCTTGTTTTTAATCCCGGAACATTAAGAGAAATTTATTTTTAGTAAGCCAAATTATCCAAAGACATGTGTAGAAAGGGTAAATTGTAAGCCTCTTGTAACCATATTAATTGAGGGTTTTAGTCTATATAGAAAAGGCTACCAAGTTTTATAATACAAGCTTCTGGATTAAGAATTAATTAGATCAATATCCCCAAGAAGGAAATACTAATTTTTAATTTAAGAAAGAACAAAATAGTTCAAGCAAGTACTACATCATCCACTAATTTTTAACAAGCCATGTTTGATATAATTGTTTGGGCTTGACTAATCCTATTAATTTGAGTGTGTTTTGACACAGTGAAACCTTAATGCATAGGAAACAGGATTCCCATATGATTCACAGTACACTTAATTGGGAGAGAACACCGCTGAGGCTTAAGAAAGACAAAAGAGCAGAGCGTAGCTATGGCGCATTTGTGATACATGACCGTATTGCAGGAACAGAGACAAGTGAGAAGAAGGCCCCATTACCATAATAAATGGAGGATTTCGGGAGGCCTATTATTCGTGAAGAGCATTCGCAATCGCAAACAACTGGATAAATAAATTTAAAACTAAAGCAAGCCTTGGTCATAATGGTTCAAAGAACATCGGGCCATCAAGCCATCCTGACCAAGACCCAACGAGCACTCAGAAGATTAACTAGACACAAAGAAGTTAAATGGTGTGAGACCGTAGGTGATAAAGCTGCATTCTTCCCATTTTTTGAGAGACATAGAAGCCACATGGTATGAATCATTACCATATGAGTTCTCATGGATTGGGAAGAGTTGGTGTGTTTACTTAGCGTATTCTTTTTCCATCTCACTTCAGACAAAGTGATAGGCAAGATTCCAAAAGGGAAGATGAGAGCCTATATGTAGCTTGGGGAAAGATCTGAAGAGGAGCGCCAAGAGATGCCCGATGCATGGAACAGATTGAAGACCCAATGGACATAGTGTATCATGCTTTCAAATGAGCAGATCTGCGGCACATCGATGCTTCAATCGTGAGTATTCAAACGAAAGTGTAAGAAAGGAGAGATCCGATGAAGACTTAGCAAAATGCACATGAAAGCTCTATCCGGAAGTTTTCAAGAGGGGAAGCGTGAGAGAGGAAAAGGTCAGTGGATGTCACACTTAATCCCGGCCCGACCTGACATGATCCGAACTTAGTTTCCGGACGACTGCAGACTGGACTTTTAATTGATTTTTTTTTTTTAAAGCCAACGGCACCCGTGGCAAGGGCCCACATCTTATGTATCGTAATCGAATATTATATACAAATCAAAAGAACTACCATTGTGAGTGGTGTCCATCAAAATCTATACACACATAACCGAGTCCCCATTACTTATACAAAACCGGTTTTTACTTTTACAAATCGTAGCGACCTACATGTAGTGAACCTTCCAAGGTTACAATCCATACTGTATATGCTGATGTTTGCCGATAAGTCTTTTCTCAGATCGCCCGATTAAAAACCCGTGCTGGGCTTTACGCTTAGTGGGAAACATTTATGGGCTTAAACACATGCATATACACAATTATAATACAGATAACTGATATTCAGATAACATAAATGGCATGCATTCATATCATGGACTTATATAAGTACTATGTTTATTCTGGACTGAGTTATGTGATTTTATTCTTATTCAGAACTATACTTAGTTCGCACATCGAACTTGTCGATACGTGGAGGCCCGTAGGTACTGGCAGTAAATTACACGATAACAGGACTTATACGTATGCAGAGTACCCGTAGGTACTGGCTGCAATGCATCGACACACAGATGCCAGAGTACCCGAGGCTGTACAGGTGACGCATCGCATACGTGACTTATACGTGATGCAGAGTACCGTAGGTACTAGCGCAGAGCGTGCATCAGATACGACAGTGATACCGCAGGTACCACAGACATACCAGACACAGGATCATACAGATTTGAGTGATAATTCGTAGAGGAACCACTCGAACTTATCTCGACACAGAGCATCCGTAAGTACTACGCAGAATGCATCGACACAGATTACATAGATGCATGAGTACTGTGAGGGTACCATGTGACAGATCTGGATACAGACGTAGCTTATCGATACAGGAGGTCCGTGAGGTACCACGTTGATTGCATCGATAAGCACGACAGACGCAGTGAGGACCAGGTACTACGTAACGATCAGATCGTGATTCTAATCGAGACAGGAGCAACTATGTACTACAGTTGACTTATTCGATGCAGAGCACCCGTGAGGTGCACTCACGTAACATTTTCAGACACAGAGGCCTGTAGGGTACACAGAGCTTAATCAGAGACGAGTTAATCATAAACGAACTTGGTCTCAGATATTAGGTAGAGTACCCGTGAGGTACTATTAACTTAATTTAATACAGATACCTTAGGTACCACGTAACTTATCTGTATTCAGAGCACCTTAGGTGGCCACATGGGCTCTATATGATGCAAGAGTACCCTAGTACTACAAAATCTGGTTCGGGACAGCAGTAATCGTGAACTTAATCGAATACAAGAGTACACGTAGGTACTACAAAAACTTATTCGTATTCGTGAGTACCCAGAGTATATGCAATTTATACAGACAAGCAGAGTACCCCAGTACCACGAACTTATACGAGACAGAAAGTTTTTATGGCTGTGAGCAATTCGTGAATGTAGTCGCATCGTGACACGACAGATGCAGAGTGGTCGTAAGAAGGCCATGTAACTGTCTGATAATGACTTATCAGATATGTGAGTACCCGAGGTACTGGCGTGACTGGTCTTAGGTTAGCCAAAAAGGACTTATCGGGGAAGTGTGAGTAATCTGTTGCAGCACTGCGTAATCAAATGCAGACGTAACGTAACGTAACTTAATTAAATACGTGAGCACCCGCAGTACCATTTAACATTTTTCGGGGATACAGAGTACCTGTAGGTACTGGGCTGCAGCTTAATCATATACAGAGTACCCATAGGTACTGATTTTAACATTTTGTGACAGAGTACCCATAGGTACTGCATGCACTTATTCAACAGGTGAGTACCAGAGGTAACATGCAGCTTATAACATACGCCAGAGTACCGGCACTGGGCTGCACCTTATACAAATACAAGAGTACCCAGAGGGTACTACAGAGCTTTTATGTGAATACAAATAGTACCCGTAGTACCACGTAACATTTTCGTAGACTTAATATAGACCGTTAATTTCCTTACATCAAGATTACTAATAAATAAGACACAAAGACAATAAGTACCTCAAGATACTATACAATACTATGTCGAGCACTAATCGTAACAGATGTCAGAAGACTAATCGTATACCGGCACTAATCGTGAGTACCGGCACCACCGGAGTGTCAGAAGATTAATCAGAGTGCCATAAAGACTAATCGTGAGGCACTGGAAAATTAATCGTGAGTGTCAGAAAGACTAATCGAGTACCGGCAATTAATCGTGAGTGTCGTGAGCACTAATCGAGTGCCGTGAGCACTAATCAGAGCACCGCGTACCATTCATGCAGACAAGAAGGCCGTGGTCATTTAATAACCGGCCCGAGGTGATTTTACAATTACATGAGGTCAATAACTTCATTATCTACACAGGCATTCTAGCCTTAAAGTTCATGACAGATCGCTATTCATATATCGGTAAGGTATGATGTATTACAATCACATCTGTCTCATAGATCGTTATTCCTTTCATGAATCTACTTTACCTTCAGAATTAGAATCAATCCATTCCATCTTCCAAACTGCTATGGCATTTTCATGCCAACTAGTTTAGCTTACCGATTTTACCGAGGACAGATTGAAGTATTTGTTCCAGTGCCTGTCGCGATATTTGGCACTGGATCTTTTATACCCTTAAATCTAAGATGTTCAGGTTCACAACTGAACCGAATCACCCATTCCGAGTACTCTTACCTCTCCTCAAGATACGTCCAAACAACCTTTGACTACACTATGATCAATTGATGCGTGAAGTGGTTTGCATGACGGGTTCACTTGAGGGATTTTGGCCACTTAGAGTTTGAATTGAGGATACATATAAAATAGTATTTGTTCTCCTTGAAGTCTACTTTAATTGGCCACTTGAATCACTCAAATCGGATATGAAATGAGCAAGTTATTGTCAAAATACGAAAATTGGTCAAAACTGGAACGTGAGGTAGTTCACCGTAGACTTTGTCCCACTGGCACTTGGTCAATAAAACAGACCGAATCAAGTTCTACCGTAGGACTTCCACTCTAGCATCGGTAGGAGTCCCGTAAAAGTGCCCAGAATGCGTTTTCACAGTTTTCCATACTCAGATCCCAATCACTTACACTTCAAACACAGAACAAAACCCATCCCAAATTCATCTTGGAATCTCTTTTCTATTCAATTCATCTCTCACCTATATCTTTCTTCAAAACCTCTTCATGATTTCTTCCAAAATTCATCTATCATGGTTCTATAACCCACAAACAAGACATGATTAGTTAGGTTTATTCTTAAACCCTAATCCACTACTTCCATATTAACTATAGATTCATCCTCCAAGAGGGATTATGAGCTACTTGTGCCATATGGGGTTTTACCACCTTACTTGACATAAATTTGGGTTAGATGAAACCCTAACAAAAACCCTAGATTTGGGCAAGAGGATAACCATCAAAGCATGGAAATTCATGCATAATCTCATAGGATTCTTAAACAAGGTGAGTTTCCATACCAAAATCCAAGCATCCATACCTTTGGCTTGCTTGGCTTGATCTCCTCTCCTTCTTCTTCTTCTTCCTCTTCTTCTCTCTTTTCCCCTTCTCTTCTCTACGGGTTCTCTCTAATTTGAGACCAATTTGGTCTTTAAATCCAGATTTTGTTAGGCCTTGTTTGGCCATCTAAAATAACCCATTTTTGGGTTAACTTATCATAATTACATTTTTGTCCCCCAACTAATGGCCAATTGTATTTCAATTTCTTTTTATTTCATTTTGGCCTCAAATCTTACTAGTATGACTTTTAAGCCCCCTTTTGGACCAATACAAAAATTGTCCTTAAGTTTTTATAACTTTAGGGTCTCGTTTCCCGGTTTCTTTAACTTATAAAACGATTAAATTCTGTTGATAAATTACCATCAACATGTCAGCTTGACTAGGGTATACTTTGAGGTGTTCCTGATTCTCCCCCTTATAAGAATTCGTCCTCGAAATTCATGCTCTTTATGTGCATGTTAAACATCGAGATCCTTTCTTTCATGTCTTTCTACGAGAAGTTTGGGCGTGACTTTCCTTAGAAAGCCATCAAAGCTCCATCGAACTACATCTCTGTCTTAATCTTTGAAGCAAGTTTGTACTTATTCATTCTAATCTCAGATCTATAGGACGGGACATCCGCGTTAGGCGACACATTACTATGTAGGTACATCATGTCGAGGATTAGCCCGAGGAAACGCCTAAACCTAGGCTCTGATACCAACTTGTGTTGGTATCATATTCCCACAAGCCTTAGGTTATCGTATACCTATGCTCTGATACCAACTTGTCACACCCCGAATCCCGGTCCGACCCGATTGGCGGATCCGAACCGAGTTCCGGGACGCGAGACTCAGGACTGGGACTCTTTACCTGATATTTTTTTTTTAAAGCCAAATGCCACTGTGGAGTGGCCCACATCTTATAAGAAGTCAGTGTATATACAAATCAAAGAATTACCACGGAGTGGTGTCCATCAAAATCTATACACATATAAGCGATCCATTTACTTATACAAAGGCGAAGGCTTTACTTTTACAAATCGGGCGCGGACTGCATGTAGTGAACCCTTCCAAGTGTGTTGGCCAGTGTATGCGGATGTTCTTTGATGTCTTCTCTGTACCTACGGATTAAAAACCCGTGCTAAGCTTTCACGCTTAGTGAAGTATTTGTATCTGAAACACATGCATATACACGAATTATAATAGGAGTGTACTCCGTCATAACGGATATCGAAATGGCATGCGTTCATATCATGGACTTATAAGTACTTAGCATAGCGACCGGGACTCCATTAGGAATTCACGGATCTTATTCTTATTCGAACTTATGCTTATTCGAATCTTGGGCTTGTCGGATCTGAGTACCCGTAGGTACTACAAAGCAGTCGGATCTGGGACTTATACGGATCTGGGGTACGTAGGGTACTCTGAGTGGTCGGATACCGCGGATCTTGGAATTGCGAAGTAGGAACTCGGGGATGGTCGGATCTGGGACTTATCGGATCTGGGGAATTTTAGTGATTTTCTGGAACTTATTCAGATCACGGGACTTATCGAGATCGAAAGGGTGCCCGTGGGTGCTCTGAGCGGATCATATCTGGGATTTATACGGATGCATGAGTACGTGGAGTGCTACGGAATGGTCCCGGATCTGGGGCTGAGCTTATCGGATCACGGGAGTACCGTGGGTACTCTGATCGCAGTCGAATCTTGCGGACAGATGCGGGGAGTACCGGTAGGTACTACGAGCAGGATCAGATCAAGACTTAATCGGAGGCGAAATTGCGAAGTAGGTCTTCGCGGGACTATTCGGATGCGAGTGCGTGGTGCGCAACATTTTTCGAATCTGGGTACCGTGGGTACTGCGGCTGTCCCGAGAGACGGGGGTTAATCATAAGCGGAACTTGTTGGTCTGGGAGTACCCGTAGGTACTCTGACTGAATCGAATACGGGAGTACGTAGGTACACGAGGAACTTATTGATTCGGGGTACGTGGAGTCTTACGGAACTATACGGATGCGGGAGTACGTAGGTACTTTCTGAGAACTTATTCGGATGCGACGGAACCTTGTCGGATACGGGAGTACCGTAGGTACTGCGAGGAACTGATGATTCAGGGTACCGTGGGTACTCTGAGGGACTTATACGGATGCGGGAGTACCCTTAGGTACTCACGAGACTATCTGAGGCAGGGAGTTCGAGATCTGAAGTGCGAGTAGGTACTACAGAGCAGTCGGATATGGACGGATCTGGAATTGCTAGTAAGTACTACGGAACTTATTCGAGATCTGGGGACTTTATCGGATGCGGGGTACGTAGGTACTATAGGACTTATTCGGGGATGGGACTTATCGGAGGCGGGAGTACCCGCCGTGTCTGAGGACTAAATCGGAGACGAGCGAGACGGAACTTGGTGCAAATAAAGGGTACGTGGGTACTGAACATTTTCGGATCTGGGGTGCCACTTAGGTACTCTGAGGCTTAATCATATACGAGTACGAAGTAGGTACTGGAACATTTTGGATCTGGGAGTACCCATAAGGTGCTACAGGACCTTATTCAAATGCAGTACGTAGGTAGCTACGGAGCTTATACACATACGGGTAAGTAGGTGCCTACGGACCTTATATACAAACACAGGAATACCCGTAGGTACTACAGAGCTTATGCAAATACAGGAGTACCCGTAGGTACTACAAAACATTTTC
Organism: Tetrastigma voinierianum; assembly: GCA_016808115.1. Classification (NCBI taxonomy): domain Eukaryota; kingdom Viridiplantae; phylum Streptophyta; class Magnoliopsida; order Vitales; family Vitaceae; genus Tetrastigma; species Tetrastigma voinierianum. Next base: position 169,110 of record JAEQBH010000269.1, on the reverse strand, counting down.
AGAGACTTATCATATAACTGTTTGACTTCCTAGACCAGTAATACGGAATAAATAAGACCACAAACCATGATAAGTACGAAAGATACTATACAATGCAGTCTTAGTAGCACTAATACGAGCAGGAGTGCGTAGCACTAATCGGAGTACCGAGTACTAATCGAGTGCCGTGGCACTAATCAAAGTCTTAGCACTGTCGGGTCTTAGAGTACTAATCGGGTCTTAGGTGAGTACCGGGCATTTCACCGGGAGTGCCGTGAGCACTAATCGAGTGCCGCAGCACTAATCAGAGTACCGCATTAACTGGGAGTGCCGTAAACACTTTAATCGTGAGTGTCAGAAGACTCAATCGGGAGTACCGAAGTACTAATCAGGAGTGCCGTAGCACTAATCAGGAGTGCCGTAGCACTAATCAGGAGTACCGAAGTACTATTCAGGACAGTAGTGCTGTGTCATTTAATAACTGGTCTTAGGTGATTTTACAATTACATGAGGTCAATAACTTACTATCTTACAATAGGGCATTCTTAGCCCCTTAGGTGTTCATGACAGATCGTCATTCATATACTGGTAAGGTATGATGCATAAGTAATCACACCTTATTCATAGATTCTTATTCTTCTATGAATCTACTTTACTCAGGAATTAGAATCAATCCATTCGGATCTTCCAAACTCAAGTTATGGCATTTTCATGCCAACTAGTCGGTTTACCGATTTTACCGAGGGATAGATTGAAGTATTTATTTTCCAGTGCCTTGTCGTGATATTTGGCACTGTATCTTTATACTCCTTTAAATCTAAGATGTTAAGGGTTCTATTCCAACTGGAATCACCTAATTCGGAGTACCGGAACTCAAGATACGTCCGAAACAACTCGGACTACACTATGATCAATTGATGCAGGAAGTGGGCTTGCACATGGCCCCACTTTGAGTGGATTTTTGGGAAACTTAGAGTCGGAATTTGGAGATACCTATAAAATAGGATTTGTTCTCCTTGAAGTCTATTTTAATTTTCCACTTGAATCACTCAAATCAGATAATAAATGAGCAAGTTATGGCCAAAATACGAAACTGGTCAAAACTGGGAACAGAGTAGTAGTTCTACCGGTAGGACTTTAAGTCCTACCGGTAGGACTTGGCCAAAAATGACCAGAACCGAAGTTCTACCGGTAGGACTTCCACTTCAACCGGTAGGAGTCCTCGAAAAGTGCCCAGAATGTGTGTTTTCTCACATTTTTCCATACTTGTGATCCCCAATCACTTCTACACTTCAAACACACATCAAAACAATTCCAAATTCATCTTTGGAATCTCTTTCTATTCAATTCATCTCAATTTTATATCTTTCTTCAAAACTCCTTCATGGATTTCTTCCAAAACTCCATCTAATATGGGTTATAACCTACACAAACAAGACATGAGGATTAGTTAGGTTTATTCTAAACCCTAACTCAATTACTCTATTAACTATAGATTCATCCTCCAAGAGATTTCATGAGCTACTTGTGCCATATGGGTTTTAATTCCACCTTACTTGACATAAATTTTGGGTTAAGCGAAACCCTAACAAAAACCCAGATTTGGGCAAGAGGATAACTACATCAAAGCATGGAAATTCATGCATAATCTCATGTGATTCTTAAACAGGAGTTTCCATACCCAAAATCCAAGCATCCATACCTTTGGCTTGCTTGGCTTGGATCTCCTCCTTTCTTCTTCTTCTTCCTCTTTCTTCTCTCTTTCCCCTTCTCTTCTCTACGGGTTTCTAATTTGAGACCAATTTGGTCTTTAAATCCGTATTTTGTTAGCCTTGTTTCACATCTAAAATAACCCATTTTTGGGTTAACTTATCATACTACATTTTTGTCCCCCCAACTAATGGCCAATTGTATTTCACTTTCTTATTTCATTTTGGCCTCAAATCTTGCCAACTATGACTTTGCTTCTCCCCTTGACCAATACAAATTGTCCTTAAGTTTATAACTTTCTCGGTCTCTGCTTCCCCGCTTCGCATTTAACTTATAAAACAGTTAAATTTACGCTGATAAATTACCCTCAACATGTCGAAAACGACTAGGGTATACTTTGGGGTGTTACAATGGAGCTGAGCAAGATGACATCCATGGAAGCAAAGTTGGATGCCATAATGCATAGGATGGACAAACAGGAGAGAAAGATGACACCGCTCTCATGAAATAGAGCAGCCGGGAAAGAGAACTTCTATAGAGAAGAAGTGTTGACGCGGCCAACAAGAAGCATTCTGGCAGGTCAGGAGGCCAAGCAAGTGAACTGAGCAAATAAGATTGCCAAAGCCAACTGGGTCCACTTACATATCATCCAGACTGATAACCATGAGAATTTACAGCAGATCAGACAACATACCAAGTGATGTTATCCCCAGCACAAGTAGATGAACCATGGATGCTCACAGTTCAACGTTGAAGATCAAGGAGGTTAAGGCAGAAATGAATATCAGGGAAAGAGGAGAACCCAACCATTTGAAGAACAAATGCTGCAGTTCATTGATTCGTGCCACAGTAGGCTGAGCTAAAAATCAACAATATTTATATACACCTAAGTCTTTACTAACGCCAGAGTCAAGCTAATAATACAAAGATAGTGGTCTAGGCTCCAACACGGGATGGGTTTTCTTCCTAAAAATGGTTTGTACAGCAAGAAGGTAAGGCTTTCTATTTGACTTCTTGGATTTTTGTCAAAAACTGTAAATGGTTTAAAACTGGAAATTGTAAAAACTGGAAATGGTAAAAACTGGAGGTTAAAAATGAAGAAATTTACTTTGAAGATTTAGGTCACTAACTAAAGGTGCTAGGCAAACATATGTCCTGTGGTTTCATCCTCTCATTTGAGTCAACACGTGTGATGCGCGATGGCCCCTTTTAGTTAAAAACCCTAACATTCCATTATCATTTTAAGGCAAGTAAAGACTATCTGAAGAATCACAAAGGCATCTCACCCGAGCACCGAACTCAAGCATGGAGAGCTGGCCAAAACAATAAAGCCACGTTATTTAACCCTAATTTGAAGAACCCTAACATGTAAATGTTACCGTAGGCAAGTAAGGACCATCTAAAGAGCCACAAGATCGCTACTAAGCACCGGATCTAAAGCATGCGAGAGTATTGCCAAGACACATCCCATGTTATGCAACCTGAGTTTCTGAAGATAAGGGCCATAATTACACTACCCGTGAGCTTAGTGCATGAGGACAACATGCTTAAGCCCCACCGCTGCCAGCTCCTTCCCTGAAGAGCGAGGCTTAGCTAAGCATCTCGAGTTGTCATCCCCAAGAGGTGTCGGTAGCCGGGAAAGTGAGAGAAAGAAGAAAGACAGAAGAGAGAGACGAGAGAAAAATAAAAGCAAAACCTAAAAATAAAACAATTTATTTACAAAAGCAGTAAATGAAAACTTACAAATCACCAAAAAATTCTCCAAAATCTTGTATCAACCTCCCCTCTTATTACAAAACATCAGGGGTATTTATAGGCCTCCTCAAGGTATGAAAATACCAAAAACCCTAATAACTAGGCTAAGTTATAGGACAATTGGGTAATAAACCAAGTTTGAGGCGGTTCAGCATTAATTACAGAGGATGACGAGCCCTAAATTTCAAGCACAGTGAGAATTTCACATCACTAATTTGGCGTTAGCGACCTGGCAAGTGTGCAATTTCGCTTAATTAGCGAATTTTCGCTAAGCTAGCGAATTTCTAGTGAGAAGCGACCACTCTCTAAAGAATGCTGTTGAAGTTGGCTAGCGACTTGCAATTTTCGCTAAGGTTGCAATGTTTATAACAGTTACAATCATTAGGGTTGCGAACAGGCCGCGTAAAACTGCTTTGCTGTTCTTCCGCTTCTCCTCCCTGTTTCAACCCGTGACCATTCCACCTTCCTCTGCTTCCATTGATTTTGGGCTTGTTGGGATGGCTGAGACTAAAAATTCCATCCTCAAGGATTGATCATTTGCATTGAGGCTGGGAAGCCTAAGCATAAATACCCACAAAATAACCAAAAACATGTCTAAATGGAGTATATAGTTACTAAGATGACTTGAAATAATTTCAATTGGTTTATATTACATGATTAATGCACAAAAAGTACTCAAAACCTATCTAATATAGTTCAAAATTGTAGGTTTTTTGGACACTAATCACACTCTAACCGAAACGTTGCTAGTCCCTTAGCAATGCAAAATAAGAATTGAGATGCATGTGGTGATTTTCAAAAAGGTTGTGATTCAAAAAGGTTGATTATGCATATACACATTACTTTAAACTGAAAGATTAAAATCAAAATTGGAAAACCTATATGAAAGACTCAAATCCATAATATAACAATTTCATAACAACACTGGATCCATAATTTTCAACTTGGATTTCCACCTAAGTCTAATGGTTCTTTTTGTATCCAGATTAAGTCAATAAGAAGCAAAATTTGTTCCCTCCCCCCAACCTAGCATTGACATGGCCTCAAACTGTTGAACAAATTAGATAGGGCTAGTCACACTTCTCGCTTTTCAACATATATTGTGGGATGCAATAAGCTTAAAATCTCCGATTTCACTCAAAGTCCGTGGTAATCTGGGTCCACCGAAGACTCTCAACCAACTAAGGTTTAGGGCATCAAGCCAAAAGGATCAAAGACCACTAACTCTAGCGCTTCACCTACTTCCAACTCCACTTCGAAATCAAGCACCTACAAATCGCTAAATTCTACCTTATCCACCCATGTAACTAACACAAAATCGATGACTCCCAACCAATGAAGCGCTTAGGCATCGGGTTTCAAAGGCTTTCGCCATACACCCTCGGACTGCTCGGTTTCAAAGCAAAACTTCACGATTTTATTCTCTTCTTTTTCTTCTTTTCTTTTTCTTTTCCTTTGGAAGACAACATTGGTCTTCAATTGTTGGTAACTCAACCTATTCGGTTGTCAACATGTCTAAGGCCTAAGGTAAAGTGGAAGGATGCATACAAATTTACAACCTATTACAATCCGAGGGCAAAGGTGTGACTAGCATAAAAGGGGAAATTTCCAAGTTGAGCATGCTGAACAAATGACGAACACAAATTGTTTCAAGCATGGTATTTGTTCTAACATATAGGAGACAAACATGATGATTCAATCTTTCAATTTAAAAACAATTCAATTGTCCAATTTGAAGCAATTCCATTGTTCAATTGAAAAGAAAAACACACGTATATACATAAAAGGAACACTTAGTATGACATGGAAAAAGCTGACTATATATAACTGAGTAGCTTTTGATATAGCCAAAATGGCTTAATACATGCATAACGGGCTACACACAAACATATCACTGCCTACTATGGCTAATACAAAAATCCAATCAAAATCAAGAGGCGCTGACAAAGCCGAAACCGTACATAAATCGTAAGAGACCTAACCACCTCACTGCTGTGGTGGTGGTGGGTGTGAAGCTGCTGCAGCTGCTGCCAGGACATCCAATGGAGCTACATCGCTATGTGTCTTCCTCGGGCGTGGATCATGAGGAAAACCCGTGTGGGTCGGCGATCCGTCATAAAGATGTAATGGCACTACCCCAAAGTGGCCCCGCCGAGCCACCTCGGTCATGTGCCGCATAGTCGGGTCGCCCGAAAGTGGTCAGCACAGTGTGATCGCGATCCATCACCCACCATCTCCCCGAGATGACATGTGTATACTCCGGTGAATCGTGTGTCAATATGAAGCGCCCGGAGTATCTATAATGCAGCTCGAAGTAGTATGTGGAGTGAGATGGTGGTGAACGATCTGAAACTGAGGGACTCCCTCCGTACCCCTGGGCGCAGGAGCAAAGAATCATCTCACGGTATCTCACCACCCGGCATTCCTGGGCCCGCTGGCGCATATGGAAATGGACGGGCATAGTCATGACCTGGGTCCATCATACTATATGTGGGCATCCGTCTCAGAGATCTCTATCCTAAGCTCCTCCGAAATCCCATCTCAAGCCAAGAACATAGAAAGGAGCCTCTAAGATAAGAAGTGGTATATGCTCTTCGCCGTGCGAGGTCCCTCCGATGGACCTTTCTCCTCAAAATCGTGAGTAGCGGTCACTAGCTCGATGGGCTAAAACTAAATTGCCCGAGATCCCAGACAATGCCTCCAAAGATAAGGTCCTCCTCGCACATAATGTCAGCAGAGGGAATAAGGCAAAAGCAGCTAGATATCGATGAGTGCATACGAGGCTGGCGCTGCCTCGAGCAAAGGATCGGGACCAGTCAGCATCCCCGCCGTTGCTCGAATCCATCACTCCGGGCGGAGGGTGAGCCCACCTCTCGTGAATCCCCGCATTGGCGGAGGTAGCGCACTGCGTCGTAGAAATAACCGCCGGACCGAGTACACCACGGCGTCATCTATCCCGGAATGGACTTAGTGGACCCTCTCTCGTGATCCCCGGGATGTCATGGAAGTGTAGAACCGCCGACCAATTTCTGCAATAGAACTGCCTCTGAGTCATAAATGGTAAGAGGAATACTCTCGATCAATCTCATCGACTGATATCCTGGTCGGCCATCATCCGGGAACGCCGTAAAACGACCCTCGTCGAAATGGCCTGGCGAGGTGTAGCTCAAGATTCTAATGGGGTGTCCTACGAACATAGCCTCCCCGATCCGCGAGGTCGGTGATAGCCGCAGGTGAAGGTGTCGCCTCAATCACTGACCGAGATGATGGTGTCTAGACGATGATGACTCACCGGGCCCGGGCGCGGGCCCGCTTGGAAGGCCTGCCCTCCTAGCTCTCCTCCGATCACCGATGGGCCCGAGGTCCCATCCGCGCCCTGCACGTCTAATCCCAGAGGCTCGCTGCACGGGGCCGGGGTGATTAAAGACGACCGGGTGTCGGTGATCGGTGGCCGCACTCGCCGGTGTGCTAATCACCGGGAGGCCGAACACTGACCCACCGTGACGGCCATCCGATATCTAAAATAAACCGCTGAAAAGGGGTGACCTGACTAATATGTAGCCTGGGGCCCCGATGCATGAAATGAAGCTCCTCGAATACAACCGAATCACCCCGAAGGCTACTAACCTCTCCGACACTTCACCGACCCAAGGCCTGATCGAGACTAAATGGGTCCTGCATCGACAACCAAGGCTGAAATATGCTCGATATCGATGTAGGGTTCTCAGAACCGGGAACCGGCAATGGGCAATGACCAGCCGAGGTGAGGGTTGCAGACGCGTGGTGAGAGGCTCACCCACTACTGCAGGATGACCGGTGGAGGCTCTGGCTCATGATGCGCAAAGTGACTGTGTCACCAAGACCGATGAAGGCTGTGGAGGCCTGGGCCAGTGGTCAAGCACCGGCCATCAAAGTAGTGGATCAAGGCACTACAAGAAGTGGAGCTCAGTAAGTAACGCCGGGAGGGGAGAATGTGAAATGGCATGTAGGCCAACTCCCTCCCCTGTTTTTATAAACGTAGCATGGTAGCCGAAGAGTCTCTCCCGCTAATTTTTCGCTAAGCCTAGCGAATTTCTGCCCAGATGGTCTTTCTGCATTCAAAAACTTTAAAATTAATTACTAATATTAAATAATAATATAACTAAAGAATTATTATTATTAAATTTACTATAATACTATGATTAATATTTGAAACAAACTATTTTCATATACAAACTAAATTATAATTAAAGAAAATTGCTGTTAAAATTAGAAAAATTATTAAGACTAACGTAATTAATCCAATATAAGACAAAAATTAAAAATTTGTGAACTGCAATCCGTTTTTGAAAACACCGAACCGCTCGAAGCTTAGAATGATCTGGCGAAACATGAGAATGATCTCCTCAACCCAGGCAATGGCCTGAGATGGCTCTTCGATGTTGGGTGGCCATAAGTTGAATTGTTCCTCTGGGGTGGATGTGGGATTGAGCAATCGGGCTTGTCGTTGGTGCTTATTGCAATACCACCTCCTTCATTCCAAGGCTGATCACCTTTACTTCGGGCACTTTTGTACTGGGTGACATCGAACAATTGATATAACCTCATCAGTTATAGGATTTTCAGGTTCTAACAATTTTGGGTTGTCATTCAAATTGAAGATGTTCAACTCCAAGGTCATATCACCAAATGTCAATTGCATGAGTCCATTTCGGCAATTTATAATTGCATTGGCAGTGGCCAGAAATGGTCTTCCTAAGATGATAAGGTGCATGATCGGCCCATTGGAACTTGGTGCAAGGTCCAGACCATTAAAATTCCATCGGATAGTAGAATTCACAATTTTTTACAAGGACATCTTCAACTATCCCCTTAGGGATTTTCACTGATCTATCGGCCAATGAGAGTGTGATTGAGGTAGGTTTAAGCTCACCTAAACCTAGCTGTTTGTATACTGAATGAGGCATGAGATTCACACTGGCTCCTAAATCTAACAATGCCTTATTGATGCAATTCCCACCAATATTGACTGGTATTGTGGGAGAACCAGGATCTTTGTACTTAATATTTGCTTGATTAGGCACCGACATGTTCGCGGAGAAAGGCCCTTCTCTATGCCTAATCCTCTTTATCAGGTAAAGATCTCAAAATTTCGCATAAGCGTGGACTTGGTTGATTAGACTCAAGTAAAGGTATGTTAACCCTTCACTGCCTTTAAACTCACACTGCCCGCTATTGAGTTTCCTTCTTCTTCCTCTACATTATTGTGGAAAAGGAGGTGGGATACCTAAGATTTCATTGTATCTTCCTCTGTGAGAATATGCTCGTATTGCATTTCTTCTCCCCCGCTCGGATTCTTCAACAGATTTGGCATAGGCTGATCAACCCTTTTCCACTTCGGGCGTGATTATGACTCCTTTTAACTCATCCATTCCCGAATTTCTACCTCATGAATCCCCTTAGGATTTGGAAGCGTTTGGGATGGAAACCTCCCTCTCTCTTGTACCTCTAGCAACTTGTTAATGTTTGTAATTGAATACTGTAGATTGTCAATTTTTTGGTTGAGATTGCTCCCAAGCCCATCTATTTTCTTATTCAGTGTGCTTTCTATAGTATCAATTCTTTGTGCCAGTTGCACATTGGTTCCTTTTTGCTCTTCAACAAAGTTGCCCACCACCTTACTCAAATTAAGTATAGTTTGTTCTACTGGAGAAGAGGATGGTGGTTGCTAGATCGTGAGGGGGAACCAAACTCGAGGTTTGGCCTGTGAGGTACATATGTGGGGGTTTGTCTCCATGCAAGGTTAGGGTGATTCCTCCAATTGGGATTGTAAGTATTCCCATAAGGAGCATTTGGATTGTCGTTTGAATCGTCCCATGCTAGCACATCTCTGACATCAAATCCTTCACTGCAGGGGTCATGGAACACTGTTCTATTGGGTGTCGGGATTGAACAGTGTGGATTAGGTTGTACAAGGATGTCAGCCACTGTCGTAGCACTTCATGGAGCCGTTTTCCTTCCGTACTTCCTCTACCTTCCTAGCTGAGCTGATAACTCCAGCCTCATTTCCATTTCATCATTCAGTGCATACATGCTACCTCTTTGATTGACTGGTGGCCTAAATCTTTCCAATTCCCTAGGGTTAGGCTCATCCCAACCCTTTGAAGTTTCAGCCACGTAGCTTAAAAATTCCATGGCTTCATCAGGGTGCTTGCTTAGGAAATCTCCTCCACACATGGTTTCTAACAGTTGTCTCATGGCAGGAGACATACCACCATAAAAGTGGTTCGCTAACATCCATGTGTCAAAGCCATGGTGTGGACATGCACTGATGGTCTCTAAAACCTCTCCTAACACCGGTAAAACTTTTCACCTTCTATGAGTCAGAAAGGTATATATTTGCCTAAATTGTTTGTCTTATGAGCACTAAAACTCCTTCGTGAACTCTACTCGCAGCCACCAATTTCTTATGGTTCTAGGCCTCAATGAGTTGAGCCATATCTTGCCTTGTCCTTAAGGGTCAATGGAAATGCCTTTAGTTTCAAAGAAATCCATGTCCATCATACCTTCCTTTCAAGGTAGTGCATACCTCCCTCAAAATCCCTAAGATGCGTATGGATTTTCATTTTCCATACCATGATATGTGGGCGAGGGGGTACCAAATATGGCCTCACCAAGTACATCATCGCCAGGAGGAATGACAAGGTAGACGTAAGGCACTAACTCAGAGGGTGGATGTGGATCCCTCATGGTTCTATATGCATTTGATTCATAGGTTCCTGTTGCCTCATTGCTCCTCGTGCAATGGATCCAGAGTCCGGTTGTACACTAACTTCACTAGCTAGGTCAAGTTGTGTACTAATCCTATTCAGCCTACCTGAAGTGTCTCTATCCCACTGTTGCATACACAGTTGTTACACAATTGTAGAGACAACAAATAGAACCAACAAAGAGTGCTAAAATTTAAAAACTAATCTAACAAAAATAAATAAAATGATTGAATGAAAACCGGGTCAGACCGCTGCGCTACCGTCAAGTGCTAGAAACTCGGCGCCTCGGAGAATCGAGATACAAAAAAAGAGGTGTGGCAGCATTTCATCGGTGATGTGGATCACAAGTACTCTTCAACTTACCATCAATAGTCAGCACCATCAACCGGCGAATCTACGCCATTTGATCTGCGCTGCCAACGCAGGCCGAGCTAAAAATCAACAATATTTATACACCTAAGTTCCTACTACCGCCAGAGTCAAGCTACTACAAGATAGTGGTCTAGGCCGAACACGGATGGGTTTTCTTTCCTAAAATGGTTTGCATTAGGCATGAAGGCAAGGCTTTCTATTCGACTTCTTGGATTTTGTCAAAAATCGTAAATGGTTTAAAACTGAAATTGTAAAACTGGAATGGTAAAACTGAGGTTAAAATGAAGAAATTTACTGAAGATTTAGGGTCACTAACTAGCAAAAGGCAAACACATGTCCTCGTGTTTTATCCTCCTATTCAGTCAACACAGATTTGGGCTATGGCCCCTTTTAGTTAAAAACCCTAACATTCCATTATCATTTTTACAAGTGTTAAAGACTATCTAGTAAGAATCACAAGGCATCTCTCACCCGAAGTAATCGAATCCTAAAGTATTGGAGAGTATGGGTTTCAAAAACAATAAAGTCAATGTTATTTAACCCAATTTGAAGAACCCTAACATGTAAATGTTACCTCGCAGGCAAGGACCATCTAAAGAGCCACGCACTGGCCACTAAGACCGGATCTAAAGCATGGAGAGTATTGCCACACAATAACATCCCATGTTATGCAACCGAAGTTTTGAAGATAAGGGCCATAATTACACTACCTTAGCTTTTAGTACATGAGGACAACATGCTTAAGCCCCACTCGCTGCTAGCCTTCCTCTTCAGTGAACTGGAGGCTTAGCCAAGCATCTCTTGAGTTGTCATCCTCAAGAGGTGTGTTTGGCAGCCGGGAAAGTGAGAGAAAGAAGAGAAAGACGAGAGAAAAATAAAAGCAAAACCTAAAAATAAAACAATTTATTTACAAAAGTAGTAAATGAAAACTTACAAATCACCAAAAAATTCTCCAAAAGCTTGTAATTCTCCCTCTATTACAAAACATCGTGGGTATTTATGTGCCTCCTCACAGTATTTAAAATACCAAAACCCCTAATAACTTAGGCTAAGTTATAGACAATTGGGTACAAACCAAGTTTGAGGCGGTTCAAGATAATTACGTAGGGATGACGAATTTAAATTTCACATGCGCGAGAATTTCGCTAATTACCGAATTTGGCAAGGTTAGCGAATTTGGCAAGTGTGCAATTTCGCTAATTAGCGAATTTTCGCTAAGCTAGCGAATTTCTAGTGAGAAGCGAATTCATGTAATTTCGCTAAAGAACAGTGCTGAAGTTGGCTAGCGAATTTTGCAATTTTCGCTAAGGTTGCGAACAGGTTGCGAAATTCGCTTAGGTTGCGAACAGGTTGCGAAAATTCGCTTTGTCGTTTCAAGTTTCTCCTTCTCGTCTTCAACCCATCTCATTTCTCTAATTTTCCTCCGTTTCCATTGATTTCGGGCTTGTCGATGGTCGACTAAAATTCCAACCTCATGATTGATCATTTGCATCGAGGTTGAAGCATAGAAGGCATAAATACCCAGCAAAATAACCAAAACATGCTCCAAATGGCATAAGTGTTACTGCAGATGACTTCTGAATACTTCAATTGGTTTATCTCGACATGATTACGCACAAAAAGTACTCAAACCTATCTAATATAGGGTTCAAAATTGTAATGCACACCAATCATTCATGGGGACAACAAGAGGCTATTACAATTCATATCAAACTATTCCGCTTTGAAGTCTCAAGTCCCATATCACATGTTTCAAAAGAATGCTAGTGCCTCAATTGAAATTATAGACACAAGTAGGGCACCGGCCCCGAATATTAAATTAAGAGCAAGGGCAGAGATTTCAGTGACACTCAGAAGAACCCAAAAGACTACATGGCAATTCAGTTAAGAAGTGTGAAGGATTTGAGCTGCAACAAAAAGACAGAAAAGAAAGAAGAGACTGAAAAGAAAGAAAAGAAGAACAACCAGATTGAACAGCTGAAAAGAAGTAATGACCAGAAAAAGAAGGAAGGAATGCTACAGATACGCCAGTGTTATTCATTAAACTCGTAATAAGAAGAGAAGAACAGCTTAAATTTCGATATTTTCAAGAAAAATAGAAATAAATATCCCATTTGCAAGAGGTGATCGCCCAAATGCCTTTATGCGAAATTTCAAGGAGATACCAGCAAGAAAAGAAAGATAGCCGAGAAGGGCATAGTTAACTTGATTGCTAATACTTGTAGTGCCATTATCCAGCCAGGCTCCCAACAAAGATGAAAGACTCTGCGCCATCATTCCTCATTCCATAGGAAATATGAATTCAAGAAAGCTTTACGTGATTCGGGCGCAAGTATAAATTTGATGCCTCTATCAGTGGTGCAGAGACTTAGTTTGGGGGAACTTACCCCAACAGCAATTACATTACAGATGGCTGATAGATCAATGGCACAACCAAAATCCATTCTGGAAGATGTACTTGTTAAGGTTAAGAAATTCATTTTCCTAGTGGATTTTGTTATCATGCAGATGGATGAAGATACCCAAATTCCTTTGTTACTGGGAAGACCTTTCTTAGCAACAAGAGCTGCTTTGATAGACGTACATAAAGGTGAACTGACACCGTGAGTCAGGATGAAGCAAAGCAGCATTTTAATATTAATAGGAGTCCGAACATCCTAATGTGAGGCGTGCATTGTATGGCTATAAGAAACAATAGCCATCTCAATGATGAATTAACCCCGATTGTATCATTCAACACTCTATCAATGAAATTGAGATGAATCTTCTTTCGCACTTAGAGTTTGACGTAATTACGCCTCAAATATGCTTAACAAGAAAACGCCTCGAGTATAAATGAAACAAATAAGATGAAATAAGCAAAGAAGAAACAAAGAAACTCATGAGCAGGAAACTAGTGCGGAAGGGCTAACATTGAAAGAATTGCCCAGTCATTCAAAATTTGAGTTTTTAGAACTAGAAAAGAGAAAACCAGTTATCATATCACCGCATTGACCGGAGTCGAAACAAGTCACGGTACTTATGGTACATGAAGAAATTGCTTGGTCCATCAAGATCTCAAGGTATCGCCTCAATCAGACATGCACAACACAAAATATTTCCGAAGATAATGCAAAAACTTCTCTTTGAACATCAAAGGAGGTCGGAACCCAAAGGATGAAAGAAGTTGTCGAAAAGAAGTTCAAATGGTTAAATGCAAGTTTTATATATGCTATATCGTATGGTTCCTGGTAAGACCAATGCATGTGGTTCCCAAGAGGTTGTGATTCACTGTGATCAAATGAAAAGAATGAACTGATTCGATTCTACAAGAACCTGTATCGTGACGGAGGTGTGCTTGATCATAAAAATGAAGGACACGCGGGAAACTAAAGGATCATTCTTTCTCGCCTTCATCATCGATGCTAGATAGTCAAGGTGACACCCTCATTTTTGTTTTCTTGATGGATAAATTCTGATATAACCAAATTGATATTGCAATTCCGAAAAGATCGTGAGAAAACAATCTTTATGCCCATTTCAGTGCCTTTGCTCTTTAGGAGAGAATGCCATTCGTCGTGTAACGCTCCCGTATCTTCCAAAGATGCATGATGTTTATATTTTCCGATCTATAGCTAGTCAAGTTATGGAGAGCTCGGCGGATGATTTACAAAGCATGATCTAGTTTTGAACAATGCCTCGCATAATCGATTACTCAAAGGTGTGTGGACAAGAACAGTGCCCCACTGGGAAAAGCACGGCGGTTGGCATGAAATCTTCCCAGTTCGGTGGCATGATTTCCTAGCGGTGGCTTGGAGGGTAGCACAGTAAAAGTTTCACCATAAGAAACCAATGCCACCCACTACGCAATTCTAAGTTTTTTAGGACATACCGATTTTACGTAAGATTTATCAAAGATCAAAATATTGCATCGCCAGATGCATTATTTCTAGAAAAAGATACGCCAAGTTCTGGCTATTTTGATGAATCCTCTAGAAAGCAATAAAGAAATCAAATTAATTAGTTGAAGCTCCTATCATGGCATAAACCAGCAGAATGTAGAATTGAAAATCATGTGATGCCTGATTTTTGCAATGGAGCCGTATTGATAGAAAAGATGAAAAGCGTTCACGCCATCTACTATCGATGATCTAATCTGGACACCATGAACCAGGGGACTCCTGCATCTTAACGGATATAGAAACAAACAACCAATTAAAATCCACTGAAATAACCCCTTACAATCCTTAACATATCTTTAGAAAATAATGCTAAGCGAAGTGATAGATTTTTTTCTTTTTCAAACACTGATTTTTCAAAAATCGGGCTGAGTTTCGGTTCATTTGACATTCCCAAATTTACAAAGCCTGCAAAAACATTTAAAAACACTTATAATTTACAAATTTTCAACTTCCTTGTTTGAACTCTTCGTCCACAACTCAATCAACACAATATATACATATATACATTTATTCATTTCAATCATCAAAACATTCCAAATCTCTAATTCCATGCATTTTTATCAAAAGATTGGGCTTGGAGCCGACTTAGTTTAATCGCCTACGACTCATCCAATTAAGGATCAAAACCCACGTAGTTCCTTTTCAACTTTATACATATACATATATAAATAACAAAATATTCAACATATACAATATGAAAAATTATATATACAATGAACAAATAAAGAGGTTGTCTCTCAATGGCTCGACTCACCGCACAGAGGGTACTGGCCGGCACTGTCTTCGGTCCTCAAAATGTTTTGAAACATACGAAAAGAATGAGCTTAAAGGAGCCCAAAGTGAGTGTACATTTACTAAGATAACATTTTCATTATATACCAAAGTAATACATACTTATACAATTGTAAACTATTTATGCTTAACTTTTATACAATTAAAAATCCATTTATGCCTTAAAACTTTCTTTTATACAATTAAAAATCCATTTATGCCTAAACTTCTTTCTTCTTTCTTTCTTTCTTTCGATGGAACCTGTGGGGATAAAAACACACCGAACAGCTTTTCTAAGATCGACGGTGAGGGGACAAATACATCTACCATAACCACTACGCCGCTGAGAAACTCACGCTCAGGATAGGGCTCCAAATGAGCACCCATCACGTGTAAGGATATTACTCTAGACACCTAATTCTCCTCGCTAGTAACCCATAACTTTACCTCTAAATCCTACACACCCTAAGGTACATCTACCAACATCGTCATAATAAATTATACGGGTAAGGGAACCCCAAGAAACATTTATCAAAATACATTTATAAATCCATTTAAATCCTTTACTTTATGATGAAAACTCATATATATATGCAAATATATATATGCATTCTTTACACATTTTTAAACTTTCATAATGCTCAACATATGCATACATATATAATTTAATATATAGTCATATATATTGATGCAAGATAAATATGTACATTAAATTTTTCATTTACATCAAACTTTTCATTTAGGCAATATAAATATTACATTAAACTTATTTTAACGTCAAAATCATTAACTTTAAACTAATTGGTAAAATATCATTTTACACTCACAATTCACCGCTCAATCTTGCTTGCTCGTCGACCCCGCTTCCCGTCCGATAATCCTTTTCACCTTTTTCAAGAAAAAACCACAACTAACCATTAACCATAATCATTTAATCCACCATACACATTCATTTTCACCCAACCACATCATACATTCACTTAAATCTCATTTAACCACACTTAAAAATACGCAAACTAAGAAATGACCAAATTAATTCCTTTTACAAACCGACCTTAATGCCCTGTAACTCAAATCCTCTTTTTTTCTATGAATCTACTTTACTTAGAAATTGGAATCATTCCACTGACTCATCCAAATCTGCTATGGAATTTCACAGTTAAACTAGTCATTTTACCGATTTTACACTTGGAACTATTTGAAATACCCATTTTACAATGTCTTGACTCCATATTTGACACTGGTTCTTTATACTCTTTTGAAGCTAAAGTGCTAAGGGTTTTTATCCAATTGGAATCACCCAAATCGGAGCACCGAAACTCACGTTACGTCCAAAACAACCTGCCAATCTATATTAAAATCGAACTGTAGTGGATTACACATATTCTACTTTGAGTGAATTTCGAAAGCCACATAGAATCAGAATTCGAGGGAACCTATTTCATGATGTTTGGTTTTCCTTGAAGTCTATTTTAACCAGAAACTTGAATCACTCAAATCGAATAAGAAATGAGAAAGTTATGGCAAAAATACAAAAACTGGTCGAAACAGAAAAACAGAGCATTTCCTGTATCGAGACAGTCCCTTGATGTTTTACCCAGATTTGCTTGTTTTTTGCCACTTTTGCTACCAATTAACATCATACAACTTCTATAATTCATATACCTCAAGAATTTACATGGAATTCATCTAAAAACAACTCCACAACCCTTGAAATGAGTGTTATGGAACCTCAAACCTCAAAACCCTAGGGTGAAAATCCAAGAACTCAAATTTCAGTTCGCCTAACTTTTTAAAACCACATAATTTTGATGATTCCATGCTTACTTTACACCAATTGGGGTTTTACTCTCATGACCCCAACAATTCAAGCGTTTATGAGATCTTTACACAAACCTAGACTAAAGGAGAAACAAATCTCCATCCAAAACCTTAGGATTCATATCAAAAATCCAAACATAAAGGATTCCATACCTAATTTTGATCTTGTCCTCCTTCTCCTTCCTCTTCCTCTTCTTCCTCTTCCTTTCTCCCTTCTTCTTCTAAAAACCGTGAAGCCCTAAAATTTAGATGAGACCAAAATGAGTTTTGGCTTTGTCTCATGTCCTTTTAGTCACAATTTTTCCTTAATTCCACTTAAGTCCACAAGCATTCAATATTGCACATTAACCCTTGATATTTATATTATGGCCCATCTCTAACATAATTATGCCTTACATATCCTTTTTTCTAAATGACAATTGTACCCTTATTTTATTACAACATTCCGGGTTTTCTAAATTATCATTTCATAATTTCATCTCCAAAATATTACAATGTAACATTTAATACTCGTATACGCCCCTACCGTATCATGTATTGTACACTCGGCCGGACGGCGCAAAATCCTCCTAATCTTAGAACATTTCGTCCTCGAAATTAATAGACTAAACTCCAAAAGAAAGGAAAGAAAAATACCTCATTCGAAAAATAATTGACGATAATGATAGCGATCCGAGCCCACTCCCAAGTAGCCCCACCGCATGACTCTCCACAATACCTTCACCAGCTTAATAGTCTTGCTGCAAAACATACTGGACGGTCGAGGATCTACACCGTTCCCTCTCAGACGTCAAATTTTCTCCTCGTATTTCCACCGGGTCGCCATTACTACATGTGAAGTGCCTGCATACCAAGTGAGTGTTAGAACATGGAAACATCGTGAATGCGATCCAGCCATGGCAATTCCAATCGACAGGCCACCTCTCCAATCCTCTCAACAATCCTCAGATATCTAATATACCGTGGACTCATCTTTCCACGTCCCAAATCTTAGTACGCCTTCCATGGGGAAATCGAAAAATACCATGTCCCTTAATTGAACTCTAGTCCCGACTATACGATTGTCAAGATAACTTTTCTATCTGGCCTTGTGAAATTTTCGCCTATCCCCATAACTTGATCTATCACAAGTCACTTGGAATAATTTTCTGACCTACTAATTTCCTTTCGCCTACCTCGTCAAAGAACAGACCGGAGTCTCGAAGATTTCACGATAGTGTAAGAGCCTCATAAGGGGCCATAGCACATCGTCCGATAACTATTATTGTATGAACCCATCGCGTAGACGGGTGTGATTCAGGCCATAGTAGCCGAAGCTAAAATCTACAAAATTTATATACACTTGTTCCTACTACCGCCAGAATAAGCTACTGCAAGATAGTGGCTCCAGGTCGAACATCAGGATGGGTTTTCATCCTAAAATAGTTTGCATAAGGCAATCAAGGTAAGGCTTTATATTCGACTCTTAGGAATTGTGTTTCAAAAAACAATGGAAATGTATTGAAAACTCGAGAAATTGTAAAACTTAAAGCAAAGAAGTACAGTTAACTTTGAAGGTTTAGGTCACTAACTTGGTGGTTAGTATAAACGAAGGTCCCTGTTTTATCCTCAAGTATATTACGCAACCTATAGTCCATGGCATAACCGTGATCTATGTTTAACTAGCAAACCTCAATTCCTTGAAACAACTCCTATTCTGAGTCAACACAGTAACATGCGCTTATGGCTCCATCAGGCTTGAACCCAACATTTAATATCATCTCGTAGGCTCAGAAGACTATATAAAGAATCACAAGATCTCTCTCACTCGACATGCACTGATCCTAAAGCATGGAGAGAGCCACAACCAATAACATTTAAATGCTATGTAACCCTAATTGAGAAACCCTAAATGATATAAATATCATCTCGAGGCTCAGAAGACCATCTTAAAGAATCACAAGATACCACTCAATATGCACTGATCCTAAAGCATGCGTAGTATCACAAAATGACATTCAATGTTATGCAACCCTAGTCTGAAAACAGGAGGGCCTATAAATACAATAATCTAAGAGCAAGACAAGAGGAACATGCATATGCCCCACCACTCAAGCTAGCCTTCCTCTTCAAAGAAGGAGGCTTAGCCAAGCATCCTTGAGTTGTCATCCTCAAGAGGGGTGTTTGGCAGCCGAAAGTGAGAGAAAGAGGAGAGAGAAGAGAGAAAAGCAAAACCTAAAAAATAAAAGACTTTATTTACAAAAACAGAAAACTTACAAAAATTCTTCTCCTTCACAATTGTTGCTTAGGGTTACAAAACAAGAGGGGTTTATATAGGCCACCTCAAGACATGAAAATACCAAAAACCCTACCAAATTGGCTAAGTTAAAGGACAATAGTGTAATACACCAAGTTTGGTGTCGGTTTGGCATTAATTACAAAACATGACGAGGCATTAAATTCGCTAGGTTGAAGAATTTGTTGACATAACAATATGATAGCTGGCACAGAAATTTCACACAGCCTAGACTTAGCTAGCTTAAATTTCATAAGCCATAAAATGTTGTGAGAAGGTCAGGCACATAAAATATGCCTAGCGAAATCAAAGTGTCTAGCGACAGATTACTGGAACTCATGTAAAGATTTCTTCGATCCATAAATTTTCAAGAAACAATGAAATTTCGCAGCTTAGCGAAAAATTTATGGGTTCCCGCTCTGTTCCTACTTTGGTTCCCGCTTCAACCGCATCAACTTTTCTTCACTTTTGCCTTGGTTTAACACGATTAATTCTTTAGCCGGTTTGATATCAGACTCGAGTTCAAACTTCATGATTCATCATACATCCCGACATTGAATCTAAAAGTGCACAAACACCTCGCAAACAACCAAAATAACCTCTAAATGGCATAAGTGCTAAGAAGACTCGAATAATTTCAATTGGTATAAATGACATGATTAAGAAAAAGAACTCAAACCTATCGAATATAGGGTTCAAAATTGCACTTTTTGGGCACTAATCACACCCCCCCAACCGAAACGTTGCTAGTCCCTTAGCAATGCAAAACAAAAAAAAGGAGATGCATGTGGTGATTTTTCAAAAAGTTTATTAGTCAAAAAGGTTTATGCACATACACACTTTACCTTATACTGAAAGATTGAAATCAAAATTTGAAAATCGATATAAAAGAACCAAACCAATGCGAGAATAATTCTAGGTCAATCTTGGATCCATGATTATCAACTTGCATTTCCACCTAAGTCTAATGGTTCTTTACGTATCCAGATTAAGTCAATAAATTGCAAAATTTATTCCTTCCCCCCAGCCTAGCACTGACATGGCCTTAAGCTGTTGAACAATCCTAGATAGGGCTAGTCACACTTTTCTTTCTTTTTCAACTATATTGTAGGATGCAATGCTTAAAGGTTCGACTTCACCAAAGTCCGTGTAACGGGGGTCCACCGATGACTCCCAACCATTTAAGGTTTAGGGCATCAAGCCAAAAGGATCAAAGACCAATGAACTTAAAGGCTTTCCACCTTAGACGAACCGGAATTTCAAAATCACACCTACACTCGCTGGGCTCCACCCATCCACCCATGTAACTAACAAAATCGATGACTCAACCAATCAAGGCTTAGGGCATCGGGTTTCAGTTTTGCCATACACCCTGACCGTGCTCTGTTTCAAGGCAAACTTATGACTTTATTTTCTTTTTCTCCCTTTCTTTTCTTTTTTCTTTTTTCTTTGGAAGAAACATCGTCTTCACATCATGGGTAACACCAACCTATCCTAGGTTGCCAACATGCCTAAGGTCACTTTGCAAAGTGGAAGGAGGGCAAATTCACGCCTCATTGAAATAACTGGAGCGCAGCGGTGTGAATTAGCCCCGTGGGGATTTTTCAAGTCGAGCATGTCGAAAACCGTGATCACCAAATTTGTTTCAAGCAGCCGATTTGGTTCTAGCATATAAGTGACAAATATGATTCACCTCCCAATTGCAATCAATTGTCCAATTTGAAGCAATTCAATTGTTCAATTGAAAAGAAAAACACATTATACAAAATGGAAATACTAAAAGTAATTCACACCAGATAAAGATGGGCATACTTACCTGTACACTACAATGTGATGGCAAAAAGTTGGCCAACCTTATCTGCTAATACTACTGTTACTGCCCACAAAAATAAATCAATTATTAGGCTCTAACTTATATTAAACAAACGACAGCTTTAAAAACAACTGGGGTCTGAGCTGGCCATTAAACTAAGGAAGAGCTAATTTGAAATTTACGCTATACAGACTGTGAGTAATCCATCAGAGAATTTCCTTCTTGATTTAATTCGCCGATCACATATGGTTTTACCCTCGTCCATTGACTTTGAATACCCCGTCATCACTTGATCGCGTAAGTCAACTCGAACCATTCGTATGCTTGTCGACAACAATGACCCGCCCATCGACTAGTTGCTAGAAACAAATGGAGTTTGAGTCGGCAGGGCGAGACTGGTCCCCTCCTTAAAACTCTTCCCAGTTATCATTTGATCATGCCATTTCTTTGATCTTTCTTTTGCAATTTTGGTATTCAAGTAAGCATTATTCCGTATTTCTTCCAATTCATTAAGATCAAGAACCTCTTCTCCGCCCACCGAGGTCCATGTTGAGTTTTTTGATCGCCCACCATGCTTTGTACTCAATCTCTACTGGAAGGTGACATGCCCTTCCATAAACCAACTTATAAGGGGACATACCCAGGATTGTCTTGAAAGTTGTTCTATAGGCCCATAATGAATCAAGAAGTTTGATAGACCAATCTTTCCTATTGGTATTAAACTAATCTCATTAGTATGGTTTTACTCGTCAAAAGTCCCACCCGGCTACTGCTTGATGATGGTAAGGGGTAGCTACTTTGTGTTTCACACCATATTTAGCCATGAGGTTTTCAAATGGTTTGTTACATAAATGCGAACCTCCATCGCTAATTATGGCTTTAACCCAAATCTGGTGCAAATGATATCGGGCTTTCAAGAATTCGAAAATTGACCTTCTATGGTCATCGGTCTTGGGCAGGAATCTGCTTCCAACCCATTTATATAATCCACTCCCACCAAAATGTACGTATGTCCATATGACGTGGGGAAAGGTCCCATGAAATCGATACCCTATACATCGAATAGTTCGACCACCATAATTGGGTTTAATGGCATCATATGACGGCGAGACAATTTCCCGAGTCTTTGGCATCTGTCACATACGCAGCACATTTGATATGCTTCCTTAAATAAGGAAGGCCAATAGAAAACTCCGACGCAGCGACCTTCATTGCCGTCTGAAGCTAAGTGACCACCACAAGCACTCATGGCAAAGTGTTTAGATTCCTTGTCAAGCCTCGTGCACATTTCCTAATGATTTGATCCGCACAAGACTTGAATAGGAAGGGCTTTTCCCAATAATAGAATGGATTTTTAGCAAAGTTATTTCTATCCCTTGGCCCTTTCCATTCGGGCCGATTTCTCCCAGAAAATTGGCAATGTGAGCATACCAGGGGGCTTTTTCCAGCTGCATCAGGGATTCTTCAGGAAACTCATCATTAATGGGTGCACTATGAGTGTCATGGGCTATAGTTAATCTCGACAGATGGTCTGCTACCATATTTTCCACCTATTTCTTGTCCTTTATTTGCAAGTTGAACTCCCTAAGTAGCGTAACCTAACTGATGAGCTCCTACTTTTGCATTTTGCTCGTTAATGATATTTCAAAGCGTAATGGTCTCAAAAAATAACTATACAAATTTCTACTAAGTATGCTCAAATTTGTCTAAAGCATATACCACGCTAATAATTCTTCTCCGTAGGTATAATCCTCCGTGTCAGCTCAGGGTTTTGCTTTACAATACACCACATGAGGTCACCCTCTCTTTCGCCAAGTACGCTCCTATAGAAAGATCACTCTCATCACACATTACCTCAAATCCAAGAACCGCCACTAGGTGCTTGAACCATCGGGTAGTAGCCAAACAAATTTAGTTCTTCAAACTCTTTCTGGCAATCTTCCTCCCAAACAAATTGGGCATCTTTTTCAAGAAGCTTGTACAGGGGCTTAGCAATCTTTGAAAAGTCTTTAATGAACCGTCAGTAGAAGCCTGCATGACCAAGGAATTGTCTAATTGTTTTCACATTTGGGCTGGGGTTTGAAATAATGTCGATCTTGGCCTTATCAACTTCAATTCCCGCTAGAAATTATGTGCCCCAAGACAATTCCTCGTTTACTATAAAATGGCATTTCTCCCAGCTTAAGCACCAGTCTTCCTATGCACCTCTTCAGGATGGCCTCCAAATTGGTAAAGCATTCTTCAAAATCGCCACCATATACTGTGATGTCATCCATATACACCTCCATTATACGCTCTACCATGTCACTGAACATACTAAGCATACATCGCTGAAAAGTGGCTGGGGCGTTGCAAAGCCCAAAAGGCATCCTCCTATAAGCATACATACCAAATGGACAAGTGAAAGTGGTCTTTTCCTGATCTTCTAGGGCAATTTCTATCTGGAAATACCCAGAATACCCATCCAAAAACAATAGCCATGGGTGTCCGTGAAACTTTCAGAGCCGATCAATGAAGGGCAAACGGAAGTGGTCTTTCCTGTCACCCTATCGAGCTCCTATAATATATGCACTTCCAGCCACAAGACGAGTAGACAATTCTTCACCCTTCATTTTTTCAATAAGAGCACCCCGATTTAGGTACCACTTGAGTCATAACCTATGCTAATGCAAAATGGATAAATAACTGCTTGTAGCAATTCTTAGACTCCGACATCGAACTACTCCTCAAGATGTGGGTTTAATCACGCCAGCTACCACGCTTGCACTCCTCCTTAGATAAATATGACGTAAGGGCCAAATGGATCTGATTAATGCCTTTTAGGTCAGAAATTTTCCATCCCAAAGCTTGCTTCGTTTTGAGAAGGTGCGTGAGATTATGCTCAGGCAAAGGGTTACAGCCAAGAAATCACAATCAAGCAATCATCGCTCTCAAATGATACTTTAAATTTCACTGGGGAGGGGTTTGAGTCTCATCTCACAGTTCCTCGGGTTCATTTCCGCCAAGAAGGCAAAAATTTCATTCTCTTCTCCGCACCCTGATTAAACTCACTTCTTGATGTTTATGTTGTTCTACAAGGCACTCGGATAGCTCTGAAGTTAATATATCTTGCACTTGCTGTTGGTTAGCCTGTTCTTCCAGAATGGTATCTAAGATACAAACTTCTTCAAAGTCATCCCCCTCCAAGTGCATATGCCTTTTTCCCAAATGAAAAATATTGAGTTCCAAGGTCATATTTCCAAAATGCAGCACACTCCATTCCCGAAATTGACGACCGTATTCGGCAGCCAAAACCAGGCCTTCCTAATATGATGGGAACATGATTAGGTCCATCGTAACCGGTTCTCAGATCAAGTATACAACAAAATTCCATCGGATAGTAAAATCTGTCCACTTGTATAAGAACATCCTCAATGGTTCCTTTTGGTATTTGAATAGACCGATCAGTGAGGGAAATGTGATGGATGTGGGTTTCAATTCACCCAAACCCAATTGCTTATACATAGAATACGACAACAGGTTCACACTAGCTCCCAGGTCCAACAGTGCTTTCTCTACGCTAATGCCCCCAATATTCACCGAGATTGTAGGGCATCCCGGATCTTTATACTTCGCTGGGGTCTTGTTCTCAATAATGGCACTAACTTGCTCAGTTAAAAAAGCCTTTTTATTTACATTAAGACCCTTTTTCACCGTGCACAAATCCTTTAAGAATTTTGCGTAGGTAGGAACCTGTTTAATCATATCTAGGAGAGGGATATTGACTTTAACTTGCCGTAATACTTCCAACATCTCTGGTCGTTGGGCGTAATTTTTCTTCTTCTCGAGAACCCGCGAAACGGAGGGGTATTCTGATCTTTACTTCTTCCTTGCCCACTGACTGTTCTTCTTGGAGTGGATCAGCCACTACAGGAGCTGACTTAACTATCTCTGGTACTGCTGGCTTCAATTCCTTACCACTTCTTAAGGTCACAACTGCCTTAAGTTCATCATTTCTCGCAAATCGCTTTTGGCCAGCCCATTTACCAAACGATATTATCAATTCCTCGAAAGGAGTCTTCCCTTTTTCTGAACTCTGCAGTTGCTGATTAGACAATTTTGAAATTTCAGAATGCACATTGTCTAGCTCCATGCTGAGTGAACTTTCTACTGCTTCAATTTTCGACATTAGTTCGACATTCGCAACTTTGTTTCACAAATGTGCCTTCCTACCACTTTACTTAGATTCGTGGATTGCCCGCTCAACAGAGAAGATAGTGGAGACATATGTTAGCCGTTGAAGTGAGCCGAACTCGATGCTTCTCGTCAAGCGGATATATGTGAGGTTTCGCTTTCCCGGTATGGTCAAGTAGTTTGTCCAATTATGACTATAGGAGTTGCCAAAAGGAGCATTCATTAGTGGTCTAGCCTGATTCAAGATTTGGGCATTCTCTTGGCTGGTTTCACCATAGTGACCATTTGACTGATAGTTGCAACAAGAAGGTTGGGATGTTGATAACTCATTTACTGAGTGCATATTATGCTGATTTTTCATTTCCATCTCATCCAATCTCCGAGTTAAGATGATCAATTTTTCTCTCATCAGTGTGTCCTCAGAAAGTGTATGAATGGACTCTCCCTTGTAACCTGAGTGCGTTGAGCCTCGCTTCCTCGACGAGGTTCATCCTTCATCCCATGCCTTAGGGTTTCGGCTACATAGTTCGAAATCCGATAGCCTTATCCGGGTGTTTACTTAAAAAGTTACCCCCGCACATTGTTTCTAGCAATTGTTTCATAGATGGGGACATGCCATCATAGAAGTGGTTGACCAACATCCATGTGTCAAACCCATGGTGTGGACATGCACTGATGGTCTCCATAAATCTTTCCCAACACTGGTAAAATCTCTCACCATCTTGAGCTGCAAAGGTGTAGATTTGTCTTTTTAAATTATTGGTCTAGTGAGCGAAGAACTGTGGGGAACTGCACTGCTGGCTCATTGATTTCTAATGGTTCACAGGCCTCAATGAATTGAGGCCATATCTTGGCCTTGTCCTTGAGGTTAATGGAAATGCTTTTTAAGCTTGACAAATCCATGTCCCATCATACCTTCCTTAAAGCCAGTCTGGAACCTGTTCAAAATCCTAATATGTGTGTATGGATTTTCATTTTCCATACCATGATATGTGGGAAGTAAGAGTGCAAATAAGGCCTCACTACTACATCTTGGCCAGGAAGGATGATCTGAGGATGGGACCTTAACTCTAGGAGAGATTGGATGTGATCCCTCATGGTTCTATAAGCATTTGGATTCATGGGAGTTCGAGGGCTGACTTTGTTGTTCCTCGGGTATGGGATCCATGAAGTATGCATTAGTGTAAGCCGGCTTCACTAGCTAGATGGTGTGTACTTATCCTGTCGGTCTACGATGTGTCTCTATCCCACTGTTGCATACACTTGTTACACAATTGTAGAGACAACAACTAGAACCAACAAAGCTTGCAAAAAGATTAAAATTAACTAACAAAAATTAAAGAAAGTACATTGAATGAAAAGCGAATCGGTCTGCGATTCGCTAATTAGTGGCGCGGAGTTCCTGCCATTGAAGTGCAAAAGAGTAAAGGTTACCTTCACTTGTGATGGATCACAAGTACACTTCAACTTACCATTGGTAGTTTGGCACCATCGACGGCGCCATTTGATTAGTGCCCCACGATGGTGAGGCTAAAATCAACAAAATTTATATACACCTAAGTTCTACTCTTTGCTTAGTAGTCGACTCTTTAGGTATAATTAGTCCTAAATTCGAACACGGGGATGGGTTTTCATCCTAAAAATAGTTTGCATAAGTGCACGAAGGTAAGGCTTTCTATTTGGACTCTTTGGAATTGTGTTTCAAAAACAGTGGGAATGGTTTGAAAACTGAGAAATTGTAAAAACTTAAAGTTAAAGGTGAAGAAGTTAACTTTGAAGGTTTAGGTCACTAACTTGGTAAGTTAGAACTGACCTAGTGTCTCGGGTTTATCCTCGCGTTATGACATGCAACCTATAGTCCATGGCATACTTCGGATCTATGTTTAATTAGCAAACCTCACCCTTGAAATAACTCTATTTGAGTCGACACAGGTAACATGCGATTATGGCCCGCTTTCTTGTTTGAAACCACAACATTTAATATATCAATCTCGGAGGCTGCGTAAAGACCATCTTAGAATCAACGTACCTCTCTCACTGAATATACCTTTGGATCCTAAAGCATGGAAATTATTAGCCAAATCAATAACATTAAATGCTATGCGGCCTTTAATTTGAGAAACCCTAACATATAAATATCATCTCGAAGGCTCGTAAAGACCATCCCCAAGAATCACGACCTGACTCTCGCTCAATATGCATTTGGATCCTAAAGCATGGAGAGTATTGTGAAATGACATTCAATGTTATACAACCTAGTTTGAAAATACAAGGGCCGCCAAATACAATACTGTGGCTTTTTAAGACAAGAGGACAACATGCATATGCCCGCCTGGCTAACTTCCTTACTCTTGAAAGGAGGCTTAGGTAAGCATCTCTTGAGTTGTCATCCTCAAGAGGGTGTTTAGCGTAGAAAGTGAGAGAAAGAGGAAGAAGAGAAAAGCAAAACCTAAAATAAAAGACTTTGTTACAAAAGCAGAAAACTTACAAAAATTCTTCTCCTTCACGATTGTTGTAGGATTCTGAAAACAAGGGGTTTATATAGGCCACCTCAAGACATGAAAATACCAAAAACCCTACCAAATTGGCTAAGTTAAAGGACAATAGTGTAATACACCGAGTTTGGTGTCGGTTTGGCATTAATTACAAAACATGACGAGGCATTAAATTTCCTAGGCTGAAGAATTTCGCTAGCTAGTGAAATCACCAGGCATAGCGAAAATAGGAAATTTCGCTAGAGCCATGTAATTTCGCTAGCTAGCGAAATTTTGCTAAGCTAGCGAAAATGTTATGAGTAGCGAAATCAGGTATTTTCGCTAAAAATGGTGCCTAGCGAAACTGGGGTGGTCTAGCGAAATTTGGCATTTTAATTGAACCTGAAAATATTTATTTGAACTGCGAAATTTTCGAAAGTTCGTAAATTTTAACAGGCTGTAGTATGGGTTCTACTCTTGCTCTTTGCTTTGGTTCTGCCTTGAGCGCATCGACTTTTCTTCACTTTGCCTTGGTTTTGCATTGCTTGAAATTTGGTTGATGGGTGAGACTTATGATTGAACTTCATGATTCATCATACATCTCGACATTGAACTCCCGAAGTGCCTGAACACTGAAACAACCAAATAACCTCCTAAATGGCATAAGTGCTACGAGAAGACTTGAACACTTCAATTGGTATAAATGACATGATTAATGCGCAAGCACTCAAAACTGCTCGAATATAAGGTTGAAAATTTCACTTTTGAGCCTTGTCGAGGTGTCAAACTCGGCTAAAATCCATAACACATGCCACAAAGCATATCCTCACAAAGTTTGTATAGTCCTCTCGAGATTGGCCATCGGAATACGTGGATGAAAAGCCGTCTTGAAATGCGATTTAGTGCGAGGCATTTTGTAACTAGGCTAGCAGGTAAGTAAACACAGGATCTCATCACGAAACACGGAAGCAGACATACCGTACATTGATAATCTCTCGCGTATGAATTGGGCTGACTTATCGATTAATCACTATTCCTGATAGGGAAGAAATGGGCTGATTCGTCGATACATCCGCAAATCACCCGTATCGTATCGTAGCGCTCCGTGATGTGGGGAATCTACCCGCAAAATCCATAGTGATTCTCTCCCATTTCCATTGAGGGATCAAGAGTGAATATAAAAGTCCTGCAGGCTTCTGATGTTCGGCTTTCACCTACTAACATGTGAGACATCTAGAGACGAACTCTGCAATATCCCTCTTCATACCCTTCCACCAGTAGTGTTCCTTTAGGTTATGATACATCTTTGTGCTTCCCGGATGCATAGCATAAGCGAAGGAATGGGCTTCCTGCATAATCTCTCTCCTCACATCACACACATCAGAGTACACAACCTCGTCCCATGACCACGATGCCATCCTCTCTCGATGACAAATCCCCTGGGTTGCCGGACTCTGCCCGCCTCTGACTTCAGCTATCTGTGGATCTTGAATCTGAAGCTCTCTAATCATGTCTATCAATACAGGACGTACATGAAATGTGGCTAACAGTGCTCCCAAATTTGTTGGTTCCAATCTCACACCCAAGGACCTCAATTCTATAAGTCGAGGAAGATGCACGGCCCTCACGTGCGATAGGGAACTCATGGGTCTTATTTAGGCATCTGCTACCGTTTGCCTTTCGGGGATGATATTATTGATGCGTTTCATAATCCTTGATCAGTTCAATCTATCTCCTGCATCACCGTGTTCGGTTCATACGCATAAGCAGTCTTGCAAGCTCTTATGATCTGTAAAAATCCTCACCGGGGCACTCCGTATAATGTGCCTCCATATCCATGAGGGAAAATACTCTGACTGCTAGCTCAGTCGTGTGTGTAGGATAGTGCGTTCATGCTTATTCAATTGCCTAGAAGCATATGCAATCACCTCGTCATTATGCATTAACACACAACCTAGGCCTTGCCTAGAGGCATCACGATACCTTCTAAGCCATCACCCTTGATGGAAGTGTAAATCTTGGGTGAGGTCGATCGTTTTTCGAGTTCATGAAACTCTCTTGACAAGCCTGCGGCCCAGTAAGCGGCTCCTCTTAAGGTCCAAATTTTGACAATGAAGGAGTTGAAGAAGTAAAGAAGCAGAAGTTAGTGAAATAAGGAATAAGTTTTGTCGTGTGGCCTATTTCCCTAGAACAATTAAGCTCGTAGGGGTGTTTTAACACCTAGCACCCTAATGTCAACTGGTATTGGAGTTGCTAGCCCAAAGTTCTCTAAGAGTAATAGAAAGCCTAAGAAGACAAAACATTGCACTATTCCAAATCTTAGAAAAATAAAAGCAAAGGAGTTAAAGAATAAAGGAATCTGCCTGAATTAAGTATATAAGGAAATTGAAATTCCATAAAAAGAATTCAAAAAGATGAATAAGGCCAAGATTGAGGGGAATAAGCAAGAACAAAGAAGAAAAATGGTGAAAGTTGGAGGCAACAAGTGTAGAGAAAATGGAAACTGGGTAATTTTACAACTTAAAATTTTCCATTATCTACTGATTACGAAGCCCGACATTCTGAGCACGAAGAACCTCGGTGATTTGAAGGTTGGATTTACTACATTAGTAGAGATCAATATGAAAAACAAGCCTATGGGACTTTGACAAGCAGTCTAGAAAACTCCCAAAGATTAACTAAATTCGACATGAAGATAAAGAAAAGTTAGCGACACGCACACACCACAGAGAACAAGACATTGAATAAGAAATTTGTTTAAATACATTAGTTTATCAAGATTTTTGTGATAAAAGTATACCATGTCTGGTTCTTGGATAAAAATTGAAATTTAAAATAATATTGGTATCTCTTAATTCCAGATTAGAAGGTGGAATGAGAAAGACTGTGGTATGAATCATAAAAATGTCCGTAAAAATTTTTTAAGCTTATTTGTTTGAGGATAAACAATTCTTTCTTTTTTTGCTTTGGGACAAGCAAAATTTTAAGTTTGGGGGAATTTGATGAGTCCAAAAAATCATTAGTTTTTTAATTCATTTTTATGTGTTTATTATGAGAATAATGTTGAATTGTTTGTAGAAAAGTGATAATTATTTCGAAGTCGATTTGTAGGAAAATGAAGCGAAAATCAAATTTTAGCAAAATCGGAGGAAGAAATCGACCTCTGGCGTAATTGAGGTCTGGCGGGAATTTAAGTTGCGACAGGAAGCTCAATTTCCAGCAATTACAAATCCGCGACATCAACAAATTGGCTTTGAAGAAGAAAGCGAAGCGTGAACAAGTGAAGTGCGTGACAGAAAATGAGTTGCGCCAAGCGTGGTCGAGACTAAAGAGCAATCAAGAAGAAATGCATGTCACGACATCATCTTGATGTCGCTGACACTGAGATATGAATGATCGCGACCACTATGAGAGTGTGACGGGATTAATACATGAAGCCATAGAGAAGTCTTTGAAAGAAAGAGGTTCGCGACTAGTTTTTAATACTAGTTTCCATTTTATGTTCTCGACATCACTGCGATGCTCGCGGCGTAAAGCGAAGGCGTTCAAGATTACCCAGCGAAAACATAGTTTCAAAAGAAGTCCATGACATGCTTGGCGATAGTGGCGCGGTAAGGGCGGGCGGGGCGAAGTTTGCAAGATATGAATGCGGGTGCATGGGTTCGATCTCCATAGTATCGGATCGGGATCCTCGGTTTACAGATCAGTTCTGGAAGAGTTTCGAGAAGGCCATGGGGACACAACTGTCGATGAGTACCACTTTTCATCCTTAGACGGATGGCTAATCAAAGTGGACTATTCAGATTTTAGAAGACATGTTGCGAGCATGCGTCTTGGATCTCAAGGGTAGCTGGGAGGGGCACTTGCCTTTGGTAGAGTTCCTTTTCCTGATGGCCGGTTATCGAGGCGAAATATTCGAGATGGCGCCTATCACGGCTCTCTACGGGAGGCCATGTCGATCACCGATATGTTGGACAGGGGTGGGAGAGTGCTCCATCAAGGGTCCAGATTTGATTAGAAACACCTCGGACAAGGTGGGTATGATCCGGAAGCGTCTCCTTACTGCCCAGAGCTAGCAGAAGAGTTACGCTGATGTACGACGATGACCTCTAGAGTTAAAGGCGGGTGATCATGTCTTCTTGAAGGTGATGAATAATAGAGGAGTGATCAGATTCGAAAAACGAGGGAAGCTATGGTCGAAGTACATTGGACCCTTCGAGGTACTCGAGGAGAATTGGGCGGTGCGTCAGGTTGGCGTTGCCAGGATTTGTCGGCGTTCATGGGTGTTTTCCTTCTCTGTGCTCAGATTACACTTTCGAGATCGACTCATATAGTGGATTGGGGAGAACTTGTTGTTGATGCGGATGGGACAGCCGAGGAGGGACGTCGCATTATCATGGATAGCCGGAGGCTTGGGGTTTTGCGTGGCAAGGCCAGACTGTAAGGTGTTGTGGCACAACCAAGGATTCGAGGAGCGACATGGGAGTAGCGAGGACATCGTGGCAGCGCCCGACTATCGCCTTGTTTGGTAGGAAGGTACGTTTTCTAGTCAATAATGTTTTAAATGACTATCGCATATGCATGTGTTTGATTGTGTGTATGTGTGTGTGAATTTCGGGATGAAATTCTTTTAAGGGGGGGAGAGTGTAAAACCCGTTAAAATTTTAAATTTAAAATTTTCAGACAAAAGGGGGCAAAACGGTAATTTATTGAAATAGTATGGAGAAAAGTTTGGATTTTTCTAAATCTCGGATGACAAAACGGATTGGGCAGTTGGAATCGACTCGTGAAAATTGATTAGTGCCCAAAAAGTGCTATTTTGAACCCTATTTTAGATAGGTTTTGAGTGTTTTATTGCTAATCATGCCGATAATGCCAGTGAAGTGTTCGAGGTCTTCTTAGTATCACTTGTAATCGTTTAGAGGGTATTTTGGTTGTTTTGCGGGTTTTTTGAGTACTTTGGGAGTTTAATCTTAGATATGTCTTTGACCATGAATTGAACCCATTTATCGGCTAGCTAAACATACCAAAGCTCAATGAAAGAATGAAAGCGAAGTGAAGAAAAGCGATGCGATAAGGAACGTGAAAGCGTACGGTGAAGACGACGATTCGAATTTCGCTAAGATTGCGAAAATTTATTTGCGATTGCGAGTTTATATCATAGCGAATTTAGCAATCTTAAGCGAAATTGTGAGATTCGCTAGGCTTAAAATTTTAATTTATGCCTTGTTCCTAAGCGAGTACACACTTTAAGCTATCTCTTAAAAATTTCGCTAAACTATTGAAATTTTAAGCTAGCTAAGAGAAGAATACAAACATAATGAAATTCTCACGATTTCGCTATCTCTGTGCAATTCGCTATATCTTAATTTTAAGCTATCTAGAATTACCCCAGCTACATAGCGAAATTGTTATTGCCCTAAGCGAGTGCCTACCTTGTCATCCTTTTGTAATTAATGCAAACTGACTTCATTTTGGTGGATTACTTCCTTGTCCCTTAATTTTGCCAAAATGTTAGGCTTTATGGTAGTTTCATATAATGGGTGGCCTATATAAACCCCCATAGTTTTGTAACCACTAGCGACAAGTAGAAGAGCGGCGAGGGCACAATTTCATTTTTTATGTAAATATCTCCGCAGCTTCATTTAGGTTTTGATTTTCTCTCTTCTCTCTCCTCTTTCTCTCATTTTCTAGGCTGCTAAACAACCCTCTTGAGGATGAAAACTCAAGAGATGCTTGGCTAAGCCTCTTTTCTTTGAAGAGGAAGGTAGCTAGCTTGGTTGTGGAGGCGATCACGGAGTTGTCCTCATGTGTTAAATGTTCAGTCGCATGTTTATGGCTCTATCTTCTCAAACTAGGGTTAATTTCATTTAATGTCTTTGCAGCGATACTTACCATGCTTTGAGATCACAGTGCATACTTATTTGCTAGATTATCTTTGTGGTTCTTTAGATAGTTTCACGAGCCACTAAAATGATGTTGAATGTTAGGGTTTCAAAGCCATGGCTTGAATTACGTAGATGCATATTTTGTGTTGACTCAAATAGGAGTGGTTTTTAGGGTTAGGTTTGCTAGTTAAACAAGATCCGGTTATGGCTTGGGTATAGTTGCTTGTCTCTTGCGAGATAAAACAGGACATGACTGCGCTATGTTATCAAGTTAGTGACCTAAATCTTCAAAGTTACCTTACTACACATCACTTCCCGGTTTTTACAGTGTCAGTTTTCAAACTACTCCTGTATTTTGAAACAAATCCAATCAAATAAAAAGCCTTCTTATTTTTGCCTTGATACAAGTCATTCCTAAGATGAAAACTCATCCCAGTGTTCGACCACACAGACCGTATCTTTGCCGGTAGCTTGACTACGGCAGTAGGAGGAACTTAGGAAAACAAATTTTGTTGATTCCGGATCACCCCACTGTGGCACGAATCAAATGGCGCCGTTGCCGGGGATGGTGCCAAACTACCAATGATAAGTTGAAGTGTATTTGTGATCAACATCACAAGTGAAGGTAACCTTTTTAACTCTTTTTGTAACCCAGTTGCGATGGCTGAGGATTTCATAACTTGACATTAACTTCCCTTTGTTTTGTATTTTTGATCAGTTTAATTTTTAGCTAACCACAACCTTTTTGCAAGTTTGTTGGCAGTTGCTCTTTGTTGTCTCTAAAATTGTGTAGCAGTGTTTATGCTCGATGGGATAGAGACACATCGGGTAGATTGCCTGGGGTAATTACCTGACTTGACGAAGCGGTGAAGTTAGTGTACACAGCGATACCATGGATCCCATGCACGAGAACTGAGTCAACCGGAACCCCCATGAATCCAGCGAGCTGTAGAACCGGCGGGGACCCGTCACCCTCTGGGGTTAGTGCCCTTCGTAAATCATACTCTGTGAAGATGTAGCGGTGAGGCCTTATAGTACCCACAGCTTCCCACGTACCATGGTATGGAAAGTAAATCCATACACACACATAAGGGATTTTGAGGAGGTGCACAACCTTTAAGGAAGGTATGATGGGCGTAAGGATTTGCTTAAAAAATTTAAAAGCATTTCCATTGACCACTAAGCAAGCCGGATTTAGCCTTCGCTGAGGCGAGACCATAAGAAATTGGGATTTGAGTTGCGACGGGGAGTCTGAAAAGTTCTTCGGTGCTCATAAGACTAACAATTGAAAGACAAATTTATGCCTTTGCAGCTCAGAGATGGTGAGAGGTTCTACGATGTTGGGAGAGATTTATGGAGACCATGTCGGTGCATGCCCTTTCATGGGTTTGACACTTGGATGTTGGTGAACCATTTCTATGGTGGTATATCTCTGCCATGGCGACTTTGGAAACCATGTGTGGAGAGACTTTCTAAGTAAGCATCTTGTGAAGCCATGGATTTTTAGAATTATGTGGCAAACTTCTAAGGGTTGGGATGAGCCAAATACACAGAGAAATGGAAAGAATCGGACCATCGGTCGGCCCAGAGGTGGGATGCCCATGCTGTCGGAGGATTTGGAAATGGCTAAATTTCCCGGTGGCTAGGAAGTAGAGGCTTGAAGGTAAACGACTCCATGAGGTGCATCACAGTGGTAAAAAATCACCTTGCAGTCAATCCTGCACAATTCCAATCCTAGATACCCGGCGAGCAGTGTCTACGACCTACAGTGAAGGATTTGATGTCGAGAATGTGCAAACACTAAAGGGCCAATGCAAGCCTGGCAATGATGCTCCATATGGTAATACTTACAATTCCAATTGGAGGAATCACTGGCCTCTCATGGAAACAACCACTTTATGTACCCAGTGCCAAACCAGTTTAGTTCCACCTCTAAACCATTATACCATCTATTCTCGATGGAACAAGCCATATTAAATTTGAGTAAAGTGGTGGGCAACTTTGTTGAGGAGCAAAAGGAATTAATGTGCAAGGCGGCGCAGAAAAGTTGATCTTTATTGAGAATACCTTTGAACAAGAGAATAGATGGGCTTGAGCAATCTAAATCGAGAGAAAATTGATAACCTACGATGATTCAATCACAGAGATCAACAAGTTGCTTTGGAAATCCTGAAAGAGGAGGGTTCACTTCTCAGAGCATTGCCAAATCAAGGAATTCATGCGGTAGGGTCATCAAGTGATTCGAGAATGGATGAGATTAGAGTAATCACCACGAGAAGTGGAAAAGGAGTTGATCAGCCCATGCAGAAGCATTGAAGAATCCGAGAGCGGAGAAAGTGCGATCTAAGCATATTCTCCTGAAGGAGGACTCAATGAAATACAGCATACCACCTCCATTTCCACAAGCACTTAGAGGCAAGAAGAAGACATCACAGCAAGCAGGCATATTGGAAGTCTTAAGGCAGGTGAAGGTTAACATACCCTTTTTGGACATCATCAAACAAGTCCTGCACATCTGAGACACAGAAAGATCTTTGCCTGATCAAGGAAGCAGTTAGGCATTGAGAAAAGGCATTCCTCACTGGAGCAGAGTCGGTGCACGCCAATCAAGCGAATCGATTAAATCACAGATCGAGGATCTCCCACAAATTTCGATAAATATTGGTAGAATTGCATAGACAAGTCATTGCTTGATTTAGGAGCCGAGTGTGAACCTCTTTCAGTATTACGTGTACAAGCGGTTAGGTTGGGTGAACTTAAACCTACCGATATCACACTTTCATTGGCTTGGAAGTAGATCGACAAGAAAATGCACAAGAGGATAGTTGAGGATGTCTTAGTAAAAATGAAATGAGATTCTACTACCCGATAGATTTTGTAGTGCTCGACAGACGATTGCAAATGGGCAATCATGTGCCAATCATCCTAGGAAGACCATTTCTGGCCCTGGCTTGATACAATCATCAATTCTTGCAGGAATGGAGTCATGCAACACCTTTGAGTAACATGACCTTGGGCCTCGAAACATATTCCATTTGAACAACAAACCTGACTATTTAGAAAATGAAAATGAAATAATTGATGAAGTTGTTTCAAATGTAAGTCGGCATCTGAAGCTAAGTGTCGGGAGTGACGGAATAGTCGACGAGGAGAAAGATTTAGTGCGCCATCGACACCCACTCCCGAAGCTGATTATCGGTCAGAATCCATCGGAGAGGGCCCGCAGTCGACAATTGGACACGACACCATGGAATCGGCCAGTTTCTTGCAGAGTTGAGAAGATTATTCTCCTTGACCCTCCTTGAGTAAATTTTTGAAATTGAAATGGTTCGGTGTTCCCAAAAACCGAATTGCAGTTCAACAATTCTGCTTTTTGTTTTAGTTTAGTTAATGTTAATAGTTTCGGTTATTTTTAGAACGTTTCTTAATTTTGCAGTTTCCATTTGTAGTAACTTTGTTTATATATTATAGTATTTGGTCTTAAATTTTTAATTATAGTGTTATATATTAATTTTTATTATAATAATTTTCATTTCTTATATAATTAATATTGAAACTAAAAAAAAATAATAATAATTTTTGAATTGTAGGTGGTGAAGCACACTAAGCTCAATTCGCTATAATGGAGAAATT
Organism: Tetrastigma voinierianum; assembly: GCA_016808115.1. Lineage (NCBI taxonomy): Eukaryota > Viridiplantae > Streptophyta > Magnoliopsida > Vitales > Vitaceae > Tetrastigma > Tetrastigma voinierianum. Next base: position 131,756 of record JAEQBH010000269.1, on the reverse strand, counting down.
AAGCGGGAAAAGACCCTTGGAAGCTTAGTTAAGGCTTATAAAGAGGAGGGAGTTTGGCCGATTCGGTCACTTCATATTCCCCTCCCATGTGAGCTTTCTGAGTCACCCAGACCTGTGCGCTGCTGCTTAGGGCTGTAGAGGCCACAGTCGCTAGCCAGTTTTCCACCCGGTAGAGCCGTTGTTCCATCCGGCACCTATAGTGGAGTGCGCACCTTGAGCTTAGCGACCAGGTTCGCACCGACATCCTTTTTCATGGGTTGTAGAGGCCCTGGTCTCGATAAGCGTGCCTAGACAAGCGAGCTTGTATTGCGAATCCACGTCATAGCCACTACCATTTTTCTTAGTTGTGCACATGATCCTGAGCCACACCGGTGGGGCTGCAGCCTCTTCGAGCACGTCACGGTGCCACGGTCCCCTGCCGGTGAGCACGGGTCGCCCGGTGTTACTGCCGTAGAGGATTCGGTCGTCTGGTGAGCCACATATCAGCCACTGCGGTACCCTTTTTTTTTTTTTCGGTTAGCACTACATGCTCGGAGGTCTTCGACCTTCCAGCTATAGTTCGTACTAGGGGTGGGGTGGAGTCAGCCTTCCGGTAGTGAGGTCGGTCCAGTACGAGAGGGACGACGCAGCTCGGTTAGGCCCCAGTACCATCTCCTGTTCCCGAGGTAGTCCCTAAGGAGCCTCAGGGATTTCGGCGATACCAGACTCGGATGGGACCCCGGGCCCCGTCACCAGTGCCACAGCGCAGAGCTAGGAGGGCCCGGCCCTCCAAGCGGGCCCGCACATCAGGCCGGTGGTCATCCTAAATCCGGCCCGGCCATCGCTGAGAACACTTCAATTTGTGTAGAGGCGACATCGTCACCTCGGTTGTCGCAGCTTCCCGGGATCGGAAGGCGGGTTGTTCGTCGGGAGCCCACGTCAGGAGATATTGCTCACCAGCGGAGAAGTTCCATCAGTCGTACTACGATGTCCCGGCACTCACAGCTGATCCTAGGTTCAGGGATTCTATGAGGTTTATTTCGGACTATTCCCTACTGCCCTTCATGACCCCGAGGTAGTATTATTACCCACGGGTGGTGCTACAGTTTTATCACTCGATGACATCTCGAGGGGAAGCGGTGACGCTCGAGCTTGATTCTCTATAGATGATAACCGGAGTACTGGCGGCGAGATATTTCCAGCGGCTCCTAGGCTGCGTATACACGCCCGACAATTCGAGAGGTATCGAGCATGAGCCCACCACCTCGGAGGAGATGGTTCGGTATCTTGCGAACATTATAGCGAGGCAGTTCTCTTGACGACTCAGCCTCGGATCGCTGGCGATTGATCACTGTTGTGGGGACTTGACTTATTCCCGGCGCAACATTACGTACAGCGGAGCGGCCATCTTGGAGAGGCTCTTTCTTGGGATCTCGGAGGATGCGCGGTTCGATCCTCTGGTGAGCGTGACCTCCTTGATGCGCATTGGGGAAGGTCCACTTAGGAAGGGCACGGACGTCGCGTGGTCTTGTTTGCGCTGTCACGGGGACTACTGCGCCGGGGTTCTCGAGCATATGGGATTCCCGGAGGAGCCCAGGTTAGAGATGAGGATGAGGTGCCCTCAGGTTATGTCGTTGGAGCGAGTGATGGCCATGCCCCTATCTTTTATTCTCCAGTGGCAGGACCAGGAGGAGGTTCCAACCCTTTAGCCTGAGGTAGAGAGGAGTCCAGACTCCACATGTGTCCCCTCCATCTCCTCCTCCACATGCTACATCCACGGGCTGCGGTAGGCCTCTGGCCCATCGCCTTACATCCCGCATCATTTCCGGAATTATGTTCGTACCGATTCGAGAGAGATGGGCGGGTGTGGTGGATCTTTATTTGCTGCATTCGCGACTACTCGGGCGGCCCGAGATCGGAGTTGGCTCGGTGCCACTCCATCTTTGCGTGATTATGACTCACAGGTCTTTCTCGTATTAGAATCGGAGAGGAGCCCACCACGGCGGCATCGGCATCTTTGGATGTTTGCGATGCTTGATGGCCTACGGACCCACCACCCCCACAGCAGTGAGGTGGTTAGGTTTCTTTTATATTTTTGTATAGTTATCAGCTTTATCAACTGCTTACTAATTTTGATTAGGATTTATGTATTAGCCATAGTAGGAAGTGATACTTTTGTGTTTAGCTATGTATTTATGTACTAGCCATTTTGGCTATATCAAAAGCTATTCAGTATATATACAGACTTTTGCATATCATGTTTTGTGCCTTCACCATGTGTAATTGTTTTTGTCTTCAATTGAACAATTGAATTGCTTCAATTGGACAATTGAATTTCCTTTTGTCGGAAAATTGAATCATTGCAGGTTATCGTAATGCTAGAACAATTTCATGCATGAGTCAATTTTTGGTCAGTTAAGTTCCAGCATGCTCAACTTGAAAATTTCTCCATATCTTTAATTTACTACTTTGCACACCATATTATATCGATAGAACATTGAAATTGTATACCTACTTTCACTTTGCATATTAGGCCTTAGGCATCGTGGCAACCTAGGATAGGTTTGTGTTACCCATATATGAGACTAATGTAGTCTTGAAAAGGAAAAGAAAAGCAAAAGAAAAAGAAGAAAAGAAAAAAAATAAAGTCGTGACACTTTGCCTTGAAACCGAGCACGATCAGGGTGTATGTGAAAGCCTTTGAAGCTGATGCCCTAAGCCTTAATTGGTTGGGAGTCATCGATTTTGTGTTAAGCTACATGGGTGAATAGGTAAGTTTAGCAGTTATAGGTGCTTGATTTTGAAATCAACGAAATTTCGAGTGAAGCACAGTAGAGTTTTAGTAATTGATGATCCTTTTGGCTTGATGCCTGGCCTTGGTGGTTGGGAGTCATCGGTGGACCCCCGTTACACGGACTTTGGTGAAGTCGAGTTTTGAGCATTGCACCCTACAATACAGTTGAATAAAGGAAAAAGAGTGTAACTATCCCTATTTAGGTTGTTCAACAAACTAAGGCCATGCCAGTAGCTAGGTTAGGGGGAGGGGACAGTTTTGCAATTTATTGGTTTGATCTTGTTACATAATGAACCATTAGACTTTGGTGGAAATTCAAGTTGAGAACCATGGATCCAATATTGACCTAAAATAGTTCTTGTATGGTTTTGGCTCTTTCATTTCAGTTTTCAAATTTGATGTCAATTTTTCAGGTTAAAGGTAATGTTTATTTGTACATAAACCTTTTTGATCATAAACTTTTTGAAAATCACTGCATGCATCTCTTTTTTGTTTTTGCATTGCTAAGGGACTAGCAACGTTTCGGTTAGGGGGTGTGATTAGTGCCCAAGAAGTGCTATTTTAAATCCTATTTTAGATAGGTTTTGAGTGCTTTTTTTGCGCACTAATCATGTCAATAATTCCAATTGAAGTGTTCAGGTCTTCTTAGTATCACTTATGCCGTTTAGAGGGTATTTTTGGTTGTTTTGCAGGTTTTTGCATACTTTGGGAGTTTAATACCGATATGTGCTGAGCCATGAAGATTGAACCCATTTATCAGCCTTCAAACATACCAAAGCTCAATGAAAGAATGAAGGCAAAGTGAAGAAAACTGATGCAGTAGAGGAGCAGTAAGCAATGTAGGGAATAGCAGCAATTCCAGGGAATTTCGCTAAGATTGCGAAAATTTCGCTGGGATTGCGAAAATTTCGCAATCATAGCGAAAATTTTGCAATCTTAGCCCGAGTGTGAGTAGCTAGGCACAAAATTTTCTCACATGCCTTTATTCCTATCGAAGTACACACTTTTTAGCTATCTCTTAAAAATTTCGCTAAGCTACCGAAATTTCGCTGGCTAAGCCGAGAGGAAATTGCAAGGCTTATAGCGAGATTCTCACGATTTCCTATCTTTGTGCAATTTCGCTATATAGCGAAAATTTTAAGCTATCTAGCGAATTTTATAACGAAGGTGTTGTGCCCTAGCGAAGTGCTGCCTTGTCGTCCTTTGTAGTGGCTGGCCAGGCTTCATTTTGGTGGATTACTTCCTTGTCCCTTAATTTTGCCAAAATATTAGGCGTTATGGTAGTTTCATATAATGGGTGGCCTATATAAACCCCCATAGTTTTTGTAACCCTAAGCAACAAGCAAGAAGGCAATTGAGGGAGCACAATTTCATTTTTTATGTAAATATCTCCGCAGCTTCATTTAGGTTTTGATTTTCTCTCTTCTCTCTCCTCTTTCTCTCATTTTCTAAGCTGCCAAATAACCCTCTTGAGGATGACAACTCGAGATGCCCAGCCTAAGCCTCTTTTCTTTGAAGAGGAGGAGCTAGCGGTTGTGGGCGATCCTGAGTTGTCCTCATATGTTAAATGTTCCAGGTACTGTATTTATGGATCCTATCTTCTCAAACTAGGGTTGAATTTCATTTAATGTCTTTGCCTTGGCTAATACTTACCATGCTTTAGGATACAGTGCATACTTATTGCTAGATGTACTATGGTTCTTTAGATGGTCTTTACGAGCCACTGAAATGATGTTGAATGTTAGTGTTTCTAACTGAAATGGAGCTGTAGATGCATGTTACCTGTGTTGACTCAAATAGGAGTGGTTTTTAGGGTTAGGTTTGCTAGTTAAACAAAGATCCGGTTATGGCTTGGACTATAGGTTGCTTGTCATAACGCGAGGATAAAACCGAGACACTTGTTTGCCCTATGTTATCAAGTTAGTGACCCTAAATCTTAAAGTTACCCACTTCATATCACTTTCGAGTTTTACAGTGTCAGTTTTCAAACTACTGCTTTGCTTTGTTTTATAAGCAAATCCAAAAATCCAAATAAAAAGTCTTACCTTTTTGCACTGATGCAAGTCATTCCTAGTGAAGATTCAATATGACTAAGCAACCTAACCAAGAGGGGGGGTCAATTGGTTTTCTTAAAAACTTTTTCGCACAATAACAATAAATCTTTAATTTAAATGCAATAACAATAAATTAAGAGATAAGGATAAGCAAAAGTTTTGAGAAAGGCAATTCACCCTCTTGGTAGGCTATGAGCCTCTATATTAGCCTCAATTAGCTATCGAGCTAGGCCTCTAATTTTGTTTTTAAGATTTAATCGTCTAAAGGAAAATGGCTAGCACCAAAAATAGCACAAGCCTTTTTCATAAGTTTCCGTCAATAACCACCTTTCTTTCTTAGGGTAGATTATCAATTTTGGAAAAACAAAATGACTTGGTATTTAGAATCTCTTGATTTGGAAGTATGGAAAACAATCTTATTTGGTTACACCTTCCCTACAAAATTTGTTGATGGAGGAAAAATAAGAAAAACCCTTGACGAATATAACGAAGAAGAAAGTAGAAAATTTCAATTAAATTCTAGAGCCATTTATATTCTTGTATGTGCTATGGATAGAAATGAGTATAATAGAATTAGTCAATGTAAAACGGCTGGGAGATTTGGGCTGCTGAACAACCAAGTACTCATGAAGGAACTACCAATCAAAGATTCTAAAGTTAGAATTCTTGAAAATGATTATGAAATGTTCAAAATGAAACCTAATGAATCTATTGTTGAGATGTTTACTAGGTTTACAGATGTTGTAAATGGTCTTGAAGGCTTGGGAAAGAGGGTAAGTGAACAAGACAAGGTATCTAAAATTCTAAGATGCCTACCTCCCAAATGGAATTCCAAAACGGAAGCTATTGAGGAATCAAAGAATCTGAAAGAGCTACCTCTTGAGGAACTTATAGGTTCTTTGATGACTTATGAAATGAAGATTGCAAGACAAGAGAAAGAAATGCAAGAGGAAAGCAAAAAGAAAAGCATTGCGCTAAAAGCTCAAGAAGAAAAAGTCGTTGAGGAAGCAAAGCTTAGCAACATGGAAGATGATATCGCCCTCATCACAAAGAGAATGCAAAAATTCATGATGAAAAATAAGTTTGGTGGAAAAACTTATAATAAAAGAAGCCTTCTGAAAGAAGGTCCTTGAAAGAAGAAAAAAGAAAATAGAAGGAGACAAAGAAGTAACATGCTACAAATGCAAGAAACCGGGTCATATCAAATATGATTGTCCTCTCTACAAAGCAAAGAAAGAAAAGAGAAGAGCTATGATGGCAACATGGAGTCAAAGTGAAGACTCATCCAGATGATGAAAGCCGAGAATGAATTTTATGACATGGTAGCCCCGTGGCTTCGAAGATCAAGATAAGGTAAGTTAGATTAAGTTCGATGATGATGAAGTTACTTTTGAATATGATGAATTAACAGCTATCTAAGTTTGGTGAAACAACACCTCACCTAAGAAGAAAATTTTTGAGCTTAGAACTTGATGAAATCAAGAAATTTTTTCAAAAGTTAAACTTCAAATTTCTCCTTGAAAAGGTAAAATGAGGAACTACTCAAAAAGAATGAATGGTTGTTATCCTCACTCTCAAAAATTCTCTTGTGGACAAAGGCTTTTGAAATGATTCTAGCTAGTCAAAATGTGTTTTTTTTTTTTTTGATAAAAGGGAGCTAGGATACAAAACTTCAAAGAATGAAAAATATTTCAAAACTACTTTGTCAAAGAATCACTTAAGTGAAAGTTCATCAACCATATGTAATTTTGTGGTAGGAGGACACATTAGTAGTACTTGTCCTCTTAGAAATGGATCCTGAGCATCGACTTCTAAGTCAAAGACTTGGGTTGAAAAATCAAGGTCGCCTAACTACGAGGACCCAAAAGATTTGGGTACCTAAATCTTCTTGATTTTTTTTGTAGGGATCAAAGAAGGAGAAATGGTTCTTGGACAGTGGTTGCTCAAGACATATGACCGGAGATGAGTCAAAGTTTGCCTTCCTTACAAGGAGAAAAGGAGGATACGTGACTTTTGGAGATAATGGGAAAGGTAGAATCATTGGACATGGTTCTATAGGTAACAACTCTTCATCTCTTATTGAAAATGTTTTGCTTGTTGATGGTTTGAAACATAATCTTTTAAGCATTAGTCAACTTTGTGATAAAGGTTTTAAAGTGATTTTGAATCTTCTCATTGTATCCATCAAGAGTTCTCAAAATGATAAAATCATCTTCATGGGCCATAGAAATGAAAATGTTTACACTATTGATATTTCAAAATATGAAGACCATAATAGATGTTTTCTATGCATGATAAAGTTGGTTGTAGCATAGGGAATTAGGACATCTCAGCATGAATCTCATTACACAACTCAGCTTAAAATGAACTTGTTAGAGGCCTTTTAAAATCTCTTTTGAAAAGATAAAGTTTGGCCCAAGCATGCGAATGAAAGCAATAAGATCTTTTAAAAACAAGTGCATTTCTACATCAAGACATAGGCTTCTTCATATGGATTTATTTGGACCCTCAAGGACTACTAGCCTGGGAGGTAAATCATATGCATTTGTGATTGTGGATGAGTTCTCTAGATATACATGGGTCTTGTTTTTTAGCTCCAGCTAATGTCTTCCCATGAGTTTTCAAAACTTTGTAGAAAAATTCAAAATGAGAAAGGTTTACCATTTCTTGTATAAGGAGTGATCATGGAAGAGAATTTGAAAATGTTGAATTTGAGAGTTTTGTGATGAGCAGAGGTGAACATACATTTTCAGCTCCTAGAACTCCCAAACAAAATGAGGGTTGTTGAAAGGAAAAATAGAACCTTGCAAGAAATGGCAAGAACCATTCTTCATGAAAACAATTTGCCAAATTATTTTTGGGCCGAAGCGGTCAATACTTCATGCTATATATTGAATAGAGTTTTGATTAGGTCCTCTTTGGACAAAACCCCATATGAACTTTGGAAAAACTAGAAACCTAACATTAGCTATTTCAAAGTTTTTGGAAGTAAATGCTTTATTTTAAATACTAAGGACAACCTTGGAAAATTTGATGCAAAATCTAATGTTGGGATATTTCTTGGCTATTCTTCATCTAGTAAAGCCTATATAGTTTTCAATAAAAAGACAATGGTCGTAGAAGAGTCCGTCCATGTAGTATTTGATGAATCTAATGAGTCTCTCGAAAGAAGAGAAAGTGTTAATGATGATGTAGGTTTGGACTTCTCCATGGGAAGATTGCAAGTGTTATTAAAGTTCATCAACAAGAAGAGGAGATTGATTCAAAGAAGGAAGAATCACCTTTTGCTCATCCTCCACCTCCTCAACTTGAGCAAAAAGAATCTAGTCAAGAACTTCCAAAAGAATGGAAATTTGTCACAAATCATCCACAAGATCAAATTATAGGTAATCCTTCAATTGAGGTAAGGACTAGATCCTCTCTTAGAAATATTTGCAATAGCCTTGCTTTTATCTCTCAAATTGAACCCAAGAAGTTAAATGATGCTATAATAGATGAGAGTGGGTAATTTCAAGCAAGAAGAACTTCGATCAATTTGAAAGAAATGAAGTTTGGGAGTTAGTACCTAGGCCAAATGATCAAAGTGTTATTGGCACAAAATGGGTGTATAAAAACAAAATGGATGAAAATGGAATAATCATTAGAAATAAAGCAGATTAGTAGCCCCGGGTACTAATCAGAGAATTGACTATATGAAGAGACCTTTGCTCCCGTAGCTAGATTAGAAGCTATAAAAATGTTACTTTACTTTTTGCTTGTCCGCAAAAATTTCATTTATATAAAATGGATGTGAAAAGTGCTTTTTAAATAGTTTCATAAATGAGGAAGTATATATTTGAACAACCTCCTGGGATTTGAAAGTTTTAATTTCCCTAATCATGTTTTTAAACTCAAAAGGCACTTTATGGCCAGAAGCAATACTAGAAAAGCTTGGTATGAAAGGCTAAGCAAATTTCTTATATCTAGTGGTTTCAAAATGGGCAAAATTGATACAACTTTGTTCATTAAGCTAAGAGAAAATGACATCTTATTGTTCAAATCTATGTTGATGATATAATATTTGGTGCTACTAATGTTTCACTTTGTGAAGAATTTGCCAAATCATGCATAGTGAATTTGAAGATGAGCATGATGGGAGAGCTGACTTCTTTCTTGGTCTTTCAAATCAAACAACTTAAAGGAACATTCATAAATCAAGCAAAATACATGAGATCTCCTCGAAGTTTCAATTTGGAAGAAGTAAAGGCGAGGAACACACCTGAGCCATCCATCCAAGTTAGACATGGATGAAAAGGTAGAATCCAGTTGACGAGCTAAATATAGAGCATGATTGGTTCTTTGTTGTACTTAACGGCTAGTAGACCCAATATCATGTATAGTGTATGTATGTACTGAATTTCAAGCATGTCCTAAGAATCTCATTTGAATGCGGTTAAAGAATATTTAGGTATTTGAAAGGCACTAATGATATTGGTCTTTGGTATCGAAATGTGATAATTTTGAATTGATATGCTATTGGGATCTGCGGATTTCGGTGGTTTCAAAATTGATAGAAAAAGCACTAGTGGAACGTGTCATTTTCTAGGTCACTCACTTGTGTCTTGGCATAGCAAGAAACAAAATTTGGTTGCCTTGTCAACGGCGGAAGCCGAATACATTGCTGCAGGGCTAGGATGTGCACAAGTACTTTGGATGAAACAAACACTTAGTGATTTTGGATTAACATATTCTCATGTTCCCATTAAAATGTAATGACACAAGTGCCATTAGCATATCAAAGATCTGTGCAACACTACAGAGCCGAGCATATAGAGATAGACATCATTTCCTTAGAGATCATGCCTGAGGGATATTACACTTGATTTTATTTAGAACCTAGGATCAACTTGCGGATATTTTCACAAAATACGATTGAGAATCAATTTGTCAAAATTAGAAGACAGAATTAGGAGTCATCTCTTTGTGAAAAATTGTTTTAAACTCGAGTGTCAATATTGCTTGAAAAAATGTTGTGCCTTAAACTCTTAGCAGTATGGTATCTTTGTAAAGGAGATACCTTTATGTCTAAAGTCTCTTGCTCCTTTTTATGTTTATACATAAGGGGAAAAATATGTCTCTATGAGTTAAATGAGAAATGATATGTATCAAAGGGGAGAAAGATATGCATCAAGTGATAAAAATTAAGTGAGAAATGATATGTATCAAAGGGGAGAAAGATATGCATCAAGTGCTAAAAGAAAATGCCACATTTATATCATTCCTTGATGCTTGTCTTATGTGTTGAATGTAAATTGCATGTGTTTGAATTGGTTAAAATTTATATTACGCAATTATTTTTAGGCTATTGGTTTGAGGGAGAGATTTACTCCTCCTAGATAACTAAGGTTTGTCATCATCGGGAGATTGTTAGCGAGGATACCTCCTCAGGTTGAGATTTTGATGATAACAAACCAAAAGGTTATTAGTTACTAATGGTTAAATTGAGTTGAGTGACAGGTTGAAATTGATCAAGCATCAAATGAAGATATCCTGAAGCTAAAGATGACAATTATGAAGTTGATTAAGCACTTGGAAATGAAGTTCACTCAAATAAAGAACCAAAATGACATGTAACCAAGATTCCAAGCTCAAGCATCAAGTGAAGATTTCGATAGCTTGAGAATCTATGTAAGGTGAATGCATTGGTACACTTTAGGATATCATCATTAATCATGCATTACTTGAGCTCGGTTTTCAAATCCAATATTACATATCTTTACCCAAGAAACATGAGTTTAGAGCGTAAAACTTTAGATTAAATAAATCTAAAAATGAACATTAAAAAAAAACTGGTCGTATGAATGGTACACGTATGAGCGGTGCGTATGCCTTGAGACGATGCGTATATGTGAAACGTTATTCCATATCGACTGGTAGGCAATTACCAGCGGATGAGTGAACAGTACCATGAACAGTAAACCGGTTAGTGAACAGTGTCGTGAATAGTGTCCAAAATCCCACTCTATAAATAGAGTGTGGGGGATCATTTGAAAAACAACAAACTTGCTCTCAACCATCTTTTCTCTTGATTATTAGTTCTCAAACTAAGTTTGTGAGTGCATTCATTACATTTCCATATTTTAGAGTGCACCTTTGTGTTCATCAAAGCTTGAGTTGTATTCGAAGATCTTGAAAGCTTGAGGTGTCTCGTTGTGCCTAAGTGAGAAAGCTTCAAGTGCGTATAGCTTGAAGAAATTGCTAGGAGCCCATTGGAGCCAAAATCCAAGTGTAATCAAGCTCGGGATTCGAGATTGGAACTTCAAGTGTGCATAGCTTGAAGAGGTGCCTATTGGAGCCATAATTCAAGTGTAAAGAAAGAAGGTCGGGTTGGAGTTTGACACTAGTGGAACCCTCACCGGTTGAAGGTTGAGGAGAAGTGGACGTAGGCAAGGTTGTACCGAACCACTATAAATTCGGGTTTTTCTTTCTCTATCCTTATCTCTTTAATTTATTGTTATTGCATTTGAATTAAAGATTGTGTGTGCGAAAAGTTTTTAGAAAGAGCAGAATTCCACACCCTCTTGGTTAGGTTGCTAAGTCATATTGAATCTTCACTTAGGATGAAAAACCATCCCCGTGTTCGACCCAATACACCAGACATTTATCTTTGCGGTAAGCAGTCCCGGTAAGAACAGGAAAACAAATTTTGTTGATTAGGATCACCTTTGTGTGAGAATCAAAAAATTATACCCCGTCGAATTTCGTTGAATTTAGAGATAGTCGGAATTTCACGTATTCGGAAAGGCAGCGTGTCATGCCTTGAGAAATGGCGAGCCATAATGGATGGCTTTGTGAGCCATGCGGTGACACCACGGTGGCCGTGTGGAAAAAATTGACACATGGCGAACCATGTGTCATAATGCATGGCAAAGGCATGCATGTGTGTGACTGTGCATGCCATGTGTCACCATGCATGGCATTTGAGAAAGCCTATATAAAGGGGTCTCAAAATCCAGTTTTGTGTGGAGGGGTAGCAGCTTCAATCAGTGGGAGGCGACAGGAGGAGGAGGAAGGGAAGAGGGAGAAGGAGGAAGGAGAAAGAAAAAGGGAGGGGAAAGGGGAAGGAGGAGTGGAGGAAAGGAGGGGGAAAGGAAAGAGAAAGAGAAGGAGGAAAGGGGAGGAAGAAAGGAAGCAGAAGAGGAAGAGGAAGGAGTGTTGTGCGGTGAGCAGGCCGGACTGACAAAAGAACACAGGCTAACGCTGAGGCAGGTTTCCTCCTACTCTGATTATTTTATGTCTAGGGGCCATGTAATGGACTACGGGTTTCGTCCGGTTTTGCGGGCGAATTTGGATGTGATGTGGTTTGTTTGTGATTGTGTGATGTTCAAAGACCAGTTTTACAGGGTTTTGGGACTGTCAGGCGAACAGCTGTGTTACGGGATGGCAAAATCCGAAGCGGGGAATGGCAAACGGTGTGCCAAATTTCCCTTTTACCCTTGTGAATCGGCTGCGTCAACTTTGGACGACCATAACTTTCTCGTCCGAACTTTGATTTGCGTGTTCTTGGACTCTACGGAAAGCTCGTTGAGTATAGAATTTAATAAAATAAAGTTTTCAACCAAAATGTGGGCTGAACATTGGGCTGGGTCATGGATAGTTGAGGAATAGTCCGTTTTGTTTCCGAAACTTCTGTTTTCGGAACCGGTTTGTAATCAGAATGCTTGGGATTACATATGGCCTGAGCAGGGAATTTTGTGTTGGATGTTTTGTGAAGTATTTACAAAAACTGAACTTTCTGGACTATGTCCAGATTATTTCTTAGGCCAAGCATGGCCGGATTTATGGCCGGGAATGAGTAATATGTGTTATTGCCATGAATTCAATGACATGTTGAATATGTGAAATTATGTGATAAAGATGGAAATAATTATATGCATTGGTTATATAGTAGTGTACTTTATGTCTTGACGAGGATATATTATCTCATTGCACCTAAGTAATGGTTGAAACTATTTTAATACATGCTTGAATGATGTGTTGACATGAATAAACTAAATGATAGAAAAGATGTAGTGCATGCTTATGTGATGTATTGATTTGAATATGTGGAATGTTAACATGACTACATGTATGTTAAATATATGAAATGTTGTGTGCATTAGACATGAGTGTTCATAGCACACACATAGTGTATGGTGTAGAATGTCCATGTAGAGGTCTTCATACATTTGTCATGGGTTTGATTGTAGTGGCACAAATTGCATTGCATTGGTGTGCGGTAACACCACATTACATGAAAGTGTGTTCATGTGGTTGCTGCTTAACGTTTGGTGTTGAATCGTGTGGGCTTGGGAATGGGACGAAGTCCAAATGAGTTCCACAATGTTAAACGAAATGGAAAATGAAATGTCGAGCAACCGTGGGGATAGATACCCCCCTCAGGTGAAAAGCCTGAAAACCTGGTTAGGCAGTATCCGGTGAAGCCGAAAAATGTCGGGTGTAAAGAGACCCCTGATTGAGACCCAGAAAAGTTAGTTGCCCCGAAGACCACGAAACGATTAAATAAATATCACATAGACTATGGGTTGTGAGATGGGAGTCGGGACTAACTCGGTATTGATTTCCTGTTGGCACTTGCATTGGGTGGTGGGTCGGAGGTTGACCCGGTACTTGGGGTATGTAGAGTGTCGTCTCATACATGCATGTAGTTTTCTTTCCATGATAGGACAACATGTATGGACGGATTGGTTGTTGGTTTGACTGTGAAATGATCACTTGCATGTGCAACTAGGTGGGGAATAGCCCTTGTAGGATTTATATCTACTGGGCGTTAGCTCACCCCGTCGTGGGATCCCACTTTTTCGGTGGGACGGTGAGAGCGGACAGCTCCTTAGATCTTGGATTATGAAGCGGGCTGGATGTGGCCTTGATTCTTGTTTTGTTTTAATATTAGACGAACTAGTTTTAATATATGTTTTGTATTAAGAGTGATGTAATAACTCTTAGACCTATAGAAATGTATGGTCTTGTATGGATGATGGGCCTTATTGGGTCATTTTACTCATGTATGGGTCTCATGATATGAGACACATAGGTTTCTGTAGGTTGACGTTGGTCAACGAGACCCCCGGTTTTTGGGGTGTAAAAGCTTGGTATCAGAGCTTAGGTATACGAATACCTAGGGCTCAGTGGGGCATGGGTCTAGGACTTGCTATTAATGTGTAGGAGCACCACAACCTGGTATAGCTTAGTGTTGGAGCTTAAATTCACAAGGATTACTGGGTGGCACCGAAATTGATATCCAGATCATAGTTCGGTATCAAGGTCTAGGTAGGAGGTTACCTAGGAGTCTATGAGACATGATTAGATCACATCATGCATTGTGTGTTTTCTTGTGTATGCTTTGATTGTATGTGCGTGATTATGTGTACAAATTATGTGAATTATATACGTGGTAGGATGTATATAGGAAATGCGAACACTAGGGTTGAAAAACATAATCTTAGGAGTTCGAGAAACAAACGGATTGTTAAGGATATTAAGTATATTATTGGTCGGCATGTGTGCTAATAGTTGGACATGAAAATGATTCTAAGCTTGTTGTTTGACTTTTCTAGATGGAAAGTAGAGGACGGGGGCGTAGAGGTCGTCCACGGGGTGATGGTAGACCACCACCTGTTTTTGATCAGTAGGACTTCATAGAGTCCATGGGTGCTGCGATAGCCCGGCCTTCACGGTGATGCGGTAGAATTCGAGGAGGTGCTAGTAACCTCCGGAGGTTGAGCACGCATCCTTCGGCCGTTCACGGGAGGAAGGGATCCGATGGTGTGAGCCATTGGTTTTCGTCAGTTGAGAGGATTCTCAGGGCTGTGAGTCACTGGGATACTACTCGGTTCTGTGGCTTCATTCGGCTTAGTGAGTCGATTTGGTGGGAGTGAGTCCGCGACTTCGAGGACTTGGAGACTATGACATGGGATGATTTTTCGCGGACTATTCATGGGAAGTACTTCCAGGCTTCTGCTAGACATGCGCGAGGCCCGAGTTCATGGTGAGACGAGGACGATGGCGTACTTGAGTGCGTGCCAGTTCTTAGAGTTGGCGTTTCGGGGATGGTATGTGGCCAGCGTGGCCAAGGTCGAAGTTCGAGGATGGGTTGAGTTGTCCATCAGAGCGAGATTGTAGGACATAACACATAAGATATGGGCTCGATGGTTATTACAACCTTGATTATTGAAGCGAGGTAGATGGCGCTCATAGCATCCAGAGATCTGAGTCTTAGTAATAAGAAGAGGGACGAGCTTCTTCTTCAGGCTCGGGAAAGAAGCAGAGGACTTATGTTCCACGAGGGTTTCAGGGGCGGGGCCATAGCCAACTGGGCTAAGGCCAGGTCTGAGTTACCAGTCAGGCTGGGAAGATGACATGTTTCCACTGCCATCAGCCGGGACACATGAGGCGGAGCGTCGCTAGATCTGGTGTTTCGGGATCGGGGGCGCCACGGTCAGATCATCGGTCAGGACAGGCGGGACGATATGTTCCTCTTACTGACATGGGCGGGGAGCGGTATCGGTCTCGAGGGGTGCGACCTGAGCATCGATTGTTTCCTGACGGGGCCCAGGGGCCAAAGTATGGGTCGAGGTCGAGAGGCGAGTGTATAGGTCGGGACCGGGGGCTCGGGGTATCTTCGCCCATTACTCCCGCGGTTGAGCGGCCAGTCAGTCGATGGTCGAGTGCGTTTCTACTCTTTCGCCTATATGGGCAAGGTCTTGTATTTGACTCCGAGGTGCATCGCATTCCTTTATTGTTGCATCTTGTGTGAGAGTGTGGGCTTAGAGGTTAGGACCTTAGGCGAGCCATTGCAGCCAAGTTCTCCTAGGGACTAAAGGGAGAGAATTGATCGGATGTGTCGAGGATGTGAGTTAGAGATCTGGGTTCTACTCACGGTGGACCTTCGGGTCATGGACATGTCAGAGTTCGAGGTCATCCTCGGGATGGGTAGTTGGCCCGACACATCGGGTTGGGCGTGGGTGTGGCCGTATGGGGATTCTTAGCCACACGGGCCGGTACTTGTGTTATGTTTAAAGGGGATAGGCACGATGCTTCAACCCATACTGTGTACGATTCACGATGGCACGGGCGGTTGTGGGTTAGGTAGCTAGCCTTACTACAGAAGGGACCGACGTGAGACGGGATATGAGTCTACCTCGGGTGGTTTGCGAGTCTGAGGATGTTTTTTTCGGGATGAGCTACCGGGGATTACCTCAGGAGGTAGACTTCGCATTGAGTTGCATCTGATCGTCGCCCATTTCTATGACTCATAGGATGGTACCGGTTGAGTTGCGGGCTCAGGTCGGTCCCGGGAGTTCTTGGGCAGGGTTTCATTAGGCCAGAGCACTTGCCATGGGGCGCTCGGTTCCCATTGTGAAAGAAGGATAAGACCCTTCGACCGATGCATCGGTGCAGGAGACAGGTTGAGCAGGGTTACAATCAAGAATCGGTATCCATTCTAGAAGTTGATGCTGTTTGATCAAGCGAAAGGGGCACGAGTCTACTCAAAGATGAACCTTCGCCTTTAGTTTGCATCGGTTGAGAGTTAGGGAGGCGAGACATCTACAGAGCGGTGTTCGGGACGTGGTATGGGCACTTTGAGTTCTGAGATGCCCTTTGGATTGGCCAGATGCCGCCGGCGGCATTCACTGGACCTCATAAATAGGGTGTTCCAACCCTATTTAGATCAGTTTGTGTGGTGGTCTTTGTTGATGGCGTCTTTGATCTACTCCCGATCGGAGGTGGAGCATGAGGATCACTTGAGAATCGTACTCTGACTTTTGAGGATCATCGGGTTGTATGCGAGTTCAGTAAGTGCGAGTTTGAAGCTGGCGAGGGGTGGGTTTCTTGGGACCGCGTGGTGTCGGCTTCAAGCGTGTCGGTGGACAGGAAGGTTGAGCGGTGATGAGTTGGGAGGGCCGAGTCGGTATTCGAGATCACGTGGTTTCTTGGGATTGGCGCTGGTATTACATGAGGTTTATAGAGGATTTCTCCCAGCTAGCAGCGCCTATGACAAGATTGACCGGAAGGAGTTAAGTTTGTATGGGATGACTCATGTAGACGGCGTTCCGGGAGTGAAGGAGGCTTACTTCGGCTCCTATCCTATGAGTCCGGAAAGGGGACCAAATTACCGTGTCTTGTGATGCTTGAAGCAGTTTGGGGTGTGTTACGTGTAGTCGGGAAGGTTGTGGCTTATGGTTCTCGGCTTGGTTGAAGAATCTGACAAAATTGCCCCACACATGACATGGAGTTAGGCTGTAGTAGTGCCGCCTGTAGATTTAGGCGCCACTACTTATATATAGTGAAACGGTTTGGGAGTGTTTTCGGACACAAAGTCTAAAATACATCTTCACGCAGCGAGACCTCAACATGTGGCAGCGTAGATGGATGGAGTTTTTAGAAGATTACGACTTCACTTTGCATTACCATCCTGGTAAGGCAAATGTGGTGGCTGATGCGCTTAAGTAGAAAGTCACGGGGTATTAGCTGAAGTATAGCTAAGGAGTAGGCGGATACTCGGGCAGTAGGGCGGTTCAGATTGCGATGCGATGAAGGGCTCGAGGTACCTTGGGAAGTATGATGGCTCTGTGAGTCTCTACTAAGCGGTGATAGAGTCCCTAGGTGCGGGGCGTGGGAACTGAGTATCCATCGGGGCCGAGTACGGGTTAGGTACGACGGACTGAAAATTTGGAGCCATCCACACATATGGTAGTCTTCAGTATAGGGGATGGGTTGTGGTCCCCCAGTCGACGGATTTGAGGGAGGAGATCGTCAAGGAGTTCCATTACTACCGATTCGCTGTGCATCCAGGTGGCAGGAAGACGTATCATGACCTTCGTCACCAGTATTACTGGAGCGGGATGAAGAGGCATGTCGGGGATTTTGTCTGACGGTGTCTCACGTGCCATTACGAGTCAGAAGTAGAGCATCGAGACGACAAGGCTACTCCAGCCATTGGAGATAGCGGAGTGGAAGTGGGAGCACAACACGATGGACTTTGTGACTCACCTGCCACGAACATCATGGAAGAATTATGCGGTGTGGGTTGTTCGCCCAGGCTCACAGGGAGTCGACCTGATTTAAGGCGTGCGGATGACCTTCACACTAGAGGAATTACGCCCAGGTTGTATGCTCACACGGAGATAGATACGGTTGCATGGGTTCAGTCTCCATAGTATCGGATCGGGATCCTCGGTTCTGACTCGGTTACGGAAGAGTTTCGAGAGGTCAGCAGGGACACGGTGTCGATGAGTACCACTTTTCATGCAGACGGATGGCGATCAAGCGGTATTCGGTTTTAAGAAGGGACATGTTGCGAGCATCGTCTTGGATCTCAAGGGTAGCTGGGAGCGCTTGCCTTTGGTAGGATCGCGCCACAATGGCAGTTATCGGTAGGAAGTATTCAGATTTGCGCCCCCATGGGGCTCACGGGAGGCCGTGTGCGATCCATGGAATATGTTGGACGGGGTGGAAGGCTCAATCAGCAGTCTAGATTTGATTAGAAACACCTCGAACAGGGTGGGTATGATCGGAAGGCGTCTCCTTCCTTTTGCTTTGGTGCGGGAGTTACGATGTACTCTGACGACCTCACAGAGTTGAGGCGGGGCGATCATGTCTTCTTGAAGGTGATGCCTAAGAGAGGAGTGATCAGATTCGGAAAACGAGGGAAGCTATCGCCGAGGTACATTGGACCCTCCGAGGTACTCGAAAGGGTGGGCTCGGTTACGTATCGGTTAGCGTTGCCGCCAAGGTTTTCGAGCGTTCATGAGTTGTTTCACGTATCTATGCTTCAGAATTACACTCCAGATCCAACTCATATAGTGGATTGGGGAGAACTTGTTGTTGATGCGGACGGGACCTTCGAGGAGGGACCATTGTGTATCATGGATAGCCGAGAGCAGGTTTTGCATGGCAAGACCGTTAGGCTTGTAAAGGTGTTGTGGGCGAGCCTGAAAGAGTCGGAGCTGACATGGGAGGCGCGAGGACAGGTGTGCATGACTATCCTTCTTGTTCATTGGAAGATTAAACACAGTCATTAATGTTTTAAATGACTATCGCATATGCATGTGTTTGATTGTGTGTATGTGTGTGTAAATTTTGGGATAATATTCTTTTAAGGGGGGGAGAGTGTAAAACACATGAAAATTTTTCGAAAAAGGGAAGTAGCTTGATAATTTGCCCGAAATAGTGCGGAGAAAAGTTGGGATTTTCTAAATCTCGGATAATAAAGCGGATTGCCTTAGTTTGGATAAATCTCTCATGAAAATTAGCTACCGAGTCAAATTTCGTTGGTCGGAGATAGTCGAATTTCACGTATTTAGAGGAAGCATGTCGGCTTTAAACCAATCTGTGAACCATGTGGATGACATGGCGAACCATGTGGTGACACATGGCTAGCCATGTGAAAGGTGACACATAGCAAGCCATGTGTCATAATGCATCTTTAGGCATGCACATGTGTGTTACATGGCATGCCATGTGTCTCATCCTATAACATTTGAGCTATATAAGGGGTCTGAAATCACGGTTTGTGTGGAGGGCGAGCGGCTTCAGTCCAGTGGGAGAAGCAAGGAGGGGAGGAGGAAGGGAAGGGAGAAGGAGGAGGGAAGGAGAAAGAGAAAGGGAGGAAAGGGAAGGAGGAAGGGAGGAAAGGAGAGGGGATAAAGGAAAGAAGAAAAGAGAAAGAAGAGGAGGAAGAAAGGAAAAAAAAAAAGGGAAGAGGAGGTGTTGTGCGGTGAGCGGGACCACGGCTGACAGAACACAGGCTTTGCTTGTTGCAAGGGTAGGTTCCTCCTACTCTGGTTATTTTACGCCTAGGGGGCCATGTAATGGCCTACGGGTTTCGTTCGAATTCCCGGGCGAATTTGGATGTGATGTGGTTTGTTTGTGATTGTGTGATGGTCAAAGGCCCAGGTTCTGAGGTTTGGAATTGTCGAAGGCCAGAACCTTGTGCAGGATGGCAAAATCCAGAAAGAATGGCAAACGGGGTGTGCCCAAATTTCCATACCCTTGTGGAATCGACTGCGTCAACTTTGGACGGCCATAACTCGATCGAACTCCAGGTTGCTCGTTCTTGGACTCTACGAAAATCTCGTTGAGTATAGAATTTAATAAACTAAAGTTCTCAGCCAAAATGTAGGCTGAAAATTGGGTTGGGTCACGGATAGTTGAGAAATAGTCCGTTTTGTTTCCGAAACTTCTGTTTTCGGAACCGGTTTGTAATCATAATGCTTGGGATTGCATATGGCTTGAGCAGGGAATTTTTTTTGGATGTTTTGTGAAGTATTTACAAAAACTGGACTTTATGGACTAAGTCCAGACTATTTCTTAGGCCAAGCATGGCCGGATTTATGGCCGGGAATGAGTAATATGTGTTGTTGCCATGAATTCAATGACATGCTGAATATGTGAAATTATGTGATAAAGATGGAAATAATTTTATGCATTGGGTTGTATAGTGACATACTATGTCGACCAAGGATATGAACATGGCATTACTTGCCTAAGTAATGGTTGGAAACTATTTTAATACATGCTTAAATGATGTTGACATGAATAAACTAAATGATAGAAAGATGTAGTGCATGCTTATGCTGATGTATTGATTTGATATGTACTGGAATATTAACATATTTGCATGTATGTTAAATATATGAAATGTTGTGCATTAGACATGAGTGTTCATAGCACACACACATAATGTAGTGTAGAATGTCCATGTAGGAATCTTCATACACATTGGTCATGGGTTTGAGTGCGATGGCACAAATTGCATTGCATGTGGGTGTGCGGTAACACCACATTACATGGTGTGTTCATAATGCTTGATTGTACTTGCATTTGGTGTTGAATCGTGTGGGCTTGGGAATGGGACGAAGTCCCCGGTGGGTCCACAATGTTAGCGAATGGAAAATGAAATGTGTCGGGCGTAGCAAGTAGGGGTTAGATACCCCCTCGGGTGAAAAGCACGAGGGCTTGGTTGAGCAATGATCGGTGAAAGCCGAAAATGTCGGAGGGTGTAAGAGACCCGCGGTGAAACCCCGAAAAGTTCTGTTGCCCAAAAAGGCACGAAACGATTAAATAAATATCACATAGATTATGGGTTGTAGAGATAGGGTAAAGGAGACTCTTTCGGTATTGATTTCTGTTGCTTTTGCATTGGGTGGTGGGTCGGAGGTTGACTCGGTACTTAGGGCATGTAGAGTGTCGTCTTAGCATGCATGTAGTTTTTCTTTCCGTAGGACAACATGTATGCAGTTGGTTGTTGGTTTATTTGTGAAATGATCACTTGCATGTGCACCTAGGTAGGGGAATAGCCCTTGTGGGATTTATCTCTCTTGGGCGTTAGCTCACCGTCGTGGGGACCCCCCAGCTCGGGTACGGGACGGTCACGGGCGGGCAGCGCTCCTTAGAGGCCGGAATTATGAGCGGGCGGATTGTGGCCCATGATTCTTGTTTTTTTTTTTGTTTTTTTATATATTAGAACAAACTAGTTTTAATATATGTTTTGTATTAAAGTGATGTAATAACTTTCTTGGACTATAGAAATGTATGGTCTTGTATGGATAAAGGGCCACCATTAGATTCATTTACTCATTTATGGTCTCGTGATATGAGACACACGGAGTTCAAATGAGTTGACGTTTGGTCAACGAGACCCCGAGGTTTTGGGGGTGTCGCAAATTCGCGACCTAAGCGATGTCGCGACCACTAATCAAAGTTGTTACTGCAAGACAAAATGGATTGCTACTTAAAACAAAGAGGTCGCGATCATGACAAATCAATCTGGGGATTCATCGCGACATCAGCGAATCACGACATAGGACGATGGTGGGCTTTTTCTTGGTCCACGGAGCATTTTGGGGATTCGACCCAGATTATTTTTACAGTATAAATAGAGAGCTTTCAAATGGTAAAGTAGTTTTCTCATTCTTCACTACCCAGCAAAGGGAAAAGAAGAGGAACTCAGTGTATATTTTAGAGTAGATTTTCATTTTTTTTTTAATTTTTTTAGTTTTATTTTCTGGTTTTGAATCACTTGATTGTACGAGAGGCAGTAGAGCTGCATTGTTAGTTCAGTTATTTTTCTTCAGTATTATTGCCTGGAAATTTATGAAATCTAGACCAATTTCTGGAATTCATTTCTTCTCAGTTTTATGCAATTACAACGGATGTGCGTGATTGGCCCTCCATTTCTTAATTCGCAATGCAGTCATCAGAACGCAGCTCATCTTGATTTCATTTACATTTAGTTTCAGTCTTTCATACACATTTATGAGAATTAAATTGGGTTCGATTTTGACTTAATCGGTGTCGTTTTTAATGGATAAGTTCCCAATAGTAGTACCTAATACCAGTTGAGGGAATGTATCTTATGATATCCAGGATGCCCTCTGCGTGACATAGAGACGGAGATTCCTGAGAGTTGAGAGCATTCTTTTTTGGGTATGTTCGACTACCATTGATGAACTGTTGAGCTCTGAGAGTTCATTTTGATAAATCCCCCATTCGCTCATAATTGAAGTTGAAGGGGTGTATTTAACAATATCGATAATCAGTTCACCTTAATCTACAAGTACGTTACGATCCCAGTGTTAGCCCCAGATAATCAAAGGAAAGGGATAAACCCAGATCTGGGATTGAGCCACCAATTAAGTAGTAAAAACTTAGCTAAAATCACGAGAAGGTGAAGGTAAAGTTACAGCATCCAACGAAATGGAGTGTGAAGTATTGAAAGAAAAATACCCGGTCTTGAAAATGGAATCTGGTATTTGGTTTGATCTTGTCTTCGAGAGAAGCAATGATATTAAATCAGTGAAAACGGAGAGATCCAATTCCAATAATTAAGAAATCTTGGACAAAAATCATATCCATATATATAACAGAGCAACGGACATAGTGCTGGAATTGACTGTTTCATTGTATTTCATTGATAGTTTTCGGTTATCACAGTACACTGATGGCCAGTTCAATCCATTATTTTATGTACAATTTATTTTTAGTCATTCACTTTTGTTTTAGTTTAATTTGAGCATATTCAATAGTATAGGATTTTTAATTTTTGCCGTTTTGATAAAACTTTGACTATGAGTTTTGAGTCCAAATAGTATGAAATTTTAGTAGTTGGGGTAGTTGACCTGTAATTCGTATCAATCTACATTAGGAATGATACCTAGACTTACATTGGTTACTACTTGTATGACTGTGCACTTGCGAGTGTCATAGAGTGAGCCCCTTGTTTTTAATCCACAGACATTAAAAGAGAAATTTATTTTAGTAAAGCGAATTATCAGTGACATGTATAAAGAGAATTGTAAGGCTCTTGTAGCTATGTTAATTTGAGGGTTTTAGTCTATATAGAAAAAGTAGAACAATGCCTCCCAACTCTCAAGCTGTGATGGTAACCGGTGCGAAGGTCTATCTTAAGGTAGATTAGCCCCCCCCCTCGGTGATAAAATAAGTCATCAATCTCCAGTGACCAGATCTTGATTCTTTCTGGTAATACACATTCAATTGCATGTCGGTACAATCAAAGGGTCTTATCACTCCTTCTTCGCAAATAGAGCCCAGGGCCCATGGTGAAGTGCTGGGACTAATGAACCCGCCACCTTAACTCCGTGTCCTGGACCTTGAGCTCCCTGCGACTCAGCGACGCCATCACATGCGGAGCCATTTTTAAATAGGCGACGTGCAGGGTGCTCAACTCAGAGATCACGAGTCACATCCTTGACGGAGGTAATCCCAGTAGCTCGTCCAAAAAAACATCCTCGTACTCGCATACTACCAGAGGTAGATCCAAGTCCTGTCTCACCTCGTCTTCTAGGGGTAAGGGCGCTGGCCAATCCATATTTGCCGTTGCCATCTAGAGTCGTACACGAGCTGAAATGAAAAGCATCATTCTTGTCTGACTAAACGTGACCACAGTCTTGTCACAGTGTAGACGGTGCTTTCCTATGCTCACAATCAATGCCTCGATTATTAATACAAGTCGACGGTCGACCCGAGGATGGCGACCAGGTGCGTGTGTCATAACCCTCGGAGTTCGATCAGTAGAATCCACGAGATCTCCTGGCACCCTGACCTCGTAAATCGAGATCCACACTACTTTAGTCCTGAGGAGACTCTATACATCGGCCCCATTTCGAGGTCTCAACCTACAAAGCGGAATTCTATCACATGATGCGGCAATGAATGAATGTGATGCACTATAATCAAATAATATCCTCGCTCATAGGCGAGATAGTAGCTATACCTTGTAAGGTCAATTTGTCCATTTGGCTCGTCAGGTAGTACGATGCGTAGACACGCCCTGGGTCCTCGAAGTCGATTACGCGAGCCTGTCCTCGACAACCTATACTCTGGCCTCTACGGGCCGTTTGTGTAGCGAAGGTGCTTGTGCGTACCCTAGGAGGCGATGCGGTTCCTTTGCTGCCGCCCAGAAGGAACATATTGCATCTGTGCATGTCCCACTGATGACTGGGACTGAGGCGTCCCATGGCCCTACGATCCCTGCCTCATATGTCCAGGATGATTGCAATGGTAACATGTGATCATCTCACACTGGCTAAGAGTCCTGGTCTGGCCTTGGCCCTGATAGCCGCAGCCTTGTCCTTGAAACCCTCGTGAACTGGAAGCCTTCGGCTTCTTTCCCGAACGGGAAGAAGTCTTGCTCTCCTTCCTCTTGCCACCAGTACCCGCATCTCGGATGCTCCGTGCATTCTCTATCTCTCGCTCAATAATCAAGGCTATAATGACCATTGAGTCCATCTCTTGTAGGTTATGTAATACAATCTTGCCCCGAATGGACAATTTCAGCCCATCCTCAAACCTCCTGACTTTGGCCGCATCAGTGGCCACATAATCATCGAACGTGCGACTACGTGAATGCGGCTGCTGCTCGAGTCTGATCATCGTCCCCTGTCTCAACTTAAGGAACTCTTAGGCCTTCGTATGTGTAGCAAAAGCCAGAAAATACTTCCCTATGAATAGTCTACGAAAATCATCCCATGTCATAGTCTCTAGTCCACCGAGTGATGACCCGCTCCAGCTAGATGCGGATCACCCTGTGAAAGTTAGAGATGAAACCGGCGTAATCAGAGGTAGTGATGGGAGGTGATCTCCATGGCTCGGAGAATCCCCTAAATCTGACGGAACAATGGTTGGCTACCATCGGGTCCCCTCCTCCTGTGAACGTCGGAGGATATAATGTATGCAAAACCTCTGGGATTACTGCCTCTAACCTCCCAAGCAAGCCAGATAATGTGATATCTTGCCATGTTGCATTCTGGGACGACAGCAGTGATATTTGAGCAGCGGGCTCCGTCAGTTCTGATCGACTTGCCCATCTCTTATGTCAAATGGCAAAAGAGTTATTAAATTTTGATGTTCATTCTGTTTTCTGAACCCCTATTGTTGTATTTTCCACATACATCCCCTACCACGTATATAATTCACATAATTTGTAGCATGACCACACCGCATTACAATCAAGCATACACATGAAAACCTGAATGCATAACAATAGTCAATCATATCCCGTGGATACAGGTGAGCCTTGATACTGACTATAGTGCGGACATCAAATTTTCGAGGACTAAGTAACTATAACTCAAGCTTAACACCAGGCTATACCAAGTTGTAATGTTCCTACTAATGTGACATCTGCTATAGACCCATACTTGCAGGATTACAGGTATTCGTATACACACACTCACGATACCAAAACGTAAGGCATGAGCCGGGGGTCATTTATGTATATTTATTATTAAATTTTGAGTATTATGTCGCTTTTTTTTTTTCATTTTGTGAACATTAACTATGAACACTGTTCATGAACAGTGTTACAAAAAGTACTCTAACAATGCTATCTTGTGCTCTGCATTCGCGTGGAAGTTTGGTCATGGCCAAAAAAACTCAATGCAACCTAGAATTCAGTCGCAACCCACAACTAGTAATTATGATTTGTCAAAGCCTACAGTAGTATATTCTAAGGAGTTTTCTTTGCATTTTCCGGAGACTTCCGGTGCCTTTGTGATTTCTCCACTTTCAATGTCATTTATCTACAAAACACGGAGACACCGGCAAACTTACATAAACTTCATCAAATGGTATTAAACATAACCTTAGTTTAATTACAATTTCATTACATTTAGGTCACGAATTGGTTTCTCCCCAAGTACATCGAGAGGAAAAGAGGCTGGATGCAATCCGGTGTTTCTACAAAATATTTTAAAGAAAGTTGTTTCTAAGCTTCCTCCGCCTCGAGGTTTTGAGTAAGGCACGCTTCTCTTGGGTGTATGTCAAGTACAGAAAATTTAGTTTTTCATGTGGGGTGGTATCTTTCGATAGTGAAATCTTCTTGGGATTCTTATATGAATGCACACGTTCTTATGTCCCATGCTTCAGAGTCACTGCCAGACTCCCTCACATGCATTGCCATGTATGAACCTTTTCTCAAAACTTACAAAACTTTTTTTTTTTGAAAAGAAAACTTGTGGATAGTCTCTCCTATTGATGGACAGCCCTCGATTCCGATCCATATCTTAGTATTGTGGACAGCCCTCTGGCCCCGATATCAGCATACTCAGGTAATAAAGTGGACAACCCTCCGAAAATTCTTGAACAACTCCGAAAAAATATAGTATTTGCATGTCATGAACCACTTTGATTACCATACTTGATGTCCCTGCAATTGAGATGCAATCACACTATATAACACCTCTGTTACATCTTGAGTAGGAAATCTACATGTAACAATCAAAACTCATAGTTATATTCGCGTTAATTTCTCACACAACTTTGCATATTCTTTAAGACAATAACACACAACATACAACATCATCATGCGTATCTCATCGGGTTAAACAAGACCATTTCAGTTTTAATCTGCCGTCAAGACCATTTCGGATTTTAATCCTCACGTAAATCAATTCAACGAGGCCATTTCAGTTTTAATTCTCATATGTAGTTTTCAACAGGCCATTTCCAGATTTTAATTCTGCATATAAATCAAGTTTAACAAAATACATTTCCAATTTTAATCCTCACTTATACATCGGTTTCATAGGGACATTTCGATTTAAATAAATAATTTTCCATAGGTATTTCAGATTTTAATCCTCAAATAAATCAGTTTCAACAAGGTCATTTCAAAATTTAAATTCTCATATAAATCAGTTTTCAACAAGGCCATTTCCAGATTTTAATTCTCATATAAATCAGTTTCAATAAGGCCATTTCTAGATTTAATCATCGATTTCAACCATGGAGGCCATCTCTAGATTTTAATCCTGTAAAATGGATAAACAAAACAATTCCCAACATCAACGGTTTTACGCACAAGCTGTCTCATTCATCAATATACATGGATTAACCTTCCTTGTCATCAAACAACTCTTAGATAAGATATAACCATGGTGAGGAGAAGTCCCCTACTTGTTGGAGTGCGGAATCAAGCAATTCTTGAACTCATGACACCCGTGAACCAGAAAATCTTGCATTGGTTCTCTTCGTTTTGCTTTCTCCTTATTCCTTTCCTTCCCTTCTTTCTTTCTTTGCTCTCATTTCTTTTTCCCTCAGAACTTGAGAACTTTTTTTCCCTTTTCTTTTTCCACGGGACCAGTTTGGTCTAGTTAGAGAGCATGTTCATCCTAAGTCTCTTGACACCTAACTTTCCACTTGTCTCCTAACCCACTTTTCTTCCTTAATTCCTCGCTAACCAAGCCTATCCAAGACACCTAGCATCCACTAACATTTACCCTCATGCAAGACCAATTTCTCTCTGAACCATTAGCCCACCCCTACATGTATCCATGGTATGGGACTTCATGCACTTGTCATTTGCTCATTTATCCAGTGCCTGAAATACGTGCAAATCCATTGTCTCTCATAATTCAACGAAATTTGACTAGGTGGCTAGGTTTAACCAGACGATTCCAACGGTGCAATCCGTTTTGTCATCCGAGATCTAGAAAAATCCAAACTTTTCTCTAAACTATTTCAGTAAATTACCGTTTTGCCCCATTTTTTTTCTTAAAAATTTAAATTTAAATTTTCACGGGTTTTACACTGGGTATCCGAGCTGCGGATGCTAGTGAGAAGAGGAAGGATCAGCCTTCTTATAGTTCGGAAGAGGCGACACGCTTCACACGAGTTCGGGACCGGGGGCAGGATGGGGCATTTAGTCGAGATGGGCGGGCGATCATGTTATTTGACTGACTGGGCATGTGAGGCCAGGGATGGCCCAGAGCAAGGGATCTAGAAGTTTTGGGACTGACATAATCTCAGTTAGTTGTAGGATAGGAGAGGATACAGTTCATTCCTCCATACCTTAGCATGGGTAAGAGGAACCAGTTTCAGTGGCAAGGTGCTATACAAGCACCTTCGGTAGCACATATAGGCCAGAAAGGCCAGAATGTGGGACGAGGTCAGAGACATGGCTCACGGGCCGAAAGTTCTAGTCAAGTAGGGCAGATGAGATTCTATTTCTGCCGACAACTTAGGCATATGAAATGAGATTGTCCTATGAGGTAGAGGTCTCATGGTACTGCAGACTAAGCATTCAGATTAGCTGGATATGCAGGGTACGTTTCTACTCTTGCACTTGTTGGCTAGAGTAGCGTTTGAATTGAATGCATCATATTCATTCATTAATGCATCTTGTGTGAAAGATTTAGGCTTAGAGGTTAAGGCCTTTAGAAGCAGGGGTGTTGATCAATTGGCACCCACTAGGATGTAGGGTGAGTTGACGATAGGTCCGGGATTGTGGGTTAGATATCCCGATTTCTGCTCATGGTGGAACCGGAATCGCATAGAGTCGAGATTATTGGGTCTGAGGTGACATTGCGTCAAGTAGGGTGTGGGTGCACGGTATGGTCATTCACCACTCTTGGTGAGTGTGGGTTCAGTTATCTTTTTCTTGGGTGAGCCAAGAAGGGGTTGTTAATCCCCTCAGATGAAAAAGCTTGGAGTTTGGGTGAAGGAGACCCGCGGTGATATCCAGAAAGGTCCTGTTCGTGTGTAAGAGACCTGGGGAGATATCCCGAATTTATGTGTGGGTATAAGAGACCCGGGGAGATATCCCGTATTTCTGTGTGGGTGTAAGAGACCCGTGGAGATATCCGAAATATCTGTGTGGGTGTAAGAGACCCGTGGAATATCAGGAATTACACGTATGGGTGTAAGAGACGAGTGGAGATATCAAGAGAATGTGTGGGTGTAAGAGACAGTGGAAATATCCAAGAACTACGGTATTGGGTCAATAAGAGACCCGGGGAGATATTATGAAATTTTTGTGTGGGTGTAAGAGACCCGTGTAGATATCCGAAATTTTTGTGTGGGTATAAGAGACCCGTGGAGATATCCATAATTTCTGTGTAGATGTAAGAGACTTGTAGTGTAGGTCGAAAAGTTCTGTTGCCCGAGAGAGAACACACGGTCATAGTTATCAAGTAGACTTAGAATTGGGTGATAGGAGTCGGGACTGACTCAGGATTAGTTACCCATTAGAAATTGCATTGGGTGTTGGTGAGCCGGCAAGGGCTCGGGATATGGACGTCATTCATGACATGGATTAGTTTGACGGCCAATCGGGTTGTCAGTGATTGTGACGCCCCAGGAAGGTCGGCGTTCCTGCGCTAAGTAGGGATTGTAGGGTTACATATGCACGTGGTTGGATGCATGTGCGTGGGATTCGGGACAATATTATTTTAACGGGGAGGGGTAAATGTGAAACCTAAGAAAGATATTTTCTAAAAATGGTAAAATAGTAATTTCGATTGAAATCGAAATTTTTATAGTCTGGATGTGAAACGGACTTCATCGTTTGAATCGTCTCGCGAAATCTAGCTACCACGTTGAATTTCGTCGAATTCCGAGATAGTCGGAATTTGCACGTTTTTCGAGGCAACAAGCGTAGTGCGCGACACTTGGCATATTTTAAGTTGCTCACGTGTTAGGTGCAGATTCAGTCAACTTGAGCTAAAGTGTGGGGCCCATGTGGGCACATGGCATGATGCCATTTTGGAGGAAAATCAAATATTTGGTGGATTAAGTGGATAAGAAATGCAATGAGCCAATTAGAACTTGACATGTAGCAAAGAGGGGAACAAAAAAGAAAGCTTTCTTCTCCATTTTGGCTAAGACGTGTAGTAGGGGAGAGAGGTGAGCAGGTTTTCAAATATGGAGTATTTTTAGAGAGAGAAAGTGCAACTTCTCTCTAGGATTCCCGACTTTCGGACCGTCGGATCGCTTCGAGCCAACAAGAAAAGTTGTTCTACGCTGTGAGGGCTACGCGTGGGCACTGGTTTTTGGGGGAGTTTTTACAACTCCAAGAGGTAGGGGTCTTCTCCTACTGGGTTATTTTCTATTTTTAAGAGCTTTGTAAATGATTTGGTTGATTTGAGGTCGTGAGTGGTCGTTTGATCGGTCCCAAAACTTGGGACCAAATTTTTGGAATATTTTGAACCTGTTTTGGACAGTTTAGGGACTGTTTGGGTTGTTTGTGTGATAATTTATGCAATAAATTATGGTTTGGGTGTTTTTGGGTCAGAAGCTAGTGCTGGATTTCGGTTCCATAAAGTGGGCAGATGCTTAGTAGATAAAAATTTTGCCACGAGACCGACCTTGCGTTAAGAGGCTGATTAAAACGACATAGGGTTGTTAGTTGGACGAAAAATGGTCCATGTGTGTTATGAAAATATTGCTTGGGTGGATGGCTTGAATTGTGAAAATTGTTAATGGAAATAATTAAAAGTGTTAACATGATGTGGAATTATATAAAAATATAATTGTGTGTAAGCCATTGGAAATGAATTGTGATTAGCTCAAGTAAGCTAATTTTGATGTCATTGATGTGAATTAAATAACATGTGGTATGTATGTGAATTTAGTTAATATATGCACAATTGATATATTGGCATGTGCGGTTTGGAAATGGCATAATGCATTTCATATGCACCGGGCCAACCTAGAAAATTCCGTGCGAGTGCATGTCATGAAAGAAATCAAAACGATGTTTTTCTCGCATTTGGTTTAGGCATGCGTGAGGAAGTGGTGAGGACTCGAGACACGGGATTGTCCATGTAGACATTCAAGTGGGATCATGTATTTGCTTGAATGTGTTTATGTTGAATCATTGCATGTGCACTTAGGTGGGGAGTAACCCATGTAGAATAATTCCACTATTGGGCATTGCTCACCCACTATCGAAGTCATTAAATTTTAATTACGAGGATTTGGTCGGAAGACGAGCTCATTAGAGGCGATTTTTAGAAGAAAAGACGGTTAATGGCTTTAGTATTTATTTTATATAACATGTATTAGAAATTTAAATTTTAATATATGTTTGTATGAAGAGTAATGTATTAACTCTTGAACTATGGTAATATAGTTGATGTGTTTTTGATGAGTATGATGTATATGACAATGTGGCCATTTTTACTCATGTGTGGGTCTCTCGACATGAGACATAGTTATTTCGCGGGTTGACGGGTTATCAACGAGACACCCGGGATGGGGGCGTCACAAATATTATATGATTTTTTTTTTAAATTTGATAAGTCCACAGTTCAATTGGTAAAGCATTCAAAGTTTAAAAATACAGAACATAAGAGGAAGGGTTCGAGGTTCAAGTCCCAAGAAAAGTTGACTACATTTTAACAAAGTGCTTGATGATAAAAATAATTGGATATAAAAAAGACTTAAAATTGTCAATCAAATAATTAGACCTGACTTATTTATAAAATTTCATATCAGTTAAAGAATAATTTTGCAAGCACTTATGATCGATATTTTCATCAATTGACTTTCGGTAGCCAAAGTGGTGTCAATGTTGCTCGACACTCAATATTTTGACTATTTTTCAATCGATAAAATCACTATTTTTGTCCCTAATGCCAATTAGGCCTAAGACCCAGCTAAAATGGTTAAGAGCTCGGACTGACATAAGGAGTGGAGGGGTCCAATGTAATACCCAAAATATACATGCGGTTTATAGCATGTTTAGATTATATTATAAGTGCATTTTGAAATTTTAAAAATTAATGTTTTTCTACAAGTGAAAATTTGAAACCACAGAGAAATTGTCTGAAACAATGGTAAATTAGTAATTTAACAAGTCATGACACAATGGTCATAACACTATAAGTTTATATGCCAAAGTATAACAATGAGTTAGGTGAAAATGTAAATAAAAAGAAGATGGATGACCAAAGTGCAAATAAAAGGAAATTTTGAATAAAAAACGGGAGAAGACCATTTGGTCTTTCATTTTGGAGAGCTCTTACGGGTAGAGAGAGAAGGGGGAGAAGAAGAAGAAGAAGAAGAAAAAGCGAAAAGGTATGGAAGTCTAGGTTTTGTATGGAAAAATTATAGTTTTAGTATGGAATGTTTGGAATTTGTGTATGGAACTTTGGATGGGTGTCTATGTTCTTGTATGGGAAAATAAAACCATAAACCCATTTTTGATGAATTTGGGTCTAAAAGAACCCTACTTTATATATTGGTGGTGTTTTGGATTTGGGTTGGTTGATTGTAATCCTCAATTAAGGAATATTTGTATTAAGGAAATATTAGGGTTTTAGGGGAGATGCTATCAAAATTTTACCAACTTCGGACGGTCATAATTTCTTTGTCCGAACTCCATTTTGGATGTTCGTTGACTCTATGGAAAGCCCTTTGAGTCTAAAATCCATCCATATATAGCTGGATAATATTGGAACTCATATTAGGTCCAGAAATCACGAAAATAGTAGGCCTTTCTGGTTGCACATAGCCACTGTTCATGGGAATCCTCCAACTTCGGATGGTCATAATTTCTTTGTCCAAACTCCGTTTTTGATGTTCTTGGACTCTATTGAAATCCCTTTGAGTCTAGAATCCATCCATATATATCTTGATAATATTGGAACTCATATTAGGTCTAGAAATTATTAAAATAACCAGGCTGCTAGTTGCTCGTAGCCTAGCCTGAAGCCAGCCTCATTGCCGTCAGGGCCAGGTGTGGATGTTCTGTGGATTCTCATAAATGACCTAAATTCTATTCTGTATATAGGTCTGATGATGCAGAACTCATATAGATCTCTGAATGTGAAGATAAATAGATCTATACTAGTTATCGTGATGTTCATGGGAAGCCTCCCACTTGGATAATCATGAATTTCTTTGTCAGAACTCCGTTTGGAAGTTAACCCAGACTCTATGGAAGCCCTTTGAGTCTAGAGTACATCCGCTTATAGCTTGATGAAATTGGAATGATAGTAAATACCTCATATAAGCATACATGGTAACCATAGTTATTTATGCATATGATGAGATATAAAAAATGCAAAGATACAAATAAATGATTATAAATATCGCATATGATTATCGGATGACAATAATTATTCGGGAGTATGAGATATGCAATGAACATAAAATACACATGGATTGTCTTCTTAGAACCTAGTAGAGGGATATATGGGCATGCCTAATATAAAAAAAAAATGGTTGTTAATATGCATTATGTTGAAATATTAACCTGGAACCTAGCATATGATCAGATATAATAAAATTGTTGTTAATATGCATCCTATTGAAATATTACTTGCAACCTTATATATGAATAGAAAAAAAAATATGTTGTTAATATGCATTCTATTGAAATATTAACTAAAAGCGAGTTGCAATTCTACTTACTTCAGCTCGAAACCATTCAATACATGTAGCATGACGGATTTTTTCTATTTAAGCTGTTGTCGCACCCTTATTGTGATTTTTACTTCAATTGTTCATTTTGATGATTGCTCGATGATCACTGACGAAAATAATAAGAAATCATTTGAAAAATATATCAATCACATTTTCTAATACATCAAACACAAACATATTTGATAAAAGAATCTAAAAAAAGCATAAGAAATTTCGATTTGGCATTACTTACTTTATCGTCGAGCAATAGCATCTGGTGTATAAAATATGATGCTGTGCTAATATTTTATCACAAATAGTTTCACTGCACACATGTCCAATCGGGCGAGCATGTGCAATCAGTAATGGGAGATTTTGCATTGCGTATGAATTCTTTTCCATAGAAAATAGAGCATCTTCATCATTTCGTATTGCTCGATTGAATTTAGTTTAAACACCATCAAAATATAATGAGCAATAAGTTATTGATTCATTTGCAATGTACCATTCTACAATTGAACCCTCATGATTAGCTCTATTTTTTACACTAGAATTAAGTGTCATTAAGTACCTACAATCAAATACTAATTAGTATAAATCTATATGTATAAAAGAACAAAAAATATAAAAAGAATTGTAAGTAAAACATACATTTCGATTGGATACATCCATCTATGATGGACAGGCCATGCTAGTTTTGCCTCATTTGCCAAATGAATCACTAAGTGCACCATAATAGTAAAAAATCCAAGAGGAAATATCTTTTCCATCTGGCATAGTGTGACTCTTTTTTTTTTTTTTCCAATTCTTCAAGATGGCTTACTTTGAGAACCTTTAAACATATTTCTCAAAAATAATGACAAAGGTCAATAATTACTTGACTTATATTTTTGGTAAGGATCCCCCTATTGCTATATGAAGCAAATCTTACATCAAGACATGATAGTCATGACTTTTCAAGCCTATCAACTTACGTTGCTTCAAATTCACACATCGAGAAATATTGGAAGAATAACTATCTGGCACTTTCGTTCCTTTAGTACTCAGTAGAGGTCTTTCTCTTTGACATCATACCTTAAACAGGAGATTAAATCATCCTTCCATTAGGAGCTCTATTGGATGAGCGACTTCTTATGCCAATTTTTCAAGACCAAAGTCGGGCTTTCAAATTGTCTTTTGACTTCCCTTCAATGTTAAACAAACGTACCTAATATGTTATAAATATATTTTCTCAATATGCATGACATCAAGATTATTCCTATTAGAATTAGTCTCTAGTAAGGTAAAGTAAATACTCTTTTCCTTTTCCGCCCTCGCTAAAGAAACCAATTTCACCATTTTCATTATACACACCAACACTCATTGATTGTTGCATATGATCGATCAATTTACGGTGTTGGTGCATTCCTCCATTCTTGATTCCCATGAAATTACTTTATCTCTTCTAAAGGATGATCGATAGGCAAAAATCTCTGATGACCCATACGGAAATACTTTACTGTTTAACCACTTAAGAGTAAGTGCCAAAGCCACATGTAGGACATTAAAATTTACCACTTACACTCGACGGATAACATTCCATAGGAAAATCCATGGTCCCAGCCCGATGCAGCTTACGGCAAATAATTTTTGCATTAACATCATAAGTTTGTAAACTGTTAACCCACAAATCAATCAACTCATCAATTAATGGTTGTAAAAACACATCAATCTTCTCCCCATATGACTCAGGACTAGGAATGAGTAAAGACAACATGAATGAATCTTGCTCTATACAAAACCATGGAGGCCAGTTATATATGGTTAAAACAACAGGCCATGTGCTATATGCGACATTTATATATCTAAATGGATTAAAACCATCACTTGCTAAACCAAACCGAATATTGTGAGGTTCTCTCGAGAAATCCTTATGCAGAGCATCAAAATATTTCCATGCATGGGCATCTGTAGGATGTCTTAAATAACCATCATCTATACGTTGATCAAAGTGCCATGTCATTAAATTTGTTGTTTTAGAACACACAAACAACCTTAGCAGTCTAGGCTTTACAGGAAACCATCTCATAATCTTTTTTGCCTTTTTATATTTTTTCTTCAATGACATAGGGTTCAAGTTTAGAACTAATTTCATTTCCTCCGCTGAGATGCACCACATCTTTGTACATATGTCATCATGCTTTCATGTTCTTTCCCGAAATAGTATACAGCTATTTGAATGACAAGATCTTTTATAGCCTAAACCTAGTTCTTAAATAATCTTTTTTTACCTCATAAGAAGATTTAGGCAACTTTTATCCCTCTGGCAATGTTTCTCTCAATGTACCCAACAACTCGGTGAAAGATTTGTTACTCCATCCATTCATGCACTTTTTTTGGAAAATTTCAAGAATAAAAGAAAGCGCACTATGTTTTTACAATCTACAAAAAAGCCCCAGTTGTTTTTCCAATAACTTACGAAACTCTTTTCCTTCCTCGGTCAATTCCACACAATCTAACTGAGTATTTTCAGTAAAAGCAATACCATTGTCCAGTATATCTTCTCTCAAATTTCCATCTTTATTATAGGTGTGACCTGTAATCAAATCTTCTAGATAATTTTGCACATTGTATTTGCTTTCTTATAGTGTAAGATGATTTATTATTAGGTTCATCTAAAGAAGACAAAGATTTCCCTCCATGGAAGTACCACTTGTATAAATATGGAGAAAACTATGAACTTCTTCCAATATATGACTAAGAACAATATCATGAGTATAATAACATCCATTGACACAATCTTTACAAGGACAAGGTTTCATCTCAGAGACTTTAAGGCAAAATTTCTTTGGAAATGATAGCCTGCAAATACTTCAAACCTACCTGATCAGATTCGTGTATCCAAGATTTGTCCATCTACAACTTTTCCTTTTTCACATGCCAAAGGAAATAATTTTTATGGTTAGATGATAGTTTGAAAATAAAGCAACTAAATCAACTAAACAGACACTACATGTTCTTTGGTAAAGTCTTAACAATGCATCTTAAAGTAAAAAAAGATTTTTTCTTTTCGTATTTCACCTTACAAGCATAAATGAAAAGAAAAAAAAATAAAAATGTATCCAACTTCAATCAATATAGGAACAAACAAAGAAGAAAGAAAAACATTCATTCAGTCCAACTTGCTCAATTGTCCGTAACTCAACCCAATGTTGAGCCCACGTTTTAGCTTAGCACTTCATCTTATTAAATTCTAGACTCAACGAGCTTTCCCTAAAGCCCAAGAACGTGTGAATCGGAATTTGGACGAGAAAGCTGCAGGATCATCAAAAAAGTTGTCATACTGATTCAAGAGTGTGCGTAGAGGCACACCCCGCTTACCATTGTGCTCGATCTGCCGTCCTTAACACAAGGTTCAATCTCGATAGTCCCAACCTATGAAATAAGTCTTTGGACCGTCACACAACAAAAACCAAACCACACACATAATCCAATTCTAAAATGAGATTTTAAACCATGAATTACGCTGCCCCCTAGCGTAAATAACCTAGAGTAGGAGGAAACCTACTTCTCGTAGCGCAGTTCCGAGTCCTTCACCTTCCAGTTCTGCTTCCTGCACAACATTGGTTTTTGTTCCCCTCCTCCTTTCCTTTCTTCATTCTTTCCTTTCTCTTTTCTTCTTTTCCCTTCCTTTTCTTTCTTTCCTTTCTTTCCTTTCCTTCTCTTCCCTCTTTCGTTTCCCTTTCCTTCTTGCTGCACTTCCACGCACCTCCTCTCCCACTTTTTTCCGTTTGGATTTTCTCCCTTTTCTCTTCATATATTATTGTATTTTATTATTATTATTATTATTATTTAATCGGTGGGGGTGAGTCACCCCCCACCTGCCTCCCATGCAGCTAGCCAGCAAGGCTACCTTCATGCAGTCTGATGCCCCAAATCCGTCCAATGACAACCTCGTCAACCTACCTGACTCCCATGGATTCAGCGACCATACCACAATCATGTGTCCCATCGAAGTAGATCCATATTTTCACAAAAATCTAGCGTATTCTCCTTTCTTCTGTGAGCTCCACTTGTGACGCCTTAAACCCGAGGTCCGTTGACAACCCCGCCAACTCATGGAATATTCGTGGATGCCTGCAACCCGACAATCACTCATGAAAATCTAAAGTATAGTCTCCTTTGTACGAGAAGCTCTACCCAATGTACAAAACATGTCCCAACAATTAACAATGACCACACAGGGTCCATATATAAATAAAAATGAGTAAAAATGGCCACTTGGGCCCATGCATCAATACTCATCAATATTTCCCAACCAAATATATTACATGGTTCAAGAGTTTTTACATTACTCTTAATTCAACATATATTAAAATTTACAATTCTAATACATGTTATACAAAATCAATACCAAAGCCATAATCTGGCTTTATTCAGTGTCGCGCCTCTAGTGCTACCGTCTCCTCGTACACACTCACTGCATTCCTCGAAATGGTGATCCTCGACAGGTGAGCAGAGCCTGGGCCAGTGATACTTCCACTGGCATTTCACCTAAGTGCATATGTTATGGCAAATAATCACATTCAAGCACTTTCATGAACCTACTCAAATGTCTACAAGCCCAAACCCATGTCTCGAGTTCTAACCGACTCCCTCACATATGCCTAAGCCGAATGCGAGTTAAAATCAAAGTTTTCAAAACAAAAGCTACTTTTTCTTGAAAACACACTACTGAGTTTCGGTAAAATATTGGACAACCCTCCGAGGCGAATCTGTTAGATAACCCTCTGAAACAATTCATGGACCCCTCCGACGTGAATTGTTGGACAATCTCCCAACATAATTCTCCGGAAAATCTCCGTCGAAATTCCTTTTATAGAGATTTTCAATTTTTTTGTTTCATTTCATGTCATGCACTCACACCTAATATTCTAGGCTGCCCTAGTGCATATGGAATGCATTATGCCAATTCCAACACATTCATGCTAATATATTCACATGCATATATATTAACATAATTAAATCACATAAAACATGTTATGCAAATTCACAATCAATTACTCCAAACTAGCTCACATGGGTTAATTAATTAAACACGAAATTCATTTTGAATCACTCAACTAAAATGCCTTCCTACACCAAAATTCTCGTGTCACTATTCATGTGAACAATGAAACCCACGTGTTACTATTCATGACCACACAAAATAGGAATTCTCCAATTCTGCCCAAAGCTTCAGATCGAAGCCATGGCCAAAACAAGCCTCGTAATATTCTAACCATTTACATGGATCTTAGCCTAAGATTAACACAAGTAGAAAAAGATCCCTACCTCTCGAGTTGCTCACTCCACCAAATTGCGTCCACGCCAGAGTCTCGCCGCAGAGCAACTTTCCTTCTGTCTGGTCAAACCGACAAACTGACGACCGAATTCTAGAGAGAAGGTATGCTCTCTCTCTAAAAAATCACAAACCCAAGCCACCGTGATCTCCCATTTTCTCTATGCACGTTTTTGGCCTTTAATGTAAGTGAGATGACCACTATTCCAAATTTTGTTCCTATTATCTCATTCATCAATTCTCATAAGTCCACCTTATGTCCTGGCCTTCGTAGATTTTTGATACACTTGGCACCATCTCGGTCATCCATTTTTGTCTCTCTCTCTACTCATGTAACATGTGTCACATGAGT
The DNA here is from genome assembly GCA_016808115.1 of Tetrastigma voinierianum. Classification (NCBI taxonomy): domain Eukaryota; kingdom Viridiplantae; phylum Streptophyta; class Magnoliopsida; order Vitales; family Vitaceae; genus Tetrastigma; species Tetrastigma voinierianum. The sequence goes on along the minus strand of JAEQBH010000269.1, from coordinate 92,568 downwards.
ACATGTAGTAGGTGACTGCTATATCATAAGTCGCTTATGGCACCTCGACACCCGTAAGGCTCAAAAAACGCAAAATTATGATTGTCTTGGAATTCGACAAAATTCGACGTGGTAGCTAGATTTCACGAGACAATTCTAACGATGAACTCCGTTTCGTCATCCGAGATCTAGAAAATTTTCATATTTTTACCAAAATTACGACTTTACCTTTTTTCCGAAAATTGGAAATTTTCTCGGGTCTTACAGGATTTGGTCATGTAAACATTCAAGTAGGATCATGTATTTGCTTGAGTGTGATTTATTTGCCATGACATGTGCACTTAGGTGGGGAGTAACCCATGTAGGAAATTATCACTACTGGGCATTGCTCACCTTGTCGAGGGATCATCATTTCTCGTATGTGTATGTATGAGGACTTTCACACTCACTAGAAGTCGCTTTTAAGAAAGCCTGACTTCAGGTTTATGTATTCATTTTGTATAACATGTATTAAAACTCTAAATTTTGATATATGTTTTGGTTAAGAGTAATGTAATAACCCTTCAACTATTGTTATATAGATAGTTGATATATTTTTTGTGAGTATTGATGCACAGCCTAATCACTACTTTACCGCACGGACTCCTGGGTGTGGTCGCTGTAAAATGCTGGGACAAGTTGTACTTTGGGTAGAGATCCCGCATGCTGAGACTCGCCGATTTTCGGAGTGGCGTCTAGTTACCCGACATCCACGAGTATTCCGCGGTTGATTCGGTAACAACGAGACACCCGATCGGGAAGCGCCATGCGCATTACGTTCCAGTTTGTAAAAGATACAATAGCTATTTAGTTTGGACTTAACCATTCGTTAAGTTATATTTGAACTAACTCTAAAAGGGTTAAGTCCAAGTTTGTAGGATGATTAGAAGGGTAAATTTTTTAAAATGATGTAAAAATTTCCTTCATTTTTGGGTTTTAAGAAAATGGGTTTGTGACGCCCAAAACCGGGGTGTCCGTTGACTACCCGTAAACCCGCGGAAACACTCGTAGATGTCGGGTGACCCGACCTCTCTTAGGAAAATCGGCGTAGCCCTTTTGTACCGAGCTCTACCCAAATACAAAACCTGTCCCAAACAATCCAATATAACATTTATATGAGTGAAACGCCTTCGGGGTCTTACTACTTAAGATACTCATCAACATATCAACTATATGCCATAGTTTCAAGAGTTAGAATTTAACTCTTATACAACATATGTTAAAGGTTTAAAACAATATAATACATGTACTACATCATAAAACCAAAGCCACATCCCGGCTTTCTTCTAAAGCGGTCTCTATGATGAGCCGTCTCCTCGTGCGCTCCCTATACCTGAAATAATATAATTCCCTCAACAGGGTGAGCTAATGCTCAATAGTGGAATCACTCTAAGTGGGTTACTCTCCACCTAAGTGCATATGAAATGCTCCAAAGTAAACACACATTCAAGTAAATGTGTGATCCTACTTGAATGTCTAAATGACCAACCCACGTCCCAAGTCCTCACCGACTCCCTCACACTTGTCTAAGCCATGTATGAGAAAACATCTTTTTCGAAACAATTCTTGTTGTTTTCAAACTACACAATCAAGAATCGTAAAAAATATGGGGACTATTCCTCCGAGGCTGGCACGTTGAGAACCTTCTCAAACAGCCATGGTCCTCATCCGAAATCATTCCCCGACCGCCTCCCAACCCTCCTATTCGAAATTGATCCCGGTGAAATTCCTTTAAAAACGCTGCTTTTTTCTTTTCAATTTCATGTCATGCACTACCACTTGGCTAGCCTGAAGCATATGCAGATGCATTATGCCATTTCACGCAATATATACAACACATGCAAATATACCATCATGCATATATGTACATAATTTACAATTACACCACATGTAATTCAACACACAACTATCATCCAACAATTTCACTGAGCTAAACACAATCTCATCTCCAATCGCATACACACACAATTATATTCCATATAATTGTGACATCTTGTTAACACCTCAAGCTTATGCATTAACCTACTAATTCCCAATTTTGCTCACTTGAGCTAATCACTATTCCATTTCCAATGGCCTACACCCACAATTATATTATATATAATTATGGCATCATGTTAACACATCAAGCATTAACCTATTAATTTCTTTGATCAACCAACTCAAGCCACTCACATCAAACAATTAATGCTAAAACACATGGATATTTATAGTCCGGTTTCATACAAACCCAGGAGTGTTTTTACAGTCCCCAAACGTAGCAAGGGTTGTCCATGGCAGCCCACTTCCTGCCCTACATCGGTTCCTCTTAGAACCGACTCCATGGCTATTCCCTACCATACATAACAACATAAAATTTAATGCTGAACTTCCAACACAAAAAGCCCAATCAGTTTCTGGATTGTAACGAATACCCAAAAAGCCCCCAAAATTCCAACAATCTCGGTCCTGCCTGTGACACTGAAACGCCCTCACGCCTCAAACTAACTCAACATTACAAAACACTTAAATAAAGTGTAAAACAAGTAGGATGAAACCCCTACCTCATGGAGTTTGTCGAAATTCCTTAATACCAGAGCCCACGCGGTAGGCATCTGCAGGCTGACTTTCCTCTTTTTTGGTTCAATAATCTGACTACGGATTTGGTTCTTAAAATTTAGAGAGAAGCTTGATACTCTCTCACTAGAATCACCATTTTTGATACCGTGATCTCCATCCCTCTTTCTCTCCCACGCTTCTTTTTGGCCCCCTTTAAAGTTGGGCATAACCACTATTCGGTATTTTGTCTTTTTTCCCATTAAGAATTTACACCTTTACACGCCCTCAAGCTTGATTGACATTTGGCACAACTTCGACCGGCCCATTTTCATCATCTCTAGCCTTATGCACCATGTGTAACATGAATACATGTTATATGTGACTTTTGTCTCATTACTAGTCATTTTTCGCACTTAAGCACGGCGCCTCAAAAATGGGCAATTTCAACCGCCTCGAATTCGACGAAATTAGATGTGTTACCAGATTCTCACGAGATTCCAACTGAAATCAATTTCAAGCTATCCGAGATCTTAGAGAATAAATTTTTGATTTTGATCGAAATTACGATTTTGCCTTTTCCATAATTGGAATTTTCTGTCTTATACATTCTCCCCTCCTTAAAAGAATTTAGTCCCAAATTCTGGATAACATAACACTCATACGGCTATGCAACGTACTCTACCATGCACAAATCGTCATTTAATTATTAAACGACTAATCACGTATCTTTTATCCCTAAACAAGAAGGGATATGTGGCCTGCATCGTGTCCTCACAAGCCCCACGTGACCTCCACTCCATAAGGCGCCATACCACCCTCAACATCACCCTCACGGCTTTGCATCGCAAACCTGGTCACGGCTATCCAAAATACGCCACCGGTCCTCCCCTCGAAGGTCCCACGTGTTGTCAACTCTAACGGTCCCAATCCACTACATGAGCTGATCCCATGATACCACCAAGCATGGAGACGTGAAACCCTCGTGGACACCCGATACGCTCGGCGGTAAAGCTAACCGACACGCCATAGCGGTTTACCCTCCGAGTATCTCGAAGGTTAAATAAACTCCTACGAGGTCTTCCCTCGCTTCCCGAATCACCACTTTCCTTATGCATCACCTTCAGAAAACGCGGATCCTCAACCTCGAATCCTGGGGCGGGTCGACGCCGTGACGCCCAAAATCTTCACGGCTCGAGCCATGAGAAGACGCTAAGTCTGACATCAAGCTCACCTTCTGAGGTGTCTCAATCGATCAGACCGCGGATGGAGCTCTCTCCCACCTCGTCCAACATACGTTGATCTATATGGTCGGCTGCCACGTCTCATGGTGCCATTTGTATACTCGCCTCGATAATTATCGCTTGTGTTTAATCTCACTAAGGGAAACTTGCTCCTCCCACTACCTCTGCGATCCAGACGCGATGCTCGCAGCCTCCGTCCTCTAACACTTATATATAATCCACACAACATGAACCCTACACAACCTTTTCAGGTGTAAACGCCGACCTTCCTAAGGTCACAATCGACGACAATCCAATGGACTCATTAACCTTAGTCCATGTCATGAATGATATTCATATACTGCTTCCTTGCCCACCATCAACACCTAATGCACTCCTAAAGGGTATCCAAATCCGAGTCACCCCGACTCTATCACTCAACTCTAAGTCTACGTGATAACCTCCATTCCACGGCAGAGCTGACTTGAGTCACACCCGAATTTATCACTCAACTCCCTAAGTCCGCGCGATAACCTCAAATCGTGGTGTTTTACCCTATGGCAACATAACTTTTCGGCTTACACTTCGAGCCTCTTACATTCACATAAATTCCCGGATATTCCACTGCCCTTACACCCACAGTTGAAATTTCTTTGATTCTCCACTGGCCCCCATAACCCACACGTAAATTCAGGATAGCTCCCTGCCCTTACACCGTCGTTTAAATTGGGACATCTCCGGTCTCATAATCCACACGTAAATTTCTAAGTCTCCTGCCCTTACACCCACAAAAATTCCCGATACCTCAAGTGTTCTTACACTCCACACGTAAATTCGGGATAATCTCGGCCCTTACACCACACAACGCCCGGATATTCCCCGGTCTCTTACACCGGCTGCACTGGATATCTCCCCAGTCCGTTACACCCACATGTAAATCGGATATCTCCTGGTCCCACCCTAACTCTATGCTTTCTCGCCTTGTGGGGTTGGGCGCCCCTTCGGCTTTCGCTCCTCCCACACACATCACCCTTCTCATTTCGACTGAACCATTTAGTCTCATCAGATGGAATCCTTAAAGACAAACTCAATCCACACCACCAAGAGTGGTGAATGATCATATCGCGGCAACCACACCTAACTCGACGCTGACATGTCTTCGTGCATGCACGCACAATGCCAACCAGAACAACACCCAACCCGGGTCCAAACTAATAGCGGTAATATTGGAGATCTCTAACTCTCACAATCCCCGACCTATCCCACAACTCTCACTCTATTAACTTGTAAAGAACTTCCAGCATCCGCTTCGAAATGATCAACCCTAAGCCCCACCACCACACAAGATGCAGCTAATGAAATTAAATAAGATGCATCCAATTTAAACGCCACTCAATTTAAAAAGTGAAAGTGTAACACCCTCATTCCAGAGAAGGCATAAAGACATACAGAGACTTAGGCGACGTACCAAGTGTTGTCATTGTAATATTCTTGGAAGTTGTTATTAAGGATAAAATTGTAAGGTTTTCAAATAATTGTGGCACTTTTGCAATTAAGGAAAGTAGAGGGGATGAAAGTATAATTAATGGAAGTTTAAATAGTAAAATAAAAATAATAAATTGCCAAAATAGTTAAGGGAAGTCTCAAAATAATTTAGATTCCTGATGATGAATGGACTGCTCCGTTAAGTTCGTCTCACAAATCTAGTAACTCAGAAAGTTTCAATTCGAGGAAAGTCGAATATTTTACGACTTCTAGGCTAGACGAGTTTAGAGTGAAACCTGAAACCGGGATTTTAGAAAAATCTCGAAAAATGGCAAGTATATAAAGAATAATCATTTAAGATACATGAAATTTAAACCGGGATAAAATAAAGTGTTTCAGGGCTGAAACGGACAGAGAAAGGATTAAAAATGGACATGTGGGTCCCACATAAAAAAAAAGAATCAAAACGAATGAGGGCAAAGAAAGTAGTCAATAATAGGAAGTGTTTGGGAGCGAGAAATAAATTTTTATAAAATTTTCTCTCTTATCTTTCTCGCATTTTACGGTAAAACTGGATCACGGCCATCGTCGGATAAACACGAAAAGTGCTTTACGCGACGAGGGCTATACGTGAGTACCAAAAACACGGGATTTCACCAAGAATTCCGGTAAATATTCGAAAAATCCTAAATTTTTTGATTTTCTCAGATGTATCAATATTCTGAAGGGTTCAAGACTTTTCTAATTAATGTAAAGTTACTCTACGACGAGCTACGCGTGAGTACCAAAATCACGGGATTTCGCCGGATTTCCACGTGAAATAGTGAATACGTATGAATACGTATAAAATAGTAAATACGTATGAATACGTAAAAATACGTATGAATAATGCATAGTATATAGTACATAGTGCATAGTGCATAGTGAATAATGCATAGTGCATAATGCATAGTGCATAGTAAATAATGCATAATGCATAGTAAATAATGCATAGTATATAGTGCATAGTGCATAGTAAATAATGCATAGTGCATAGTATATAGTGTATAGTGCATAGTGAATAATGCATAGTGCATAGTGTATAGTCCATAGTGTATAGTGCATAGTAAATCACGCATAGTAAATAGCGAATAGTATTTGGTTTGTCAGGCTGACGATGAGGCACATCAAATGTGTAGGCTAAAAGCAAAGCGGGCAAAATTTCTCAGGAGAGCTCGTTCGCAAGTAGAAAAGGTGAGTATCAAAAGCCAATTTTCTGTAAAAACAAAGTATTTAAATTATAAGTTTGTAAAGTGCTTCTGAAAAATATAGATTTATAAAGCATTTTACATCTCCCAATTGTTATATCTAGTAGAAAAGCTTGATTTCAATATTTAAGAAATAGTTTGGCTCGGTTTACAAAACCCCATATGACACAGCCTGTCCTATCGTATGGCTTCTCGGATTGTGCATGCCAGCCATGTTTATGGGGATATTATGACTAACTATATCGCCTTGGCTTCAAGAATCGGGGGATTGGGATTCAGTATATATTTATATGTTGAGTCGCCTCTACACATTCGAGGTATATAAAGAAGGCTAATGACTTAGTACATAGCGATGAGGTGTTGGTTCCAGGTTCCCACCGAAAGTATCTAGAAACCTGTATGTCCCATTATGCTATAGATCCCTACTGTTCACTAGACCATCTTAGCCTGGTAGTGTTCCGAGGTTCACTACCGATGCCAGGTTCCGAGGTTCCTGGAAAATAATTTCTAGGGTATTTTTAAATGGGCCACAAGTGGTTGTACTTGATTTACAAAGATAGCACTTTCGTATATTAACCAAAGATTCCAACATTTTTCACAGCTAGATAACAGTTCGTGGCGTAAAACAACTTCAACAAATAGAATGGTTTTCGTAGCAAACTCGGGCTTTTCTCATAAACGCTTACAACCATTTATATACATATTTTTATATTGGGAGGAACAAACAGAAGACAACAGCATTTAGAACTTATAGTACTAATTTGAGCCCCCGTTTCGCCTGCGCCGCTTTAAAATAATTTTTCAAAAAGTGTGTGTTGAAGCCCAAAGACCATTTCAGGATCCTACCCCTAGATAATCGTGGTCGTGATTATATATAAGATAAGGTGTGAAGTAAAAGTGGAAGTAAAAGCAAATGTGACATTTTGCATAAGTAAATGTCTTTTGTAAAATATGCATGGTTTTGAGAAAACAGTCATGTATGAAACATGTTAATTTGATTTTTATCTTTAGAGTTTTGATGAGGGACCGGGTCCTATGGATCGTGAGCTGATTTTGGAAAATATCGAGTGTATTTTTTTATACATGTGATTTTTGTATTGGGTCAATTACACCGTGCGCCGTTATCTCGTCGGATTTTCGTAAAATCTAAAGGTGTGATTTTGATAGAAAAGTGAAAAATTTTTATAACTCCACGCTTCAAATACGCTTCAATGTGCTTTAACCCGCTTAGCTTCATGGTAACTTGTCAATGAGCAGCCGCTTAGGGGGTTACCTGGAGTTGCTTGTGAGATTTCCCGTCACTAGGAAGTGGTCCCGTCAAGTCAAGATCGAGCATAACATACACAACTTAAGATCTGGAGGAGATCCGATAACATGTCAAGCTGGTATTAGAGTGGGCTTTAGGCGATAGTTCGCCCTACTTTCGCGCTTAATGCATTTATATAGAATTGTTTTTTTATAATGATTTTTCTATTGAAACCTACATTGTTTTGCTAATCCTTGCATGCATCAAATATTGAAAAGTGTCACTGAATTTTTTTAACCTTAAAAATTCACAACATTATGTCTGGACGAGATTGTAGAGATCGATCTAGGACTTCCACACCGGAGGCACCACCAGAGAGATATGTCGAGCACACCCCTAGATCGCAAAATGCTTCAATGAATCAGCCCCCAGTAGAACCATCGAGGGCCGCAAACCCAGTGGCATCACTCAGATAATGGATAAGTTATATTAGACTGAAAGATGAAAGAATAACCGTCGATACAGGAGAGCCTCAGAATAAAGGTAGGGCATGATAGAATGCACTCTAAATTAGCTAAACTTTATGACTGCATCAAATACCCGTAGGCGTGATACTTATGGTTTGGATAGTGGTTAAAGATTCTGGGGCCTATTATTTGGTGACGTATTACAGGCCCCCTTCCACCATAAATACCGAAAAAGTGACGTGGGACGGGTCTTCCATCGCACGGTAGAGACACAAGTTTCCTGTGTTTACTAGGATATAACAAAAGCAAAGAAAGCAACAACTTTATGAAAAGTTTGAGGCTGCACTAAAGGTAGAAAGGACAGTTTAGTTCTAACTCAAGGGCGGCCAAACAGTAGCAGAAAGTTCTCTAAGATTAAGCTACCACTCCTCGCCGGCCTAGTAGAAAGAAAGCGAAAGAAGTGGACGCTTTAGAGGCTCGTGACGAGGAGTAAAGATTCAGCCGTGGATCCGCTCTATTCACCAGTAAATTTCAGAGGTGGTAGATCTAAGGATCATCTTTCCATTATGCCCCATATGTCGAGGAGGCATCTCTAGAGAGCGCAGATGAATACGACAGGATGTTTCCATTACTGTAGGAAGGTCACTTTATCCAAACTTTCCACAACTAAGAGTCGCAGAGAACTCTGATAGGTACAAGTAGTATCTACACCAGTATCACCGGCCCCAGCTAGGGCCGGTAGGGTATGGTTCAAGCAGTAGGTGGCAAAGATAACAACCTGCAGGTCGCTGCAGGCGTAGGAGGCGCAGGGCAGCACTGGACACTGACACAGAGTGGTATCTGCATTTCTAGGCTCGGTATTTTCAAATACACAACGGTGAGTATACCACCGACGGATTACCGGTATGCGGGATTTCGCTTTATGATCATGATACATATGCACGCGACCTAGGAGCGCCATTCATTTATTTCCTGGGGCACTATTCACCGAGAGGCACGATAGAGTCCCTGCCTTAGTATTGTCGGGAGCAGGTTTCCGTATTCAATGGGGATACTAAGATATCCCCAAAGGATAGTTCAAAGAAGCCGATCAGATCCAGACAAGGATTTTTCAATAGACTCGAGCAGCAAATAGCATCCATGATTGATATGGTCCCTGGTATGGACCTGTTATCTCTCAAGCAGGGTCACTCTTAGATTGCTATAAGAAAGAAGTAAGATTGGTCCGTTCAAAGGAACCAGGTGTGATATTTCGGGGAATCATAAGAGAGATCGCCCCTAGTCTCATTAATGCCATGACCGCCTCGAAAATGCTTCGGAAAGGTTGCCAAGGTTATTTAGCATTTATAGTAGATAGGAGACAAGAGGGGACATGGCTGGAAAACATCCCCATAGTCAAAGAGTTTCCAGATGATATTTCAGGTTTACCTTCAGATAGAGAGGTGGAGTTCACCATTGATTTGATCCCAGCTACTGAGCCCATTTCTATTCCCCCTTATAGGATGGATCCTGCAGAGTTGAGAGAGCTTAAGGCCCGCGAATAATCGGCTGAGTAAGGGATTTGATTCGATCGGCATATCCCCACGGGGAGCTCCAGCTTCTTCATGAAAAAGAAAGATGAGAGTTTGCTACAGTATAGATTACAGGTACCGAACAGTTAACATCTCAAGAATCGTGATCCACTCCCTACGATCGATGAGTTATCTGAGCAACCCAAGGGTCTCAGTATACTCAAGATGTATTTGAGGCTCCAGGTATCACTGAGGGTCCAGGAGAGTGATGTTCCTAGATTGCAATAGGGACACGCTTACTGACATTATGGTTTTTAGTGATGCCGCTATTTTTACTTAACGGCCAGCACTTATGGATTTGATGAACCGGTATTCCAGCCAGATTGATAGGTTCATAGTTTTTATCGATGATATCCTTGTGTATTCAGGTAGTTCAGAGGAACATTTAGAGCACCTGAGGATTATGTTGCAGACCCTAAGGGAGCGGCAGTTGTACGCCAAGTTGAGCAAGTGCTTGTTTTGGTTTGACAAGGTGGCATTCTTAGGTCATGTGATCTAAGTTGAGGGGGTGAGTGCGGATCCTAAGAAAATAGAAGTAGTGGTAAATTGGAAAACCACCAAATAATGTGTCAGGAGGTATGAAGCCTCTTGGTTTGAAGGTGGTACAGAAGTTTGTTGAGGTTCTTTCCAAGATAGCAAATTCCCCACGACTCAAGCCGACAAGGAAAGATGTCAAGTATGATTGGGTGGATGCCCGCGCAGTTTCGAAGAGCTGAAAGGGAAAATTAACTGAGCTCCGCTTAGCTACTTCAATGGAGAGATGGCTCAGGGTTTATAGTGATGCTCTGGTGCAAGGCCTTAGTTGTGTTTTGATGTAGAATGATAGAGTAATTGTATATGCCTATAGACAGCTAAAGAAGCATGAGGAGAATTACCCTACACACGACTTAGAGCTTCATAGCAAATTACGCTATTTTAAAAATATGGAGACATTTATTTATATGGTGTTCTTGCGTGATCTCTTACGCATCATAAGAGTCTTTAATATATTTTCACCTATAAAGAGCTAAACCAAAGGAAAGAAGATGGCTTGAGTTTGCTAAGGACTACGATCGTACTATTGAGTACCATCCAGAAAAGCTAATGTCGTAGGAAATGCCTGAGTAGGCGACTGTGAGAGTTCATTTGCCTCATATGAGAGAACAAATATTCCTCCACTATTGGTGGATCTGAGAGCTTTAGGGGTGATATTGGAGGTTGAGGATTCAGGAGCTTTGTTAGCCACATTTCATGTTAAACCTCTCTTAGTGGATCCGATTTTAGTAGGGCAGTCGCAGGATCCACATATGATTAAGCTTAAGGAAGAGATAGAAAAAGAAAATAAAGCAGAGTTTCAAATTATAGATGACAACATGATAGTGAAAGGACAGAGAATGTGTGTGCCAAGAGTATTATGAAATAAGAGAGATATTATGTTAAGCACATCTATCCGCATACGCATGCATCCGCGTAGTACTACAAGACGCATGCACTTGAAGTTAACATTAATGCAAGTGGAATGGCAGATGAAGAAAAGAGATCGCAAGTTTCGTCTCCGCATGCCCAACTATCAACAGTGAAGGCACGTAAGCCCATGGAAGATACAAAGCTTACTCCCAATTCCTGTATGGAAGTGGGATAAGATTATCATGGATTTTGTGATAGGTCTTCCACGGTCTAAGAGACAACTTGATGCTATATGGGTGATAGTAGATTGATTGATGAAGTCTGCTCATTTTCTACCAATTAATGTTGAGGATTCATTAGAAAAGTTGGCCAAATTGTATGTGGATGAGATAGTGAGACTTCATGGGGTTCCAATTTCGATAGTGTCAGATCGAGACCCCAGGTTCACATCCAGGTTTTGGCCTAGTTTACAGCAACGTTAGGTACTTGCCTACATTCAGCACAACATTTCATCCTCAGACTGATGGTCAGTCAGAGAGGACTATTCAGACGTTAGAAGATATGCAGAGAGCTTGTTGATGAGTGCTTAAAACACTCAGATTATACTCGCATTAGTCTTGCATTTTCATATTGTTTTGGCATTATTTATATAGTTTTGGGTGTTAGATCTCTTATTTAGTGTTTATTTTGGAATACAAAGGATGAGGCAAGAGCAACTTTGGAAGCCTTTAGAGCAAATGCAGGAGCAAGGCGAGTTACTACCACGCCGCGACGTCATTCACGTCGCGACGCCACCACGTCAAGCGACGCCTGTACCTCAAAATTCCGCATCATTAAATGCGAGGCTCCTGGATTCTGTGGTACGGAAGAATGTGCCGTAGACAGACTCGATGGACCTCGGCATCACCGACTTGAAGAATATTCTTGGATTTTTGTATTGGATTCTCTTTATTTGTTTGATTATTTTTGGATCATATGATGATGTTCTTCACATTTTATATTTTGTTTCTCTCTTTCATGATGTTCTAAACTCATTTCTAGGGTTACATCAAACCTTGTCACAAACAATGGATTAGAGTTAATCTTTCATGTTATTCAATTGTTATTAATTTATCACATCTACTCTATGCTTGTGTTTTAATTATATGATAATATCTGGCCAATGTTAACATATTCACAATCGAAAAATCCGAGATCTCGAGAGACGAGGTGATCGTGGATCTGTAGTGAAAGTAGCCTCGCCGATTCGCCTCATAGAGATAGCGCCGAACCCGAAGGTGGCAACAGTGGATTGGAACACTACATTTTGGGAATACCCAGCCGAGATAGAGATATACTCGATTCTATTCACATGAAATAGCTTAATATACCCTAGAGAGGATATCTCGTAGCAAGATCATCTCGCCATTGATAAATTGGTGCTAAATCGTATAACACTATTTTTGTAAAGAATAATCCATTGAATGTGACAGGGAGATTTAACCCTAGGCCCCAAGATCAAGTCACATAAATCAATAGTTTAGTTGCTACAAGTTCTTATTTAAATCGCCCTTATAATCACTTATTCAGATATTGCCAAAAGGCGTAAACTTCAGAGTCAATTTAATCTTTCCTCGTGGATCGAGCATCCGTGACAATAGTACACTATATTATTTCGGGTTACGCAGAATTTAAGATATTAGGCACATATTTTACATAATCGCGTTTCGCCTCATTGCTTTGCACTGGTCACGGAAAGGTTTAAATTGATATCGAGTAGAAGCACATGAGCAGAAATCGAATTTTCTTTTGTTAATTTTGTTCATTTTTACAAGTGCTTGTAATTTGGTTTTTACTTGGTTCGTGTTATTGGCAGCATGTGTTTCAAAGTATACATGCGACAAAGAAGATCGATGATCAACACTTGTGTGACTCGAGCCGTAGAGACTTCGCATTATTGCGCTCGAGAACGAGAATGAAAGCAGACAGAGAACCAACAACATGGAAAACACTAAGAACAAGAGTCTGTGTTGAGCAAATGAACCACAGAGAAGGTCGTAATGGGAATCATGGAGAAGTCAAGCTACTGCATCTTTATACAACAGATGATCCAGACATGCTTCTCTTGATGAGTCTCGTTTCTTTACCAATTAATACCAGTGCATACCATCGACTGGCCAGTCGATTCAAGCAAACAACTTCGAACTGAAAATCGCTCACAAATTAAATGCTTCAAAACATCTTGTTCCATGGATTACCTCATGAGAACCCAAACATGCATTTGACTAATTTCCTCGAAGTTTGCGATACTATCAAGTATAATGGAGTCACTGAAGAAGCTCTAAGGCTAAGGTTGTTTCCACTTTCACTCGGAGATAGAGCCAAACATTGGTTAATCCAGCTACCACTGTGATTCCACACACTGAATGACCCGTACAGTACCGACCAAGTTCTTTCCTAATCATTTAAAAATTGCACAACTCAAGAAATCAACATATTTGGTCAACTCAGGGGAGAACTCAACAGAGGTATCGGGATAGGGTTCCACGAATTGTCACGGCAAAATGCCCACACATCGCTTCAACCGTGATGGATGCAAGTCCACACCTTCTACAATGGTCTCGCGAAATGCAACACGGAACAATGATCGATGCCTCAACCGGAGCACTGATGAAGAAAACTATGCACAGCGCATGAGATTCTAGAAGCACATGCCGCGACCAACACTAATCGCTGGCCTGCAGGGCTACACCAAAAGAACACGCTGGTGGTATAGACAATACCCTCAACAACCCGGGTAAAACCACGTAGCACAACTAACTACAAATTTGAATAAACATCGTGGAAATTCGCAAACGCCCATACGGCACCAACCCATGGGAGTTGTGTGATTTTTGCTGAGGACAAAGATAGCAAAGGCAGATCGTCAATAAAACCCTACTCGAGCAAGCCCAAGACGCGGTCGTGAGGTTTAGCCAGAATCAATCACAACCACAAGGACCGGGCAGGTGAAATGCCGCGCAGCCATCGTAATTCATAATCAAGGCAAGGCGATGGCGTAACAACCGCGACAATCGAATAACTGGCGATACGGGTGGCGAATCGAACAATGGGTCAACCCGGTTAACGAACCACCCCGAAAATAAGTCGATTCCTCAGCAAGCCCTAGCACGATGCTAACTTCCCATTCCGCCTTCATGAATGAGAGACTAAGTGCAACATGCACAAAGAAGCAACCCAAATGCAACAACTGGCAAAGATACCGAGGAGTTTAGGAGGCCCAAATGGTCAAACGGCAAACCTACTCACGTAATCCAACCGGTTCTTACTGGGCTACCCGTAGGTGAATCCAAGAAGAGATGGGAATGAGCACGTTAAAGCAATCACGCTAAGGAGCGGGAAAGAATGTGAATCACAAGTGAAACCCCTACCATAGAGCAGCAGACTCCATATGGCATCACCCACAGAGGCAAAAGACGATGCGCACAAAGAACAATCGCAAAAAGAAACAGCCACAAGAGACTAGTGAAGTAAGGCCCAAAGATACCTGCTCTTTACCACAACGCCTCAAGAAACATAAACTGAAGATATAATTCACTAAATTCATGGATGTTTTCAAAAGTCGTGATATAAACATCCCATTGGCTGACATGCACTGTGAGCAATCTGGGCTTATGTAAGTTCATGAAAGACATCCTGTCTCAAAAGAGAAGGTTAGCAGACTTCGAGATAGTGAACTTAACTGAAGAATGTAGTGCCATCCTGCAGAGGAAGCTACCATGTAAGGCTCAAGGGACCCAGCGCTTACTCATCCCATGCACAATCGAAAATGCTATTTTCGAAAGAGCTGTGGTGATTTGGTGCGATTAACTGATGCCCTTATCCATATTTAAGCGTTTGGGATTAGGAGAGGCTCGCCCGACTACAGTCACCCTCCAGCTTGCAGACAGATCTTTGAAACACCCGAGAGGGGTAATTGAAGATGTCTTGGTAAAGGATGTCTATCTTTCCAGTTGTATTTCACGTGTTAAGGCGGAGGAAGATAAAGAAACACCAATAATCCGAAGACCTTTTCTAGCAACCAAGGTGGCAATATCGATGCAGAGAGGCGAGCTAAAATCGGAGGAGAAGAAGAAGTGAAATTCAATGTCTCTTTGAGGCGCTGAGACACCCGGTCGAGAGGATACTCTGCTTCATGTATCGAAATGGAGGCTATAAGTCTAGCCAAATGGTCTCACTCGACTTTGAGACTAGCCTAGTGGAGAATGAGTCTGAGAATCTGAGCGAAGAGGCCCAAGAATACGTCAAATGGATGGACTCTTTTGGGCACAATAGACGGAAGTACTTTGAATCCCTGGGTGAAGGAGTTAAAACTCCAGTCCCATCGATTGAGCAACCACCCAAGATGGAATAAAAGCCCTTACCGAGCCATCTAAAGTATGCATACCTTGGGGTAGAATCCACACTACCTGTGATCATTTCGCATCTTTGATCGCATTTAGAGAAGAGAAGTTACTGAGAGTTCTTCGTGATCACAAACAGGCACTAGGATGGTCCTACCGACGAAAGGAATTGTCCTTCTATGTGCATGCATCGTATACTGTTAGAAGATGGCCACAAGCCCTCAGTGGAAGCACAGAGGAGGTTGAATCCGACAATGAAGGAGGTAGTGCGAAAGGAAGTACTCAAATGGCTCGACACTGGGGTGATCTACCCCATTTCAGACAGTGCATGGGTAAGCCCAGTTCAGGTATTGCCAAAGAAAGGAGGGACTACAGTTATCAAGACGGAAAATAACGTCTTACTACCTTCTAGAACTATTACTGGGTGGAGAATTTGTATTGACTATAGAAAGCTGAACAAAGCCACCCGAAAAGATCACTTTCCACTACCATTCCTAGATCAGATGCTCGATCGACTAGCCGGCTATGAGTACACGCTGACTCGATATCTTGCCATAACCAAACCGCCATAAATACCGACGACGTGAAAGACAACGCTCAATTGCCCTTATGGAACATTCACTTTCCGTGAGGATGCTCCTTCGATCGTGCAATGCACCGGCACTTTCAAATAGCTGTATGATGGCCATATTCTCCGATACGGTAGAAGATTTATCAGATTTTCATGGATGATTTCTCAGTAATGGGAAATTCATTTGACAATTGTCTAGAAAATTTGAGAGCTGTGTTGGCAAGGTGTGAAGAGACCAACTTAGTACTAAATTGGGAAAAGTGCCATTTCATGGTACAAGAGGGTATTGTCCTTGGCCATCGAATATCAGCAAGAGGAATAGAGGTAGACAAGGCGAAGATTGAGGCAATTGAGAAGTTACCTCCACCTTCTTCAGTAAAAGGGATCCGGAGTTTCCTAGGTCATGCTGGATTCTATAGGCGGTTTATCAAGGATTTCTCACAGATTGCGAAGCCATTGTCCAACTTGTTAGCCCAGGGGGTCTCATTTGAATTTGACTCCCAATGTTTGAAAGATTTTACAGTATTGAAGGACAAATTAATCTCAGCTCCTATCGTGGTGGCTCCGGATTGGTCTTTCTCATTTGAATTGATGTGTGATGCAAGTGACTATGCGAGGCAGTTTCAGCGTAAACGAGAAGATTTTTCTGTGTGATCTACTGGTTATGCAAGCGGTGATTACTGGAATGATGCTCACTGAATTATGCCACAACCGAAAGAACCGCTAGCCATCGCTTGCTTCGACAAATTCAGCCTTACTGATCGCAATGTATAGTAGTGCATACTGATCACTCGGCCATTAAGTACTTGATGACAAAGAAAGATGCAAAACCCCGATTGATTCGGTGGGTCCTTTTGCTACTGTGAGTTCACGTGAAATCAAGGACAAGGGCATCAAAATTTAGCGTGGCTGACCACCGCGATCGGAAGTGGACCCGAGATGATATCCCATTGAATGATGAATTTCCAGACGAAAAACTCTTCGCTATTGAAAACAAGAAGGCAGTTCCTTGGTTCGCAGACTATGTAAACTATTTGGTGGCCAAGGTGATTCCCCCGGAATTCGACTACCAGAAGAAGAAGAGATTTTTCGCACACCTTAAGCATTACTATCGGTTAACCAATTCTCTACGGTATTAATCGTGGCCGATCAGTAGATAGCGAGATGTTGCCCGACGATGAAATGCATAGTATTCTGGACCACTGCCACACTCTACCATGTGGTGGACAATTTCTGCGGCCGAGAACAGCGTACTCAAGGTACTACAATCGTGCCTTTTATCGTTTCTCTCGTTTAGTAAAGATGCTCATCAATTCGTTTCCACTTGTGACAAATGTCAACGAATGGGGAACATCTCTAAAAAAGATGAACCACCCATGCACCCTATTTTGGAGGTCGAGTTGTTTGATTTGTGGGGGATTGATTTCATGGGTCCATTTCCTGCATCGTACAACAATTTATACATTCTGCTGGCGTGAGACTACGCCTCAAAGCGCAGTTGATTCCTACACCGCACAAATGATGCCAAGGTCGTGGCCCACCTCAAGGCAGCAATATCTTCTCACGCTTGGAACTCCTCGAGAGCTTTGATCATTGCATAACGGTACACACACTTCTGCAACAAGGTAATTGATAAGGTTTTGCAAAAGTATGGAGTACGTCATCGTACCTCACTCGTATACCACCCACAATCAAACGGACAAGTAGAGGTCTCCAACCGAGAAATCAAACACATCCTCGAGAAGACAGTCAACAACTCAAGAAAGGATTGGGCTAAAAAGATAGATGATGCACTTTGGGCATATCGCACCGCATTTAAAACCCCTTTGGGTATGTCCCCGTTCAGACTTGTGTATGGTGTAGCTCATTACCCTCCCTGTACTGAATTCTGGAGCAATGAGCTTATCGGGCCACCTGACAATTGAACACGGACAAGACATTGGTCGGGCTTAAAACGACTACTTCAACTCATGAGCTTGATGAGTCTTAAACGAAGCATATGAGAATCACTCAGATTTATAAAGAGAAGACCAAGGCCCGGCATGATGTGCACATCACCTCGAAAAGAATTCACAATGGACAACAAGTTCTTCTATTCACCCCGCTTAAAGCTCTTCCCCGAAATTGAAGTCTCGATGGTCCGCCCTTTGGCGCGGGATTCAAAGTCTTTCCCCATGGGGGAGCCAGCCACACCTCGAAAGGCATTGATCTACGCCGCTTATCCAACGCTCGCCTTCGCATCACGAGGCGCAGGTGTCGCGGCATGCAAACAAGTCATTCCTCTAACAATTAAGAAGCAAAATAATCAACAACTGCGGGTTTATGCTCTGCTCACATCGAGATCCGGTGGTCGCGAGCTAACGACATTAAACATAGCGCTTTCTGACAAGAACCTAGTTTTCGATTTTTGAAGTTTCAAGTTCTATTGGGTATTTTCATCGATTTTAATTTCTAGTTGTGTCCATGATCTGTGTCGATGTGCGTTGATTTAATTTCAGGACCCGAATATGGAAGTGCATAACTCATAATGTTCATCGTCACCACCGCCTTATAGATGGAGAATTTCAAAATCGAGGTTTTACCGCATCACTAGTCTGGTGTTCGCTCACGCCGCGATTGAGATTCTACGTCGCACGCCAATTTTCATCCTCCGCCGCCACGCCGCGACGCGGAATGACCACGCCGCTACCGCCAATTTTCGGAAGTCACCACGTCAGCGACGTGAGATTTCACGCCGCTGACGCCATTTTACTATAACCTTCTCGCTACGCCACGACGTGAGAATTTCACGCCGACGCCAAAATGTAGGTTTTCGTTACCGCGAATGTCTTCACGCCGCGATGCCATTTGGTTAGGTTCGGCCACGCCGCGACGGGTCTCTCACGCCGCGCCATTTGGTATTGCTCTCTGCCACGTCGCGACGTGGGATTTCACGCGACGCGGCTTAAATGTTCGCCACGCCGCTGACGTACCTCAAGACGCCGCAGTCAGTGAGACTCGGCTTTAAACCAGAATGTTTGCTTCGCCTTTCACCGCACCATCTCTTCCCGAAGCCCTAGCCTTCGCCGGGCGCCAGGACCTTCTAACTCTCGCGGTTCTCACCTACCGAGACCTCCTTCTGCCTCCTGGGATCCACTGCAGTTTCTCACCCACTGGTCGTGGTTTTGGGTCATAGTGGCTTGTTCCACCACTGTGTGCCCGACATTCCGCCACTGGGGTACGAGACTAGGTTTATTTCTTGTTTTTATTTCTTAGTCTCGAGTCGCGTAGGCTTTCTACTGGATTAGCTAGTTCTTTAGCGTTGATTCATTGGGTCTTGTTCAGCCCAGTAGCTATCGAGTCCATTTATCGTGCATCGCACACAGGTGCTCGTTGGTCTAGGTCGATGTCTGCAAACGGCGCAAATTGTCACAAACTGAGTCGGGCCGCCGAGGCCCGTACTCCCGCATTCGATGCCTCGTGGTTTTGTAAACGTTAGATGCCGCTGACGGCGGAAGATAATTTGCAAACCGATCCTTCATTAAGGAGAGAAGGGTTTCACCACCCCGAAGATTTTTTTGAAACCATCGAGGCCAAGGGCTGGCGTACTCGGTACAACCCCCGCCTACCGCCATGAGCGTGGTTCGAATCGACGCCAACCTCGCTCCCACGTCCTCAAAAAGGTCAGAAAAGCAGGTGTATCGGGCCGACTTCACGCGGGAGTCGATCAATAGCTATTATGGCCTCGAGCATATCCCACCGCCCTCGATCAGCCTCCGAGCACCCCTCGAATTTCATGAGGTCATCCGGAAGTGTCGACCAAAGGTCGCAGGAGTGGCTGATCAATAGTGCTGCCACGCCAGAAATTCCAAGGCCAGCGATTGCCTACATACCTAAAGCGCTGGCACTTTATCACTTCAAGGCCTATACCGACGACTTAATGTGTGAGGTGACCGCCCACGCTCCTCAAGCCAACTACGCTATCCTACAGATATACCATTTGATGTCAAGTGTGTTATCGAGGATGCCACTCTCCATAACCGGATGTGAAAATGAATCTGGGTGGCACCCTTCGACACAGCAACAGGTCGGTGCCCCGACACCAATGAGGCCCGGCTTTCACCTAATCAAGACCATATTCCGCCGTTGTGACACACCTTGTGTCCCTCACTGAGGTTTATGACTGGTCACGAGCCCTCTGACGAGGATTTAGCTTCCCGACATTCCGCGCGCTTTTAGCTCTGGTGACACCCCGTATGATATAGCGCTCCCTCTAGCCACTCATTCCTCTACCACCCCAACAAACAAAAAGTACCGCTCCTCCTAGCCCTTCACCCGACCTCCGAGGACCCTGTTTCCCATCGAAGCCGCTTTCTGACGCATTTCCTGACGAGACCCGTGAGCACCGAAGTCCTCGTTACTGTGACACTAGACCCCCAAGGTGGCCGGCGCACGCTTCCAAGCTAATCAAAGCATTCCCCGAAGAAGAGGTTATGTGCAGCCCAAACAGACAGCCTGCTCCACCAAATCACCGCCACCGCCAATTACAAAGGATCTACGTATCCCTGTCCTATGCTTATTTTACCGTTGGGACACCGGATCTTTAGTCTGGGGTTGCATTTTGTTATGTTTATTTCAGCCGCCATTTCCATTGGTTTTGGTTTTATAGTTTATAAAGCATTGTTAGTTGTTCATATATGAGTTGTGTTTTTATTTTAGTATCGTGATGCACTGTAGGTGTATTTTCGTCTTTGTTTGAAGCCAGACAGATATTTTGCCATGTTGATGAATCAATAGTTAGTTGTTTATGTGTTTCAGGAAATTTTTGCATATAGTGATAGTTGCATATATGTATGTCATGTTGAAAAATCGAGGATCAGTTTGGATTGATTGCACTATAGAATTGTTCTGAGGCATATAGTTGCGTGGATAATTTCCGGTAATTAGTCAATAGTGAAAAGGGCCAGTGAACTAATTCCTGATGTCAGCACATTTAATTCTCAAAGACCCTATCGCACACACACATTAGTGACTTGCAGAGTATGCATAGAGGTCGAACAACCACTCAAGTTCAATCAACCAAGGGAGATTCGAACCATTCAAGTGATAGGACACCTAATGAAAAGAGGATTGCCACTGAGCCCCAACCAAAATAAGAAAATACAAAAACAATAGAAAAAGAAAAAGAGAAAAAGAAAAGAAAAAGAAAAATGATAAAAATAAGTATAAGTATAGAAATGTTTAGATCATCCAATCTATCCCGGCACGCCCGAGGGGCCTATCAAAGCCTAATGCCCCGAGCCAACCGGGGAGTCATTGACTTCACCGCCCCGTTACATGGGGATGTAAGATGGATCGCCTACGCAACCTAGGGCCATCGAGTTTGCTAAGTGTTCGGGTGAAGTTTGAAGGAATCAATGCCTCGGGTGCCCTTAAACCAACTGGTGGGAGTCACCAATGGAACCCCGCTACAGAACACTGCTAAAACCGCCACTAGATTTTATTCTTGTTGCACATAGAAATTTCTAGTTTGGCTTACATGAATAAATAGGTGCGTTTCTATCTCATCCTCAGCCCCGCTTCCCACAGTGTTAAACCGAAGTTTGTGGGTACCAACTGAGGCAGAATTCCTGGTGCTGTCCAAAACGTTATAACATGTGGGTTTCTGGGAATGGCCATCAACACTACGGGAGAGATGCACTAGCCGGGCTTCACCTACTTCAATCGAAGTTACCGAAAGTCAAGTATCTGTATGCCTTCATTGAACATCGAGCAAAACATTGAGTATGTGAGTTAGTCCAAATTGATCCCTTACTTTTCAGCATGAGCACTCATTGTCTTAGTGTTAGTTGCATGGTGTCGAGTGTGTGTGTTCTCGTCTAGAGTCAGTTCGCTGAGGACAAGCAAGAAATTAAGTTTGGGGGTGTGATGAGTGCTTAAAACACTCAGATTATACTCGCATTAGTCTTGCATTTTCATATTGTTTTGGCATTATTTATATAGTTTTGGGTGTTAGATCTCTTATTTAGTGTTTATTTTGGAATACAGGCGTGATGAGGCAAGAAGAGCAACTTTTGGAAGCCTTTTGGAGCAATGAGGAGCAAGCAAGGAAGCCACTACCACGTCGCGACGTCACCACGTCGCGACGTCACCACGTCGCGACGCCAGCTCAAAATTCTGCATCTCATCATTAAATGCGAGGGGGCTCGGGATTCTAGGGCATGGAAGAATGTGCGGCCAGAGACACGAATTTGGAGGACCTGCAACACTGACTTGAAGAATATTCTTGGATTTTTGTATTGGATTCTCTTTATTTGTTTGATTATTTTTGGATCATATGATGATGTTCTTCACATTTTATATTTTGTTTCTCTCTTTCATGATGTTCTAAACTCATTTCTAGGGTTACATCAAACCTTGTCACAAACAATGGATTGGGGAAAGCTAATCTTTTCATGTTATTCAATTGTATTAATTTATCACATCTACTCTATGCTTGTGTTTTAATTATATGATAATATCTGGCCAATGTTAACATATTCACACTGAAAATCCGAGATTCGAGAGATGAGGGTGATCAGGGATCTAGGTAGAGTAGCCTTTGGCCGATTCGGTTCATAGAGATATGCCGAACCCGAAGGTGGCAATAGGGATTGGAACAATTAAGCATTTTGGAATACCGAGTCGAGATAGAGATATACTCGATTCTATTCATGAAATAGGCGAATATACCTCGAGAGAGGATATCTCGTAGGCAAGATCATCTCGCCATTGATAAATTATAAGCAATTGGTATAACACTATTTTTAGAAGAATAATCCATTGAATGTGACAGGGGGAGATTTAACCCTAGGCTCCAACAGCATCAAGTCACCATAAATCAATAGTTTAGTTACAAGTTCTTATTTAAATTGTCTTTATAATCACTTATTCAGATATTGTCAAAAAGGCAGAAACTTTGTAGTCAATTTACCTTTCCCTGTGGATCGATATCCGTACAATAGTACACTATATTACTTGGGGTTACGCGTACACTTGCGCATATTAGGCACATATTTTACACACCGCGTTTCGGCCTGTCACTTGTGTAATGGAATTCAAGGGGAGCTGGGATACTCACTTGGCACTAATGGAGTTCGCCTACAACAATAGCTATCAAGCCAATATAGAGATGGCTCTATTTGAGGCACTTTATGGCAGGAAATGTAGGACTCCAGTGTGTTAGGATGAAATTGGTGAGAGAAGACTAGTAGGCCCAGAATTAGTGCAGATAACTTCAGAAAAAGTAAAAGTTGTTCATGATAACTTGAAAATAGCAAGAGATAGACCGAAAAGTTATGCATTAAACCGCGGCAGACTTACAATTCGAGATAGGTGATCAGGTCTTTTTGAAGATTTCCCCTTGGAAAGGTGGTTTGAGATTTGGGAAACGAGCCAAGCTCAGTCCAAAATATATAGGACCTTATGAGATTGTGAGTAAGGTGGGACCAGTAGCTTACAGGTTGAAGTTACCCCCAGAGTTATCAAGGATTCATGACACATTCCATGTGTCGATGTTGAGGAAATACATTCCAGATCCTTCACACATGTTGAGAGAGCAAAAACAAGGTACTAAAGGAGAACCTCGACGAGAGGAAACACCTCGTGCATATTGTAGACTCATGGAATAGGTGTTTGAGGAGCAAAGTAATTCCTTTGGTTAAAGTCCCATGGAAGAATCATGAGAGTGAGACAACTACTTCTCGGGGAGCCGTAGGCCTAGATGCGCCACAACATTCCTCAATTTTTTTCCTAATGAGGTATTTTACTTTCCTTTGAATTTAGTTTGTTCATTTCGAGGACGAAATGTTCTAAAGGAGGGAGGATTTGCAACACCCCGTCCCGAGAAGGTGCACAGTACATGTAATTGTAGGGGCGCATATGTGCACCAAGTACCATTGTAATATTCT
The DNA here is from genome assembly GCA_016808115.1 of Tetrastigma voinierianum. Classification (NCBI taxonomy): domain Eukaryota; kingdom Viridiplantae; phylum Streptophyta; class Magnoliopsida; order Vitales; family Vitaceae; genus Tetrastigma; species Tetrastigma voinierianum. The sequence goes on along the minus strand of JAEQBH010000269.1, from coordinate 68,509 downwards.
TGGAAGTTGTTATTAAGGATAAAATTGTAAGGTTTTCAAATAATTGTTGCACTTTTGTAATTAAGGAAAGTGGAGGGGGTGAAAGAATAATTAATGGAAGTTTAAATAGTAAAATAAAAATAATAAATTGCCAAAATAGTTCAGGGAAGTCTAAAAAATTCTCTAGATCTCGGATGACGAAACGGATCGCAGCTAAATTGCCTCGAAATCTAGTAACCTAGAAAGTTTCGTTAAATTCCGAGAAAAGTCTTAATATTTTTATGAATTTAGCATCGTTTAGAGTGAAACCTGAAATCGGGATTTTAGAAATATCTTGAAAAATGGCAAGTATATAAAGAATATTCATTTAAGATAAATGAAATTGAAACCGGGACAAAATAAATTGTTTCGGGGCTGAAACGGACAGAGAAAGGAATAAAAAGGGACATGTGGGTCCCACGTTAAAAAAAAAAAGGAATCAAAAGGAAGGAGGCAGCTGGCAGAAATAATAGAAGTGTTGGGAGGAGAGAAAGAAATTTTTATTAAATTTTCCTCTCTTAATTTCTTTCTCAGATTTACGAAAATCGACCAGCCGGATTTCGTCTCGATAAATATGTGCAGCCCTAAACACGGATTTCACCGAGAATTCAGTAAATATTCTGAACTTCTAAATTCAGTCAAGACTTTTCTGACCAATAGGTAAAGTTGGGTCTATCACACGAGCTACGCGTGAGTACCAAAATCACGGGATTTCGCCGAATTTCCACATGAAATAGTGAATACGTATGAATACGTATAAAATTGTAAATACGTATGAATACGTACAAATACGTATGCATAATGCATAGTGCATAGTGCATAATGCATAGTGCATAGTGCATATTATATAGTGAATAATGCATAGTGAATAATGCATAGTGTATAGTGCATAGTATATAGTACATAATGCATAGTACATAGTAAATAATGCATAGTGCATAGTCTATAGTGCATAGTAAATAATGTATAGTACATAGTGCATAGTGACTAGTGTATAGTGACTAATGCATAGTCCATAATGTATAGTAAATAATGCATAGTACATAATGCATAGTGTATAGTAAATAATGCATAGTGCATAGTACATAGTGTATAATACATAGTGCATAGTACATAGTGCATAGTGTATTGTGCATAGTAAATCACGCATAGTAAATCGCTAATAGTATTTGGTTGGTTGTACTGACGTATGAGGTATAATACATCAAATGGGTAGGCTAAAAGCAAAAGCGGGCAAAATTGTGGAGTAGTGCTCAAGTTCAGTAAGAAGAAAAGGTGAGTACTCAAAATCATTTTCTAAAACAAAAGTATTTAAATTACAAGTTTGTAAAGTTCTTTCAAAATATAGATTTACAAAACATTTTTATTATCTCCCACTTGTTATACTCAGTAGAAAAGTTTGATTTCTGTATTTAAGAAACAAGCTGGGCTCGGTTTAAAGAAACCCCTAGATGACACAAACAGCCTATAGCAAAACTCATGTTCTCTATAAATAGTTTTACAACCACTGCACAGATTTTATTGGGAGTACAAACAAAGGCATAACAGCATTTAGAACTTATAGTACTCACTGAGCCCGTTGCCTACGCTGCTTTAAAATAATTTTTCAGGTGCACGTGTTGAAGCCCAAAGACCATTCCAGGATCCTTAGTCCTAGACATTGTGTTGTGATTATATATAAGATAAGGTGTGAAGTACAAGTAGTAAAAGTTAAAATGTGACATTTTCTATATGTAAATATCTTTAGTAAAATATGCATGCATGGTTTTGAGAAAATGTTGCGATGAAATTATGTTGAATTGATTTTTATCTTATATTTTGATGAGGACCAGAGGTCCTTATGATTGTAGTTGGATTTTGGAAAATATTGGGAGTGTATTTTTTTATACATGTGATTTTTGTATTTTGGGCTTGACCACCGTGGCAAATAAGAGGTAGGCCGGATTTTCGTGAAATCTAAAGGCAGGATTTTGATGTAGTGCGAAAATTTTATAACCCACGCTTTCCAAATACAGCTTCAACAGCTTTAACGGTTTAGCTTCATGGTAACTCTGTCAATGAGCTGAGCTTGGTGAGGTTACTGCTGAGCTTCCTATACTGGCCACTAGGAAGGGTCTATCAATGAAGAGCAGAAATCGTAACCCATATCCCGTAACTGAATCGCCGCCTCACCACAAGATCTCTGCCTCCTAGGACAATCTAGTCTCATATGCCCAGGCTGGTGACAACAATAACATATAGTCTGCCCTGCTTCACTTGAAGTCCCGACCATGAGTCTCCGTACCGACCCCTCGACCCACACTCGCCCCCTAGCCCACCAGGCCGAAGGTGCTCGCATAGCACCTCAACCGGGAACCGGTTCCTCTGACCCTTACTAGGGTGTGGAGAAATGAACCGATACTCGTGTTCTACGCTAACTGGACAACGTCTTAATACCCAGATCCCCTGCCTCTCGAGGGGCAATCCCGTCTCACATGCCCAGGTTATCGGCAGAAGTAACATATGACCTGCTCTGCCCGACTAAATGCCCAACTCGCCCCCGTCCCCAACACGTGTGGAGCGTAAGTCTTCGCCTTCCCCAATCAAGAAGGCCGATCCTCCCACTTGCCACTAACACCCGCATCCCGAGTGCTCCCAGCATCCCCGGGCCCCTCTCTCTATGGTCGTATCGTCCCCAACCATGGAGTCCATGTCCCGTAGGCTGCTCCCACAATTCGCCTCCGACTGACACCAACCCCATTCCTCGAATCTCCTAACCTTGGCCATGTCGCGGCCACGTAGTCATCAAAGAAACTGCCAGCCCGTGAATCTAGCGAATGCACTCCACTCACATTCATTGTCCCTACTTCAACTCTAGGGAACTCCCGAGCCTTCGCATGCCTCGCAAAGATCCTGGAAAATACTACCCATGAACAAATTCTAGAACTCGCCCATATCATTGCTTCTAGGTCTCTAGAGGTTCCTGCCCATTTCCACCATACTGGGCCTCACCTCTAGTCGAACGCCAGCCTAACCTGATCCTAGTCTCTTCAGAGGTAATCTCCATGGGCCTCTAACACCTTCTCAATCTGCATAAACCAATGGTCTGCCACCATCGGATCTCCTCCCCATGTGAATGTCAGAGGATGATGCGCCCTAAACCTTTGGAGGTTACTAGAACCTCCCTGACTACCTGCTATACCATCCTGTGCTATAGCTGCCGCCGCAATACCTATAGCCTCAACAAAGGCCTGCTGATCAAACACTAGTGGCTGGTCCAATGCCAGTGGTGCCTGACCAGTACCTCGTGAACGCCCTCGACGTTCTTGTCCTCTACTAGCCATCTACACATGTCAAATGACAAGTTAAATACAATGCAGTATCTCTAAGGCATAAACACAACCCTGAGACACTAATCATGCTCATAATACAGTTCATATACTATGTCCCTGCATTCCTAAGCAATGCAAGTCAACTAATTCAACTTATCAAATCATTTTTTTTCAGAAATAAAAATTTTATTTTCGAAAATTTTATTTTTCCAAAATTTTGCCTCATTTTATTTGATTTGATTTTATTAATTTTTTTTTTCGAAACAATTTTATGATGAACAAGGTCCACTAGTGACTCGGGAACAAGACTGAAGTCAAAACCTGGTCAAGTGCACGCAGGCACACACGAAATTTCCAGCCAAAGACGCACAAAGTCAAAGGCCCAGCAGAGCATGTGGCCATATCTTGGCGCTCCAACACCGTGTCGTGCCTCCCCCAAATGCCGTGTCGTGAGCTGTATGCACTCGGCCCCTACGGCTGCTGTGGTCGCGTGCGCCATGCCCCGCGCCCGTGCCTCCGCCGGCCTCCCTCAACGCCGCTCTAGCCTGGCCCCACGCTTTTATCTCCAGCCATCGGAAAATACAATATATATATATATATATATATATATATATATGCATTTTTTTTCATTCTCTACACCTATAAATAAATTTATAAAATTTATTTTCTTTATTTCTTTCGCGCATATCAGAAACCTTAGAAAATGTTTTTTTTTTTCATTTGTTTTTCATATCCATCAGTAGCCTTCCTTGCTTCTTCTACATGCAGTAGCTTAAATAATGCATCCATACAACTCAATAATTTTATGAGTTCAACTTTAAATTTTATTAAAGTTTTATTTCATTATCCTATGACCCAAATAAAATTTATTAAAATTTATTTCATTTATTTTCTTTGTTTCATTTTTCTCACTATAAACTCCTAAAAATTTTCCAACACACCAAGTGCTAATTGCCTAAACACCCAATTCACACAACACATTCAACAATTAATGTTATGCACACCATTCACACAACAATTCATCATGATTACACATCATTATCAAATTTATCAAACAATCACTTAAAACACATGCATGCAATGTTCTAGTTTTGTCCGTGCCTTCCTAGGTAATCTCATACCTAAACCTACATCAAACCACATCAAGTGGTGATGGATACCCAAACTTGAACTCCCTAGGTATTCGTATATCTAAGCTCTGATACCAAGCTGTGACGCCCCAAAACCGGGTGTCCGCTGACCACCAACCCGCCGGAAGACGATGCCTGGGTGACCCGACCTCTCTCACAAAAACCGGGCAGAGTCTCCTTTGTAATGGTTTTACCCATATACAATCCTGTCCCGTATTAAATCCAATATAACATTATATGAGTGAAAATGGCCTCTCGGGGCCCATACTAATATACTATCCACATACCAACTATATGCCATAGTTTCAAGAGTTAGAAATTTACTCTATACAAATATATGTTAAAGGTTTAAACATTCTAATTCATGTAATTACATCATAAAACCAAAGCCATTGATCCCGCTTTCTTCTAAAGTGTCTCTATGATGGTCGCCTCCCTGCGGTGCCCTTTTATACCTAAAATAATATAATTCCCTCGACAATAAGGGACTCAATGGTCGATAGTGGAATCACCCATGGGTTACTTCCACCTATGCATATGTAATGTCTGTAGTAAACACATTAAAGTAAATGTGTGATCCTACTTGAATGTCTAAATGACCAACCCACGTCCCAAGTCCTCACCGACTTCCTGACACTTGTCTAAGCCATGTATGAGAAAACATCTTTTTCAATAGAATTCTTGTTGTTTTCGAAACTATACTACCGAATTATCGGTAAAAAAAATATGGGACTACCCTCCGAGGCGAATGTGTTGGAGAACCTTCCGAAACAGTCATGGTCCTCATCCGAAATGATCTGTTGGACCGTCTCCCAACCCCATTGTCCGGAAATTCATCCTATGAAATTCCTTTTAAAAAAAACGTTTTCATTTTTCTTTCAATTTTTCATGTCATGCACTCACCTAATTTCTAGGCTAGCTTAGTGCATATGAGATGCATTATGCCGGCTTCAATATATACAACATATAAAATATACCATCATGCATATATTTACATAATTTACAATTACACCACATGTAATTCAACAAGATCAACCATCACCCAAATTACCCTTCTCACTGAAGCTAAACACACCATCTCTCCAATGGTTTGCCACACACAATTATATTCCATATAATTGTGACATCATATTAACACCTCGCTTCTTATGTATTAACCTACTAATTCTAAATTTTTCACTTGAGCTTAATCACTATTCCATTTCCATTACCTACACCCACAATTATATTCTATATAATTATGGCATCATGTTAACACATCAAGCATTAACCTATTAATTTTTTGATCAACCAACCTGCCACTCACATCAAACAATTTAATGCGAAACACATGACATTTATGGTCCATTTCATACAACTGGGACTGCTTAAGGCCCCAAATAGAGCAAGTGGGCTATCCACAAATTTCACTCCTGCCCTACATCGGTTCCTCTTGGTGGAACCGAATTCCATGGATATTCCCGGCCTCATACATACCAACATAAAATTTAATGCTTAACTTCCAAAACAAACATCCCAATCAGTTTCTTGACTGTCAGGGACAGTCCAAAAAGTCTCCAAAAATTCCAACAATTCGGTCCCAAATTCGGGGACTCATCAAACTGTATCCTCACAAATTTCAAACCAACTCAAACATTACAAAACACTTAAATAAAGTGTAAAACAAGTACGATGAAACCCCTACCTCATGGAGTTTGTCGAAAATCCTCAAAATCGGAGCCCACGTGTAGGCCTCTCCGCGTAGAGTGACTTTCCTCTTGTTCAAGAATTCCTCGGGCGCCTGATTGTTTCGAAATTTCTGTGGTAGGTTTCGATACTTCTCTCACTAGAAAATCACTCATTTTTTTGGCCACTCGTGATTCCATCCCTCTTTTCTCTCCCACGTTTCCTTTTTGGCCCCTTTTGGAAGAAAACAACCACTATTTAGTACTTTGTCTTTTTCCCATTAAGAATTCTATTAATTCCATCTACGTCCTTAAGCTTTGGATTTTCGACATTCGTACCACTCTCGGGCCGTCCATTTCAATATCTCTAGCCCATGCACCATGTGTAACATGATTACATGTTATATGTGACTTTTTTCACATTACTAGTCTTTTTTCGGCACCCGATACTCGATGTCTTGAAAAACATGAAAATTTTGATTGTCTCGGAATTCGACGAAATTCGACGTGTTTGATAGATTTCGTGAGACGATTCCAACGACGAAATCCGTTTTGTCATCAGATATCTAGAGAATAAATTTAGGATTTTTGACCGAAATTACGATTTTGCCATTTTTTTCCAAAAATTGGAATTTTCTCGGGTCTTACAGGGTTAGATTTGCAATTTTTTATTTTTGTTCCTTTTAAACCTTACCTTTTTTTTCGAGTGTATGTGTGTTTTTCATAACCAATAATACAAGTAAATTCATGAGTGTGGGAAAATAAATGGGTTAGTAGGGATTGATAATTGTTTCTAAAAACAATTTTTTTTTCTTTCAAAATGGTTTTGAAAACTATTTCGTATATTTTGTAAAATAAAAATAAATTTGTTTTGCATTAAACCTACTATTTAGCTACATATATATTATCGATTTCTGTTATAAGAATTTACAAGATTAAGATGAGTTTATATTAATATAGTGTCATAAGAACTTTATTTTAACCTTTCATTACAAAAAAACTTTATTCTCAACCTCTAAGTGAATATACTTTAGGGGTTTTAACTTAAATTTTTAAAAAAAACTTATCTTTTGATATTTACGGTGAGATGAGGTCTGTCTCGAGTTCAAAGGAGTGGACAATTTCGTATATTATAACAAAATTTTTAGCTGTAAAAAAAAATTCTATCTTTAGTATTTGATCTTCAAACTTGACTCACATGATAAAAGGATGGAATAAACATACGAGATAACCCATAATCAAATCCTAAAGAAGTTAAAAATAAAAAATAAAAGAACTTATCTTTAATATTTTAAAATATGTTTTTAAAATGATTTTGATGTTTAAAATTTTATTTTAATTGTCTTACTTATTTTTTAAAATAATCCTAAAAAAACAATCCCAAAATAAGTAAAAGAAATTATCTAAAAACACTATGTTTGGATAAAACAATTTATTTTTATCCTTTTCTAATATTCTATTTTTGAAAAAGAGAATTCTGTGTTATCTATGATAATAATAAACAAAATCAAATATTTGAAGAATGACCCAAGCCATAGTATTAAATTTTGAAAAGAAAAAAAATCATAAAATATAAGTAAATATATAACCACCCTAACCTAAAATATTCATTTCTATGGACATCATGACAATTTGAAAAAAGAAAAAAAGGGGAGTTGGTAAATAATGTTAGCTTAGATTATCTACAATGAAATAATATAGTTTTCAATGTGGGGTCCCCACCCTCTGCGGATCTCGAGCCTCTGTGGTCCCACCAGGAAATCATTCACCGAGTTCTTTTCGCACTGCATTCGAATTCAGGCCCATCTAAGCATCTTCGCACCAACCGAGCCAATAGCTCGCACCGCAGATGCTTCTCCCACTGACAAAGACCTGAAACCCTGGTCTCGAACTCTGGGGAGGCTAAAGGAACTTGAAAGGAATGAGGATATCCTATGAGGTAATCCAAATCAAGGGCATAGCCTGTTGGTACCAGAGATGCTTCCCATTGGACCAAAGACCCTGTGTCCCGGGTCTCGAATCTCCGGCATGCAAAGTAACTCGGGAATGAGGATCCTATGAGGGGGACTCCACCGAAGGGTACTGAGGGTCACTAAGGGTGGGGACCCCACAATAAAGGCTTTATTGTGCGGTCCACACCCTTCTGCGGATCCCAGGTACCCTTCGTGTGGGAGCCCACTCATAGGGTAATCGTTACGCCAGTCCCAACTCGCTTTTCGCTCCGCGAGCTCGAACCCACGCGAAAGGACTCTTATAAAGAATATGCAGCACTCTACTACTAACCGAGCTACAACGCAAGTGATCCCATCCGGATTAACCTCATGAACCCGAGGGGGACCCCGCACTCCAATGGATATGTAAACTTTTCCTCAAACCATCAAATAAAATCCAATGAGGCAACCTCTTTACAATCCTAACATATCTTTATAAAATAATGCCGTTAAGCGAAGTGGAATTTTTTTTTCTTTCCTTTCTTTTCAAACGCTTTAGATTTTTCGTGGTACCTGACAGAAGTTTCTCCTGTTTTTTTATTTTCCAAATTTACAAAAACCCAAAATACTTTAAAAACACCCCAAATCTTTCTTAATCTTCAACTTCAACTTCCTGCTCAGACTCCTCGTCCACAACCCAATCAAACACAATATATACATATATACATTTATTCATTTCAATCATCAAAACATTTCAACCTTCTTCAATTCCATGCATTTGTATTTATCAAAAGATTGGGATTGAGCTGGACTTAAGCCGACCGCCTACGTATCTCGTCCACTGAGGATCAAAGCCCACGTAGTTCCTTTTAAAAATATATACATTTATACATATATACATGACACAATATTCAATATATACAATATGTAAAATGTATATACAATGCAATCACATTCGTCGTCTCCTGAATGACTCGATTCACTGCACAAGAGGGTCCTCTATCGGCGCAACTGTCTCGGGTCCTGAAATTGTTTTTGAAAACACACGGAAAAGAATGAGCTAAAGGAGCCCATTGAGTGTACATTTTCATTAAAATCAGTATCTATCAAAGTAATACATACTTATACATTTAAAAATCCATTTATGCCTTAAGATAACATTTTCAGTATATATCAAAGTAATACATACTTATACATTCAAAAATCCATTTATGCCTTAACATAACATTTTCAGTATATATCAAAGTAATACATACTTATACATTTAAAAATCCATTATACTTTAAACATTTATGCCTTAAATTCAATAAATACTTATACCATTAAAATCAATTTATGCTTTAAACATTTTTGCCTTAAACTTTCTTTCAATAAATACTTATACATTTAAAATCCATTTATGCCTTAAACATTTGTACCGTAAACTTTCCCTTCTTTTATTTGGCTTTCTTCTTTGATGGAACCTGTGGGAATAAACACAATCGAACAAGCTCCTGCACCGACCTATGAGGGACAGCCACATTCCGGGCCATAACCACTACGCCCGGAGAAACTCACGCTTTGCATGTGGCCCCAAACATAGCACCTTATCAATGCAAGGATATTACTTTAGACACCTAATTCCCCTCCCCGCTAGTAACCCATAACTTACTCCCAAATCCCAAGCACGCTTAAGGTACCCCTACGATATCGCCATACGCTCATGTGGTTAATATAAACTACTCTGAAACATTTATCAAAAAAATACATTTATAAATCCATTTAAACTTTACTTACCATGAACTATATATGTATGCAAATGATACATATGCATTCTTTTACACATTTTTAAACTTTCATAATGCTCTTAACATATGCATACATATATAATTTAATATATATATATATATATATATATATATATATATATATATATAGTATATATATATATGTATAGCTTATTGGATGCAAGATAAAACATGTACATTAAATTTTTCATTTCCATCAAAACTTTTCATTTAGGTAATATAAACATTTACATTAAACTTTCTTCATTTTAACATCAAAATCATTAACTTTAAAACTCAATTTGCAAAACATCATTTTTAATTACGCTTCACCCCGGCTCAATCTTGCTTGCTTCTCGTCGAATTCCCGTTTCCCTTCCGATAGTCCTTTTCACCTTTTTCAAGAAAAACCACAATTAACCATTAACCATAACTTCCATTTAATCCATCATACACATTCATTTTCACCCAACCACATCACATTTACTTAAATCCCATTTAACCATACTTAAAAAAATACATAATCAAGGAAATACCAAATTACATTTTTCTTTACAAAATGACCTTAATGCCCTCAATTCAAATCCTTTTCGTTGTTCTATGAATCTACTTTACTTAGAAATTGGAATCAATCCCATCGGATCATCCCAACTAAAGTTATGGAATTTTCATGCCAACTAGTCCATTTACCGATTACACCAGGGACAGTTTGTATTACTCATTTTTTTCCAGGGTCTTAACTTCATATTTGACATTATCTCTTTGTACTATTTTAAAGCTGAGGTGCGGCGGGTTCTTCCAATTGGAATCACCCAAATCGGAGCACTGAAACTCACGTTACGTCCAAAACACCGGGCTAATCTATATTCAAAACCGAACCGACAAAGGGCTTACACATGGCCCTATTTTTGAGTAAATTTTTAGAGTCCCTTATGATCAATTTATCATGCCTATTTCTATATGTATGATTCCCTTGAAGTCTATTTTAATAAGAACTGAATCATCAACCTGATCAGAACTGAGCAAGGTATGGTCAAAATATGAAAATCGGGCCGAAACAGAACAGCATTCCTCGCACCGAGAACCAAACAGTGGCTTACATATGGTCCTACTTTGAGTGAATTTTTAGGCCACTTATAATATGAATTTGACGATACCTATTTCTATATGTTTAGTTCTCCTTGAAGTCTAGTTTAATTAGCGACTTGAATTACTCAAAGAGGATAAGCAATGAGAAAGTTATGATCACAATAAAAAAACTGGTTGAAATAGGAAAACAAAGTATTTTCTGTACCGAGCAGTCCCTTGAATTTTTTCCAGATTTTGTGTTTTGCTTCCATTTTTCCATATGTTTCCATCCAATTCAACTCTATAGTCCATATACACTTCAAAACCATTTCATTTTCATCTTGACATCTCTTTTCTATTCAAATCCTCTTTCACTACTTATCTTCTTTCAAAACCTTTCCATGAATTTCTCCCATCAATATCTCTAATATGGGTTATGACCCATAATTAACCCCAATATGGTACTAGTTAGGGTTTAGAAATAAACCCTAACTCACTACTCTCAATTTAGCCATGAATCAAATTCTTAAAAGAGAGGATTCCATAACTATCATGTACCATATGGGTTTTACCACCCTATTTTCTCAAGAAATCCAAGGGCTCAGGTGACTTCTCAACCAAAACCCTAGGTTTTGAAACAACCTAATCTCCATAGAAACCCTAGCAATCACACTAATAACCCTGCATATCCAAAAGACATTTGATTCCATAATAAAAACATACCTTTTGATCTCCTTCTTCTTCTTCTCCTTCTTCTTCCTTTCCTTCCTCTTCTTTTCTCCCTTCTTGCTCTTTTCTCTCCTCCCTAAGGGTGCCTTAGCCCAAATGAGACCAAAATGTGATTTTTGTTTGTCTCCCACATTAAAAATCTCAAGTTTCTTCTAATTAAAATTAAGTCCTCCATCTTCCAAGAATTTTAAGATCAACTTTCCATTAATTGAAATTTAAAACTCATCTCCTCAATTTTAAATCGTAACTTATTCTATTTCAGACAGGCCCATCTCTAACTAAATTTTGATTTTCATATTCTTTTCTTAATGACAATTGTACCCTTTAATACCATACTCGGTTCAGAACTTTCCTTTCTAATTCGTTCCAAAATTGTTTCAATATGACACTTGGTACTCTATACACCCCCACAAAGATCACAAAAATCGTACACCATCTCGACTCCGGTGTTACAAAAATCCTCCTCCTTAGGAACATTTCTGCCTCGAATGAATAAACTAAACTCCAAAGAAAGGAAAGAACATACCATCCCAAAAACAAGTGAGGGTACTGAGATGCATTCGGCCTCTGCTCCCAAGGAGCTTCCTCTATCAGACATGACTCCTCCACAATACCTTCACCAAATTTAATAGTCTTGTTGCCAGAACTTGTGCCGACGTCGAGATCTCGTGACCGGTTCCTCTTCGTATGTCAAATTCTCTTGTATTTCCACCGGTTGCTCAATAGATGTGAAGGTTCTGCATGTACTTCATGGAGACAAAAACATGGAAAACATCGTGAATGCGATCGAGGTCAGATGGCAACTCCAATCGGTATGCCACCTCTCCAATCCTCTCAACAATCCTGTATGGTCCAATATACAATGGACTCAGCTTTCCACGTTTCCCAAATCTTAGTACGCCCTTCCATGGGGAAATCTTCAAAATACCATACTTACCTCGAACTCTAGTCCCTACAACATTATCCGTAACTTTTCGTCTGTTATGCAATTTTCGCCATCCCTTATAACTCGACCTTATATCACAAAGTCACTCGACAACTTCCGCACCTACCACCCCTTTCACCTACCTCATTCCAACGTGACCGGGAGTCTCTACATTTCCGTCCATAAGGATCCTATAAGGCCATACCAATACCGGCCCGATAACCGTTATCAGATGCAAACCCACGCAGTGCTTTAAGGTATGATAACATCTTGTACTCCCGGATGCATATGAATAAGCGGTAGAATGGGCTTCCTCCATAATATCTCTCCTCACATCACCTACATCCCAGACACATAACCTCCGTCCCATGACCACTGCATTTGCATCCTCTCTCAATGACAAATCCCTCGCTGCCTGCACTCTACTTCACCTCTCAACTTTATTATCTCTGGATCCTGAATCTGAAGTTCTCTAATCCTGTCTATCAATACAAGACGTGATAAGAGCGGGCACAAAGGTTCGACCGCTGGGCCTAGCCTCATACCCAAGGACCTAAATTCTATGAGCCGAGGAAGATGTACATCCCTCAAGTGAACAGTGGAACCTGCGGTCTCCTACTAAGAGCATATACCACGCTCGCTCTTCCGTGATGATATTCAATGGTACATTCAAAATCCTTGATCAATTCAATCCATCTCCTCCGTCTCATGTTCACCCCTTCAGAACAGATAATCAGCAAGTCGTTATGATCCGTAAAAATCCTACAGGGCACTCCATATAAATAATGCCTCCATATCCGCAAGGCAAATACTACGGCTGCTAGCTCAAGGTCGTGTGTAGGATAATTCTGTTCATGCTCCTTCAATTGCCTAGAAGCATATGCAATTACCTTGTCATTCTGCATTAATACACAACCTAGACCCTGCCTAGGGGCATCACAATACACTGCAAAGCCATCCTGCCCTGATGGAAGTGTAAGTACTAGAACTGAGGTCAATCTCTTTTTCAGTTCATCGAAACTCTGGTGACAAGCCTCTGACCATAAAAACGGTTCCTCTTTCCTTGTCAATCTAGTCAAAGGTGCGGCTATCTTCGAAAATCCCTCAACGAACTTAGGGTAATACTCCTCGCCAAACCTTAAAACTCCTTATCTCCGTATAACACTCGCAGGGTTTCAATTCAATATAGCTTGGACCTTCCTCATGATCCACTAAGACCCCCTCTGCAGAAATTATGTGTCCTAAAAAGGCAACACTGTCGAGCCAAAACTGACACTTACCAAGTTTGGCATATAAACCGATGTTCCTAATGTTTTAACTATCCTCAAGTGTTCTCGTATGTTCTTCTCCACGCCCGAATAGATCAATATATCACAATAAACACGATAACAAACTGATCTGGGCAGGCCTAAAAATCCTGTTCATGGGATCCAAATGCGACCGGGCATTCAAGTCCAAATGGCATGACTAGAAACCCAAAATGCCCACACTGTTCCTCGAATGCTGTCTCGGGAACATCCTCATCATGAAGTCTCAATCTCATCCAATTCACTAATTAAATCATAAGGCTCACACAACATCTTTGCAAAGCTCTAAACTGTCACAGCATCCTAAAGTGCAAACCCATAATGCCCCTTCACCTTAGCAAAATTACATTTATATCTCAAATCAATTCTTCTTCTTAAAACATTAATTCTAACATTCCATTGTGCATTTAATCACTTCCAATTGATTAAAATTAATGGAAACTCAACTTTCCATACTCTAGGTGGTCAAATCCTACATGTCACACATTCATAATTATTTCTTCAATTTCTCTTTCGCTTTCTTTCAACAAATTATTTTGATAATTCATCCTATGTCAAGATTCTTACTTAAACTAAATCAAACTAATGTATATTTCCAATTAAACCCTTTCGCCTAACCTCTATCTCATTTTCTATTCAACTTTTAATTCCATTAATTCCTTCAAGCATTTCAAGTAATGTCATTAAATCAATTAAAACCAATCAAACAACATCACTTCCATTAACATCCAAAGTTGACTTAAATTGAAAATCCTTATAATATCATTATTTCTTTTCAATTTCTTAGCAAAATCAACCTAGAATCATGTCAATTTAATAACTAAAGCCTTAATATAACTCAATTGAAGGTTTAGATAAATAATCCATAAAACCCCACTGTTACTAGAACCTCCCTGAACCCACGTTGACCCACTTCGTTTATGTCCTTGACTATGTGTAGCCTAGGATTTCAAACCCATGCTCCTCTCATCCCTACTTGTGGCTTCTACTACCTGGCCGTACTGTGTGCGGGCTGTCGATGCTACTGTGGTCCAAATCTCTGGACTAAGACCTACAGCAAACCTCTTCAAGCCATGATATGGACCTTTTTGGTTTTTTTCAATTTTATCTTTCATCATTGGATTAAACTTTTCAAGCAATGATACATGACTAACTTCTCTTGATACATGACTTCAAGGTATTTCGAATAAGCACCTGATATCCTACAATTGATCAGGCACGATTATGTATAAGATCATGCATTTTATATGTTAATCTATCATTAGAATCGCCCTCTTCAACTCTTTTTTCAACAATCATCTTGACACTGACTCCTCGAAATATCGATTCCCATGCCCTCTAATCAAGCCATCCCTATTCAACCCTTAACATTATCATTTCCATGTCAAGTAGTAATAGATTTTCATTCCGACGAATAGACTCCATTTGGACAAGTCTGATTTATACACACAATATTCCTCCTAAGGTGTTGATGATGAGTGGGACTCTTCTACACATGCCTATAATTTCTTTTCCAACTTTTATGATCTTTTCACTCACACTATTCTCCTATCCTCCAAATGTAATCTTTTAAATTAAAGTCCAAAACTCCTTTTTGCCTAGACCTTCCAACTCAAAAGATCTAGTATTATTTCCTATAAATGAAACCTCGGGTATTTCGGGTGGTGGTACTAATGCCTCAAGAGCTCTCCGTGGCTGGCCCACTGACGACATTTTCCTGTGAATTAAAAATTTAATATGTCATGTAATGCATATATAATTTTAAATCACATAAATAATTTATGCAATTTTAAAATAAAACATTAAAACAATCATATGAACATAAAATTTTTAAATCTTTATAACATTTTCAAAACCTTGGCTCTGATACCACGTTGAAGGATCCCGACTCGGATTAACCTCATGAACCCGAGGGGACCTCCCGGCACTCCAATGGATATAGAAACTTTTCATCAAAACCATCAAATAAAATCCATGGAGCGAACCCCTTTACAATCCTTAACATATCTTTATGTAAATAATGTGTGGTTTAAGTGTAATTTTTTTTCTTCCTTTTCTTTCAAACGCTAGATTTTTAAGAAAAAATTGGCCAGAGCTTCCTCTCGTTTTTTCTGGACTTTCCCAAATTTACAAAACCTCGCGAAACATTTAAAAACACTTCACCCTTCAATCTTCAACTTCTCAACTTCCGCTTTTGTGACTCTCGTCCACAACCTAATCAAAAACAATATATACATATACATTTATTCATTTCAATCATCAAAACATTTCAACCTTCTTCAATTCCATGCATTTGTTTTTATAAAAGATTTGGCTTCGAGTCTGACTTGCCGACCGCCACGCACTGGCCCACCGAGGATCAAAGCCCACGTAGTTCCTTTCTTAAAATATATACATTTATACATATATACATGACACAATATTCAATCTTATACAATATGCAAAATGTTTATACACGTAATCACAAATGGCCGTCTCCTCAATGGCTCGACTCACTGCACAAGAGGGTCCTCTATCGGCGCAACTGTCTCGGGTCCTGAAATTGTTTTTGAAAACACACGGAAAAGAATGAGCTAAAGGAGCCCAGTGAGTGTACATTTTCATTAAAATCACTATATATTAAAGTAATACATACTTATACATTTAAAAATCCATTTATGCCTTAAGATAACATTTCCAGTATATATCAAAGTAATACATACTTATACATTTAAAAATCTATTTATGCCTTAACATAACATTTTCAGTATATATCAAAGTAATACATACTTATACATTTAAAAATCCATTTATACCTTAAACATTTATGCCTTAAACTTTCTTTCCATAAATACTTATACCATTAAAATCAATTTATGCTTTAAACATTTTTTCCTTAAACTTTCTTTCAATAAATACTTATACATTTAAAATCCATTTATGCCTTAAGCATTTGTGCCGTAAACTTTCCTTCTTTATTTATTTCTTTCTTTCTGATGGAACCCAGGGGAATAAACACACCGAACAGTTTCCGGGTATTGACGGTGAGGGATAGTCACATTCCAGTCTTAACCACTACGCTGCGGAGAAACTCACGCCGATAGGTTCCATTTCATAGCACCTTACACGTGTAAGGATATTACCTAGACACCTAATTCCCTCCTCGCTAGTAACCTATAACCTACCCCTCTAAATCCTTACACGCTTAAGGTACTCCCTACGATATCAAATATAATGGGGCCATATAGGGTTAAGGTAACCATCAAGAAACATTTATCGTAAATACATTTATAAATCCATTTAAATCCTTACTTTATCATAGAAACTATAGTGTATATATATGCAACATACATATGCATTTCCTTTACATATTTTTAAACTATAATGCCTTAACATATGCATATACATACATATATAATTTAAAATAAATAAATAAATAGGAAATAAATATATATATATATATATATATATATATATATATATATATATATATATATATATATATATATATATATATATATATATATATTGATGCAAGATAAGCTTATGTACATTAAAATTTTCATTTACATCAAAACTTTTCATTTAGGTAATATAAACATTTTACATTAAACTTTTCATTTTAACATGAAATCATTCACTTTAAAACTCAATTTGCAAACATCATTTTTACACTCACAGTTCACAGCTCAATCACTTGCTTGCTTCTCGCGAATTCCGTTCCCTTCCGATTGTCCTTTTCACCTTTTCCAGAAAAACCACAACTAACCATTAACCATAGCGCTTCCATTTAATCCATCATACACATTCATTTTTCACCCAGCCATCACATTTACATAAAATCCCATTTAACCATACTTAAAAAATACATAATCAAGGAAAGACCAAATTACATTTTCTTTACAAAAGGACATAATACCCTCAATTCAAATCCTTTTCTTGTTACTCTATGAATCTACTTTACTTAGAAATTGGAATCAATCCCATCGGATCATCCCAACTAAATTTATGGCATTTTCATGCCAACTAGTCCATTTACCGATTATACTAGGGACAGTTTGTATTACTCATTTTTTTCCAGGGTCTTAACTTCATATTTGACATTATCTCTTTGTACTATTTAAAGCTAAGGTTCTAGGGTTCTTCTCAGTGGAATCACCCAAATCGAACAGAAACTCAGTTACGTCCGAAACAATCGGTAATCTATATTCAAAACTAAAATGGCCAGTGAAGCACATGGCCTATTTTGAGTAAATTTTAGACCCTTATGATTAGAATTTGATGATGCCTATTTCTATATGTATGTTTGCTTGAAGTATATTTTTAGTAGCAGCGAATCACTCCAATCCCGGATCATAAATGACCCAGTTATGGGTCAAAATATGGCTTGGTCGAAACAGGAAAACAGAGCATTTCCTATACCGAGAACCAAACAGTGGCTTACATATGGTCCTACTTTGAGTGACTTTTTAGGCCACTTATAATCAGAATTTGACGATACCTATTTCTATATGTTTGGTTCTCCTTGAAGTCTAGTTTAATTAGCCACTTGTATCACGCCGTCGGATAAGATGTAAGTTACAGTCAAAATACAAAACCTGGTCGAAAGCGGGAAAGCGGTATTTCTTGTGCGGCGGTCCTTAATTTTCAGTTTTGTGTTTGCTGCCATTTTCCATATTTTCCATCAATTCAACTCTATAGTCCATATCGCTAAAGCATTTCATTTCATCTTGACATCTCTTTCTATTCAAATCCTCTTTCCTGCTTATCTTCTCTCTCAAAACCTTTCCATGAATTTCTCCCAATACCATTCCTAATATGGGTTATGGCCCATACTCCTTTAATATAGGTAATTAGTTAGGGTTTAAGACTTGACCCTAACTCCCGATTACTCTCAATTTAGCCATGAATCCAATTTAAAAGAGAGGATTCCATAACTATCATGTACCATATGGGTTTTACCATCCTATTTTCAAGAAATCCAAGCGTTTGTGTGATCTCTCAACCAAAACCCTAGGTTTTGAAACAACCCAATCATAGAAAGTCACAGCAATCACGATAACCACAGACATCGAAATACATTTGATTCCATAATAAAAACATACCTTTGATCTCCTTCTTCTTCTTCCTCCTTCTTCTTCCTTTCCTTCTCTTCCTTTTCTCCTTCTTGCTCTTTTCTCTCCCTCCCCTCTTTGGTGCCTTAGCCCAAATGAGACCAAAATGTGATTTTTGTTTGTCTCCCACATTAAAAATCTCTGAGTTCTTCCTAATTAAAATTAAGTCCTCCATCTTCCAGAGGAATTTTAAGATCTTTCCATTAATTGAAATTTAAAACCTCATCTCCTCAATTTTGCAATTGTAACTTATTCTATTTGTATTGTGGCCCATCTCTAACTAAATTTTGATTTTCATATTCTTTTTCTTAAGGACAATTGTAACCTTCTTTTAATACCATAATTCCGGGTTCCATAAACTTTCCTTTCTAATTTCGTCTCCAAAATTGTTTCAATATGACACTTGGTACTCTTATACACCCCTACAGTATCATGTACTGTACACTATCTCGGGACGGGGTGTTACATTCAAAGTTATTCTACTATCATAATCACCCACGTTTTTGCTCAACTAGAGATATGGAGAATCTAGAAGTTATTTTTTGCCCCCAAAAAGAAAAAAATTCTCGGTTTTTTTCACTAAAAAAATTTTTGGCCAAAAAAACATTCCTTTTTCCATGCATCTAAATTTTAAATTTATTAAAATTATAAATATATTTATAGTTCCGCCATAAACCCTAACAAGATGTTGAACTGGATTAAAAAATAATGAGACAATGATGCAGCATCTTCACAAGCTCATAAGAAGAGGTTGAGTGAATCTAATGAAAATTCCCATGAGTTGTCCGATCATGAAGAGGCCTATGAGGATGTAAATAGTAAGTTCTCAATTATTATTTGTTTTTTTATTTATTTTGTTCTTCTTCCAAATATGTAGAAACATGTCTACATTTGCTCTTTGTTATTCTATTCTCAATTATTTTTTAATTCATGTGTCAAGGGGTGCAAATATTAATTTCTCAGTTATTAATTATTTTGTTCTTCTAGCAAACTTGTAGAAACATAGGATTGGTAAATTTGACTAACACATGAATCTGACACAAACTCTTATTTTGGGGCATCATTTATTAATAGGTTCCAAAGGTCTTTTTATATGCGAAGCAATAAAGGTATATTGTTTCAACCTTGTAAGAAGCGTAAGTTTCGTTATCCGTATATTCTCTTTATTCTATTAATCTATAAAATTAATTTCACGTAGAAGCATGTACATCCAATTGTACATGGGATAGGAAATCAATGGGGCCTTCTTCACCTTTCCACCCGTGACCCATGACTATTTCATTAACTACCCATAAATTAGAGGTCATCCCTTTTGTCTACGCGTCGAATCCTCATTGGCTGAAGTGAAACTTTTTCTTAAAACCGAGTTGTGCTATCAGTTGATCACTCAACGTTTGTTGCTTGCACCAGAGAGTAATTGAAAACCTCAACGGTTATCGTGATTTTATATTAATTAACATTATCTTATTATTTTTAATTTTTTTATTTTTCATGAAATTCAAAAGTTTGGCACAAATATATATATATATATATATATATATATATATATGAAATAAAAGTATGCACGTACTTGGTGGTGATAAACGAGAATTAAAGCCATTTCCACAGTCAGTGAAGGTCTGTGGGAAGCAACCCCATTTCTAGAGATCTCGGTTGTACAGCGGTACAATCCTAACCAAAATTATATATGTGTGTGTATATATATATATATATATATATATATATATATGTGTGTGTGTGTGTGTGTGTGTGTGTGTGTGTGTGTGTGTGTGTGTGTCGTGTATTTGCATTTAGAAACTTTCCATTTTAGTCGGAATAATTTTTTCTTCAAAATGATCGAGACTTAAACATTCTATCCATTTTCACACACACACACACACACACACACTTTACATATATATATATATATATATGTGTGTGTGTCAATGTGTGTGTGTGTGTGTGTGTGTGTGTGTCTGTGCGCGCGCGTATGTATTTGCATTTAGTAACTTTCCATTTTAAGTCGGAGTAATTTTTTCTTAAAATGATCGAGACTGAAACATTTTATCCCGTTTTTCACCTTTTTACCACTTAAAACAATAACTATAATAAAAAATATTTAAAATTAAGAGAATAATTTTTTAACTATATATATATATATATATAATTTTACATCTTTGAGAATATTTACGAATTTTGGGGCATCATTTTATTAATAGTTCACAAGGTTTTTATATCTGAAAGCAACAAAAGGTATATTGTTTCAACTTATGTATTGTGTAAGTTCGTTATAAAATCATGTTCTCTTTGATGCATTGTCTGGCAAAATTAATTTCGGTAGAAGCATGTTCTCGGTGTAATTATTTAGAACAAATATTAATTGCTCTAAATTAGTGATTGAATAAGATTAAACGTGCACAGTCATATTTGTTTCATGTTATTTATGAGGACTCAAGCAAAATATTAGACATGTTGACTAGTAGAAGACTAAAATATTAGGACTCTAAATTGAAATCTCTGTTTTTTTTTTTTTTTAAATATGTCATTTCAAGATCTTTTATTGTTTTGAGCGTTGAACTGTTGTGTTTGGTTCATTTATTTCACTAATTAGGCTTACATAACCCCTCATATATTGATTCGGGTGATAGGTTTCATGCCCCAACTTAATCAGTTCTAGATAGATGAATGAGAAACTAAATTTGTTTAGTTTTTTATTTCCTTGGGTCACATATTGGTGCTACATAGCATCGATAAATACAATAAGGGATAGACATGTTAAGATTATGCAAGTATTTTGTAGTCTAGCATGCATGCTAGGTACTCAATTGTGACGCCCCAAAACTCGGGGGTCCGTTGACTACCCATCAATCTGCGGAAAATCTATACGTCTTGTATCACGAGATGCATACCTGAGTAAAAATGGCCTCTTGGGCCCATAAACAAATACTCACAAAATAAATATCCCAACTATATTCCAATAGTCAAAGAGTTATACATTTATCTTAATAAAAATACATATTAAAATTTACAATTCTAATACATATTATCCAAAAAAAAAAAGTATCAATACTGACCGGCTTTCTTCAAAATCGGCCTCTAGAAGAGCCGTTTTTCTCAGCCTGTGCTGAAAAAAATGTTCCCTCGACAGGGTGAGCTATCACCCAATAGTGGAATCACCCTAAATGGGTTACTCTCCACCACCCTAAATTATATGCAATGCTCCAATTTAAACACACACTCTCGAGTAAATATGTGATCCTGCCAGATATCACGTATCAGATTTCAGTGTCTCGAGTCTCGCGGCTTTCCCTCGCGGCTTGCGCAGCGAAGTATGCGAGAAAATATGCGTTTAAACAAAACTTGTTGTTCTTGAAAATAAACTGCAGTGTAGGAAAAATGTGATTTCTCCAGGGGCGGGTGGTTGGTGAGGCAGCTTGATCGTAGTCGCCATCCAGAAATGATCTGTTGGCCGTCGACCAAATTCTTGGAAAATCATCATGTGTGAAATTCCTTTCGCAACCATGTTAAGTTTTGAAAATCCATATCATGCACTCACACCTAAATTTTAGGTTACCCAGTGCATATGAAATGCATTATGCCATTTCAATCATTTTTTTATACAATATATCAATTATGCATATTTCACAAATTACATTCACACCACATGTAATTTAACATGGATCAACCATCACCCAAACTAGCTCACTTGAGCTATTCAATATTCATCAAACATCACACAAATTAGCTCATTTGAGCAATTCACAATCTCTCATCTCAATAGCCTACACACACAATTATATTAATATAATTAAAGACAATCTAATCTCATCTCCAAAGAACTATACAATTATATTTCATCAATAGGTAACATCATGTCAACACATCAAACTACGCATTAACCTATTAATTCCACACAACTCAAAACCATTCATTTCCAAAAATATTTCAATAAACTATGAAACAAACACCTACAGTCACGATTGTCCAAATGAGCTCGAAATTCTCAAAAAATTCCAGCAATTCGGTCCCCAGTTTGCAGGACGTCGAGCTGACTCAGTTCGAGCCTCAAACCCGACGAAACATTGCAAAACACTTAAATAAGTGTAACTTCAAGTAGGATAAAACCCTACTAACGGAGTTTATCGAAACTCAACTTTTTGAGTGTCACGCGTAGCTCTCATTAATGGGATCAACTTTGCCTTCGATCCAGAGCAAAAACTTCTTGGTCTAGATTTTTATTAGTCTGAGAAAGAAACAAGAAAAGAAAAATAAATAAAATAAAATCCTCTCCTCCCTCTCTACGCTCTCCCTCTCGAGTCTGTCAGATTCTGCCCCCTTTTATGGTTTGTTTTCTTTTATTATTATTATAATATTATTATATTATTATTATTATTATTTGGATAGCGATTTCTGACCTTTATTAGCGTCGTTTCTTTCCAAAAATTTTATTTCTTTTCAGTTCACTTTATTGTAAATGAACTTAAATTAAGTCACTTCGTGACTTCCGAGATTTTCGTAAAAATCTTGCCCTTGAAGTCAATTTCCGGTTTTCAACCGAAATTATCATTTACCATAGGAAAAAAAAAAAATTTTATGAGGTTTACATTCCAATTTAGGTCGAAATTCACGCACCTCTGCTACATCACTCATGCATATGCTACCTTGTACAACTCAAGACCGTTAATGCAGTATGACGTAACCCACCTCGGTCACAATCACTGACAACGCGATGGGTTGTTAACTCATCCATGTCACGAATGACATCAAAAACGATGTATACCATATCCATTAACTCTCACCTAGATCCTATATAGAAATTTTTCCCATACAATGGCTTTTTCCCGAGGCCTTAACCTCCTAAGCTCAAACTCGAAGAAGGCGATCCTCCTTTCTCTTCCAGACTTTTCGCATCACCGAATACCTTATAAAGTCCCTTCATCTCGAATCTCTATGGCTAGAGCTGTCTTGACCATAGCGTCCATGTCTTGTAGGCGAAGGCCCACAATCTTGCTCCGAATGGACAACTTCAACCCATTCTCAAATCTCCTGACCTTGGCCATATCTGTGGCCACATAGTCATCACCAAAACTTTCCAACTCAGTGAATCTGGCCATGTACTCCATCACTATCATTGTTCCCTGCCTCAGCTCTAGGAACTCTTAGGCCTTGGCTTGTCTAGCAGTGGTTGGAAAATACTTGCTCATAAAGAGCCCATGGAACTCTGCCCAAGTCATTGCCTATATATCCCTAGAGGTCTTAACCCAGTCCCACCACACTTGGGACTCACCCTCTAGCTGAGCCTTGGCTAACGATCTTGTTTGCATCGGGTAATATCCATTGCCTCGATACATTCTCAATATGTTAGAACCAATGAGTGCATACCATCGGATACCCATAGCGTCGGAGAATGATGTGACCTAAATCTCACGGAGGTTACTCGGACCTCACGACTACCGGCTTCACACTAGCGTGCTGATGGCGGCGATTCGCGACCCAACGACCTTAGCGAGCGACTAGTCAAATATTGCTACGCTTCACTAACACCTCGTGGACGACCTCTACGTCCTTGGCCTTGACTTGCAATCTACACATGTCAAATGACAACAAACTTTATTTAATCTCATTTCAGTCGAACTAGTAATGCACATGCCAATTACTAGTAGACTTAACTGGCTCATGTTGACAGTTCATCGCTAAGTGGTACTTTACTTTGCCAACCACTCCTTTTATTTATTTCAATAAAATTCAACACTTCGAGGTTCATTTCATTTTCGAACCTAGGTTATAGTTCTAATCTTAGCATTCCACTTTTTCCTATATGCATTATGACATGCATATAAATTTTATTATGATAATCACACGATCACAAACATGGAACACATGTGAACACAACCACGAAACACACATGCATAGGTGGGAGTCTAAACCGTCCCATGAACTCCTAGGTATTCGTGTACCTAAACTCTGATACCAAGCTATGTGGCGCTAGTATCCAATTTCTTGCAATAGCAATGGCCTAAGCCCATATTCCTCAAGCCACTGGGTAGTCGGTATGCCTGGCACTGATCTCGCGGTGGCGTTGGTATCGGGACTATAACTACACCATGGGGCTCCAGTGTCGTTTACCTTGGCGCTCACGATACAATCTTGTGACACCCCAAAACTTCGGGGGTGGGTTGACTACGAATCCAACCTCACGGAGAAAATCTGTCGTCTCATCGAGACATACAGTAAAAATGGCCTCTTGAGCCCATAAACCAAATACTCGAAATATAAATATCCCAACTATATTTCCAATAGTCCAAGAGTTATACATTTCTCTTAATACAAATACATATTAAATTTACAATTCATATATATTATCCAAAAAAACCATCAAAGCCCTGCTGACTTTTCTTTAAATCGGCCTCTAAGAAGAGTCGTTTTCTTGAGCTCCCCTTGTACCTGAAAAAATGTTCCCTCGATAGGGTGAGCTATCGCCTAGTAGTGGAATCACCCTAAATGGGTTACTCCACCTAAAGTGCACCGCATACAGTACTCCAATTTAAACACACTCAGAAAATACGTGATCTACTTGAATGTCTACGCCTTGTTCCGTGTCTCGAGAGTCTCACCCAGAGCTCTGGCACTTGCCTAAACGATGTATGAGAAAAATATCATTTTCAAAACAAAACTTGTTGTTTTTGAAAATAAACTTCTGGTGTCGGTAAAAATATGGGACTACCCTCAGGCGAATTGGTTGGTGAGCTTTTCAGAAAGCAGTCATGGTCCTGTCGAAATGATCTGATGGCCATCTCTAACCGATTCTCCAGAAAATCAACCTGTGAAATTCCTTTCGTAACCATGTTCGTTTTTCAGAAAATTCATGTCATGCACTCAAACCTAAATTCTAGGTTACCCAGTGCATATGAAATGCATTATGCCATTTCAATCATTTTTATACAATATATCAATTATGCATGTATTTCACAAATTACATTCACCACATGTAATTTTAACATGGATCAACCATCACCCAAACTAGCTCACTTGAGCTATTCAATATTCATCAAACATCCCCCAAATTAGCTCATTTGAGCAATTCACAATCTCATCTCTAATGGCCTACACACACAAATATATTCCATATAATTGAGCAAATCACAATCTCATCTCCAAAGGCCTATACACACAATTATATTCCATATAATTGTGACATCAAGTTAACACATCAAGCTTATGCATTAACCTATTTATTCCACACAACTCAAGCCATTCATTTCAAAAATATTTCAATAAATTATGAAACAAACACCCCAAACAACCTTACCTGATCACGGACTGTCCAAATGGGCTCAAAAATTCTCCCGAAAATTCCGACAATTACATCCCGAGTTTGGGACACGATCGAAACACTTGACCCCGTTCGAATATCAAATCAACAAAACATTACAAAACACTTAAACAAAGTGTAACTTCAAGTAGGATAAAAACCCTACCTCATGGTGTTTGTCGAAACTCCAACTTTTTGGTGTCCACGCGTAGCTCTCATTGTGTAGATCAACTTTGGTTTCAGTCCCGACAAAAACCTGCGGTCCTATTTTCGTAGATCTGAGAAAGAAACAAGAGAAAGAAAGAAAAAAATCCTCTCCTCTCTCTCTCTCTACGCTCTCCCTCTCTGTCCTGTCCGTTCTGCCCCCTTTTTATGATTTTTTTCCTTTTTATTATTATTATATTATTATTATTATTATTATTTTATTATTATTATTTGGATAAACGATTTCTATTGCCCCCGTTCGAGGTCATTTACATCCCCGAATTTTATTTCTTTCGGTTCGCGTTATTGTAAATGAACTAAATCGGGCCACTTCACGACAGGATTTTGTAAATCCCTCACGGATTGAGAAGTCAATTTCGGTTTCAGCATAATTACGTTTTACTTTTTCAGAAAAATTGAATTTTTCTCGGGTTTTACAAAATTTGCACAATTAGTTATTTATTTCATGCTGACTGTATTATCTTTAAGTCACAATTAGTTATTTATGACTAGCCTATTATTCATGTGTCTCATGCCTATCATTGGCTATATTAATATGATTAATTAAATTTAATTTTCATTGCACAGCCAATATTGGGAAGCCACGTAATACTCGAGGTTAAACAATACTTCCTGACATATGGGGTTTAGACCACGGAGAAAAACTACATGTAAAATTCAACAGTTTAAATCAGTGTGTGGATGATGGTGAGCTTGAATACTTTTGTGGAACTGTGGCAAGAAAAAAAGAACTAACTCCACTTGAAGCTTCTGATTGGAGAAAAGTTAAGGTATTAACTAAAGACAAAATATGGGATGTTATTAAGGTAATTTTTTGTTTGATAGATATCTTTTAAATTATTTTCACTTCTTTGTTTTTTTTTCCGTTAAACTAATGAAAACTTTTTCTTTCTGTCAAGTTTGATTTGACACGAATAAAAGCAATGAGTTTTAATTGAGTGACTTAAAGTGTTTAAGGATATTCAAGAAACATAGTCTTTATGTTGAGTATTTTAACAAATACTCAACTTTAAGCGAGTTAAAAAGGCCTTGATTAGAGAACCGACCCCGAATCAATGGTGTAAAACTTGTAGAAATGATATTATTTCATTAAGCGGTCTGAGATTTAACTTAAAAATATAAGTAATATGTACATTATTTTGAGTGCAACCATTTTTTTATAATATGTGCTTACAAAGGAATAAATCGAAAGGGGTAGGAGATGGAGCAGCATCTATGAAAATGCCACAAACTTCTAGGACTATTTCATATGCTCATTATGACTATTTTTCTTATGGAGAATTTTATTTTCTTTCCACTTTAAATTATTCGATTTTGAAATGTGTGATTTATTTATTAAAAGCGAATTGAATTATTAATTTTGTGTTTACTACGAGTTTAAGAAGAAAAATGAAAAGTCAACCAAACTGAATAAAGATCTTTTGAAATATCACACTTAAGCATAAAAGACGGATTGCATGTATCTTCGGAATGCGGCAACTTTAGTAAAATTTATTTTCTTACTCTTTGGTTATTTTGAATAATTCTAAATTCTTAGTTGATATTTGTATGTATTTGAAATTTAAATTCATTTTGTATGAAAAAATTGAACAACTTTTAAGCTGTAGATGAGAAGAAAAGGTGAAACTTACGAGACGAATGAGGCTATAGTTCCTTTGAAAGAGATCTGTTCTAAGTCCCATGGTCAGGAATAAAAATGGTCGTGTCCGAGAAATGAGTTTCAAAATCAGTTCCAAAATGCTTGATAAAAAGGATAGTGAAGAACAGATGAATGAGCCCAACAAGGAGCTTGCACAAGAAGTTGCAATTTTGACGGCTCAAGTAAAGATATTAAAAGATATTCTTACTAGGCGTGATGGTGCTACAACCGAAGAAGTTGCGATTTGCTGAAATACTTTGATTAGTTTAATTTAATGGCATGTCATTGATATTATTTAATGGCATATCATTGTTTTATTTTTAAATTTATATCGTTATATAAACTTTTTATTGTCATTAAATATCTTAATAATACTCTTATTTCTACAAGTATACGTATTTTGTGATAATTTCTCACATTGATTAATTGAATATGATATACATATATTAATTACTTTAGATGTATGTAAAGAGATTAATAATAATGATAAAAATGACAATTATATGCGTAAAAAGGATGATGAATAATAGTATTTTCAAAATGTCTTATACAATTGTTTATGACAAATTAGCCATTCACGACACTTACGAAATATCCTGAAGCGGTCGATAATAATATCATAATAAATCGATATCCTTACAATTGTAATTATAAAAACATTATGTTTAAACTACACAATAAAATATCATTGTTGCAATATATTACAACATATATTAATGTTGTAATTGAGTTATTTTATCAACACGTAAAAACGTAAGTAGTACTATCGTAATAAACATATATGGCAGCATTTGGAAGAATCAAAACATTATACTTGAACGATGCAACCACTTGTCGTAGTAGATATATATTATGACACGTAATAATGCTGTAATTGAGTTGTTTTAGCAACACTTACAAAAGTCAGTAGTAACATCATAAAGGCTGATACGATGACAACTAAAAGTATTGAAACATTATGTTCAAACAACACTACCAAATGTCACCATCACAGTATACAAAAACGCATAATAATGTTGTAACTGAATGAATGTCACAACACTTAAAAATGTTATAAGTCATATCATAATAAACTAATACGACGAGTGTCGAAACATTATACTTAAGAGACACAAAAACTTGTCATTATAGCGTTGTATTATGACATTAATTTTGTAATGACTTTGATTTGCTTAACACCTGCAAAATGTCATAAGATTACACATCATAATGGCGATATGGTGACACTTGGAAGTTTGAAATAGTATATTTAAGTGATGTAATAACTCGTAATATCTATGTATTACAACACATAATTGAAAGGATTTAACAACATTTCAAAATGTTTATGCGATACATCTGAAAATGCGATATCTTAGACATTTGCTTCTTTTGATGTTATAGACCAAAGTGACATTGGCCTAGGCAACATATAAGCGACGTTTCATAAAAAATGTTGGTATAAAGTTAAAGTCATCTTTTTTTTTGCCTATTACGACCTAAGTCAAACGTTTGATAAAACCATTTTTGTTGTAGTGAGTGGTGGTGGCATCTTTGAACTAGTACTAATGTGGCTTATGTGCGTATGTATAATTGTTGGGAAATGAGTACATTCCATCTCATACATTTAACCTGTTAGATATATCATATCAGAGAGAAAATTTTTCTTTTCGACAATAGAAAATTTCCAAGAAGAAACAAGTTCTACCACACATACAGAAAAGCTTTTCATTTCTATAGTGAAATAATACAATTAGTATAGTATGTATAACCACATCCATCAATAATTGTGCATGTGGCCCCGAGCAGGGTCCCATTGACCCACAGATCAACTGTGGAAACTTGTGTGTCTCATATCATGAGACCCTTGTAGATAAAATGACCCCAATAGGGCCCATAATCCATATACTCGTCCCATACAGTTTAGGGACCATACATTTCTAGATCTAAGAGTTCTTACATCCTCCTAATACAAACGTATATTAAACTAGTTCATTCTAATATACACAAAACAAGAATCAAATCCTGATCCGACCCTTCATAATCCCAACCTCTAGGGCGTTGTCTTCACATGCAATCTATGCACGAAGGGGGTTCCCGCGACGAGGATGAGCCTTCGCGGTAGAATAAATCCTCTGAGGTTATTCTCCTGCAGTGCACATCTGAATGATCATTTCACATTCAAACCAACAACCAATCGGTGCGTACATGTTGTCCCTATCATGGAAAAAAAATCTACATGCATGTATGAGACGATACTCTACATGCCCCAAGTACCGGGTCAACCTCCGACCCACCCCCCAATGCAAGTGCTAATGGGAAATCAATATCGAGTCAGTTCCGACTCCCATATCATAACCCATAGTCTATGTGATATTTATTTAATCGTTTCGTGTATTTTTGGGCAACAACACTTTTCGGGGTCTCATCGCATGTGACGCCCCATTTCTCGGGGGTCCGTTGACAACCCGTCAACCCGCGGAATATTCGTGGATGTCGAGTAACCCGACACCACTCATGAAAATCGATGAGTCTCCTGCAGTGCTCTCTTTAAATACAACTGTCCCAATTTTCAAAACAAAGCTTTTTGTTCTCGAAAAACTCACTGCCGAGATGGTAAATACATTGGACTACCCTCAGGGCGGTGCTGGATATTTCTCCAAAGGTCATGGTCCTCATCCGAAGTGATCATTGGACAACTTTCGAGCGATTCTTCGAATCTTCCTTGAAGTCCTTTCACGAGACATTTCGTTTTCTTTCAATTTCATCTCATGCATTCCTCTAATATTCTAGGGTGCCCCAGTGCATATGGAATGCATGATGCCAATCCCAACAAATTCATGCTAGTATATAAAACATGTATATACTAACATAATTAATCCACATAAATCATGTTATGCAAATTCACAACCAATTACACCAAAATTAACTCACATGGGCTAATCAACAAACACAAGCAATTCATTTTGAATCACTCAGCATCATAAAAATCACACAAAAAAAAAACACGTTACTATTCATATGCACAGTGAAACCCTTGGTTGGCACTGTTCACGGCCACCAAATTTGGGATCTTTTCCACTCGGTTCAAAGGTTTTTAGATCGAATTTACGGCTAAGTCAAGCCTTAGAATATCCCTAACCATAAACATGGCTCTTATCCAAAGAATATCACAAGTAGGAAAAGATCTCTTGGAGTTGTTGGAACTCCACCAAATCGGTGTCCACGCGTAGCCCTACGCCCAGCATAGATGCGAGCTTTCTTCTTGCTCGTCGAAGCGGCGGTCGAACAAGCAATCTAGAGAGAAGGATCTCTCTCTCTTTAGAAATGAAAACTCCAGCCTACTGCAATTTCCCTTCAGTTTTAATGGAGAAGATGACTATTCTCCATTTTTTCTTATTCAATTAACAATTCAAAAATTCTCAATGTGTCCCTAAGTTTTGGATTTTTGACACTTGACACTATCTAAGTCATTCATTCTCATCATCTCTCTACTCATGCAACATGTCACATGGGTACATGCCAGTAGGTAACTTTAATCACATCACATGTCTCTCTCAAACCCGTTCTGACACCCGACACATGGTGCCTAGAAAACCTGAAATTAAACGGTCTCGGAATTGATAAGTGGACATCGTAGCTAGATTTTGCGAGACGATTCCAACGGTGAAATCCCTTTCATCATATGAGATCTAGAAAAATTTTCGGTTTTGACCGAAATTACAATTTTACCATTTTGCAGAAAATTCGAATTTTCTCGGGTTTTACATTCTCCCCTCCTTAAAAAGAATTTGGTCGAAATTGATCTGTAGCAACAAACTCACATGCATCTGCGTGCACTACTATCATGCTTGTAAACTAGTCATTTAGGTGATAAGCGACCTTAAACCACGTAACATCCTAAACAAGAAGAGATGAGTGGCTGCATCGTGTCGTCGTGCTCCCGGCGTTGACTCCTCCACTCCCACGATCTTTGTATAGCACCTACGCCCAGCCTCGGTCTTGTCGTAAGAGCACGATCCGTATCCCTGATGCACACTAGTCCCTCCTCAAAGGTCCCATCCGTGTCAACCTCAATCTCTGCCCAATCCACTACATGAGCTGGATCGGGAGTGTACATTCGGAGCATGGAGACATGAAATACCTCATGGACACCTGACATGCTGGGCAGTAAATCCAAACGGTACGCTACAGTGCCTGCCCTCTTCAGTATCTCGAAGGGCCCAATATACCTAGGCGCTTCCCTCACTTGCCGAACCTGACCACTCCTATCTTAGGCATCACCTTCAAGAAGATGTTGTTGTATCAAGCTCACCTTCTCGGAGGTGTCTCTTTTCTGATCAGGACAAGTGATGGAGCTCTCTCCTACTGGTCTGACATATCGGTGATCGCATGGCCTCAATCTGATGCCTCGTATAGTTGCCATCTTTATACTCGCTTGATAACTGTTGTTGTAGGCAAATTCCACTAAGGGCAAGTGCTCTTCCCAGCTACCCTTATGATCCAGGACGCATGCTCGCAGCATGTCCTCTAACACTTGTATAGTCCTATCCGTTTGACTATCCGTCTGTGGGTGGAAAGTTCTACTCATGGTCAGCCGTGTTCCCATAGCCTTCTGGAAACTCTTCCAAAAGTGCATCGTAAACCTCGGGTCTCTATTCGACACTATAGATACTGGTACTCCATGTAGTCGCCTTCTCTCTTGAATCTTTCTTAAACGAAATCTATCAATGTGAAGGTCATCGCCCGACTAAAATGTCTTGAACCGTGATCGGTTACTATCACCCATGCCGCATCATGTCCCTGCGGTGTTCATGGCAAGTGGGTCACAAAATCCATCGTGACGTGCTCCCACTTCCACTTAGCCACCTTCAATGGATGAAGTAGCCATGCGGCACGGTGCTCAGCCTCTGGCGTGACACATGAGTTATCGTCGAGGCAAAGTCCCTCGTGACTCTTCGTCCCGCTCATTAGTGCGGCAGAAGATCTGGTACATCTTCATGTCACACGGATACTGTTTCGTCGAGCGGTGAAACTCCTGAGAATCTCCTCTCTCAAATCGGTCAGCCCCGGGAACCCGCGCCCGTCCTTTATCTGAGACTACAATATATGTGGGCCGGTCCGTCCCTCGTCATATGGCTTGTATGCCGGTCCCGATGGATACTACCTGTGCCACATCCTTGGGACTCGATCACTCTACTCAATAGAGCGATTGTAGCTACTAAACTCCCCCAATGCCCCCAGTGCCATTTGTCTTGTAGCCCAAGCGTCCACGGTCTTGAGCGTCGCCACTCTGAGAGCTATAATAGCGATGCTTCAGTGACTTAGGCCAGTGTATCACCCACCACATTTACCTTGGGGATGGTAATGCAAAGGTAAGTCATAATCTATAGGAACTCCATCCATCTGCGCTGCTTCATATTGAGGTCCCTTCTTTGTGAAAATATCTGCTTTTGTTTTGGGTTGAGTACGTCGAACTCCTCACCATATAAGTAATGGCGCTAGATCTTCCAAGGTGAAGACTCGACCTTGACTCCATGTCGTGTGTGGGGTAATTCTGCTCATGATTCTTCAACTAACAGGAACCATAAGCTACTACCCTCCCGGACTGCATCAAAACACATCCCAATCCGGCCCTAGAGCCATCATAATACATTGTGTACCCCTTTCCCCTGCATGGGACTATCAAGATAGGAGCTAAAGTAAGCCTCCTCTTCAACTCCTGAAATGCCTCCTCGCATTGGTCATCCCAATCAAACTTGACCCCCTTCCGGGTCAATCTCGTCATAGGTGCCGCTGATCGGAAGAAATCCTCGATGAATGTCTTTGTAAATCTTGGCCAATCCCAAGAAACTACTTATCTCAAAAGGCGGCTTTGACGCCTCCCGACTCATCACGGCCTTGACCTTCTACGGGTCAAGTAACCGCATGTAATGCGACACACGTGTCGAAAAATCTCTGGTAAGCCGGCTTCGCACTTCACCCGAACTTGGCGTCTGGTGATGATCTCTCGGCAACTATAAAACGATCTCAGTGATCCTCATGCTCTACTCGTGGGAGTAGATCAATTATCATCTGAGACTTTGACAAACTGATCTTGATAGGTGAAATACCCTATGCTTGAGGTCCATGAATGTTGTTGGCACATTCATCAATCCAAAGGGCATCACTGTAAACTCAAAGTGCCCATAATGTGTCCTAAACACTGTCTTAGAGATATCTGTCTTCCTAACCCTCAACTGATTGTAACCAGTGCAAAGGTCTATCTTGGAGTAGATTCGCGCTCCTCTTACCTGATCAAATAAATCGTCAATCCTCGGCAATGGGTACCGATTATTGATCGTAACCCTGTTCAACTATCTGTAGTCAATGCATAGTCGAAGGTTCTTGTCATTCTTCCATGAAATAGAGGCAGGGCCTATGGTGAAGTGCTCGATCTGACGATCCCTTGTCCCATGCCTCCACATGTCACGGACTCACGAGTTCCTCTGACTCAAGCGGTGACATCACATGCAAAGTCATAGAGATAGGAGAAGTACTGAGGTGTAACTCGTGCAAAAGTCTACAACCCTCTGCGAGAGGCAATCCGGTAGCTTATCAGGGCTTGTCCTCATGCTCGCAAACTACTCGAGGTAGATCTAAGTCGGTCTCTTGTTCTCGAGGAGTAGGCTTGCTAGCAATTCCATAAGCGTCCTTGACACTGAAGTCGTACACCGTGCGGGACAAAAATCATGCTTGTCCCCACGAAATAACCGCAGTGCTAGTCACATTGTGTGGGGGTAACCCTCCTACGCTCACAATCGATGACAACCCTGTAAGTTATCAAATAATCCATCCCAAGAATGACGTCGAACTCTGACATGTCCATGACCCTTAGGTCCCTTTGTAAGTAGAATCCTGAGATCTCTGGCTGCCTTGACATATCATCCCTATCCTGGCCTAATCCTAGAGGAGAACTCACGCCTGAGGCTCCTCGAGGCCTCGACCTCTAAGCCCGACACTATCGGAGGCGTGCGGCATCTCTAAGGCTCAAACACGGCCTCGAGATACTATTCACATACCAACAAAATTTTATACACTATGTCCATGCATTCATAGGTAATGCAAGACAATAATTTCATATTTTAAATCATATGCAACAAAAAAATTTATTTTATATATATATTTCTTTCATTTTCCAGTAGAACCAAAAATATTTATTTTAATATTTTTATTTTACACTGTAAAACCCATAAAAAAATTTCTCCTCAACACACCAATATTTTTTTGTCATCTCTAGTAGCGTCCTTGCTACTCCTCAATGCAGTATCTTGAACACTGCAATTCATACAAACTCAAAAATTTCAAGAGTTTAATTACAAAGCTTGTTTTTCTTATTGCAAAAGCGGAATTTTCTCAATTTCACAACCACAATCTGTTCATGTTCAAAACTGAAGCTAATGCCCATAATTATTTTTTTTTTTAATTATGGACCATTTCCCCAAAATTCCTCAAACAACTTGTTCTCACACTAAACCCTAGTATTCAACAATTTTTTTTCCTATGTGCTGTTCACTAAACACCACCGGATCACCTGATTCGCAACACCTGATCACACATCATGTTATACACCCGATCACACATAAAACCATGATGCATGTAGTTCTAATCTGTCCGAAGTGAGTTCCTCTGTGATGACCTAACCCTAACATCGAGCTATACCAAGCTATGATGTTCTTATACCTCAATGACCATGGCCTAAGCCCAAGTCCCTCAAGCCCTAGGTATTCGTATACCTAGCTCGATATAATTTGTGACCTTATTTCCCGAGGGGGGTCGGGTTGTGACAGTCAACGGCGGAATATTCGTGGATGTTGGGTAAGCCGACACCACTCATGAAAATCGGGCAGAGTCTCCTTTGTACGGAGAGCTCTACCTAAATACAACCTGTCCCAAACAGTTTACAATGACCACACAGGGTCCACATGTGAGTAAAATAATGGCCACTTAGGCTCTTGCATTAATACCCACAAAATACATCAACTATATACAATAGTTCAAAAGTTAATAAATTACTCTTTACCAAACATATATCAAAATTTAGAGTTTTAATACATGTTATACAAAATGGATACCCAAAGCCACAACCCGGCTTTCTTCTAAACTTTCCTGACCTCTAGTAGGCGCAGTCTGATACTACACTCCTGTACTGAAATAGTGATCCCTCGACAGGGTAAGCAAAGCCCAGTAGTGATAATTTCTTACATGGGTTACTCCCCACCTAAGTGCACATGTCATGGCAAACAATCACATCCAAGCAATTATATGAACCTACTCGAACATCTACATGACCAATCTCATGTCCCGAGTCCTCACCGACTCCCTTACATATGTTAAGCCAAAAGCGAGTAAAATATCCAATTTTCAAAACAAAACCTTTTTGTTCTCGAAAACTCACTACCGAATTTCGGTAAATACATTGGACTTCTACCACCAGCGAGGTAGTGTGGATATTTCTCGAAACAGTCATGGTCCTCGTCGAAGGGATCACATTTAGACCTGACTCTCGAGCAATTCTTGAAAAATCTTCCTTGAAATTCCTTTCACAAACATTTTTCGTTTTCTTTCAATTTCATGTCATGCACTCCTCCTAATATTCTAGGGTGCACCAGTGCATATGGAATGCATGATGCCAATCAGTAAACTCACTAATATAAAACATGTATATACTAACATAATTAATCGCATAAATCGTGATCTTAGTGCAGCAGTGCAAAAATTAGCTTCATGGGCAATCAGCAAACAACAATTCATTTTGAATCACTCAACATCATAAAAAAAAAAAAAAAAAAATCATGTCACTATTCATATGAATAGTGAAACCTGCGGTTGGCACTGTTCACGACCAACAAATTTGGGATCTTCTCCACTCGGTTCAAAGGTTTTGAAGGCCAAATTTCTGGTAAATCAAACCTCAAATATCCACAACCATAAACATGGCTCTTAGCCAAGAATATCGTAAGTAGGAAAAGATCCTACCTCTTGGGTTATTGAACTCCACAAATCGGGGTGTCCACGGCGTGGCCTCGCCGCGTGAATCTCTTTGCTTCTTGCTAAGTCGAGCCAGGCGGTCAGAACGACAGAAATCTAAGAGAAAAGGGCTCTCTCTACGAGAAATGAAAACTAAGGCCTCTTTGCCAATTCCCTTGATACTGCGTTTTGGTGTTTTTAATGGAGAAGATGACCATTCTCCATTTTGTCTTATTCAATTAACAATTCAAAAATTCCCAATGTGTCCCTAAGTTTTGGATTTTTGACACTTGGCACTATCTAGGTCATTCATTAAATGCGTCTCTTTCTGCTGATGCAGCATGTATCATATGGGTACATGTAGTAGGTAACATTTGTCGCATCCGTGTCTCCGTCCCGTTTATGTACTTGAGCACTTTCATTAGCGAAGCGTGGTCAGAGTGTCTGAAATTGACGAAATTCGACATGGTAGATAGATTTCGCGAGACGATTCAAATGGTGAAATCCATTTTGTCATTTGAGATCTAGAAAAATTTTGGGTTTTGGCCAAAGTACGAGTTTGCAATTTTCCAAAAATTGATTTTCGTGTTTTACACATGAGTCTTTTACACCCTCGACATTTTCGGGGCTTTCACCGTGGATACGTTGTCTAACAGTTTCATTCTTTTCGCGAGGGTATTGATTCGGTGTCACGGTAGGGTGATTCGATCGACAAATTATATCTTTGAAATCCCTCTTGCCGTAGCAAAGCTATTGCAGTATAGTGGCTCTAGGGTCAAACGCAGGGATGGGTTTTCTTTGTACAAATGATTTACAGTGAAGGCCAAAATGGAGAATTCAATTTGGATTTTGGGATTTTTTAAAAACAGGGGGTGTAATGGTTGGCAAACTGAAATTTAAATAAAATAAAATGTGCAAGAAGTCTCCTTGAAGTGTCGAGTCTTTGGTTGGGTTCTAAAAAAGTTCGAGGGTTCTTGGTCCATTTCATCGCGTTCGGGAGGATGACCTATAGTCATTTCCCGAACCGAATCTTCATTTAGTTTTAAAAACTAAACCTTATGATTTTCCCTTTTGAAAAAAAGCATTTATTGAACATTAATGCTCCCAGAAAGTGAAAACGTGCCTCCTTGATCTACCTCACAGTGACAAATAGAAAGCAACTAATGAATCTCAGTAGATCTAGCAATAAGCATCAATAGACAGCAAAGATTACAAATCTTGTTGATCAATGAAAGGCCTGTGAAGGAGTTATAACCTAGAGTCGAAATACAAGACATAAATGCCCGATAAAAACTTGCTTTAAAGCGAAACCAACGATTTACCTTCAGATCCTACACCCACGTGTATACGCTTCAAGGAGGAAGGGTTTTAGCCACTTTATCATGAGTTGTCATCCTCGGAGGTGTTTATGCAAAAGTGCGAAAATGAGAGAAAAGGGAGCAGTAGAGAAGAAAAAAAGCGGGGGAGCTGAAAGCTTTTCCCAAAAAATTTATTGCCGAAGTGATTGATTGTACAGAGCTTGACTGAGGCTTATATACTACTCAAAACAAGGAAAATAACAAAAGAAACCAAAATTAAAAGCTATTACAAGGACAAATTTGGAAGAAACAAAAAATTGTAACAAAAAAACATTAAGTCAAAGAAGTGAGCGTTATTATGAGAGGCATGAGCAGTGGCAATCGGGAAGCAAATTTAACTGCGAAATTTACGCAACCGATACAAGAGCCATAATCACGCAGAATTTTTGCTATGCTCATTTTCTTGTTTTTACGCTCCTCATACAGTACGATCTACTTGATAGTGAGTTTGACTCGAATTCTTTGTGCTTGAATCGACTCAACAATTTTGGCATAAATAGCTTGCAAAAACTATAAAATTAGCCACAAAATGCGATCAGTAGAACAACAGGGACCTTAATGTGCATATTGGGTTAATTACGCTGATTAGTACATAAAAAGTGCTCAAAACCTTAAATAAACAGAGCTCAAAATAGCACTTTTTGAGCACTAATCACCTCTGACACACATTGCTAGCCCCTTAGCAATGAAAGAGCAGAAAGAAAGAGATTATACTAAACAAAATCAAATTATGTTACAAAATATATTTAAAGGTTGTGAATGAGTAATGCCTAACCTAAGTAAGAATCATAAAAGCCCTTTCGATAATATCTTGAGAGAATGAATGCCATACAAAATTGAGTATCAAAAGAGCCTCCTTCTTCTTGAATCAACCAGAGACTTCCACCGAAACCTAAGTGTTTTTTTTATCAGTTCTCAACAATAAAATGCTAAAAGCGCACTCTCCCTTACCAAGCTCTTCATAGTCACCTAGGACACTAACCAACCTAAATACATCAGGACCCACTCTTATTCCACAACTATTTTTGTGTTGTTGGGGTGCAATGCTGGGGAATCGACCTCACCAAAGCCCATGTAACGGGGATCTACCAATGACTCCCAACCAATTAAGTCTCAGGGCAACAAGTCATAAGGATCTTTCGGCTAGCTAACTCTTCGGAGTTTCTGGGACTTGAATGATTTCGAAACTCCAGCACCTATAACTTGCTAAACTCCACCCATCCACCCATGTAGCGAGCACTAAGTCGGTGGCTCCCAACCAGTTGGCTTAGGGCACCAAGCTTTAAAGGCTTTCGCCATATACCCCTCGGACCTTGCTCGGGTTTCAAGGCAAAGCGTTGCAATTTTTCTTCTTTTCTTTTTATTTTCTTTTTCTTTTATTTTTCTTTTCTTTTGGAAGACACATTGGCCTTCTACTCATGGGGGTCCTTAACCTGTACAAGTAGTATGAAACTGAGATACGTTTTACAATGTTTAGGAGGTAGGCGGTTTTCGACCTATTGTTGGCTTGAGTGTGCCTTGTGTGTGTGGTTAACCCCAAAGGTGGAAGAAAAGGGTCGAGAAAACAACAAGTTCAAGCGCTCATCATTTAAACTAGGCACGAAACCAATCTAACATCAATAGAATTGGACAATGTTTCAATTTTTCAAACTACAGGCTAGGCAAAACACAAAAAAAGGATGCAATTTTTGAAAAAGTAAGTTGTATAGTATAACAACTTCACAAAAAGGAAAACCAGAAAGCCACT
This sequence comes from Tetrastigma voinierianum, assembly GCA_016808115.1. Lineage (NCBI taxonomy): Eukaryota > Viridiplantae > Streptophyta > Magnoliopsida > Vitales > Vitaceae > Tetrastigma > Tetrastigma voinierianum. The sequence goes on along the minus strand of JAEQBH010000269.1, from coordinate 28,319 downwards.
GAACATCACAAAATGGGCTTGCTCAACATAACAACAAAACATAAAGAAATGTCACTTCCTTCGCTAACTCTTCCCCCAACCAAATGTCTCATTGTCCACAATGGGGCTTGGATTGGAAAGTTAAAGAAGGAAGTGCTACCTCCTTGATGAGATGTGCTCGCTATTGTGTAGGAGACTTCGCAAGCTTTCCATCGACACCGTATTCACTCCGTTTGGGCTTCAAATAAAAAAGTTAGGAGAAGAAAAGCGAGGAAAAAAGTGACCAGTTGGATCATTTTGAAACTTACACCTTCATCATAATTTCAAAAGTGTTCTTTCTTGCTATATTTGGATTCTACACTCTCTAAACTTTCCAACGATGCCAAAAAACGCCTAAAACGGAGTTCGAATGAGATAGTTATAATGAAAACAAAATGGGTTGTGAAATTAGAGGATGGTTGCGAAAATTCGCAGGTTGCGAAATTTCGCATTGCGATTTTTTATTTATTTTTAATAATAAGAAATTTTTTATTTTATTTTATTTATATATATATATATATATATATGAGGAGACAATTTTTTTAAATAAATAAATAAATATATATATATATATATATACCATATATATATATTTATAACAAAAAGACAAAAGGTGAATAGTACAAACGATGACACAAAATGTGAATAGTGCGTGCGAGAGATTTAGCATCCTGCTTGCGAAATTTTAGGTCGACTTCATAGCTGTGAATTTTTGGTGTTTGCCAAAAACAAACGAGAAAGAGTTAGGAAAATTACGAGAGGAATTGAAAAATAATTTGGAAACAAAAGATTAACTAAAAATTAGAGAAAATTTAAGAAGAAAAGTTAAAAATCAAAATAAAAATAAAATAGAATAAAAAATAAAGTAAATAAAATAAGAAAAATGAAATATGAAATGGGGCGTGCTCCCCAGGCAGTTTTAAACCTTTGGAGAATTTGTTGGGGCCCCAGTGGGGGCTTGTACTAGAAATGTCGAGGTTCGAGTGCTCCATGTCTAAGCGGCTGAACCACCCATATGCCATGCGGTGTGGGGCGACTCTAGTACTTTTGATGTAGTGGCAAAGGCTCGAACATTGGCCACTAATTTCTTAATGTTTTGCACGAGCAGTTATGGACTGGCATTAGCTTTGGAAGCAGGAGTTTTGGGTGTGGATTGTGCTGCAGGTGAAGGCAAGGTATACACTTGGTCAGTAAAGGGTGCTGTTGGCAATGGGCTATTGATGGCTTTGGCAGTGGGCTTCTGGGGCTCTTCCATTTCTTCCTTTCCATTACCCTCCTCGTCGGCGTGGGGAGGTTTAACAACTTCTTCTCCCATGCCTGGCAATGAAACCGATTAATACGAGGATTCAAAATTTTCTATCACCTTCTTGTAGGCTGGCGTTGAGGGTGCTCTCTACCATGAATTTGTCACTCGGGCATCGCCCTTCTTGATGAATGTGTTGATTGGTGAGTCTTGAAATGGAGTTCTGTAGAATGTCAAATTTATTATCAATGTCACTTTGAAATCCATCAATTCTCTTGTCTAGAGAGCTCTCCACTGTGTCAATTTTTTTCTCCATTATGTCAAATTTTTTATTGGCCTGGACATTCACTACTTTTCGCTCCTCTATAAAAGTATCCACCAATTTGCTCAAGTTCAGTATTGCTTCCTCAACTAAAGAGGATAACTATGGTGGTTGTGGTGGCTGAGGAGTTGAAGCATAATATGGAGGAGCAGGAGGTGTATACTGTGGAGGTCTTGATTCCCATGAGGAATTTGTGTTGTTCCCCCAACTAGGGTTGTAAGCATTTTCATATGGTGCACTTCTTGGGGGAACCATGTAGGAGGGTGCACTCATCCATGGAGGGTTTCTATAGTCCCTCATGGACCTAGATAGGTTTAGTTTCTCTCAGTGGTTTGTTGATTATGCCATGGCAAAGTGTACGTAATCCCTCATGGACATATATGCACCATGGTTTCTCCATAGGGGTGATGGTATCTTGCTCTCCCTACAGGTGTTCCATTTGATCACAATTCAAGTTCGTTACATGTTATGTGGCAGGAAAATTGGCTTTGATCAGCACGCGAATCCCTTGCCTTTAAGACGTGTTCTCCTGTAGCAAATAGGGCAGACACCAAACAAAGGGAAAAAAAGGAAAACAATTCTACAAAAAAAAAAGGTAATGTTAACAAAAAAATTAACGAGAAAATTGGAAAAGCGCCGGAAGCAGTAAACAAGAAAAATAAAATTCACTTTAGTGCTCCTTCTTCAGTCAAATGCCCTTAGGCACCATCCGACAGCAGCGTGGCCATTTGTTTAAATTGCCCACAATTAGGGTGATCCGAGAATCCAACAAAATTTATATCAATCCTGCTGCCCAGTATCAAAGCTCTTTAGCAGTATAATGAAATAGGTCGAACAAAGGGATAGGTTTTCTTGTCTGAAATGATTTACAATGAAGGCGAAAATGGTGAATTCGATTTGGATTTTTGGAATTTTGTAAAAAGCAGGGATGTAATGGTTGGAAAACTACAAATTTAAAATGGAATAAAATGTAAAAGAAGTCTCCTTGAAGTGTCAGGCTATTGGATTTGGTTTCTAAAGTTCACTGAAGGGTTCTCAGGTCTATTTCCTCGTGTTGTGGAGGATGACCTATAGTTATTTCCCGAACCGGATCTTCATTTAGCTTTAAAAACTAAACCCTATGATTTTCCCTTTTGAAAAATAGAATTTATTGAGCATTATTATACACAAACGGTGTGCCTCACGATCACACCTCCACGATCCTAAATAGAAAGCAACTAATGATCTGAATGGATCTATGATAAACATCCAGCCCAGACACTAAAATTGTGAATCTTGTCCAGTAAGGCATAAAGAAGTTGTAACCTAGAGTGAGAAATAGAACATAAATGTAATAAACTTTGCGTTAAAAGAAACGAATAGTTTTAGCGGATCACTGCACCCCAACGACCTTATGCTTTAAGGAGGAAGGGGTTTAATAGCTCATCCTCAAGTTGTCATCGTCCCGGAGGTGTTTGTTTTATGAAAGTTCCCGAAAATGAGAGAAAAAAGAGCCGGCGGAGAAGAAAAAGCGAGGAGCTAAAAGCTTCTCCCATTTATTAAAGTGATTAGTTGTCTGGAGCTTGAGCGGGACATATTATTCTCGAACAAGGAAAGTCTAAAAAAAAAAAAACCAAATAAGCTATTTGAGACAGATTTGGAAGAAACAAAAAATTTGCTCTAACATCAGTCAGCGAGTGACGGTGTGTGTGAGAGGGCATAAGCAGGTGGCAGCGGGAAGCAAGAATTTATCCAGCCTAGAAAGTGCGGGTTGCGGGATTTATAGCGTGTAATTATGGCTTTGCGAGGAATTTCTAAATCTCGTGGCATAACGAGGAATTTTCACGGGTAACAAAAATTTATAATCCTTAAGAAAATTTTCTGTCTCCGTTTTCTTAAGTTTTCTTTCTCTTTCCTTGGTATCTTAATATCTAATCTTGATTTTTGACTTGAATTCTAGACAGCGGATAAACTCAACAATTTTGTATAAATGGCTTGAAAAAACTACTGGAAATTAGCCACAAAAATCACGATCGGTAGAATAACGAGGGACCTTAATGTGCAAGGACCAGGTTAAATACTGTGATTAGTACATAAAATTCTCAAAACCTTAATGTGAGGTTAAAGCCAGCACTTTGACACCCTAATCAGAGCATCTCTATTGCTCTTTGAGCACATTTCATTTTCCATTTTCGTTTAACACTATGGAACTCAATTGGACTTAGAATCCATTTCAAGCTACAGATTCTACATGGCGCGAGTTGTAGAAGCCCAGTCACACCATGTGCACACACACTCCATAATCGTTGTTACGCTTTGATACAATGCAATTTGTGCTATTGCACTAAAACCCATGACCAATGTGAAGACCTCTGTGGGCAGTCTACCATACACTATGTGTGCTACTTGAACACTAGTGTCTAATGCACACAAATTCCATATATTAGGTTCTTCGGCATACATGCTGATCATTCTCAATATTATACATTAGTGATTTGTTTCACATGGCGTACTTTCTCTTCTTTTCCTATCTGAGGCTTTAGTTTCATTCATGTCAACACATCGTTCTAGCGTGTATTAACATAATTCAACCATTACTTAGGCAAACAATGCTATAATTCTATTCTGAGAATTTGCAGTTGTAATTAATCGATCATATAGCCAATCACGTATAATTGTTCCATCTTTGCACATATACACCATTTCACATATTAAGTATGTCCATTGAATTACCACTTCCAATAACACACATTAGCCATTCCAGGCCTCTAGTCAGACACTTGCTTGGCCTAAGTAACTCCCATGCTTAATCATAAAGTCCAGATTTTTACTTGTCTCACACAAAAATCCCAGCACGCAATTCCTTGCTCAGGGCAGTAATGGAGTCCAACATTTCGGTTCTGAGGCAGTTCAAAACTTTGAAGTTTGAGGAAACCATAACGGCGTATTCTCAGTTGTAAAAGTGATCCCCGGACCAATGTTTGCCTAAATTTGGCTGAGGCGCTTTATCTTATTAAATTACCAGACACAATCTTTGTGATCTAGAAACATACTAATCAGGAGTTCGGACAAGAAGTTGTTGCCGTCAGTTAGTGCGGCCGGTCAAGGCGAGAAATTTGTGACACACCGTTGATTCTATGGGAGTTTTCTTTGTTTGAGAAATACAATGTTACATTTTGGACATTTAAAACCCTAAACCGATCTTTGACCATCACACAATCATAAACAAACCACAGCTTATCACAATTCTTTTGACAGGCGAAGCCATGAGGCCTTACGACCTAAGGCGTAAACCCTTCAGTAGGGAGGAAACCTATCTTGCCGTAGTGCAGATTCAGTTCTTTCTGCGTCTGATTACACTCTTTAACCTCTCTTACCTTTTCTCTTTCTTTTCCTGTATTCCTCCTTTCTTCTTACTCTTTTTCTTCTTTCTTTTTATCCTTTCCTTTCCTCGCTCTCTTTACCCTCCTTTCCTCCACTCACTTTTCCTTCCCCCTCCTTCTCCTTGCGCCATGGACTAAAACGCCCCCTTGCTTGTAAGTACAACCCCCTAAGTGAGAGCCTTATATAGGCTTCAAAGGAGCATGCATGTTGACACATGGCATGGCTTGTGTCACACACATGGCTTGCCAAGTGTCACACTGGCATGCCTTTGCCATGCATTGTGACACATGGCTTGCCATGTACCACTCACATGGATTTTCATGTGTCACCCACATGGTTTTTCATGTGTCATCCACATGACTCGCCATGTATGCCCAGGCTCCACCAGATTGCCTCGAAATAAGTGAAATTAGACTATCTCGAGATTCACTTGAATTATTGGGTAGCTAGATTTTGTGAGACAGATTCAAGGTGTCTGTTTCGCCATCAGGATCTAGAAAATCCAAACTTTTATCCGGACTATTCCTATAAACTACAGTTTTGCCCCCTTTTTATCCGAAAAGTTCAAATTTAAAATTTTCACGGGTTTTACAGTGCATGTTTACAAGAATTTTTTGGGGAGGATGAGAACCAAAATGTAAGCCAAAAAATCGAGTTTTGATCTAAAACTATCATACATTGGCCATTATATGGCACAACAGTTATGAGATTAGCGTGAACCAAAATCGATTTCAACAAAGAAAATGACCCAGCAGTTGTGTTCATCTTGTCCTTAGTAGCAATATTGTCCTTCAACGGAATGAATGCAAGAAACGTCCTCATAAACACGTATTGGAGTAGGGAAAGGCATGTTCGGTGTAGCACAGTGACCAGTGGTTTTTCTTGTGGAATCATATACTCAAAATGTAATTATCACGACCAAGAGGAAAAATAATACCTTACCAAATAAACCCACATTACAATAAAGAGAAAAACATAGAGCAAGGGTATGGTACATGTTTCAGAATCTAGTATAGAATAAAAATAAAAAAATTATAAAAAAATTCAGGACAAACAAATACTCACATAGGCATAATAACTTTGGTATTTCCAAACTCTACTTAAGCATATCTTGATAAAGCACTCACAACATCGGTCTTCAGATCACAGCAATTACAGATCACAGTAAAGAAAATTCACATAAGTATAGAAATTATTCAAAAAGTATTCTCCGAATGTTCTATCAGTACTAACAATTAGTAGATGCTTGCCCAAATCCATTTGCATAATCAAGGACAACTGCAGATGTGACACCCCAAAACTCAGGGGCCCTGTTGACCTGTCAAGCTGCGGAAGCCTATGTGTCTCATATCATGAGACCCATACTTGAGTAAAATGACCCAATAGGGCCCATCTTCCATACTCGTCCATACGGTTACAAGACCATACATTTCTATAGATCCAGGGATTTATTGCATCCTCTTATTACAAAACATGTTAAAACTAGTTCGTTCTAATACATACACAAAACAGAATCAAGGCCACGGTCGGCCGGCTTCATATCTAGGCCTCTAAGGGCGTCGGCTGCTTGTACTTTCCTGTACCTTCGGGTCCCACAGCCCAGGGTGAGCTAACGCGCGTGGGAATAAATCCTATAAGGGGGCTATTTCACTCTAGTAGGTCATTTCACAATCAAAACTAGCAAACCAATCCATGCATACATGTTGTCTATCATGGAAAAATCTACATGCATGTATGAGATGACACTCTACATGCCCCCCCAGTACCCGGGTCAACCTCAGGCCCACCACCCGATGCAAGTGCGAATGGGAAATCATCTTAAGTCGATCCGGCTCCATCCTTATATTAGTCTATGTGATATTTATTTAATTGTTTCTTGTCTTTTTGGGCAACATAACTTTTCGGGGTCTCACCGCACGTCTCTTACACCCTTCGACATTTTTTGGGCTTTCACCGGTGGATACGTTGTCTAACCAGGTTATCAGGCTTTTCACCTGAGGGGGGTATCTATCCTAACACTCGTGACACATTTCATTTCATTTTCATTTAACTTCTTGTGGAACTAGTTGGAATTCATCCCATTCATAAGCCCACCGATTCAACACCAAGCGCGAGTGCCAAATCGATACCATAGCCCGCACCTCTCATGTAATGTGGTGTTACCGCACACCAATGTTACAAGATTTAATACCCCTTGCCCTCGAGCCCATGACCAATGTATGAAGACTTCTACATGGGCCAATTCTGCAGTACACTATGTGTGTGCTATGAACACTCATGTGTAATGCACCTAATATTTATATTTAGAAAGCATACATGTAGTCATGTTAATATTCACATTCAAATTAGGACATCATAAGCATACTGCTATCTTTTCTATTAATCGGTTCATTCATTTCAACACATCATTCAAGCATGTATTAACATAAGTTCAACATTACTTGAGCCAAATAATGCCATAATTCATATTCCGTGAGGCGTATGAAATGCGCGATCCATACAGCCTAATGCATATAATTATTTCTATCTTTATCACATACATATCACATAATTTCACACTTATTTAGCATATTTATTGATTTATAGCAATACTTACACATTAGCCATTCCGGCCATAAATCCGGCCATGTAGCATCGAGAAATAATATGACTTAGTTCGGAAGATCTAGTTTTTTTTTTGTAAATACCACCTGAAAACATCCAGCAGGCGATTCCACATTCGAGGCCACATGCGGTCCGAAGCATTTAGGTTACAAGCAGGTTCCAAAAAGCGAGTTCGGAGCAGGCGGACCATTCCTCAACTATCCGTTACCCGGCCCAATTTTTAGCCAACATTTTGGTTGACAACTTGATCTTATTAAATTTTAGACTCAATGATCTTTCTGTAGAGTCCAAGCCTTGGCCTTGAATCGGAGTTCGGACCGAGGAAAGTTATATGGCGAATCCAAGAAGATTGACTTCTGGCCAGATTCACAATGGTGTGCGGAAATTTAGGTACAAGTGATTAGGACAAGGGTGGGGTGGAATGTTTTCCGAGAAAAAAGGGCTTAAATAACTAAGGTAGGGGAAAATGTAAATGTTTATGAAAATATATATCTATTAATGTTTACGATGTATATGTTTTCATATCTATATTATAAATGTTCAAATGAAAAAAAAATGAAATGTAGTTTTCTTGACTAAATTATGCTAGAAAGTATTTAATGATTATAGTTTCCATAGTTTATAAAGCCCTAATTTATGGTTTCCATATTAAATGAAATGTTTATTAACATATATATATATGTTTATATGGTTATATGAAAATGTTTGAATCCATAGTTTACCCTATATTTACAAAAGATAAAGTTTAAAAGAAATTCAGATAAAGTACTTCTACGAGTGCATGTCACATAGAAAGGGATAGGATTTTGTTTATAGAGAGGAAGGGAAGAGTGATGCATATTGTATTGCCGCGTGAAAGTATGAAAGGAGTTGCTAACTCCGCCATAAATGTGATTTATTCCATAGTGCAATGGTATTTGAAAGAACGCGCTACGATTTATCGGAGGTTCCTTTTTTGGGCCATGTGATCGTAAAAGTATTACCGGGTTCTTTCATTAATGTGGGCGGATCAGTTCGCGATGATGGATACATGAATAATAGTGGTTCATGGATCAGTTCAAGTGATGTTTATTGAGATGTTTCATGTTTAATCTGGATCTTGTTGTGTTGACCTCATCGGAAGAAATAGTCAGGTGCATGTGGATTGTTATCCCATTGCACGTTGACTGTCAAATATTCTTTCTTATGAATTGTACTCTCAGCTCCTTTGGCTCACCCCTATTTCCAAATGTTTTATAAAAAATTTTTTAGTCGCGAAATTTGAAGAAGCCCAGTTCAAGCATCCTCAGATTGGTGAAAGCCTTCCTCCTCATGACAAACTACTTTTAGAAAATGTAAGACCTTTTGTATATAACTACTCGTGCACAGCTATTTTTGTAATGTGTATATGTTTAAAGAAATGAACTACGATAGCTCTGGTCCTCTATGTGATAGAGGTATGTAGGCGGTTGGGAGTATTCCCCGACTCAAGCCCAACAGTTATAAAAATATTGTTTATATTTCAATGGTGTTCAGAAAATGATTTTAAATTTCGATTTGAAATTGCTTGTGGTGGACTTGATGTCCCGTAGTTGGATGTGGAGTAAATGAATCTTTTTGGTAGTATAGAATGTGTTATTATAGGTGTTGTAAATTCGAAGATGTCCAAAAAATAGAGGAAACTCTACCCGATTTTCTATAAAGGTTTAAAATAAAAGAAAAAAAATTTCCCCACCATGCTTCATAAGATTTTAATGGAAAGCATAACTGTATAAATGGGTTCGATTCGCGGATTCACTTTTAAAAAGGGTTTAAAAGAAACGTTTTTTTTTATTTGTAGTAGTGCATGGAGGGTCCCCCGGGATAGAAAAAGGAAACTCGGGTTGGGTCCTCCTCTATTTTTCGGACATCTCCTAATTTACAACACCTATAATAAAACATTTTACACTACCAAAAATATTCATTGCTCCACATCAACACTTGAACATCAAGTCCCACTATAATTTCAAATCAAAATTTAAAATCCTTTTCTAAACACCATAGAAATATAAACAATATTTTAAAACATATATACATTACAAAATAAAGTTGCACAAGTAGTTATTTGAAACAAGGTCTATACATTTTATAAAAGTGGTGGTCGTGTGAGGTGAAAGTGTCACCCATGCTGAAGGATGCTCATTTGCTCGTGATCTGCTTTATAAAAATATTTTACAAATTATTTGGAAAGCGGGTGTGGTGAGAGCTTAGTGAAATACGATTTATAGAAAATAATGTTTCTAGATACGAGTTTCAGAAATACAATGTAAAACAATTATATAAACATCTCATTAAATAAACATTTACTATACTTTCTTTCCATACGACTCAAATACGATATTAAAAAACAATTGTATAAATATCATTACAATAAATATTTACTTTTACTTTTCTTTATATAGTTCAAATACAATGTGTAAAATGATTGTATAAACATATCCTTTCAATAAACATTTACTTTACTTTCATTTCCTTTTGAATCGAGTCATATCCAATGGGGACGCTCTGAACAACCACCGTTGGCCCGTGAACCTCAGGAAGCGATCTTCACGATCACCGGCTCTTAAGCCTCCAGATAAATCTATCTTCTTTTAAATACCGTACACTATGGAATAAATCACATGTTCAACCAGTAACCTTTTCGTACTTTTCACGTGCATGGCGATATCACATCACTCGCCTTCCCTCTATAAAATGGTCCTTTCCATGTACCATGCCAGCGTCTTTGCCTAATGACGACCTAAGGCAGGGGATCTCGTTGGAAGGCACCGTCAACATGTGAAAACATGTGTGTCTCATATCATGAGACCCGGCCCATAAAATAAAATGACGAGCAGGGCTATTATCATTACTCATCCATACAGTTACAAAACCATACATTTCTATGGATCCAAGAGTTATTACATCACTCTTAATACAAAACATTTATTAAAACTAGTTCATTCTAATGTATACATAAAACATGAATCAAGGCCACAGTCCGGCCCGCATCATAATCTCAGCCTCTAAGGAGCGCCATCTACCTGCACCTGTCCTATACCTGAAAGGGGGGTCCCACGATGGGGTGAGCTAACGCCTAGTAGAGATAAATCCTATAAGGGCTACTCCCCACCTAGGTGCACATGCAAATGATCATTTCACAGTCACACAAACAACCAATCCGTGAAGACATGTTGTCTTATCATTGAAAGAAAAGTACATGCATGTATAAGACGACACTCTACATGCCGTGCTCACGGGTCAACCTCGACCCACACTAATTCAAGTGCCCGATAAGAAATCAATCACCCAAAGTCGATCAGACTCCCATCTCACGACCATGGATTTATGTGGTATTTATTTGGTGTTTCGTGTCTTTTTGGGCAACATAACTTTTTGGGGTCTCTTACACCCTCCGAAATTTTTCGGAGAAGAGCTTTCACCAATTAATCTATTTGTATAACTAGGTTTCGGGCTTTTTCACTTGAGGGGAGGGGTGTCTATCCTGCTAGCATGCGGAGCACTATTCTTTTTCCATTTTGATTGACACTATGGAACTCGGTTGGACTTCGTCCATTCCCAAGCCCTACGATTCTAAATTAAATGCGGTGTCAAGCTAGTACCATGTACACACACCCGTATAATCACGATTATTCTTGCACCGCCCCAATGCAATGCAATTTGTGCCACTGCACTCAAACCCATGACCAATGTATGAAGACCTCTACATGGACATCCTACACCGTACACTATGTGTGTGCTATGAACCCTCATGTCTAATGCACATAATATTTCATATATTAAGTTCAACATCAACATACATGCAATCATGTCAATATTCCATACATTCAAATCAATACATCAAATAAGCATGCCCTACATCTGTTCTATCATCCAGTTCATTCATGTCAACACATCATTCAAGCATGTATTAACATAATTCCAACCATTGCTTAGGCAAGTAATGCTATAATTCATATTCCTAGGCTGAGACATTGTGTGTCAGTCATACAACCCAATGCATATACTTTTTTCCATCTTTATCACCCATATATTAGATAATTTAACATATCCAGCATGTCATTCAATTTATGGCAATAACACGCATTAGCCATTCCCAGCCATAAATCCGGCCATGCTTGGCCTCGGAAATAATCTGGACTTAGTCTAGAAAGTCCATTTTTTGTAAATACCACACAAAACATCCAACACACAATTCTCTGCTCAGGCCATATGTAGTCCCAAGCATTTCGGATACAAGCGGTTTAAGAAAACAATAGTTAGAAAACAAAAAAAAAGACCATTCCTCATTGTCAGTGACCTGGCCCAATGTTCAGCTACTTTTTGGATGAGCATTTTATCCTATTAAATTCTATACTCAACGAGCTTTCAGTAATGCCCAAGAACGAGCAAATCAGTGTTCAGACGAGAAATTTATGGCCGTCCAAAGTTGATGCGTCCGGTTCACAAGGGTGTGTGGAAATTTGGGCACACCCCTATTTGCCATTATGCTCGGGATTTTGCCTTCCCGGAACACATTATTCGATCTCGGACAGTCCTGAAACCTCATAAAACCGGTCTTTGACCCTCACACAACGACAACCAAGCAAACACATTTTAAATTCGCCCTGAAATGGGGTGAAACCGTTAGGCCATTACGTGGCCCCTAGGCGTTAAATAACCATAGTAGGAGGAAACCTACCTCTTGTAGCGCAGTTCCGGGTTCTTTGTCGTGCAGGTCTGCTCACTACGCGACACTCCTTCCTTTTCCTCTTTCCTTTCCCTCTCTTCCTTTTCATTCTTTCCTCATTTTTTCCTTCTATTTTCTTCTTTCTTTTTTTCTTCTTTCCTCCCTTTATCTTTTCCTTTCCTTCATTTTTCTTTTCCTTTCCTCCCTCCCTTCCTTCTCTTCTTGTTGCCCTACGAACTGAATTGGAGCTCCCATTTTATATCCTTCAAAGATGCCATGCATGTTGACACATGGCAACGAAATTCAACAATGCAATCCAACAAAATTCGACTTGGTAGCTAGATTTCGTAAGACGATTCCAACGGTGCAATCCGTTTCATCATCCGATAACTAGAAAAATCCCAACTTTTTATGGACTATTCTGGTAAATTACCATTTTGCCCCTTTTTTTTTTTGAAAAATTTAAATTTAAAATTTTCACAGGTTTTATACTCTCCCCCCTTAAAATAATTTCATCCCGAAATTTTCGCATACATACACTTTCAAACACATGCATATGCAATAGTCATTTAAAACATTAATGACTGGAAAACTGATGAGTGCCTAAAACACTCATAGTATACCCGCGTCCTCTTTATGTTTTTAGTTGATTTTACATTTAAATAAGCACATTATAACCCAAGATCTGATTTATGGAGTTTTAGTGAATTGCAGGTTAGGATCGTGGTTTTTAGGCGATTTGGAGCTAAACATAAGAAGCAAGAATACTGGCTACCACGTCGCGACGCCTGGTCAGCAGAGGAAAGTCAACAAAGTTATTTATGACATGTTAGTATCTGCTCTCTATATGTGATTTATATACATGTGATGTATGACAAACATTAGCATGATTCGTTAGGTATCCGAGATCGAGCGATGAGGACGCCAAGGGATCCGAATAGAGCGACCCTCAGTCAATTCGTAAATAGAGATATCTGGATTCCGAGGGTGGTGATTAAGGTTAGAACATTTAAGAATTTCGGAGCATTGGGTTGGGGTAGAGATACACTCAACCCTGCTAGCGAGATAGGCGGACACACCTCGAGAGAGGGTATCTCGTAGGTACGATCACCTCGCCATCAATAAGTCGCGAATAGACAGAATAGTAATTTCTCTAGGTAGTAATCCAGCAAATGTGGCAGGGGGAGACAGAGCCTTAGTCTCCACAACATAGTGATTTACTAAGATAATTTAGTTTAGTTTAATCTCACATCGTAGTTAACTAGTCATTCAAAGATTAAGTCCAGATAATATTACAAGGCCAATTTCAGTAGTCAACGCACTTCTCCCTGTGGATCGATATCTGTACCCTAGGTATACTATATTACTTAAGGCGACGCGTGCACTTGCGCACATAGGCGGAAACATTTTACACATCACGCTTTCGGCTTACCAAGTTTTTGGCGCCATTTTCGGGGAGTTGTTTTAGAGTTTGACACCCCCGCCCCACGGCGGCGGGTGTGCGGCCCTCCACGGGAAATCCCAGTAGTTACCTCTACGACTATAAATCCACAATGAAGCGAAGCCGTATTGCTTGCTTAAAACCTCGTATAAATTTTTTTTTTCTTTTATTTTTCAACTTAGGATTTGGTAAAATCTTAGGCGAGGAAAACTTAGCGACATAGCCATTTGCCACGTAAGCATGGTGCAAATCCACAACATACATCCAATTTACACTATATCCAAATATCCAAACATGGCAACCATCATACCAACACATTCTCACAACAAACTATGTACATACATATGTCCCATTATACAATTTCAAAGTATGTTCTTACAAAATATAATTAATACACAACACTTATACTGATGTCAGGACAAATCCTATTGTGCTCCAGCGTCTTGCGTACCTGTACCTGGAAAATAGTTTTTAAAATGGAAAATAATGAGCTAAACGAGCTCAGTGAGTGTATGCTTTTATAAAATGTTTTGCTTTTCCAGAAAACATCTCAAAAATGTAAAACTCTCTTTTACAAATATTTTCCAGAAGCTTTACTTTGCTTTGCTTGCTTTAAAAGTTTCTAAAACTTTTCTTTGATTGCTTGCTTTTATTCTTGCTTGCTTTTAAAAGTTTAATAAAACTCTTATTGCTTTCTTGCTTAGAAGTTTATAAACTTCTCAAAATTCCCCTTGCTTGCTTGCTTTATCTGGCTTGAAAAGTTTCTTAAAACCTTTCACAAACCTTTTGTTTTAAAAGTTTCTCAAAACTTTTTCATAAAAATAAGGGCTTGAGCTCGACCACATGTGAAAATAAAGCCAAGGGGAGCTTGGCTCAGCCGTCGTTTGAAATCTAGCGGAACTTTGCGTCAACGTTTGCTTTAAAACTCTCCGGAAGCCTTGGCGACTGGGAACCAATGGTTGATTTTTCAAATCTATATATCATGTTTGCTTAAAACATCAACCAGCGTTTATTTTTCTTCCTTTACTTTAGTGAACACGGGAACACGTGCTCAGCGGAATGCCTGGTGGAAGGACTTTAATCCGCATCACCTTTAAGTGAATATGGTGGAATTGACCTCGTGTCGCCATCACCATACTTAGTTAGAGCTCATAACTTTGATGTACTCACATCGTGCCACGGTCTCCTTTAAATGCATGATTCATACAAGTTGTGACTAGAGCAAAACTAAAATGCATGTATGAGAACCTAACTTCACCGTGCACGTACGGAATACCTCTGACCGGTTTGTTTGCTTAGAACTAGGGAAGGCCTTGTTTTCACAATTTTTCATTGCTTGCTTGCTTGCTTGCTTTTTGAAAAATGGTTTTACAATTTAAAACCATTTGCTTGCTTGCTTGCTTGTTTGGAAAATGGTTTAATACTTCAAAACCATTTGCTTATTTACTTGCTTGCTTGAAAAATGGTTTAATTATTCAAAACCACTTGCTCATTTGCTTAATTATGGTTTTACAATTTAAAACCAATGCTTGCTTTTCAAAGATGGTTTAAATCAAAACCATTTGCTTACTTTTCAATTATAGGTATGATTGGATGCATCCGAACCATTACTTGCTTTCTAAAATCATTGCTTGCTTCTTAAGATGGTTTACAATCAAAACCATTAAATACCAGTGCAAAACAGTTTATAATAATAATAATAATACACTAGTATTTGAAAAATCAGTTTAGAACACTCACCTCTTTGCTTTCTTAACTTGAGCACAGTTCCACACTTATCCCGCCTTTGCTTTTTAACCTACACTGATCAGATACCTTTGCGACAAATTTACTCGCCTCTGCACCAGCAGCATACTCCTAGACTTAGTCACTATCTCTTTGTAATCTTTTTAAAGCTAAGGTGCTACAAGGTTTCTATTCAACTGGAATCACGATTCAGACACGAAACTCAGGATACGTCGAAACAACGGACTACTCTATGACCAAAGCTGGGTCGGTGCACCTTGCACATGGCTACTTTGAGTGAATTTTTTGGCCACTTAGGATCAGAATTTTGCGATGCCTATTCTTTAGGTTTGGTTCTCCTTGAAGTCTATTTTATGTATCCACTTGAATTACTCAAATCGGATAAGAAATGAGAATGTTATGGCCAAAATCGAAGAAACTTGTCTGGCCCGAAGCGAGCGGGGTGTCAGGTACACCCTTAAAGTGTCTCGGTACACTTTTCATACAGTGGGGTGTCTTTGGTACACTCTTTGTTCATGTGCAGTACCTTGAAATTGCCCAGATTTTGTTATTTTTCCCACTTTTGATGCCAATTCACTCCATACAACTTCTATAATTCATAACACTTCAAGAAACATCATGGAAATCATCCAAAAACAACTCCACAACATTTGAATTGGTGCTTTGGAACCTCAGCTTGCCAAAACGCCGATTAAATCCAGAAACACTGCCTAAGGTCCGCCGCAGATTCTTTATCAAACCACATAATTTGATGATTCCATGTCTATTTTCTCCCAATTGGGGTTTTACTCTAATAACCCCAACAATTCAAAGGTTTGAGTGATCTTTCACACAACCTGGAGCAGAAAGGAGAGCAATCTCCATGGAATTCACACACTAAAGCCCTAGACATCAAAAGACATTTGATTCAAAGACAAACATACCTTGATCTTTGGGTCTTCTTCTCCTTCTCCTTCTTCTTCCTTCCCTTCCTCCTCTTGGCTCTCTCCTCTCCTCTACGGGTTGGCTAAGGCAAACTTTTGAGACCAAATGAATTTTTGCTTTTATTTTCCTATTATTATATTTTAACATTTCCTTTAATTGTAAATAGCCCTCAACACTTTAATTTTGCAATACCAACTTTTGAAATCCCTACTATGGCCTTCTCTACACTTAATGATTTTGCTTTTCAAAATCTTTTCTTCTAAATAACAATTGTACCCTTGGTTTGCAGCCACCACAAATTCCGGGTTTCATAAACTTTCATTTCCTACTTTAGTCTCCAAAATACTACAATGTGACACTTGGTACTCTTATACACCCCTACAGTATCATGTACTGTAGACTCTCTCGGGACGGGGTGTTACAGAGTTGATATTGAAAAATTGCAATTATATATTACTCTGGAATTCTTATTTTTATTTTTCTTTTACAAGTGCTTGTAATTTGGTTATTGCGTTTGGTGTGTCATTTCAGATTATGGTTATTGTGAATGTATGTGAAGCTGGGATCAAGTTGAACTACGTTCGTTTGATTTTGAACCAGAAAGAACTTTACACCGTTTACGCAGAGAACAAAGAGAAGCATAACACAAAAATCTAGTGATCATTAGTTGAGTGCCATAGTAGTTTTTAATTGTAAAGTTTTCGAAGAATGATGACACTTTTTCAATTAAGGAAAGTGGGGGGGTGAAAGTACAAATCATGGAAACTTTAATTAGTTAAATGATAATATGTAGAATTTCTAGAATGGTTCGAGAAGCACAGAAAATTAGATCTCGGATGGCCAGACGGGACTACGCAGATTAAATTAAAGTGTTGAAATCCTAGTGAACCGAGAAAAAATTTCCTCGAATTCTAAGACAATTGAAATATTCTACAATTTTCTGGATGATAAATCACCAGTGATTTCAAGGATGAGATTTTTACGAAAATATCGAAAGTCAGGAAATGACTTGAGCTAAGTTCATTTAAAAGACAAGATTTTATGAGAGAAGGAAATAAACCCTACTCTATAACCTATAAGATTGCCTATGCATTATCGAATACTCATCATATTGAATATTTTGCTCAAAAAGATTATATAAATTTACCCCTCTTATTTCATGATATTGGAAGAGTCTATCCTCCAGAAACTTCCACTATAAGCTTCCAAGACGATATTTTGCTAGACAAAGGAGATAAACCAAAATATCTAGATTCTCGACCTTCTTGTTCTAGATTAACCCTAACAAATGATGTAATTCATCCTAGTAAAAGGATAACATTCAATACTTTTTCACAAAATAAGAAGATTACAAATTATAAGATTAAGGGAGAGTATTTTGATGGTCATAAATGGGAACAAACTAATATAATGATTGATGCAGGAGTGGCTTCTAGTTATATTTCTAAAAGCTTAACCTTTATGTTAGATTTAGAAGACTTGGAAGAACCTGTTACTTATATTAATTTTAACGGTGAAGAATTTTGTGGAACAAAATTCTGTACTATTTTCATAAGATTAAACAATCAAGAAATAAAGTTACCATTAATGGTTGAAGATGAAGGAAAAAATGATACAATCGGTATCATGCTAGGTATGACTTTTCTTGAACACTGTAAACCTTGGCAAATTACATCCGAACATTTATTACTTACGCTTAATCAACATCATATTACAATTTCAAAATGACTAGCCCATTCTCTATCTATATACTCATTGGAATAACCTATCTTGATTACAAAACTGAACCCTTTGCTGCCTATATTGATTCTGAATCCGGTCTATGTTTATCAAAAGCTGATTGTTTTCTTGCTAAATATCATACCGATTTACCTGCAATTCAAGGTAAAGATATCTCAAATCAGAATATCATAATTTCCAAAGGAATCAAACAACCTCGTATTCTTACTGATAAATATATCGTTAAATTACCTTTCCTATAATTTCATAATACCGGCTGTGATATTCTTCTTGGTAATAATTTTCTTCAACTATTCCAAATTATTGTCCAAAACAATACTTCTTACTATCTTCACTTTAAGACTCCCTGTAATCATTGGATCACTACTCCTCGCTTAAAACATGCATATGCTTGTAAACTTCCTATTCCCTTTGTACCTTGCAGTCAGTGTGGTGATTATCCTATCCCTCTCCCTGCACCACAAACTAATTTTTCCCATCCATTACTTAAACTTGAAACTCGATTACTTTACTCCCTTACTTTATGTGATCAGCTCAAAACTAAAATCACTCTATGTTGACAATCCTTTAAAGTTTTGGGATCGCTGCTAAGATTTATACAGCCTTGAATTAAAAAGATCGAATAAGATTATTAGAGTAAAACTAATGTGTCATAATGAATTAGATGTTAAAGAATTTCAAACTCAATTAAAAGAATTATATAAACTCCAACTAATTCGTCCATTCAAAAGCCCACATAGTAGCCTAGCATTTATGATTCACAATAGAAATGAGATTAATAGAAACCAAAGCACGAATGGTTGTTAACTATAAATAATTAAATGACAATACGATTTTTGATGGTTATTTCTTACCAAACAAAGAAACATTAATTCATAAAAAAAGAAATTGTAAATGGCACTCTACATTTGATTGTAAATCAGGATTCTATTAGATTAAAATGGCTGAAGATTCTAAAGCTTTAACTGCCTTTAGTACTCTTCAAGGGCATTACGAATGGAACGATATTGTTTTACTGGTGAAAAATGCCACAAATCTTTCGAAGAAAAATGGATACTATTTTTAGAGATTATGAATTTATCCATGTATATGTTGATGATATGTTAATTTCTTCATCAACTAAAGAACAACATTTAAAACATTTAAATACTTTTATAGATTTATGTCAAACTCATGGTATTGGTCTTTGGAAAAAGAAAGCTATTATAGGAGAACAAAAATTGACTTTTTAGGATTAGTAATAGATTCAGAAGGAATAGAGTTAGAGAATCATATTTTAGAAAGAATTAAAGATTTTCCAAAAAAATAACAGATCGAAAACAACTTCAAAGATTTTTAGGAATACTAAATTATGCTGAAGGATTTATTATAAACTTAGCTAATCTTAGAAAACCCTTGTGACAACTAACTAGTGAAAAACATAAATTTGAGTTCACTAGAGAACATGAAGATCAAATTAGATTTATAAAATCCTAAATGTATTAATCTACCAAAGTTAAAACTACCACTTAGTGATGATTTGATTATAAAGCGATTCTTCTAACAATACATGGCGGTAATCTTAGCGAATCAAAATGATTCTGAAGAATTATGTAGGTATACTTCAGGAACTTTTACACCCACTGAAGAAATATATCATATTAATGAGAAAGAATTCTTAGTTGTTATCAAAGGATTAAAGAAATTTTCATATTTTTTGTTACCAAAAAGATTTTTGCTAAGGACTGATAATACTCAGGTTAAGGCATTTATAAAAAATAATCTACCATCTAAACATGAAAACAAACGTCTTATTAGATGGAAAACGTATTGCTCTGAATATATATTTGATATTGAAATAATTCGTTCTCATAAAATTGTTGTTGTAGATTTCCTAACATGAGATGGCGGAAAAACCAAAGATTGATGAAGCAACAGAAAGTCTTTCAAAAATGTCAAAATTTTTTGACCAAATAATGATTATTTTTTATTGCCTAGATAGATTAGTCAAGTCTGAAAATGTTTTAGAAAAAGTGAAGTTAGATGTTAATAGCTTTGTGCGATTTTGAAAGGCGTTTAAAGATTTTACTAACCATGAGCCCCATTCTTCTGACTCTTACTTGCATGAAATTTGCATGAGCTCTCACATAATTGCATGAGCTCTCTGCGCGGCTGCATGAGCTTCGCAGGCTCTTCCGCATAGGCTGCATGGCGCGCTCTCATGAGCTGCATGAGCTCTCTGCGTGAGCTCTTCTACATGGTTGCATGAGCTCTTTTGCATGAGTTTGCATGAGCTCTCACGCATGAGCTCTTCCGCATGAGGCTGCATGGGCTCTCACACGCCAGGCTCTTACGCCCAGGATGCATGAGCTCTCACGTGGCGCATGAGATCTTACGCATGGCCCACGCAGGCTCTCTTGCATGGGCGCAGGGCGGCCTCCTTTGGCCCCAGGCTCTTCGGCCGGGCTCCGGCGGGAAGCGAGCTCGGTGTGCCAACCCCGGACGATCATAACTTTCCGTCGAAGTCCGTTTCAACGTTTAGTAAGAACCCTCACGAATCCCTTTGAGTTTAGAGATTCACTTAGATATGGATCATTATAATCTGAGCTCATATGGTGTTCGAAAAGACAAAAAGAAGTAGGTGCACATCGATTCTGCCGTCGATTCTTGCTCATATGAAGCGCCAACTTCGGATAACCATAACTTCCTCGTCCGAAGTCCGTTTCAGGTGTTCTTAGACTCTATGGAAAGCTCCTTGAGTCAAGAATCTGACCACATTCCTGTTGATGGCATTTAGTACTCAAATATAGTCGAGCCGACCTCTTCTTTGTGACGACCTTTAGCCGGCGACCTCGTCTAGGGAATGATCTCGAAGCAATGCGACGGATGACCACAACTTCCTCGTCCGAATTCCGTTTTGCGTGCTCTTGGACTCCATGGAAAGATCTATTAGTCTAGAATCTAACCATATGCCTGAAGATGGCATTTGGTGCTCACATAATTTCTTAAAAATTTATCATTGCACTAAGTGCACTAATTACTAGGAAAAAACAAAAGACTGGAAATTTGGGGTGTCACATATAGCATGTCACGGGACTATCCTTTTGTTGGTCGACACCTTACGAAGAAGGATCTCATTTCTAAAAGAAAAATTAAGCGAATGCTGTCACCAAACTTATTTAATTAAAAAAGAAAAATTGATTAGAAAAGAAAATGTTCTATGTTGTAAAGGAAATAATCTGATTATTGTCATAGGAGATTTGAAAAAACCTTATGCACCAAAAAGAAATAAATTCAATAAAAAAAATTCCATAATCGATTTGGATTTAGACGAAGAATATTTTTTGTCCGAAAAAGACCAGGGTATTTTAGGCGAAATTGGAATAACAATAGAAATTGGAATAATAGTAGAAGAACGATTTATAAAAGCATTAGAAACAAGCAAAGGTGTAGATATTTATGATTGCAGCTTAGTTTGGGCATTGTGCTAATGAATGTCCTAATAAATTCAATAAAAAGAAAATTGAGATAGACATAGATAATGAAAAAAGGATTGACCAGGAAGACTTAATTAAGGTTAATAAGATATAAGATATAAATGATCTTCATTCAGAAGAGTCCATATATGAAACCAACTCTGAATCAGAATCAAATTTATCTGAAGAAGATGAGTAATATTATTTGTAAGACCCTGAATTTACAATTTCCATGAATAGTAAATTTCGTTTTCGATGAGTTAGGTATTTGACTGGAAATAGTCAAATGAACAGTAATTTTTAAAAACAAGCCCCGAAAGTAAAAATATGTTCATAATAATGTATTGAGTCCAAAGAAGTTAAAATAGATTAAAACGAAATTATGTTAAGGGGTGAAAATGCAATTTTTCTGAAAAAGGGGAAAACGGTAATTTGCCATAGAAAAATCTGAACTTTTTCTAGATCTCGGATGACGAAACAGATTTCACCGTTGAATTCGTCTCGCGAAATCTAGTTACCTAGTCAAATTTCGTTAAATTTCGAGACAGTCGGATTTTCACGAAATTCGAGGCGACGGGCATCTAGTTGACCCCGAAAATGAGATTTTTAGAAAAATCCCAAAAATGTCAAATATTTAAAGAATTTCCATTTCAGATAGATGAAACTAAAATCAGGACGAAATAAATTGTTTAGGAGCGAAAACGGAACCGAAAAGTGTACGTGTAGCGCTGGCATGGGCAGCGCGTGTCCACACTATAAATATCCTAAAAAAATCTAAAGCTCTCATTTTGGTCTCAGCCAAACTCTAATAGAGAGAGAGAGAGAGAGAGAGAGAGAGTGAGAGAGAGAAAAGCAATCTTCTCTTTTCGATTCACGGGATTTCGTGGGTTGGATCTAGTTAGGTCAAGAATTAAAGGTACGATCTGCGGCCAGGGGCTGCGTGGGTACGGGGGCTCGCAGGGATTACGCCAAGGTCAAGGTTCGGGTTTTTCCGCGGCGGGAAAGGTGGTGTCGGTGAAATCCCTTACGTTTGAGATAGGGTTTTCTCTACGGGTTAATTTACGTCTAGGGCATGTGTGTGTCGAGGAGATGATGTCCATTTTTCACCAGAGCCCATGATTGGCCACCATAACATGGCCTTCACTCATCAATTTTAGTGATTAAAAGATTGCTACATAAACTAGGTGATAGGAGAACATTTATTCTTAAAATAGGTCTATCAATTCCGAGCCCGTTTGGACTCGACAATTCATTCAAGTGACTATGTTCGAGACGTGTTTACGGTATGTTTAAAGACCATGACGGTAGTTTGGCCATAACTTGGCCATCACTCATCCGAATTGAGTCTTCAAATTGCTATGTAAACTAGACTGATAGGAGAACATTTCTCCTTGAAATAGGTTTATCCAAATTCCGACCTATTTGGACTAAAAAATGCATTCAAAGCGGAGTTATGTTTATGTAGTTTTTCTGTTTTGTGTTTACGACTCCATGACTGTATTTTTGCCATAACATGGCCAGCACACATCCGAATTGAGTGCTTCAAATTTCTAAGTAAACTAGATTGATAGGATAACATTTCTTCTTGAAATAGGTCAATGCAAATTCCGACCAATTTGGACTCAGAAATGCATTCAAAGGGGAGCTATGTTCAGACAGTTTCTGGTTCTGTTTGAAAACCGAGTAGTCCTTGTTGTTTAGGATATATCTTGAGTTTCGGTGATCTTATTTGGGTGATTCCAATTGGAGAAGAACCCTAATCACCGTATCTAAAAATGAGTACAAATAAAAAATCGGATTATGGATTAAGACCCCTGAAATCGGGTATCACAGACTGTTTCCAATGTAAATAGAGTAAATTGACCAATTTTGAATGAAAAAGCCAAAAGTTCTTCGTCCGAACTCCGTTTTACGTGTTCTTGGACTCTATGGAAAGCTCATTGAGTCAAGATTCTATCAATATTCTTGTAGAGTACAGGGACGATCAGACCATGTCTGAAAATTTATGTTTTGCATCAAGTGTGCAGGTTGCTTGGTTATGTCGATGTGAATAGCAAGGTTTTGGTATGACCATTTCATGGCATGTGGGTTATTGTATGGGGTAGTAATTGCCATGAGTTAGCATACGAAAATCATGAGAACAAAATAGGTTGAGTTCAATTGATTAATCAGTGAAGTGATCATCACATAAGGTTAAATTATAGTATAGTTAATGGTTTAATTGAACATGATTAAGGTATGGATGTTAATAGATTTTATGGATAAAGGTGACTTGTAGGAAGGTGATAAGGACAAGGGTGGAGGTGGAAAGTTTTATTTGAAGGAGGAAAAAGGGCTTAAATAACTAAGGTGGCGGAAAATGTAAATGTTTATGAAAATATATATATATTAATGTTTACAAATGTATATGTTTTTTCATATCTAATATTCTAAATGTTCCAAACGAAAAGAAATGTGGTTTTCTTAACATTAAATTATGTTGAGAAAATATGAAATAATTATAGTTTCCATAGTTTTATAAAGCGTAGATTTATGGTTTCCATATGAATGAAATGTTTATGAATGTATATTTTATATATACATGTTTCTATGAAAATATTTGATCGTGGTTACCCTATATTTACAGAGATAAAGTTTAAAGGAAGGATTATTCTAAAAAAAGTACTTTACGCGTGCATGGTACATGGGAAAGGGTTAGGATTTTTTTATAGAGGGAAGGGAAGAGTGATGCATATTGCCATGCATGTGAAAAGTACAAAAAGAAAGGCACGATTTATCGAAGGTTCCTTTTTAGGCCATCGGTGATCGTAAGACTGTTTCCTCGTAGCTTCTTTCATAGTCCAGCGGTGGTTAACGGTAGGGTACGATTTCTCGGAGGTTCCTTTTTGGGCCATCGGTGATCACAAGACTGTTTCCTCGGAGGTTCTTTCATGGACCAATGGTAGTTAATGGTATGCGGGCTCCATTGGATATGACGGATTCAAAAAGGAAAAGAAAGTATATTGAAAAGATATGTTGATACAATTGTTTTACACATTGTATTTTATCTATATGGAAAAGAAAGTAAAGAAAATGTTTATGGAAAGGATATGTTTATACAATTGTTTTACACATTGTATTTGAACTATATCTGGAAACATTATTTTTATGGCCCGTACTCTCATTTGAGCTTCTTTACATTTCCTTGCCCTCAAATATTTTATAAAACATTCCCGAAATGATGATGTGCGATTCGGGCATCTCAGGCAGTGACACTCGCTTCACGTGGCGACCGCCTTTTTGAAAATGTATAGTTTTATTATGATGCTTTACCCCTTGAACCTTTATTTTGTAATGTATACTTAGGTTTTAAAATGTGTTTATATATCTATAGTGTTCGGAAAATAGATTTAAAGTTTGATTTGAAATTGGTTGTGAGTGGACATTGTCCCATTGTTGGATGTGGAGTAAATTAAATTGTTTTATTACATGTGTTTTAAATTGGTACATGTCAGAAAAACAAAGGAAACTCTGCCGATTTTCTATAAAGGGTTTAATGTTTAAAGAAAAAAAAATCTGTCCCACCATGTTTCATTGGATTTTAATGGAAATGTTGTATAAATGAGTTCGCTCCACAGTTCTTTGAAAGAGTTTAAACTCATTAGAAAGTTTTTGAATCTGTTGGAGTCTTGGGAGGGTCCCAGCGAGTTAGAAACTTCGGGTTGGGTCCCTTCTTATTGATAACCAAGTAATCGAAAACTTCGGAAGTTTGTGGGGAAATCTTATTTTGATAGTCGGTTATTTAAAGATTAAAGAAGTGACTATAGTATTACCTCAACGATACGGATTTGTTGAAAGTTGTGGAAAAAATTGGATTAAAAAATATTATGTATTATGGACTTAGTTTAAAGGGGCTTTAAACATTGAAATGACATCTAATAAGATTGAGATTCCATTGACAAGAAAAAAGCAATTGTATCAAAGAATTCAAAAATAAATGAAAAGGATCGATGTAAAGATTGGATGGATTTAAATTGGTTTACATCTGAGAATGATTATAAGTCTTTACACCTTTAGAGTAGGAATTTGAGTACTTCTATAGATTTAGCATTATTAGATAAAGAGGATTATAAATAAAAAAGAAAGCAATTTTAGGGATAATTAGAGGGAAATCTTAAATATCAAAGTTAATATTTAATATATTTCAAAAATTGCTTATAATTTAGTAGGATAGGATTTTTGATAGAACCACTAGAAGTCGATTCGAGTTTTAGAAGACAAGATTTTATGAGAGAAGGAAATAAACCCTACTCTATAATCTATAAGATTGCCTATGCATTATCGAATACTCATCATATTGAATATTTAGCTTAAAAATATTATATAGATTTACCCCTCTGATTTCATGATATTGGAAGAGTCAATCCTCCATAAACTTCCACTTTAAGCTTCTAATACGATTTTTTGCTAGACATAGGAGATAAACAAAAATATCTAGATTCTCGACCTTCTTGCTCTAGATTAACCCTAACAAATGATGTAATTCATCTTAGTAAAAGGATAACATTCAATACTTTTTCACAAAATAATAATAATAATAATTATAATTATTATTAAAAAGACAAAGTCAAATGGGAAGGAGGCGACGAGAGAAGGCGTGGAAGAGAAAGGAGAGATTTTTTTTTTTCTTCTCTTCGCTATATCAGATCTCTGGAAATCGACCATAGGTTTTAAAGTGGAAGCCCGAAGAGCAAAGAGATTGATCCACGCAACTAGGGCTACGTGTGGGCACCAAAATCTTAGCGTTTCGTCAAATTCTACGAGGTAGGGCATATTCCTACTTGTGTTATTTCTAGCCTAAATGCTAGGTAATGGCTTGAAATTTTCTTAGAGAGACCGTGAGAGCCGTAAATTTCAATCCAAAATTTTTTTACAGAGTTTAGGAATTTTTAGGAATTTTGGAGTGCATTTTTTGGACGGAGTTCGAGCTGAATTCGGGGCTGTTTTCGAGCAGATTCGGGTTGAAAATTTTAAGATTGTTTCGGACGGTCTGCAGACCAGATTTTTAGGAAATATTTTCGATTATTCTTAGAATCTGAAGTCCACTTGATCTAGAATCATATATGCACTGTGAATGCCATTTAGGGCCCACATAATTTTGAAAATTTTAATTTAGCAACACAGTGTGTGTAAGTTGGTTGGTTAAGGATGGCGCGTTGTGGTCTAATACATTGAATGTAGGAGTAAAGCGGCGGGGAAATTTGTAGTCGTGCTTTCGATTATTATGCTTGAGAAAAAAAAAGGATTGGTGTTCTAAACTTTATTTTCAATACTAGTCATATTGTTTATAAATCATTTGTTTTATGGTGGTATGTTTATGATTTTAATTACATTTAAACCATATTTAAAGTTTATGGTTTGAATTTGTTAAACCATATTTTAATCTTATGGTTTTGAATTGTTCATCCATATTTTAAGCTTGGTTTGATTGGTTAAACCATGTTTTAAACATGGTTTTGATTGTTAAATCACATTTTAAACATAGTTTTGATTGGTTCAACCATATTTTGAAACTTATTGTTTGATTTATTCTTCATATTTTAAAAGCAAGCAAGCAAGAAAAAATTATATTTTATAAATCAGGCCTTAAGAAATCCCTTGTTTAAGCAAGCATTACCGGTCAGAGGTATTCCGTACGTGCACGGTAAAGTTAGGACATGATTGCATTGCATTTTAAATTTTCCTGGTCAGCAAACTTAGCTCATGCATTATGTCATATTAGAGGAGGACCGTGGCACGTATTTGGGTATATAGGGTTAGCGCGCTAGCCATTTATGTGCTGATGAAGCATTCCACCATATTTATCGGAATAGGTGATGTGGACACAAGGTCCTTCCATCGGCACGGTAGAGAGATAGGTTTCCCATGTTTTCTAGGGTACAACAAGCAAGAAAGGCCTCAAGTGGTTGATCTTTATTTTTTTAAGCGTTTTACATACAACTTTAAATCCACAGCGGTAAACAAGCAAGCGAGTTTATATAAAGTTTATAAACTTTTATATGTGATGACCAGTTTATAAAAAATTTTAGAAACTCTTATAGCAAAGCAAGCAAGCATTTTATGAAAAGTTTTAGAAACTTTTATAGCAAAGCAAGCAAGCAGTTTATGAAAAGTTTTAGAAACCTTTATGGCGCAGCAAGCAAGGTTTTCTGAAAATGATGGTAAAACATAGTTTTACAATTTTGAGATATTTTTAGAAAAGGCAAGTAATTTATAAAGCATACACTCACTCAGCTCGTTGAGCTCATTATTTTCATGTTTTAAAAATTATCTTTTAGGAATAGGTACGCCGGACGTTGGGACATATCATGGTCCTCCTGACTACTAGTTATATGTGTCATATTTACCCACTATTGTATTTATTTGTAAGAAAATACTTTGAACTTGTAAAGTTGTGCATATGTATGTACATAGTGTGTTTTATGAAAATGCGATGAGCCTGAGGCTCTTTTGAAGAAGTGTTGTTGGTTGCCATATTTTGGAAGTGTAAATTGTATTTACAGGTTTTGGGGCAGTAATCACATGTCACGGTATTATCTTTGAACTTTTATAAAATCACAAGTTTAGAAAAGAAAAGTTTTTATATGAGTTTTTAGCGAGCAACATGGCTTAGCTTCACAGGATTCTCTAGTCGTTGGATGTATCGGTTGGGGGTTTCCATGGGGTTCTTAGGCATCACTGCTAGTAGGGGTGGGGGTGTATTAAGTTAATTATCGAGGCTTGGGGTCTTAGAAAAC